>CM067169.1:60758700-60879741 GCA_034093135.1 Erigeron breviscapus
GATAATTTTAACAAAAAATAAAAAGGTATAATTTTGTTTTAATTACATGATATATTTAGTCTTATCCTTTTCCTCCCTCTCATTTCTATCTATCTTCTTCCCCTTTCTCTCTCAAGTAAAAGAACCATTTCAATCTCTCCACATTTTCTTGCATCAAACTAGTAGTGGGTCGATTATAACACAAGAATCATTACCGTCTATACCTCATTTTCGTCATATTGAAGAATCAAGATAGAAGTTCTTGCATTTTTGGCCCATTTTGACCTAATTTCGGATTTGAGCACTAGGAAGAGTTTTGGTAAGTCTAAATCAACCCATTTACTTCTATTTATGTTTGTTCATGTGTTTCTAGTTGATTTGATGTGATTTCGAGTCTTTAAAATGGTAAAATGGAGTTTTGGGTTAATTAGGGTTAGGGTTAGGGTTTGAATGATTTGTGGATGATTTTGATGTTTTGGTCGAAATTTGTGGGTTGGGTTATGTGTATTTATGTTCAATGATGCTAAGTTATGCTTCAAATTATGTTACAAGTCTTTATAAATCGATTCGGGTTGTTTTGGGTTGAAATTGAGGGTTTTTGGTTCGTAGCACCTGCATAACCTGCAGGTGTTGGTTCGTAGCACCTGCATAACCTGCAGGTGCTGGCTGCAGTGTGTAGTCACTGCGGCGCAGTGAGCCCTCCCCTGGCTCACTGCGGCGCAGTGCTATATTACTGGCCCTGGTCCAGTTTAGCCACTGCGGCGCAGTGGGCAGGGTTCTTGCTCACTGCGGCGCAGTGCATTGTTACTGGACCTGTCCAGTTGGACCACTGCGGCGCAGTGGGCAGAGTTCTCGCTCACTGCGGCGCAGTGCTTTGTTACTGGTCCTGTCCAGTTTGACCACTGCGGCGCAGTGGGATTAGTTCTTGCCCACTGCGGCGCAGTGCTTTGTCACTGTGATTTATGTGTGTCGATTTTCGAAATTGTTGTGATTGTGTAGTTAACATTCCAGTATATTAATGTGTAATTATAGGTTGTGGAGGTGTGGACCCTATTACTCGTTTGTAATCTTTTACTAACTTCTCTGCCGATCAAGGTGAGTTTCGTAGCTCCCTACTCAATTGAGATTCGGGCTGAAAAGTGTAACCATACGTGTTTAATTGTTGAGTGACCTGTTGATTGGCTTGAGTTACCTTTGGTCTTATTGCTTAAATCGTTGTTTGTCAATTGATGATTATAGTGGCACTATTGATTGATTTCATATATGATTGGGTTAATTGTTAAATAAATTAGGATAGTGGTGTATACATAGAGGTCGGTTTTACTTTCAAAAGGTTTTAGATGTGGTGGGAAGGCTGCGGATGACCCTATACATAAGCATCTAGAACTCGATGAAAGTAAAATCCTCCGAGGTGTATGTACGCTTTGTTTAGAGAAATTGATGGATATTGGGAATGTGTTTGGAATGGACATATACGCCTTGTTATACTTGACTTGTACGGTACACACTCAAGCATACTTTTACTGTTGCACTGATGACGTCTTTGCCACGCATTTGGTATACGTTGTGGTCTTACTTACGTACGACACATGATTTGATGTTAATGTTTCGCGTGCTCATCTATTATACGCGATTACTTTACCATTATGATTGAAATGATTTGATATTGTGATTAGGATAGTTGTACATACATGGAAGACGATGATACCTTTAATGAGTTGTAGATGTGGTGGGAAGGCTGCGGGTGACCCTATATATAAGCATCTATGATTCCTTAAATGTAAAGTCGTATGAAATGTATGTGCATTGTAGTTTGATTGATTGTGTTATGATGGTTTTGGTGATTGAATTTGTGGTTAGGTTCGTACTTGAGGTTTGGTGGATGTACTTCCAAGTATACTTACTTGATGAATGGTTCCATGTACTTCCAAGTGTCATACACTTGAGATCGCGCAATGTACGACGTACTACCAAGTTGTTAGACTTGAGAATATTGTGTTGGTAGGGGTTTTGTTGTTGTCATGGTACTCTTAGGATGCGTTATCTGATGCCTAATTGTTGGACATACCTTTTATGCATTCGGACATGATTATGCGTGTAGTACATATCTTGATATAGACATCACTTGTGCTTATTTATCATACGCATTACTTATATTGTGTTTTGTTGTGATTTGAGATTGAGACACATAAAGGCTATTCTTATGTTTTGTTTTGCCTTTACTTATACTGGTTGTGATTTAGGACAATGGTTTCTTGTGAACCATTCCTACGAACTCACCAACCTTGTGTTGACTATGCTTAGTACACTTTTCAGGTAACCAGGTTATTCAGGAGGTGGAGGTTGATTGTTTGCTTACTGTTGAACCCGGACTGGACTGATATGGATCAAGGATCCATTTGCCTTATGTTGCATTGTATTTAGGATTGATAGCCTTCTTTTGTTGTCGGTTGTAATCTTGATGTTTGCTTGCTCCTGTTGTATTTTGTTACTTGTTTATCGTTTGTATGGATTCACTGAATCCTTTATTTGCATTTAGTTCATGTTCTACATTAATCCCACCTTGCGCTATATGATTTCCGTGATATTCTGAGCCTTGGCTTGGGGTGTTACAGTGATTTGTTTTATTTTTCTATTATACTAAAGCACAGTTGTTCTAATAACTTATCAACTAATCACAACTTTCAATTTCTTCATGTTGATTTTTCTTTTCAATTTTGACTTTAATTTACACTTTTTTGTTTTCCATCATAAATTTACACTTTTTCTCAATAATTTTAATATAATAAATCAAGAATAATAGTTAATATATATAATCAATAGCATAATAACTAATATATATCTAATAAAATAATAGTTAATGTATATCCTACTATTACGTTCTATCTCATAAATACAAAACTAATTATATAAAAGTAAATAAAATTTAATGTAAATATATTAAGATTTTAAAAGTAATTATACTTTTTTTTTTTTTTTTTTTTTTTTTTTTTTTTTTTTTTTTTTTTTTTTTTTTTTTTTTTTTTTTTTTTTTTTTTTTTTTTTTTTTTTTTTTTTTTTTTTTTTTTTTTTTTTTTTTTTTTTTTTTTTTTTTTTTTTTTTTTTTTTTTTTTTTTTTTTTTTTTTTTTTTTTTTTTTTTTTTTTTTTTTTTTTTTTTTTTTTTTTTTTTTTTTTTTTTTTTTTTTTTTTTTTTTTTTTTTTTTTTTTTTTTTTTTTTTTTTTTTTTTTTTTTTTTTTTTTTTTTTTTTTTTTTTTTTTTTTTTTTTTTTTTTTTTTTTTTTTTTTTTTTTTTTTTTTTTTTTTTTTTTTTTTTTTTTTTTTTTTTTTTTTTTTTTTTTTTTTTTTTTTTTTTTTTTTTTTTTTTTTTTTTTTTTTTTTTTTTTTTTTTTTTTTTTTTTTTTTTTTTTTTTTTTTTTTTTTTTTTTTTTTTTTTTTTTTTTTTTTTTTTTTTTTTTTTTTTTTTTTTTTTTTTTTTTTTTTTTTTTTTTTTTTTTTTTTTTTTTTTTTTTTTTTTTTTTTTTTTTTTTTTTTTTTTTTTTTTTTTTTTTTTTTTTTTTTTTTTTTTTTTTTTTTTTTTTTTTTTTTTTTTTTTTTTTTTTTTTTTTTTTTTTTTTTTTTTTTTTTTTTTTTTTTTTTTTTTTTTTTTTTTTTTTTTTTTTTTTTTTTTTTTTTTTTTTTTTTTTTTTTTTTTTTTTTTTTTTTTTTTTTTTTTCTTTTCAATTTTGACTTTAATTTACACTTTTTTGTTTTCCATCATAAATTTACACTTTTTCTCAATAATTTTAATATAATAAATCAAGAATAATAGTTAATATATATAATCAATAGCATAATAACTAATATATATCTAATAAAATAATAGTTAATGTATATCCTACTATTACGTTCTATCTCATAAATACAAAACTAATTATATAAAAGTAAATAAAATTTAATGTAAATATATTAAGATTTTAAAAGTAATTATACTATCATCCTTTTTGAAATTTCTTTTTAAGAATTTTCATGACACATATAAAAAAGACAAAACATGTAAAAACATCATATTTATAAGAAACACCTATAACATTATCATATTCTAATTCACATATTTAGGATATGTTTCATCTCAGGATATAATCTTATATATTTATAGTGCAAATTAAGAATGTAATACGCCATGTGTAACAAAAAAACAAATAAAATGACATTTACTTATTATTCAAATATCGTCAAGAATTTTACAGTCTACAACTTCGATGGACGTATTACGATTTGTAATATTCAAATATCAATAACTATATCATAAATATACTTTTAAAGAATATTTCAATATAAAGTTCAAAGTTTTAATATATGGATCAATATTTTATTAATAATAATTTTAAAATATAATAAATTAACATGTAATATTGATAATGTTATAAACTCCGGGTCTAAAATCTAGTAAGATATTATAGATAATACATTATAATGATATCTCTCTTTTGTTAGAAAGATTATAAAATTTGATACATAACACCTTAAATCTTAATTAATAGTTTAATACTAACTCTCCCCTTAATTTAAATTTAAATCTATGATAAATTTGGATATTTTATGTATTTGGCATAGAATAAATTTATTATATCATAGTTAATTCGATAACTTTAAGATAAGAGAGTGAGAGATAGTTGACCTTAAAGAAAGATTCGTCAAACATCTTATTCAAGCTTCTTCCATCTTCCAGCCGTTTCTGACATTCTGAGATATATATCTTATTCAATTGTACTCTTTCGACAGATCATCAATCTTTTCCAGTGACAAGCAAAGTTCTACCGTCAATACTTGTATTCCTGTTGGGAGGCCATGTAAAGTTTGAAGTCCGCTATAAGCCCAGAGGAGGTGTTTAAGACCAGAAAGATGGGAGATGCTTTCAGGTAATTGGATTAATTTATAGTTGTTACGTATATGTAATTCTTCCAAGGAGGAAAGTCCATGCAGATTTTTGGGGAAATCAGTGTCTGCAAGATCACCAAAAAGAACTAACTTTCTCAAGTAATAAGAATTTGTCAAAGCATGAATATGAATGGAGTCTATGTGAAGCTCTGCCGGGCTTTGAAAATCATCTGGCAATTTCTTTAGTATCTTGCAATAAGAAAGGCCAAGGGTGTTGAGACACTTTAACTCCCAAATTGAGTTTGGAATGTTCTCAAGAGACTGACAGTGATCGAGGTTCAAGTAGCTTAGTTTAGAGAGATATTTTATGGACGATGGCACTTCTTTTATGGTAGTGCAAAGACGAATATCTAATTTAGATAGATTGACCATACACGAAGAGAATTCCGGGATTCTTTTAAGAGAATAACAATAAGACAGAATGAGTGTCTTTAGGGACTCCATGTGGAACATGGATGGGAGGCACTTGAGTTTAGAGCAGTCAGATATGTCCAAGTGAAGAAGCTTTTTCAGACTCCCAACTGACTCATCAACCTCCACCATATTCCAACAATAAGACAAATTCAAACTCTCGATGTTTGGTGCCCCTGATACATCTGGAAACCTTTTTAGGGATGCACACCCATAAAGGTTAATGAATTTCAAGTTTGGATATTTATACAAAGAAACTTCTGATGCTAAGCAAGAGATTGGTTTCCATGTACTATTTACCTTTTTCCCTTTCCATAAATGTTTAATTTTGCCGTCCACTATTACAAGCCCAACAAGCTTACTCAGGTGTGCTATAGGCAGAGAAGAGAATGGGTATTCTCTCCAACAGAACCATCGTAACTCATCAGGGAGAAAGCTAGGTTTACAACAAGTGAATTTTCCCTCACAATCGAGTACCCGAAGATTCTTCATGCTTTTAAAAGCATCAGCACTCACACTCTGCTTTAACTCAACATCATGATTCCATGGTATCACTATTCCCTCAACTAATTCTAGTTCCTGCAGGAAATGAACGTGAAACTTAAATCAAGGTGTACTCATTTTGATACAAAGTTATAATATATATTAGCTAGTAAATAAAGAGATACCTTCTTCTTGATTAAATCATGGATCTTTTTGAGTTCTGATAGCCTGCTATTCGGAGCACTTGCTTGAACTACTTTCTGACCCATTTCTTGTATGAGATCATGCATACTCAGTTTATTGTTTGATGAGATGGTTATAAGAGATTTTTGAACAAGAACGCTAATCCCTATAACTGGGTCAAAACCAAAGCTATCAAGTATTCTAGTAACATCATCTACATCCTTCCCCTTGTAGAAACATACAATGTCTAGGAATATTTGTTTCTGGGAATCATTAAGATAATCAAAACTTAACTTGAGTGTGTTAAAAACCTTATCATCTTGTGTTTTGGCTAGACTCGTTAGAGCACTTTCCCACACATTTGCTTTTCGTCCACGAAAAGAATGAGCCTAAAACTTTCAATGCTAGAGGAAGACCACCAGCATGGTGTATTGCACTAATTGACAACTCCTCGTATCCTTCTGGTGGGATTGTTTGATTAAAAGCATGCCTACTGAAGAGTTCAACAGCTTGATCCCTACTTAAAATGCCAGGTTTGTACGTTTCATCCGCATATGATAACACATGTTGATCCCTCGTGGTTAAAATGACTCTACTTCTTGGACCAAACCACTCACGTGTTGCAGCTAGAAACTCTAATTGCTCGACATCATTCACGTCATCAAGAACAAGAAGAACCTTCTTTCTGCAACATCTTTCTTGAATTATTTCGGTTCCCTGAACACAATCCTTAATCTTGTACCCATGACGCTCCCCTAGAATATCATTTAGAATCATTTCTTGTAAGGTGCACATATCCTTTTTACTAGAGCTATTCTCTCTAACGTCTGTAACAAAGCTAAAAGGTTTATTTAGTAGTAATTTTGTCAAATTATGTGTTGTTCGTCACTGTTTCTTTGCTATACGGATAGTGGTCTTGAGAAAGAAAGTGGAAATGAAGAATGTTCTCATAAGAAATGGTTGGTTCAACTTTACATGCACAGGCGGAAAGTTCCGCAGGGGGTTTCACGCAGGGACAGTATCATCTGGTACAAAGCCAGTAACAATGTTCCCACATGGCCACATATGGGGTAAAGGTTTCTTTTCGTTTTTTTTTCCATCCTTTCGAAGTGTATTCACTGATTAACTGAAAGTATTTTCTAAACATATTGTGACTTTGTGAGTAAATGCTTTTTAAGGTGTTCCTAAGTTTCATTGTTGTTTGAAACGTTACTGTTTATTCCTTATTTATTAGAAATCAAGTCCGTGTTAATTTTAATCTTTCAATGTAACACACAGCAAGGTTTTGCTCAGCCGTAACCACTACCGACACTAGAGGAAATGTGACAGCTACGACGAGGCGGCAATATCTCTTCTAGAACCCTGATGTTTGTTGGTCAACAGGTGAGTTTTAAGCTAATCCCTCTGAATTTTGAAATCATCCTTAGTACATTCAGTAATAATTTTGTTACATTTTATCTTAGACACGTAACACAAAATATGTCTATTTTTATGTCTATTTTTTTCTGCCGTTCTAAAAAAAACAAAATATGTCTATTTTTATGTTTAGTAGTGTAACACCCCGAGCTGAGCCCGAAATATTACGGAAATTATATAGCACACAGTGGAATTATCGTAGGCAACTAAAGGAAAATACATGAATTCAGGGAATCCGACGAGTAATGTCAAATATAAGCACAAAATACATAAGGAGCAAGTAGTCACCAAAAGTTTACAAGTCAACCCAAACGATGGCTAACGATCCTAAGCATAATGCAAAAGATGGTAAATGAATCCTTGATCCATATCAGTCTAAGTCCGGGTTCAAGTAACCAACAATCATGTATCTCGACCTTGATTCACCTGATTACCTGAAAAGTGTACTAGCAAGTGTCAACACAAGGTTGGTGAGTTCGTAGTAATAGTTTACAAGAAACCATCATCAATAACATTATCATATATAATAACAACATCAAACAATGTACTTACAACAAATCCATGTACGTCACCTGTTAGACAATTGAGGTTAACATATTGTTCATCCTTATCAAATAAGTAATCAAACAACAGATGATACAAAAATAGTTCGTATACAATCAAGTACAAATGGTATCATTACCAATAAATGCATCGTATACATGTGAATGTCATGCAATGTATCAAATATGTATAAATGTCAATACGTGCATCATATGCGAGTCAATGTCATGCAATGTACCTCAAAATCATTAAGTATCACAATACTTGGTCCACATCGTGGTGTAAATCATATCATATCATCAATTCAACACAAGTGTATACGTCTATACACTCGGATGTACATATAGTACTTAAAGTACTCGAAATGTGGCCTTACAGTTAAA
Organism: Erigeron breviscapus; assembly: GCA_034093135.1. Taxonomy (NCBI): domain Eukaryota; kingdom Viridiplantae; phylum Streptophyta; class Magnoliopsida; order Asterales; family Asteraceae; genus Erigeron; species Erigeron breviscapus. The sequence continues at coordinate 60,767,017 of CM067169.1, forward strand.
CAACTTGCCTTGGTGGCCTTACAGTTAAACAACTTGCCTTGGTGGCCTTACAGTTAAACAACTTGCCTTGGTGGCCTTACAGTTAAACAACTTGCCTTGGTGGCCTTACAGTTAAACAACTTGCTTTGGTGTAAGTTTTCAATGCACACAACAAGTACGTCTCAATAAGCATAATCATTAATAAACATGTTCATATGTCCAACAAAACAACCAAAACTATATGTACATACATTTAGGAGGATTCTACTTTCAACGAGTCCTAGATGCTTATATATAGGGTCACCCACAGCCTTCCCACCACATCTAAAACCCTTTGAAGGCATAACCGACTTCCATGTATGTACATCTATCCTAAATAAATATCAAAATCATATGCGTAAACCATCACCCAATCAATCAAAACCATCCATCAATCGAATCAATCAAATAATCAAACAATCAAACAATTAAGCACGTATGTGTACACTTTTCAGCCCGAATCTCAATTGAGTAGGGAGCTACGAAACTCACCTTAAAGTAGAGCAATTCCAAGTACTAGTACGAGTACACGCACTAATAAGTTCACACGAGATTCAACGTTCAAGCTTTTTCCAACCTAAGATCATCAAATATATTTCAAAAATCTATGCTCTAATTGAGAGGGTTTTTAGTATAGATGCAAAGTGTCTCAAGACATAAATCTTTTACAACATCTAGTACTATATCTTAAGAGTATTCATGAATTGTTACGGAATTTTTCAATATATCTAACTCGTTCAAATGGCCACCTTAATTCAGTTTATCGGTTTTTGTCCAGATTCTGACCCTCTCAGGAAAACATCATTTTAGGAAAAGAAGACGACTAGATACAACAAAACTTTGTTCTGGTCGAATTTAGTACACTCATAGTACTTTCCAAAAAGTTAAGATTCAATTGATTTCGACTTAACACGAACGAGATATGACATTTACAATATGACTGAAACAGTATTCATAAAAATCAGTTTTTACCACTTTTCTTAAAAAGTTCACAATTTGAGTTTTACTCAGTGTTTTTACTTGATTCCAGTGGGAGGATAAAATAGACACATAAAGCTAAAGATTTTGTTTAGAACTCAATAACCAGATCATTTTTCATCTATGTGTTTTCTCCCTTCCAAGTCAGATTACAGATTCTGTTCAGAATCAGTTTTTAACAAAACTAGTTCATACGTGATCTTTTGTATTCAATAAATTTAAGAACCATAAAAGAGGCTTACCAAAATGAGATTATAGAGAATAAAAGTTGTTGATATTGGTCTCCTTGAAGCTTTAAAACTCTTTTCCAATTGATTGAAGAACAAGGGATTAAACTTGCTAGTAAAATGACTTGATTTCCTTTCAAAACTTGAAGATTATTATTATGAAACTAGTATTGTTGTTCTTGGAAGTTCAAGTCCGGTTTTGGTGATGAGAAATGAAATGTTTTGCATGCTTTATCCTTTTATTAACACTAATTTAATGGTAGGAAAGTTGGGTGAGAAAATTAGTTGATAAAAAGACAATTTGTGAGTTGTTTAGTTAGGTTAGTGTGTTAGGTACTTGTCTCCCACTAAATTTCGTGGCCTAGCTGATCATTATCAGTAGGATTGATGTTTAACTTTATATTTATAGTTGTAGATATTTCTCTTCTCTTTCCGTAGACAGCTTACTTGTCAAAAACAGATATCGGACGAAGAAGTTATAGTCAAAACATTACAGCAACGTTAATTCATCATTTAGCTAGTTAAATCAAATGTCATTTTGTATCATATGATCTAATAACACAATCAAATGACCTCGACTAACACATAATTCTCAAATTAAACGGTAAATTGATCACATTGCACTTAATTGAACTCCAACTGGCACTTGAAACATATAGGCTAACTTAATAATTAGTTAAATTGTACATATGGTCAAAGAGCCAAGAATCACGATTGTTACAAGTAGCTTCACAAAACTTTATTCGAAGATGTAAAATAGTTTATATACATTTCAAAGTTGAGTAAATTGTTGTTCTTGGAAGTTCAAGTCCGGTTTTGGTGATGAGAAATGAAATGTTTTGCATGCTTTATCCTTTTATTAACACTAATTTAATGGTAGGAAAGTTGGGTGAGAAAATTAGTTGATAAAAAGACAATTTGTGAGTTGTTTAGTTAGGTTAGTGTGTTAGGTACTTGTCTCCCACTAAATTTCGTGGCCTAGCTGATCATTATCAGTAGGATTGATGTTTAACTTTATATTTATAGTTGTAGATATTTCTCTTCTCTTTCCGTAGACAGCTTACTTGTCAAAAACAGATATCGGACGAAGAAGTTATAGTCAAAACATTACAGCAACGTTAATTCATCATTTAGCTAGTTAAATCAAATGTCATTTTGTATCATATGATCTAATAACACAATCAAATGACCTCGACTAACACATAATTCTCAAATTAAACGGTAAATTGATCACATTGCACTTAATTGAACTCCAACTGGCACTTGAAACATATAGGCTAACTTAATAATTAGTTAAATTGTACATATGGTCAAAGAGCCAAGAATCACGATTGTTACAAGTAGCTTCACAAAACTTTATTCGAAGATGTAAAATAGTTTATATACATTTCAAAGTTGAGTAAATTGTTGGTTGCACCTAAAAACTTGAAGATTATTATTATGAAACTAGTATTGTTGTTCTTGGAAGTTCAAGTCCGGTTTTGGTGATGAGAAATGAAATGTTTTGCATGCTTTATCCTTTTATTAACACTAATTTAATGGTAGGAAAGTTGGGTGAGAAAATTAGTTGATAAAAAGACAATTTGTGAGTTGTTTAGTTAGGTTAGTGTGTTAGGTACTTGTCTCCCACTAAATTTCGTGGCCTAGCTGATCATTATCAGTAGGATTGATGTTTAACTTTATATTTATAGTTGTAGATATTTCTCTTCTCTTTCCGTAGACAGCTTACTTGTCAAAAACAGATATCGGACGAAGAAGTTATAGTCAAAACATTACAGCAACGTTAATTCATCATTTAGCTAGTTAAATCAAATGTCATTTTGTATCATATGATCTAATAACACAATCAAATGACCTCGACTAACACATAATTCTCAAATTAAACGGTAAATTGATCACATTGCACTTAATTGAACTCCAACTGGCACTTGAAACATATAGGCTAACTTAATAATTAGTTAAATTGTACATATGGTCAAAGAGCCAAGAATCACGATTGTTACAAGTAGCTTCACAAAACTTTATTCGAAGATGTAAAATAGTTTATATACATTTCAAAGTTGAGTAAATTGTTGGTCTTGGAAGTTCAAGTCCGGTTTTGGTGATGAGAAATGAAATGTTTTGCATGCTTTATCCTTTTATAAACATACATGGCCTTTATTATTGTATATATTAAGCGTATGCTATCCAAGTATACAGTATATAAATGCATGCTTTTTTTCATTTTGGTGGTCTGTTTGGTTGTAGGGTTAAAGGCTATAACGCTATGAGAGTTATGTATATTCTGTTTAAACTTTGAACTACCGGGTTCAGAGTTCAGCTTGATGTAAGAAATGTAACATTTGGTCGATGGGTTTGTTGTCCTTACACCCGTTAATGTGTATGTGTTATGTGTGATGCAGTTGCATTGAAGATTGAAACAAAAGTATAAGGCGAAGAACAAGTTCAAAGTTGGAAGAATTTTCTAAGATGGATCTAACATGCACTCTATTATGTCTTTTATGTTGGTTGTGTGATATTTTCATGATTTTGGAACATTTTTACTGGTGCATAAACTAATCAAGTAAAACTTATATTCATGTTGGTTGCCTAAAATTAAGAATTCTAGTTTTTTGAACGTTGAAATTGATGTTTTTGAATCAATGATTATTAAATTCCTATCTCTTAGTCTTTTTCCCTTATTTCTTAGTCCCTTTTCATAAAATATTCATATATCCCTTTTTTATAGAATAAAATATAAATAATAAAACAAAATGAAAAAAGATGCAAACAAACGATAAGTAACAAACTATATATAAATATGATTTAACGTTATCTAAGAAATCCATCAAATTTCCTTTTTTAATATTAGTACATAAAACCAAATTTTATTTTCTTCACCTAAGCGGGTTCTCATAAAAATAACGTGGACTTATTCTTTTGCCACAAAAACATGAGTCTGTCCTAGTCTTTTAGATCCTAAAACCGATTTTATGCTCTGATATATATATATATAGACAAAAGTTATTTTAAGAATCACCATCCATTTCTTCACACTTGGTGGTTTGTTGCTAAACATAAATTCTAAAATATAAGAAATATGAAAAATCTTCTGCAAGGACAGTCCTCACAAAAGGTTACCCGGTTTTTTTTTATGGAGGGAAATTGAAATTTTTAAAAGATACACAAAATGAAATTATTTTTTTACTGAAAAAGCTATTGTGAGGACAGTCTTCTCAAAATATTAAACCGGGAATTTTAATATATTTGGTGGGAATTGAAAATTTTGAAAGAAATATAAAATACGTATAAATATAAATATAATTTATATATTTAGATATTTCAGTTTAACTATATATCTCATCGCCAGACGCGCTAAACCCTTCCGCTTGAGCCCCCCACAGACCAGGGTCCTCGACCGGATAGCATCGAGATACCCGTCAAGAAGAGGATGAGTCCCCTCGCGGTCCTACTACGCGACCCCAGGCCCACTGATTATCTGCTACACCCAGTTGGCCCCAAAGTATTGTGAGAACAGTTCTCTCTATATGTTTAGTCAACAAAAGTCTGACCTGTTTTTTTTCTTTTTGACTTTGACTCTAAAAAGAAAATCAAAAATAAAATCTAAAATAAGGTTTTGGGAGGACGGTTCTCACAAAATGTCCAGTCAAACTAAAAATTCAACACAATTAATTTTTTTTGTCAGTGGGCCAGATAAACTGGCAGCTACAGTTAAAGCACCCCTCCACTTGTTCACTTTATCCATCTCTCCTCCCTTAAACTTGTCTTGATGCGTCTCGAATGCCGTCGCGAAATCTCCATTCTGTTTGCGAACATCGGAAGGATGAACATGGTAGAACACAGGTAACACCTCCATCTGATCGTGGCATTCCATGATGTAGGAAAGTTCTTCCAGACACCAAGAAGAGGTGGCATAGTTTTTGGAGAAAACAACAACAGCCCACCTTGATTCTCTGATGGCTTTCACAAGTTCTTCGGAGATGGGTTGGCCTCCACCGAGCATCTTGTCGTCTTTGAACGTGTGTATTCCTTTCTGATCTAGAGCAGCAAAAAGATGATCAACAAAGTTGTTGCGAGTGTCCTCACCCCTGAAACTTAGAAACACGTCATATGTCCATCCTCCTTTTCTTCTTCTTGGTACAACACTTGAAGAAGAAGAAGCCATTTGAATTGAGCTTTTGAAGTGATATCTTTAAGCTCAAACAGGTTGGATGGATGTTATTTGTTAACTTGTAAAATGAAAGATCAGAGATAGCCGACGACTTGTAAAATGATATATACTAGTCTAGTGCCTTTGAATACATAGTCTTAGTATCGTATGATATATGTCTCGTACAGAGGCTACATGGGGGCAAGAGCGACAATTGCTCATTCTCAAAATTTTGTAAATATTTCGTAGGATTTATATGGTAAACTTGTTTATAAAATAAAATGGCACAAGAAAAGTCAAACGACTTTCTCCATAAACTTTTATCTCATGATTCAAGAATCACAAACAAAACCAAAAATACTCTCATTTTACTCAGGCAACAATGCTACACAATTCAAACCAACAATATTCACCTCGTTAGTTTGGTTACAAGAATTTTGTTATGTCCAAACTCTTTACAATTCAAGCACTTACAAAGTATGAAGCCTTGTCGTTGTCGATCGTCAAGGGAATTTTAAGTAGCTATTTAATAATATACTGCTTAATATGATAACATGATTCACTTTGTAATTGTAAAAGTTATAGTATTTATTATTATATGTCTAAAATGGCCAAACTATCTCAGGTGACTTCTCTTGGCTTGTTAATTATCTTATCATACTATCTAATGCAAATATTTTCAAATTTTAAATAAAGAAAAAGAAATGACATTATTCGATAAGAAAAGAAGAAAAAGAAAATATTTTCAAATTTCATGGGGAACTCTCCATGCCACTAAACAAATGTAAAGGATATTGATCAAACTTGGGCCAGCTCCACCATAAAGCTCATCGGCAGAGAGATGCCAAATTTTGTTAAATAACTCACCTTATGTCCAAAAATCTCAAACTAAATGAACCAAACTTACAACTTATATCCAAAATATTAAATTAAATGGACCAAATTTGCAAGTTATTTAGAAGCAAAGGAACCAAAATATCAAACTAAATGGACTCAAAGCCAGGACTTGGACTTGACAAACTGTGAGAAATGTCTGTAACAGTAACGTTAACAACCACCACCACTTTCAATCCTGTCTATACCCTGCAGCATACCCTTTTCCCTATTTCCTCCAATTTCCCAGTAAACTTTCTCTTAATTCTTGATAACATATATGTTATATGTATCTATCATTTCTCTTTTTATCTATAATTTTGATACATAAAATGAAATGAGTGTTATTGTTATTTCAGGTTGTTTTTAATTCTCCATTGAGATATAATGGTGCAAAACTTCTGGGTTTTGTTCCTCGTGCTACTACCTCACAAGACCAAGGTACATTTAAAATTTTGGGCCTTTATATATATATATATATATAATGTTGTTTGATATTAGTAATTCTTTAATTAGGGTTCAAAGTTTATACCTTTAGACAATATATATAATATTTAGTTTATACATGTAATTGTTAATTTTAGTTAATTACTAACCCAAGACATCACTGATCACCCCAACAACAAAAATAAGATATTTCTAAGGCACCAAATATGTCCTATTTAACTGGGACAGTACCACGTAAGTGACGTAACGAGGCAGTTGTGAATAGTTTCCGAGACTTTCTCTTGATTGTTTTGACGGTTTCAGGGTTTAATGGTTTACGTAATAGGATAGATGGGAAAGTAGATGTTCATGGGTTAATTTTTAATCTGTACCAGGGCCCTCCAATGCATTTCATACTTCCTGTGTATATTATAGTACAGAGAATTTACCCTTTTTCCTCTTTAACCGTCGTGAAACCACCAAAAATGTTGCCAAGTTGTTGGGGATATGTCACCACCACCACATTGCATGGGTACCAAGCATTTACCCCATGATTGTATGTTTTTATGTCTCAGTAGGGGATAAGATGTCATACTTATACCTCCCTTCAAGATTCAATATTAGTAATAGGAATTTGTTCTCTTCCCACTCAAAACTATTTGTTGCTGCTGCATTGTGCGGGTATCTTGCTAGTATATTATACTTTGTAGAACAATTAGCTCCCTGCTTTAATAGCTGTTAGAATTTAGCAATTTCAGTATAGGCCGTCCAATACTATTTTGATAATGCCCACGTGGTATAGGATGTCCACTGATATTATGATCACCATCTTAATATATACGGAAAGTGATGACATTGATTGTCAAATTTAAGCTAATTATATAGGGAAATAGAGAAAAAAAGCCGCATTATAATGCAAAATTGCGGTAAATGGTTTATAATCCATACATGAAGCGTTATTGATTTTAATTTACAGGAGTTTTGGATTCTGAACTATCATTCGTGATTATAGTCTTTCGAAACTTGTGCTGGTTATGAACTTAGAAGTAAAGACTAAAGGATAACCACGAGGAGGCTCCAATTGGTGCTCGACAAAATTTGGCATTGTGTCAAGACGTCTGTCCCATCTTGATTTTCAAATTCCATCCGGATCCTGAATTTAGAGGTCTGTCCCATCTTGATTTTCAGATTCCATTATCAAGTGTACCGCGTGAGTTAAACAACCATTATTATTCAGAGTGTACTGGACTGAATAACTATTTACAAGTATATGATACATAAAACTTGAATGAAAGAGAGAGAAAACATTAAACCCAAGTACAATTGCAAATAGCTTCACTCGCACTTGAATGAATTGGTGAACTCATCTTTTGTAAGCTTCCAGCTCCAATAAAAAGAAGAAATAGAGGGAATGGTTTGTTGGATGGATCGCACCTCTTCTTTGTAGACAACTTTTGCCCCACACCTTACAACAGTCTCCCGATCAGAGCTTGAGGACATCTTAAACACAAGATTACCTTGGGTCATCTGAAGCCAATCTTCACCTTCATAATCATTATCATGGAACTGCTCGAACAAACTATACGGTATATAAGCAATCAGCATATTCCTGCCGGCTTCTTCAGTTTCATTTAGATTAATAGCCTCCGACTTTGAAACCAACATTTCGTCATTTTCAAATTTCAAATTTATACTTATAGCAGGACCCACCAGGCTTGATGAAATACAACAAAAAGCAAACCCAATGATTTCAGTTTGCCAATTGAGAGGTAACTTCAATGCTATCTTGCTCCCATACTTTTGTTCTTTGAACCAACTTGGGATATTACTTCCAGGAATCTTGATACTCAAACAACCATCAGCTGCAACCCGTTTCTATATCCAACAATCATAAATGCTTAGTAATCGTCTAACATAATTAGAAGAAAAACTATTATGTTGTTTTAGTTATGACAAGTATTTTTTTCGTAATTAAAAGTGTTAAACCAAAAGAAATCTACATATGTTGTTAGAGCATGCTTCAATATACTGTGACAACTCGTAATTAATTAACATCGGGTTAGTCCTAATCTCAATTAGACAGTCATTTGACGTGGAACTTATTAGACTTTTGGACTTTTGACTTAGTCAAAATAGACGTATCTTGAGGACGTAGACTATTAGCTATCTAGACGAATGCCGAGTCTTTAAAATAACTTTAAATTAATATTTAAAGGTTATGTCTTGAACAAAATAATTAGACTGTCTAGACTTAATATTATAAAGTTCACTTTGACGAAACTTTATTGGCTTGTCTTGACTAAAATGACACGAAGGAAAATACCTTCACTTTACATTTTAACCTTTGGGTCAAACGGTATTTAATCGTAGGCATTTTACCAAATTAAGGGTACAAAAATATCACAAAAAGAAGCCACATGGGCTTAATTATGTTTGAAAGGCAGAGAGGGAAACACCAAACACCCCCATCATCCTTTTCTTTCCTTACCTGTCGACACCCACACTCCCACACATAACACCTACAAGTTTTAGCTCTCGAATCAAATACCTGGAAGAGAAAAATCAAAGGGGATTCAAAGGGGTAATCATATTTCAACAATAATTTAGGGTTTTGGCATCATCATCATCTTAATCATCACCATCTTCATCTTTACCTCAAGAACATCAAATTTTGGTAAGTAAACATTTTTCTCAAACTTTTGATTCGATTTAAATTCATTTAAGGGTTTGTTTTAGTTTTGTAAACGGAATTAGAGGCTTTAAATTTGTTATGTAATTAGGGTTCTTGGTAATTTATGAAGTTTTGATTTAGAATTTGGTCTTGAAATCAAAATGATTGAAATGGCGAAATGTTTTGGCGGAATGGTATGTTTCCAAGTCTTTTGAACATGTTTATACTTGTTATAATGAAAGGATTGAGTTGAAAAGGTTAGACTTCGGTCTGAACCGTCTTGTCATATATTTAGGTTAGACTTCGGTCTGAACCGTCTTGTCATATATTTAGGTTAGACTTCGGTCTGAACCGTCTTGTCATATATTTAGGTTAGACTTCGGTCTGAACCGTCTTGTCATATATTTAGGTTAGACTTCGGTCTGAACCGTCTTGTCATATATTTAGGTTAGACTTCGGTCTGAACCGTCTTGTCATATATTTAGGTTAGACTTCGGTCTGAACCGTCTTGTCATATATTTAGGTTAGACTTCGGTCTGAACCGTCTTGTCATATATTTAGGTTAGACTTCGGTCTGAACCGTCTTGTCATATATTTAGGTTAGACTTCGGTCTGAACCGTCTTGTCATATATTTAGGTTAGACTTCGGTCTGAACCGTCTTGTCATATATTTAGGTTAGACTTCGGTCTGAACCGTCTTGTCATATATTTAGGTTAGACTTCGGTCTGAACCGTCTTGTCATATATTTAGGTTAGACTTCGGTCTGAACCGTCTTGTCATATATTTAGGTTAGACTTCGGTCTGAACCGTCTTGTCATATATTTAGGTTAGACTTCGGTCTGAACCGTCTTGTCATATATTTAGGTTAGACTTCGGTCTGAACCGTCTTGTCATATATTTAGGTTAGACTTCGGTCTGAACCGTCTTGTCATATATTTAGGTTAGACTTCGGTCTGAACCGTCTTGTCATATATTTAGGTTAGACTTCGGTCTGAACCGTCTTGTCATATATTTAGGTTAGACTTCGGTCTGAACCGTCTTGTCATATATTTAGGTTAGACTTCGGTCTGAACCGTCTTGTCATATATTTAGGTTAGACTTCGGTCTGAACCGTCTTGTCATATATTTAGGTTAGACTTCGGTCTGAACCGTCTTGTCATATATTTAGGTTAGACTTCGGTCTGAACCGTCTTGTCATATATTTAGGTTAGACTTCGGTCTGAACCGTCTTGTCATATATTTAGGTTAGACTTCGGTCTGAACCGTCTTGTCATATATTTAGGTTAGACTTCGGTCTGAACCGTCTTGTCATATATTTAGGTTAGACTTCGGTCTGAACCGTCTTGTCATATATTTAGGTTAGACTTCGGTCTGAACCGTCTTGTCATATATTTAGGTTAGACTTCGGTCTGAACCGTCTTGTCATATATTTAGGTTAGACTTCGGTCTGAACCGTCTTGTCATATATTTAGGTTAGACTTCGGTCTGAACCGTCTTGTCATATATTTAGGTTAGACTTCGGTCTGAACCGTCTTGTCATATATTTAGGTTAGACTTCGGTCTGAACCGTCTTGTCATATATTTAGGTTAGACTTCGGTCTGAACCGTCTTGTCATATATTTAGGTTAGACTTCGGTCTGAACCGTCTTGTCATATATTTAGGTTAGACTTCGGTCTGAACCGTCTTGTCATATATTTAGGTTAGACTTCGGTCTGAACCGTCTTGTCATATATTTAGGTTAGACTTCGGTCTGAACCGTCTTGTCATATATTTAGGTTAGACTTCGGTCTGAACCGTCTTGTCATATATTTAGGTTAGACTTCGGTCTGAACCGTCTTGTCATATATTTAGGTTAGACTTCGGTCTGAACCGTCTTGTCATATATTTAGGTTAGACTTCGGTCTGAACCGTCTTGTCATATATTTAGGTTAGACTTCGGTCTGAACCGTCTTGTCATATATTTAGGTTAGACTTCGGTCTGAACCGTCTTGTCATATATTTAGGTTAGACTTCGGTCTGAACCGTCTTGTCATATATTTAGGTTAGACTTCGGTCTGAACCGTCTTGTCATATATTTAGGTTAGACTTCGGTCTGAACCGTCTTGTCATATATTTAGGTTAGACTTCGGTCTGAACCGTCTTGTCATATATTTAGGTTAGACTTCGGTCTGAACCGTCTTGTCATATATTTAGGTTAGACTTCGGTCTGAACCGTCTTGTCATATATTTAGGTTAGACTTCGGTCTGAACCGTCTTGTCATATATTTAGGTTAGACTTCGGTCTGAACCGTCTTGTCATATATTTAGGTTAGACTTCGGTCTGAACCGTCTTGTCATATATTTAGGTTAGACTTCGGTCTGAACCGTCTTGTCATATATTTAGGTTAGACTTCGGTCTGAACCGTCTTGTCATATATTTAGGTTAGACTTCGGTCTGAACCGTCTTGTCATATATTTAGGTTAGACTTCGGTCTGAACCGTCTTGTCATATATTTAGGTTAGACTTCGGTCTGAACCGTCTTGTCATATATTTAGGTTAGACTTCGGTCTGAACCGTCTTGTCATATATTTAGGTTAGACTTCGGTCTGAACCGTCTTGTCATATATTTAGGTTAGACTTCGGTCTGAACCGTCTTGTCATATATTTAGGTTAGACTTCGGTCTGAACCGTCTTGTCATATATTTAGGTTAGACTTCGGTCTGAACCGTCTTGTCATATATTTAGGTTAGACTTCGGTCTGAACCGTCTTGTCATATATTTAGGTTAGACTTCGGTCTGAACCGTCTTGTCATATATTTAGGTTAGACTTCGGTCTGAACCGTCTTGTCATATATTTAGGTTAGACTTCGGTCTGAACCGTCTTGTCATATATTTAGGTTAGACTTCGGTCTGAACCGTCTTGTCATATATTTAGGTTAGACTTCGGTCTGAACCGTCTTGTCATATATTTAGGTTAGACTTCGGTCTGAACCGTCTTGTCATATATTTAGGTTAGACTTCGGTCTGAACCGTCTTGTCATATATTTAGGTTAGACTTCGGTCTGAACCGTCTTGTCATATATTTAGGTTAGACTTCGGTCTGAACCGTCTTGTCATATATTTAGGTTAGACTTCGGTCTGAACCGTCTTGTCATATATTTAGGTTAGACTTCGGTCTGAACCGTCTTGTCATATATTTAGGTTAGACTTCGGTCTGAACCGTCTTGTCATATATTTAGGTTAGACTTCGGTCTGAACCGTCTTGTCATATATTTAGGTTAGACTTCGGTCTGAACCGTCTTGTCATATATTTAGGTTAGACTTCGGTCTGAACCGTCTTGTCATATATTTAGGTTAGACTTCGGTCTGAACCGTCTTGTCATATATTTAGGTTAGACTTCGGTCTGAACCGTCTTGTCATATATTTAGGTTAGACTTCGGTCTGAACCGTCTTGTCATATATTTAGGTTAGACTTCGGTCTGAACCGTCTTGTCATATATTTAGGTTAGACTTCGGTCTGAACCGTCTTGTCATATATTTAGGTTAGACTTCGGTCTGAACCGTCTTGTCATATATTTAGGTTAGACTTCGGTCTGAACCGTCTTGTCATATATTTAGGTTAGACTTCGGTCTGAACCGTCTTGTCATATATTTAGGTTAGACTTCGGTCTGAACCGTCTTGTCATATATTTAGGTTAGACTTCGGTCTGAACCGTCTTGTCATATATTTAGGTTAGACTTCGGTCTGAACCGTCCTGTATTAAATAACTACAACAAACGACGATTGATCTTTTAGTCAAACACACTGTAAACTCACCAACTATTTCGATAGTTGATCCTCTCAAATTTCATGCTTTTCAGGTGACCATCAGTAAGTCTTGGAATCGTCTTTGGCATTATAGGGCCAATCTTTTGACTTTGGACGTACAATTAGCATCAGACATTGAGGACTCTCATGCTTTTGGCTTTAATTGTATTTGACTGTCCAATTTATTTAACTTGTATTCTGTGGGCCCAGTTCCAAATAAGGATGACTTGTATCCGTATTTTGGGGTCCACACTTTGAACGATTGTACTTGTATTGACTTGTATTGGTATAAATGGATGTAATCTCTATTAACCTTCTGATTAGTATGCAATTCTTTGTTAACCCTGTATTTCCGCTACAACGGGGTGTGACAATACCAACGTGACATCGACATATCATCTACTATGTTTACATTAAATTAATCCTACTTAAGATCATTCATTATATTATACTAATGCATCATTGTATTTGATCTAATATTTAGTATCTTATATTTTATTTGATTTGATAGATATATTTTTGCCAGTAAATAAATTATTATTACAATAATAATTGTTATTGTAATATAAACCATTTGAGTACCACCTACAAAGCTTAGGCCTCACTACTTGATATCATTTAAGTTCTATTTCATTTGCAAGTATGATTAAAAAATATTTTGATATTTGTTCAAGTGTAGGGTATTGGATGAAAATGTATAATTGGAACATGTATTGTGTGGTCTGTACTTGGTACCAATACGGTGCCCGAGATCAATAGGTTCCCTCAAATTTGACTCTTTTTTTTTATTATTGTACTATATTCCACTTACATTACTCATACAATTACGTGATTTTCAAACACGGGTAGATACAACTGAACGGGGTTTATATCTCTATAACTAATTTTTTCATTTGTCAAATGCTCTATAATACATTATAAAGATAAAGATCTTTCCCCTTTGTTAGAAAAGTTACAAAATTTGATTCATATATAACACCTTAAATCTTAGTTAATACTACTATCTACATTTGGTCAAACTTTTTTTTTTGACAATTAATCTAAATAATTTTAATTATAATTATAAAAATCATAAATATCTAGGTACCCGTGTGCAATACGCTAACTCACCCCTTAATTAATTCTATGATAAATTTGGATATTTTATGTATTTGGCATAGAATAAATTTATTATATCATAGTTAATTCGATAACTTTAAGATAAGAGAGTGAGAGATAGTTGACCTTAAAGAAAGATTCGTCAAACATCTTATTCAAGCTTCTTCCATCTTCCAGCAGTTTCGGACATCCTGAGATATATATCTTATTCAACAACTTGTACTCTTTCGACAGATCATCAATCTTTTCCAGTGACAAGCAAAGTTCTACCGTCAATACTTGTATTCCTGTTGGGAGGCCATGTAAAGTTTGAAGTCCACTACAAGCCCAGAACTCGAGGTGTTTAAGACCAGAAAGATGGGAGATGCTTTCAGGTAATTGGATTAATTTAGAGTTGAAACTTATACGTAATTCTTCCAAGGAGGAAAGTCCATGCAAATTTTTGGGGAAATCAGTGTCTGCAAGATCACCAAAAAGAACTAACTTTCTCAAGTAATAAGAATTTGTCAAAGCATGAATATGAATGGAGTCTATGTGAAGCTCTGCCGGGCTTTGAAAATCATCTGGCAATTTCTTTAGTATCTTGCAATAAGAAAGGCCAAGGGTGTTGAGACACTTTAACTCCCAAATTGAGTTTGGAATGTTCTCAAGAGACTCACAGCGACCGAGGTTCAAGTCGCTTAGTTTAGAGAGATATTTTATGGACGATGGCACTTCTTTTATTTTATAACATCCACTAATATCTAATTTAGATAGATTGACCATACACGAAGAGAATTCCGGGATTCTTTTAAGAGAAAACAATAAGACAGAATGAGGGTCTTTAGGGACTCCATGTGGAACATGGATGGGAGGCACTTGAGTTTAAAACAACAACTCATGTCCAAGTGAAGAAGCTTTTTGAGACTCCCAACAGACTCATCAACCTCCACCATATTATCACAAAATGACAAATCCAAACTCTCGATGTTTGGTGCCCCTGATACATCTGGAAACCTTTTTAGGGATTTACACCATTGAAGGTTAATGAATTTCAAGTTTGGATATTTATACAAAGAAACTTCTGATGCTAAGCAAGAGATTGGTTTCCATGTACTATTTACCTTTTTCCCTTTCCATAAATGTTTAATTTCGCCGTCCACCATTTCAAGCCCAACAAGCTTACTCAGGTGTGCTATAGGCAGAGAAGAGAATGGGTATTTTGTCCAACAGAACCATCGTAACTCATCAGGGAGAAAGCTAGGTTTACGACAAGTGAATTTTCCCTCACAATCGAGTACCCGAAGATTCTTCATGCTTTTAAAAGCATCAGCACTCACACTCAACTCAACATCATGATTCCGTGGTATCACTATTCCCTCAACTAATTCTAGTTCCTGCAGGAAATGAACGTGAAACTTAAATCAAGGTGTACTCATTTTGATACAAAGTTATAATATATATTAGCTAGTAAATAAAGAGATACCTTCTTCTTGATTAAATCATGGATCTTTTTGAGTTCTGATAGCCTGCTATTCGGAGCACTTGCTTGAACTACTTTCTGACCCATTTCTTGTATGAGATCATGCATACTCAGTTTATTGTTTGATGAGATGGTTATAAGAGATTTTTGAACAAGAACGCTAATCCCTATAACTGGGTCAAAACCAAAGCTATCAAGTATTCTAGTAACATCATCTACATCCTTCCCCTTGTAGAAACATACAATGTCTAGGAATATTTGTTTCTGGGAATCATTAAGATAATCAAAACTTAACTTGAGTGTGTTAAAAACCTTATCATCTTGTGTTTTGGCTAGACTCGTTAGAGCACTTTCCCACACATTTGCTTTTCGTCCACGAAAGAATGAGCCTAAAACTTTCAATGCTAGAGGAAGACCACCAGCATGGTGTATTGCACTAATTGACAACTCCTCGTATCCTTCTGGTGGGATTGTTTGATTAAAAGCATGCCTACTGAAGAGTTCAACAGCTTGATCCCTACTTAAAATGCCAGGTTTGTACGTTTCATCCGCATATGATAACACATGTTGATCCCTCGTGGTTAAAATGACTCTACTTCTTGGACCAAACCACTCACGTGTTGCAGCTAGAAACTCTAATTGCTCGACATCATTCACGTCATCAAGAACAAGAAGAACCTTCTTTCTGCAACATCTTTCTTGAATTATTTCGGTTCCCTGAACACAATCCTTAATCTTGTACCCATGACGCTCCCCTAGAATATCATTTAGAATCATTTCTTGTAAGGTGCACATATCCTTTTTACTAGAGCTATTCTCTCTAACGTCTGTAACAAAGCTACTACCCTCAAACTTATGAGCAATTCTGTTAAACAAGGCTCGGGCAAGAGTCGTCTTGCCGATCCCTCCCATTCCACATATCCCCACAATGCGGACCTCTTCGGTTGCCTCTATCTTCAATAATGAAATTAAGGCATCAATACGAGGCTCTATACCTATTAGATGGTTTTCCCTACTACCATTCGGAGTTCGTTTATTGGCTAAGATCTGTTGAACAATGTTGTTTATAAATTCTGATTCACCCCTAGTATTAATTAGTTGATTTGTATTAGCAACACGATTGAAGAATACCTACTGACTAGTATTTCAAAAGAGATTTGTAAGTTTTAAAAAAATAATATAATAAAAAGAGAGAATTACCCATTTTGTGGCGGGATATGTTGGCCAGATAATTTGGCAGCTGCAGTTAAAGCTTCCCTCCACTTATTCACTTTATCCATCTCTCCTCCCTTAAACATGTCTTCATGGGTCTCGAATGCCGTCGCGAAATCTCCATTTTTTGTCCCCGAACATCGGAAGGATCAACATGGTAGAACACAGGTAACACCTCCATCTGACCCCCCATCTGATCGTGGCATTCCATGATGTAGGAAAGTTCTTCCAGACACCAAGAAGAGGTGGCATAGTTTTTGGAGAAAACAACAACAGCCCACCTTGATTCTCTGATGGCTTTCACAAGTTCTTCGGAGATGGGTTGGCCTCCACCGAGCATCTTGTCGTCTTTGAACGTGTGTATTCCTTTCTGATCTAGAGCAGCAAAAAGATGATCAACAAAGTTGTTGCGAGTGTCCTCACCCCTGAAACTTAGAAACACGTCATATGTCCATCCTCCTTTTCTACTTCTTGGTACAGCACTTGAAGAAGAAGAAGAAGCCATTAAACTGAAGTGATATCTGCAAAGCTAATTAAGCTTGAACAGCGGCCAGCTGTGATGAAGTTTTCAAAAGATTGTTTTTAATCAGAGTTTGTAATGAAAGATCGGAGATAGACGACGACTTGTTGACTTGTAGATGTGATGAAGAATTTGCCACGTACATACCTACCTTATCTCTTAAGACTTAGACTCTATTATTTGGTCTAACTTTGTTAAACTTTGAGATCATTTCCCTTTAACTTTTAAGAAATTTCGTGTTCGGTTCGTATTCATCTGATATGTTCATTTTTTCCTTCAAATACTATCAAAGTAGTATTAGGTTTCACAAACTGGTAAGACCTTTTCGACCTTACATTTCTTTGGGCTTTTGAGGACGATACTTTTGCGGACTTTTTCTTACGACTATAAAGCTCGCAAATATAAGCCCATGAGTCTTCTACGTGCTTCTCAAACTCTGGTCCATGATTCATTATCGTATCAACCGGTTCCACCATGTTCGAGGTTGAGACCTCATAATATGTGTCACTAATTGGATTGGGGTATAGTGTGGGCGAGTCTGACATTTGACGTTTGCCTGGTGCCTTGTTACCCTCCTCAGAAGATTCTGGTTGGAATGATGGTTTCGGTTGGAATGTTGATTTCAACTGAAATGTTGCTTCTGGCGTATCGAAAGAGAAGTTTTGATATAAAGGGTTCATTGGGATTAGAGATGAAACTCCATGATGTACTGCATCAACAAGAGTTGGGAACGATGCACTGACAATTTCTATTGGGGGTTCTAACTGTGATGTTGGTACTGTATTTTGGAGAAGCCAGTCTTGGCAAAAATCATCGATTGATGTTCCCCATTCACTAGTACCAATCATCGGGTTTTGCCATGCGTCAAAAAAAAAAAAAAAAAAAAAAAAAAAAAAAAAAAAAAAAAAAAAAAAAAAAAAAAAAAAAAAAAAAAAAAAAAAAAAAAAAAAAAAAAAAAAAAAAAAAAAAAAAAAAAAAAAAAAAAAAAAAAAAAAAAAAAAAAAAAAAAAAAAAAAAAAAAAAAAAAAAAAAAAAAAAAAAAAAAAAAAAAAAAAAAAAAAAAAAAAAAAAAAAAAAAAAAAAAAAAAAAAAAAAAAAAAAAAAAAAAAAAAAAAAAAAAAAAAAAAAAAAAAAAAAAAAAAAAAAAAAAAAAAAAAAAAAAAAAAAAAAAAAAAAAAAAAAAAAAAAAAAAAAAAAAAAAAAAAAAAAAAAAAAAAAAAAAAAAAAAAAAAAAAAAAAAA
This sequence comes from Erigeron breviscapus, assembly GCA_034093135.1. Classification (NCBI taxonomy): domain Eukaryota; kingdom Viridiplantae; phylum Streptophyta; class Magnoliopsida; order Asterales; family Asteraceae; genus Erigeron; species Erigeron breviscapus. The sequence continues at coordinate 60,785,684 of CM067169.1, forward strand.
AAAAAAAAAAAAAAAAAAAAAAAAAAAAAAAAAAAAAAAAAAAAAAAAAAAAAAAAAAAAAAAAAAAAAAAAAAAAAAAAAAAAAAAAAAAAAAAAAAAAAAAAAAAAAAAAAAAAAAAAAAAAAAAAAAAAAAAAAAAAAAAAAAAAAAAAAAAAAAAAAAAAAAAAAAAAAAAAAAAAAAAAAAAAAAAAAAAAAAAAAAAAAAAAAAAAAAAAAAAAAAAAAAAAAAAAAAAAAAAAAAAAAAAAAAAAAAAAAAAAAAAAAAAAAAAAAAAAAAAAAAAAAAAAAAAAAAAAAAAAAAAAAAAAAAAAAAAAAAAAAAAAAAAAAAAAAAAAAAAAAAAAAAAAAAAAAAAAAAAAAAAAAAAAAAAAAAAAAAAAAAAAAAAAAAAAAAAAAAAAAAAAAAAAAAAAAAAAAAAAAAAAAAAAAAAAAAAAAAAAAAAAAAAAAAAAAAAAAAAAAAAAAAAAAAAAAAAAAAAAAAAAAAAAAAAAAAAAAAAAAAAAAAAAAAAAAAAAAAAAAAAAAAAAAAAAAAAAAAAAAAAAAAAAAAAAAAAAAAAAAAAAAAAAAAAAAAAAAAAAAAAAAAAAAAAAAAAAAAAAAAAAAAAAAAAAAAAAAAAAAAAAAAAAAAAAAAAAAAAAAAAAAAAAAAAAAAAAAAAAAAAAAAAAAAAAAAAAAAAAAAAAAAAAAAAAAAAAAAAAAAAAAAAAAAAAAAAAAAAAAAAAAAAAAAAAAAAAAAAAAAAAAAAAAAAAAAAAAAAAAAAAAAAAAAAAAAAAAAAAAAAAAAAAAAAAAAAAAAAAAAAAAAAAAAAAAAAAAAAAAAAAAAAAAAAAAAAAAAAAAAAAAAAAAAAAAAAAAAAAAAAAAAAAAAAAAAAAAAAAAAAAAAAAAAAAAAAAAAAAAAAAAAAAAAAAAAAAAAAAAAAAAAAAAAAAAAAAAAAAAAAAAAAAAAAAAAAAAAAAAAAAAAAAAAAAAAAAAAAAAAAAAAAAAAAAAAAAAAAAAAAAAAAAAAAAAAAAAAAAAAAAAAAAAAAAAAAAAAAAAAAAAAAAAAAAAAAAAAAAAAAAAAAAAAAAAAAAAAAAAAAAAAAAAAAAAAAAAAAAAAAAAAAAAAAAAAAAAAAAAAAAAAAAAAAAAAAAAAAAAAAAAAAAAAAAAAAAAAAAAAAAAAAAAAAAAAAAAAAAAAAAAAAAAAAAAAAAAAAAAAAAAAAAAAAAAAAAAAAAAAAAAAAAAAAAAAAAAAAAAAAAAAAAAAAAAAAAAAAAAAAAAAAAAAAAAAAAAAAAAAAAAAAAAAAAAAAAAAAAAAAAAAAAAAAAAAAAAAAAAAAAAAAAAAAAAAAAAAAAAAAAAAAAAAAAAAAAAAAAAAAAAAAAAAAAAAAAAAAAAAAAAAAAAAAAAAAAAAAAAAAAAAAAAAAAAAAAAAAAAAAAAAAAAAAAAAAAAAAAAAAAAAAAAAAAAAAAAAAAAAAAAAAAAAAAAAAAAAAAAAAAAAAAAAAAAAAAAAAAAAAAAAAAAAAAAAAAAAAAAAAAAAAAAAAAAAAAAAAAAAAAAAAAAAAAAAAAAAAAAAAAAAAAAAAAAAAAAAAAAAAAAAAAAAAAAAAAAAAAAAAAAAAAAAAAAAAAAAAAAAAAAAAAAAAAAAAAAAAAAAAAAAAAAAAAAAAAAAAAAAAAAAAAAAAAAAAAAAAAAAAAAAAAAAAAAAAAAAAAAAAAAAAAAAAAAAAAAAAAAAAAAAAAAAAAAAAAAAAAAAAAAAAAAAAAAAAAAAAAAAAAAAAAAAAAAAAAAAAAAAAAAAAAAAAAAAAAAAAAAAAAAAAAAAAAAAAAAAAAAAAAAAAAAAAAAAAAAAAAAAAAAAAAAAAAAAAAAAAAAAAAAAAAAAAAAAAAAAAAAAAAAAAAAAAAAAAAAAAAAAAAAAAAAAAAAAAAAAAAAAAAAAAAAAAAAAAAAAAAAAAAAAAAAAAAAAAAAAAAAAAAAAAAAAAAAAAAAAAAAAAAAAAAAAAAAAAAAAAAAAAAAAAAAAAAAAAAAAAAAAAAAAAAAAAAAAAAAAAAAAAAAAAAAAAAAAAAAAAAAAAAAAAAAAAAAAAAAAAAAAAAAAAAAAAAAAAAAAAAAAAAAAAAAAAAAAAAAAAAAAAAAAAAAAAAAAAAAAAAAAAAAAAAAAAAAAAAAAAAAAAAAAAAAAAAAAAAAAAAAAAAAAAAAAAAAAAAAAAAAAAAAAAAAAAAAAAAAAAAAAAAAAAAAAAAAAAAAAAAAAAAAAAAAAAAAAAAAAAAAAAAAAAAAAAAAAAAAAAAAAAAAAAAAAAAAAAAAAAAAAAAAAAAAAAAAAAAAAAAAAAAAAAAAAAAAAAAAAAAAAAAAAAAAAAAAAAAAAAAAAAAAAAAAAAAAAAAAAAAAAAAAAAAAAAAAAAAAAAAAAAAAAAAAAAAAAAAAAAAAAAAAAAAAAAAAAAAAAAAAAAAAAAAAAAAAAAAAAAAAAAAAAAAAAAAAAAAAAAAAAAAAAAAAAAAAAAAAAAAAAAAAAAAAAAAAAAAAAAAAAAAAAAAAAAAAAAAAAAAAAAAAAAAAAAAAAAAAAAAAAAAAAAAAAAAAAAAAAAAAAAAAAAAAAAAAAAAAAAAAAAAAAAAAAAAAAAAAAAAAAAAAAAAAAAAAAAAAAAAAAAAAAAAAAAAAAAAAAAAAAAAAAAAAAAAAAAAAAAAAAAAAAAAAAAAAAAAAAAAAAAAAAAAAAAAAAAAAAAAAAAAAAAAAAAAAAAAAAAAAAAAAAAAAAAAAAAAAAAAAAAAAAAAAAAAAAAAAAAAAAAAAAAAAAAAAAAAAAAAAAAAAAAAAAAAAAAAAAAAAAAAAAAAAAAAAAAAAAAAAAAAAAAAAAAAAAAAAAAAAAAAAAAAAAAAAAAAAAAAAAAAAAAAAAAAAAAAAAAAAAAAAAAAAAAAAAAAAAAAAAAAAAAAAAAAAAAAAAAAAAAAAAAAAAAAAAAAAAAAAAAAAAAAAAAAAAAAAAAAAAAAAAAAAAAAAAAAAAAAAAAAAAAAAAAAAAAAAAAAAAAAAAAAAAAAAAAAAAAAAAAAAAAAAAAAAAAAAAAAAAAAAAAAAAAAAAAAAAAAAAAAAAATAACTGACTAGTATTTCAAAAGAGATTTGTAAGTTTTAAAAAAATAATATAATAAAAAGAGAGAATTACCCATTTTGTGGCGGGATATGTTGGCCAGATAATTTGGCAGCTGCAGTTAAAGCTTCCCTCCACTTATTCACTTTATCCATCTCTCCTCCCTTAAACATGTCTTCATGGGTCTCGAATGCCGCTGCGAAATCTCCATTCTGTTTGCGAACATCGGAAGGATCAACATGGTAGAACACAGGTAACACCTCCATCTCACCCCCATCTGATCGTGGCATTCCATGATGTAGGAAAGTTCTTCCAGACACCAAGAAGAGGTGGCATAGTTTTTGGAGAAAACAACAACAGCCCACCTTGATTCTCTGATGGCTTTCACAAGTTCTTCGGAGATGGGTTGGCCTCCACCGAGCATCTTGTCGTCTTTGAACGTGTGTATTCCTTTCTGATCTAGAGCAGCAAAAAGATGATCAACAAAGTTGTTGCGAGTGTTCTCACCCCTGAAACTTAGAAACACGTCATATGTCCATCCTCCTTTTCTTCTTCTTGGTACAACACTTGAAGAAGAAGAAGCCATTTGAATTGAGCTTTTGAAGTGATATCTTTAAGCTCAAACAAGGTTGGATGGATGTTATTTGTTAACTTGTAAAATGAAAGATCAGAGATAGCCGACGACTTGTAAAATGATATATACTAGTCTAGTGCCTTTGAATACATAGTCTTAGTATCGTATGATATATGTCTCGTACAGAGGCTACATGGGGGCAAGAGCGACAATTGCTCATTCTCAAAATTTTGTAAATATTTCGTAGGATTTATATGGTAAACTTGTTTATAAAATAAAATGGCACAAGAAAAGTCAAACGACTTTCTCCATAAACTTTTATCTCATGATTCAAGAATCACAAACAAAACCAAAAATACTCTCATTTTACTCAGGCAACAATGCTACACAATTCAAACCAACAATATTCACCTCGTTAGTTTGGTTACAAGAATTTTGTTATGTCCAAACTCTTTACAATTCAAGCACTTACAAAGTATGAAGCCTTGTCGTTGTCGATCGTCAAGGGAATTTTAAGTAGCTATTTAATAATATACTGCTTAATATGATAACATGATTCACTTTGTAATTGTAAAAGTTATAGTATTTATTATTATATGTCTAAAATGGCCAAACTATCTCAGGTGACTTCTCTTGGCTTGTTAATTATCTTATCATACTATCTAATGCAAATATTTTCAAATTTTAAATAAAGAAAAAGAAATGACATTATTCGATAAGAAAAGAAGAAAAAGAAAATATTTTCAAATTTCATGGGGAACTCTCCATGCCACTAAACAAATGTAAAGGATATTGATCAAACTTGGGCCAGCTCCACCATAAAGCTCATCGGCAGAGAGATGCCAAATTTTGTTAAATAACTCACCTTATGTCCAAAAATCTCAAACTAAATGAACCAAACTTACAACTTATATCCAAAATATTAAATTAAATGGACCAAATTTGCAAGTTATTTAGAAGCAAAGGAACCAAAATATCAAACTAAATGGACTCAAAGCCAGGACTTGGACTTGACAAACTGTGAGAAATGTCTGTAACAGATATATATATATATATATATATATATATATATATATATATATATATATATATATATATATATATATATATATATATATATATATATATATATATATATATATATATATATATATATATATATATATATATATATATATATATATATATATATATATATATATATATATATATATATATATATATATATATATATATATATATATATATATATATATATATATATATATATATATATATATATATATATATATATATATATATATATATATATATATATATATATATATATATATATATATATATATATATATATATATATATATATATATATATATATATATATATATATATATATATATATATATATATATATATATATATATATATATATATATATATATATATATATATATATATATATATATATATATATATATATATATATATATATATATATATATATATATATATATATATATATATATATATATATATATATATATATATATATATATATATATATATATATATATATATATATATATATATATATATATATATATATATATATATATATATATATATATATATATATATATATATATATATATATATATATATATATATATATATATATATATATATATATATATATATATATATATATATATATATATATATATATATATATATATATATATATATATATATATATATATATATATATATATATATATATATATATATATATATATATATATATATATATATATATATATATATATATATATATATATATATATATATATATATATATATATATATATATATATATATATATATATATATATATATATATATATATATATATATATATATATATATATATATATATATATATATATATATATATATATATATATATATATATATATATATATATATATATATATATATATATATATATATATATATATATATATATATATATATATATATATATATATATATATATATATATATATATATATATATATATATATATATATATATATATATATATATATATATATATATATATATATATATATATATATATATATATATATATATATATATATATATATATATATATATATATATATATATATATATATATATATATATATATATATATATATATATATATATATATATATATATATATATATATATATATATATATATATATATATATATATATATATATATATATATATATATATATATATATATATATATATATATATATATATATATATATATATATATATATATATATATATATATATATATATATATATATATATATATATATATATATATATATATATATATATATATATATATATATATATATATATATATATATATATATATATATATATATATATATATATATATATATATATATATATATATATATATATATATATATATATATATATATATATATATATATATATATATATATATATATATATATATATATATATATATATATATATATATATATATATATATATATATATATATATATATATATATATATATATATATATATATATATATATATATATATATATATATATATATATATATATATATATATATATATATATATATATATATATATATATATATATATATATATATATATATATATATATATATATATATATATATATATATATATATATATATATATATATATATATATATATATATATATATATATATATATATATATATATATATATATATATATATATATATATATATATATATATATATATATATATATATATATATATATATATATATATATATATATATATATATATATATATATATATATATATATATATATATATATATATATATATATATATATATATATATATATATATATATATATATATATATATATATATATATATATATATATATATATATATATATATATATATATATATATATATATATATATATATATATATATATATATATATATATATATATATATATATATATATATATATATATATATATATATATATATATATATATATATATATATATATATATATATATATATATATATATATATATATATATATATATATATATATATATATATATATATATATATATATATATATATATATATATATATATATATATATATATATATATATATATATATATATATATATATATATATATATATATATATATATATATATATATATATATATATATATATATATATATATATATATATATATATATATATATATATATATATATATATATATATATATATATATATATATATATATATATATATATATATATATATATATATATATATATATATATATATATATATATATATATATATATATATATATATATATATATATATATATATATATATATATATATATATATATATATATATATATATATATATATATATATATATATATATATATATATATATATATATATATATATATATATATATATATATATATATATATATATATATATATATATATATATATATATATATATATATATATATATATATATATATATATGTATATCTATGGGTGTGCATGGATATATATATATATATATATATATATATAATATATACTTTATATATATATATATAATGTTGTTTGATATTAGTAATTCTTTAATTAGGGTTCAAAGTTTATACCTTTAGACAATATATATAATATTTAGTTTATACATGTAATTGTTAATTTTAGTTAATTACTAACCCAAGACATCACTGATCACCCCAACAACAAAAATAAGATATTTCTAAGGCACCAAATATGTCCTATTTAACTGGGACAGTACCACGTAAGTGACGTAACGAGGCAGTTGTGAATAGTTTCCGAGACTTTCTCTTGATTGTTTTGACGGTTTCAGGGTTTAATGGTTTACGTAATAGGATAGATGGGAAAGTAGATGTTCATGGGTTAATTTTTAATCTGTACCAGGGCCCTCCAATGCATTTCATACTTCCTGTGTATATTATAGTACAGAGAATTTACCCTTTTTCCTCTTTAACCGTCGTGAAACCACCAAAAATGTTGCCAAGTTGTTGGGGATATGTCACCACCACCACATTGCATGGGTACCAAGCATTTACCCCATGATTGTATGTTTTTATGTCTCAGTAGGGGATAAGATGTCATACTTATACCTCCCTTCAAGATTCAATATTAGTAATAGGAATTTGTTCTCTTCCCACTCAAAACTATTTGTTGCTGCTGCATTGTGCGGGTATCTTGCTAGTATATTATACTTTGTAGAACAATTAGCTCCCTGCTTTAATAGCTGTTAGAATTTAGCAATTTCAGTATAGGCCGTCCAATACTATTTTGATAATGCCCACGTGGTATAGGATGTCCACTGATATTATGATCACCATCTTAATATATACGGAAAGTGATGACATTGATTGTCAAATTTAAGCTAATTATATAGGGAAATAGAGAAAAAAAGCCGCATTATAATGCAAAATTGCGGTAAATGGTTTATAATCCATCATCCAAATTAAGCAAATATACTAAGTGTGCATACATGAAGCGTTATTGATTTTAATTTACAGGAGTTTTGGATTCTGAACTACATTCTGTACTTCAATTAGCTACTGGCTCTGAACTATATGAAGTGGAAAGAATTCTTTTTGGCACAAGGTGTAATCTCTTCACTCATTTTTTGTGACAATGTGAATATATATCAATCTAACCAATACTAATGATTATGACTTTTTAGATTGGCATTTCTGTATATTGCGGAAGAATCCCTAATAATGATTATAATCCTTTCAGCTACTTTAGTCCATTGTTAAAGTCCTTAGCAAAGCCATCCAATATCGATTATGTCATGATTGAGGAAGACCCCGAAGAGAGAGAAGAGTTTATTAGCATATTGGAATCAAGATTCTTCTACCTCGCAGCTGACGCTCGATCTTCATTGAGGTAAGTAAATGATGTCATACAAGTATTATTGTCACCTACTTTGTAACACACGTATGAAGTCATTGCTAGGGAACAATATGTGAAAATAATCTGCTGCTTAAGGCTAGTTAGTTAATTTTACTTTTATATTGAATATCATTTTTCTTAAAACAATCCTTACATAGTTACATGAGTATCTGCATCTGATTATTTGGACGTAACTGCTGAAACTGATAATCGACATTTAAGGGTGAAACCCTTTTACCCAAAATAGATAATCGACTGTCAGATGTGGTTAATGCGTATGAAAATACCCTATCATGGAAGCTACTATTTTCTGTTTTTGTTTTGGATTAACGCTAATGAAATGCCTTATTGATTCATCAAATTGGGAACAGGGGTTGGCGGCCAACATATAGGAGTGTTTTGCTTGGTGTGAGAAAAGAATTAAAAATACCTTGTTCAACAAAATTGTCAACCGAAGATTTGGAAATAGAGATTTTCCTTCATTTGTTGCAGGAATACTCAAGGTAAAGTAGAAGTATTCTCCTACAAACTCTTTTCAAGAATATTTCATCGTTTATTTAATTTGTTCGAGGCTTTCGTCGATCATTCTAATGAGGTAGGATTTCTAAAAATAATTCGCATACTCTTAAAGAGACTAAGATCAGAATTTATAAGTCGTAAATTGGTAATACAATATGAAAAAGGGTGCTATAAAATGTCTAGTCTGTAGCGTGCATAGTTAAACGACTTCATGCTGGTTATGTGGTACAAAACTAAGAAAGAGAATTGGGATGTTGATAAGAATAGTAAGCAATGATTGGTTGAAAGTACCATTTGCATTATGTGGAGAAAAACTGAACATTTGTTCATTCTCTAGCTAGGAATCCACTTAAACTTTACTCAAAATTATATCACATTCAAACAATGCATTGTTGATCTGTATAACTTTGAATCTTTTTCTTCAATCTGGACGAGATATTGCATATGCTATAAACATAATCAATGGCGCATACATGTGGGAAAAGATGCTAAGCCTCTTTGACCCAATGGTAATCCCAAGATACATGATTCTACTGTATTCTTGGATTACGAGATTTTAGAATATTTTTCTTTACTTTCTTTCAAATTGCATGAAATGAAATATTTTTTAAAAGAAGTATAAACTAAGATAGGGATTTCAAAGTAAAATAGGAATTGCAAAATTTTGGGTTTTAATATTTTCAGGAGCCTTTGAAAGTTGTAGCTAACAAAGCTATCCAAGTAACCGTTTCAGAAACAGGGGAACATTTTTGCTGAATGAAAGTTCTAAAACATTTTTGCTGAATGAAAGTTCTAATTGACTGAAAGTTGCCTTTTAATCCTGGAATTAGTCTTGAATGAAAGTGATGACACTTACAAGTTGACATTAATCCAACTAATGGCATTTAGCTAAATTGGAATCTTTGCTGTCAGTACATATTACTAGTCCCTTTCTTTGATTTACCCTCATGCAATATTATTAGTTTTGTTAGAAGATAATCTATGGTAGTGCTTCTGAAAATAATTAATATTCCTTACCAAGCCCAAGATTTTCAAAAGGCTTAAAAAGTCAAATTACGTGAACTGAATCTGTGAATTAATTTAGGCTACCTTTGGGTATACTCACTGCTTTAGGCTGAAGTTATCCATCCAACGTTAACCAGAAAATCCAAAAAAAGTTAGCTAATAAACCCTTAGATTTGTTAAAACTTTGTTCTCATGCAATTATTATGTAGACGAGTTTCTGTAGAAAATGGAATACAGGATATGGTAATAAAGTATATGCTAAATTTATTTAGAAACATATTATATTTACAAGAGCAGCCATTACAGAAACATCTGCTGATAAGAGGTGTCCATTTTGACCTGGTTTTTATTGGAAGGTTGATTTGGGTCATGTTTTATCTCTAGCAAGTGAAACTGTACAGAAAAAAAAAAGAAGCTAAATAGTACCCAAGTGTTTTTAATGCAAAATACCATGTATATCCATTTTTTTTTATAAAACTAAGCAGTGCAATATATGGTATTCTAAATCATGTGAAATACCCTTTTAATCTGTGAAGAGTTAACGTAATTGGCCAAGTTTGTATTCTGGTCAACCTATTCTGTTTCAACCAGAGACATTACCCATTTTGACGTCTTATCCAACCCAACCCAACCTTTTTGACGCCTTTAGTTGATACAAAAAATCTTTGAAATTCATGTACTTTATCGCGTGACACATTCTTCTTTCATAAAAATTGTTTGCAGTGAAGGTTCGGGAAGCTTAAAACGTGTTTCTGATAGTCATGGTAGTCTAGAAGTTGGCTTAAGTTCATGGAAGGTACAAGCTTTTGCTGCTTTAGGACGTGGGGCAGAAGAGTTTTATGCAACAATTCTGAAGGTTTTGCTTAGTTCCAGATAGTAATTAGTTTCAGATTTTTCTCCATTAGCCCATTTCATCATCCATTGCATTTGTTTCTCTGCACATCAACAACATGTTATAATTAAATCCTCAAGAAAGTTACCGATTTGAGGAAATTGTTACAACTTTCTTAATATAGCTTAGGAATTACTATGAATACTTTAACCATCACAATGATTAATTTTAGATACATATGTTTTTATAATTGGATTTGGGATGACTAACTCAGGGCTGTTTTATATCATAATAATTCGACTTGGGATACATGTGCTCACTATTGTTGAATCATGCCCAATGTTATTTCTAAATTCTGTTTGGCCAAAAGCTGTCTATATGAATGATTAATTGTAATGCTTGTCTTCTAGGGTGGAGGAATGCTTACTTTGGGAAGACTATACAATTTGGTAAGAGATTACTCATGAATATATTTTCATTATTGATTCCCAAGTTGAAGAAGTGAGCATAATCCCATGCTGTGATAGATATCAAGAAAATTATCAGGAAAGGTTTTCTTGGAAGCAGCCAACTATCAAATAAAGAAGGAAGTTCTCAAGGAGGTAAAGCTTGACTGAACTATTAAATATGATACAAATTTTCATATTCTATGGTCTCAAAATGCTATAATTGGTCATCTGGATTTTGAATTGATTTGGGTCATGTTTTATCTCTAGCAAGTGAAACTGTACAGAAAAAAAAAAGAAGCTAAATAGTACCCAAGTGTTTTTAATGCAAAATACCATGTATATCCATTTTTTTTTATAAAACTAAGCAGTGCAATATATGGTATTCTAAATCATGTGAAATACCCTTTTAATCTGTGAAGAGTTAACGTAATTGGCCAAGTTTGTATTCTGGTCAACCTATTCTGTTTCAACCAGAGACATTACCCATTTTGACGTCTTATCCAACCCAACCCAACCTTTTTGACGCCTTTAGTTGATACAAAAAATCTTTGAAACTCATGTACTTTATCGCGTGACACATTCTTCTTTCATAAAAATTGTTTGCAGTGAAGGGGGGGGGGGGGGGGGGGGGGGGGGGGGGGGGGGGGGGGGGGGGGGGGGGGGGGGGGGGGGGGGGGGGGGGGGGGGGGGGGGGGGGGGGGGGGGGGGGGGGGGGGGGGGGGGGGGGGGGGGGGGGGGGGGGGGGGGGGGGGGGGGGGGGGGGGGGGGGGGGGGGGGGGGGGGGGGGGGGGGGGGGGGGGGGGGGGGGGGGGGGGGGGGGGGGGGGGGGGGGGGGGGGGGGGGGGGGGGGGGGGGGGGGGGGGGGGGGGGGGGGGGGGGGGGGGGGGGGGGGGGGGGGGGGGGGGGGGGGGGGGGGGGGGGGGGGGGGGGGGGGGGGGGGGGGGGGGGGGGGGGGGGGGGGGGGGGGGGGGGGGGGGGGGGGGGGGGGGGGGGGGGGGGGGGGGGGGGGGGGGGGGGGGGGGGGGGGGGGGGGGGGGGGGGGGGGGGGGGGGGGGGGGGGGGGGGGGGGGGGGGGGGGGGGGGGGGGGGGGGGGGGGGGGGGGGGGGGGGGGGGGGGGGGGGGGGGGGGGGGGGGGGGGGGGGGGGGGGGGGGGGGGGGGGGGGGGGGGGGGGGGGGGGGGGGGGGGGGGGGGGGGGGGGGGGGGGGGGGGGGGGGGGGGGGGGGGGGGGGGGGGGGGGGGGGGGGGGGGGGGGGGGGGGGGGGGGGGGGGGGGGGGGGGGGGGGGGGGGGGGGGGGGGGGGGGGGGGGGGGGGGGGGGGGGGGGGGGGGGGGGGGGGGGGGGGGGGGGGGGGGGGGGGGGGGGGGGGGGGGGGGGGGGGGGGGGGGGGGGGGGGGGGGGGGGGGGGGGGGGGGGGGGGGGGGGGGGGGGGGGGGGGGGGGGGGGGGGGGGGGGGGGGGGGGGGGGGGGGGGGGGGGGGGGGGGGGGGGGGGGGGGGGGGGGGGGGGGGGGGGGGGGGGGGGGGGGGGGGGGGGGGGGGGGGGGGGGGGGGGGGGGGGGGGGGGGGGGGGGGGGGGGGGGGGGGGGGGGGGGGGGGGGGGGGGGGGGGGGGGGGGGGGGGGGGGGGGGGGGGGGGGGGGGGGGGGGGGGGGGGGGGGGGGGGGGGGGGGGGGGGGGGGGGGGGGGGGGGGGGGGGGGGGGGGGGGGGGGGGGGGGGGGGGGGGGGGGGGGGGGGGGGGGGGGGGGGGGGGGGGGGGGGGGGGGGGGGGGGGGGGGGGGGGGGGGGGGGGGGGGGGGGGGGGGGGGGGGGGGGGGGGGGGGGGGGGGGGGGGGGGGGGGGGGGGGGGGGGGGGGGGGGGGGGGGGGGGGGGGGGGGGGGGGGGGGGGGGGGGGGGGGGGGGGGGGGGGGGGGGGGGGGGGGGGGGGGGGGGGGGGGGGGGGGGGGGGGGGGGGGGGGGGGGGGGGGGGGGGGGGGGGGGGGGGGGGGGGGGGGGGGGGGGGGGGGGGGGGGGGGGGGGGGGGGGGGGGGGGGGGGGGGGGGGGGGGGGGGGGGGGGGGGGGGGGGGGGGGGGGGGGGGGGGGGGGGGGGGGGGGGGGGGGGGGGGGGGGGGGGGGGGGGGGGGGGGGGGGGGGGGGGGGGGGGGGGGGGGGGGGGGGGGGGGGGGGGGGGGGGGGGGGGGGGGGGGGGGGGGGGGGGGGGGGGGGGGGGGGGGGGGGGGGGGGGGGGGGGGGGGGGGGGGGGGGGGGGGGGGGGGGGGGGGGGGGGGGGGGGGGGGGGGGGGGGGGGGGGGGGGGGGGGGGGGGGGGGGGGGGGGGGGGGGGGGGGGGGGGGGGGGGGGGGGGGGGGGGGGGGGGGGGGGGGGGGGGGGGGGGGGGGGGGGGGGGGGGGGGGGGGGGGGGGGGGGGGGGGGGGGGGGGGGGGGGGGGGGGGGGGGGGGGGGGGGGGGGGGGGGGGGGGGGGGGGGGGGGGGGGGGGGGGGGGGGGGGGGGGGGGGGGGGGGGGGGGGGGGGGGGGGGGGGGGGGGGGGGGGGGGGGGGGGGGCTGGGTTACTACATTGGTCTATATCATAATAATTCGACTTGGGATACATGTGCTCACTATTGTTGAATCATGCCCAATGTTATTTCTAAATTCTGTTTGGCCAAAAGCTGTCTATATGAATGATTAATTGTAATGCTTGTCTTCTAGGGTGGAGGAATGCTTACTTTGGGAAGACTATACAATTTGGTAAGAGATTACTCATGAATATATTTTCATTATTGATTCCCAAGTTGAAGAAGTGAGCATAATCCCATGCTGTGATAGATATCAAGAAAATTATCAGGAAAGGTTTTCTTGGAAGCAGCCAACTATCAAATAAAGAAGGAAGTTCTCAAGGAGGTAAAGCTTGACTGAACTATTAAATATGATACAAATTTTCATATTCTATGGTCTCAAAATGCTATAATTGGTCATCTGGATTTTGAATTTAATTGGATCACACACTACAATAAGAAGTAAAATCATAATTCAAACAAAAAAATCTTTTAATTATTGAATAACAAACAAATGTTTGATCAGTCGTGCTTATCTATAAAAAAAAGTGCATTCTTGAATCTTTATAAACAAAATTCATTGTGTTTTTACTTTCTGCAAATCTTTTAAGTGCTTGATCTTTCTCTGCTTAAAGTATTTAACATATTTTTATGGCATGATTGTTTTCAGGGTGGACGCCTGGCAGCTATTAACTTGGAGTCAAGGGCAGCTTTACTTGCAGCAAAGCAGGTGAGCAAAATTTCTCTGCATGACATATTACATATGCATCATAATTTTTGTATTGATTTGTTTTTAATTGGTTCATCTATTTCCCCTTCACGACTTCACGTTCTATGGAATTGCATGCTGCATTGCTGGCATGTTTTAGCTAAACCCGCTATATCTATTTATGGTTATAACAATGTAATATTATTATCTTTGTACAAAAATCTTTTTAGATACATCTTTCTCATTGACATAATCACAAATTCCCAATTGGGATTTAGGATTTTGAGACTCAGACTCGACTCAGGTGGTACCCGGATTGGGATTTTGTATATAAACATAATAATTTTTGAAATAATATGTACTAGAACTTTAAAGCTATATGAGAAACTTCAAACTTAAACATAATTGTTTAGAAAGACTAACATAATACTTCATAGCTTGAAAATCAAACATAATATTAGTTGATAAGTTCGCGTTTCATCATCGATTTGTTCGTATCAAAGTTGGAGAACTCATGACTCAGACTCGACTCAACGAGGTAGGGAGTCAGGAGTTTACTTTGGGTACTCGGCCGACTCGGGAGGTTGGGGCTGGGTTACTACATTGGTCTTTATTATATAGGGGGTCATGGCCCGCTTTTGTGATCATCTTGTACATCGATATGCTGGTATGAAATTTATAAAGAATACCAATTTTCTGCAAATGAAAAGCTGTCATATTGGGGGGACCAAAACTGAAAGGACCGGGATAAATTTTGCAATGATCTATTTCTTCCATTCCCTTTCTAACCGCATATTAATCATATATAGATAAAGTTATGAAGATTTACTGATAGTTTTTTACTTGGTCCAATGTATGTGTATTCCTCCTATACAGTAACACTAATAGTTTTAATTTGTCTTTATTAGAAACTACAACTTATACTTGATTAAAATAGTTTTTTACTTGGTCCAATGTATGTGTATTCCTCCTATACATTATACACTAATAGTTTTAATTTGTCTTTATTAGAAACTTTAACTTTTACTTGATTGAAATAGTTTTTTACTTGAACTACACCTAATATGATGATGTCAAGCGGGCCTTCTTGATATTTTACTAGAAAAAGCAAATGATAAATTTTTGTCAAGTCCGTGTTTAGTTTTTCGTTGTGCATTAATTGTTTAAAAGACATCCATGTACGTGTTTAATTTGTCTTTATTAGAAACTACAACTTATACTTGATTAAAATAGTTTTTTACTTGGTCCAATGTATGTGTATTCCTCCTATACATTATACACTAATAGTTTTTAATTTGTCTTTATTAGAAACTATAACTTATACTTGATTAAAATAGTTTTTTACTTGGTCCAATGTATGTGTATTCCTCCTATACATTATACACTAATAGTTTTTAATTTGTCTTTATTAGAAACTATAACTTATACTTAATTGAAATGAGAGGGGTACCCGCGCAATGCGGCGGCAGAGCGGCGACGACGGGTGATGGTGACATTAACGGTGTGGTTATTAATGTAAAGGTAGTTGACGTAAAAGGATAGCATAGTTAATGAAAAGGGGCACTTGTGAAATATGAAATATGTTTGAAGATGTTTGGTTTTATGTAAGGGTGTTTTAGGGTTTAGGGATGTAGGTGTTAAAAGGTTAGGGGTAAAAAAGGTAATTCAAAGGCTGAATTGTTTAAAGGAAAAGAAATGTCTTTCTCTTTATTAGATAGTATAGATAGTTTTTTACTTGAACTACACCTAATATGATGATGTCAAGCGGGCCTTCTTGATATTTTACTAGAAAAAGCAAATGATAAATTTTTGTCAAGTCCGTGTTTAATTTTCCATTGTGTTAATTGTTAGAAGACATCCAAGTGTTTCTGTATTCGGAGTGAAATAGTCATGCAATCTCTGTGAGCACTAATCAAGTGTTATTCTATGACACCCAACAGTTCTAAACCATGGTGAACTACATTTGTACAGGCTATGGGGAACGTTTTTGGCAGATGTTGTTATTCAAATGCTTGGAACAGATTATGCAAGAATCTTGCGTGCAATCTATGCATTTGCACAGGTACACATTCTTATCTTGCAGACAATCTTCTGATCCAGGTAGTTATTTCTACCAGAGGTTTATATTGCTGCATAAAATTGGCATCACCCGAATGACGTTAAGACAATATTTTAGGGGACATTTTACTAGTTTTGGTGCTGAAATTGTGGTAGTTTTCTTGACCTAAATGGGTCAATTGACATAGATAGCAATGTACTCCGATTTATATTATTTTTTTGGTCTAAATCTTTGCTAAACTACTGTACGTGTCAAAACTTTTGACGGTATACCTGTAAATGCTGACATGGTTGAGTGGTTTTACTCTGCTATTGAAAATTGAATGGTTTTTATAATGGTAATTGAGAATTGGATGGTATTTTTAATGGTTATACATGGACCTCTAGCAAGATACTAGAAGGTCACACGACAATTACAAACGGTACAATTACAAAACGAACTATATTATCAAGAAACGATAAAGTTTACTTTTTACCTTTTCACTTTTTTTTTTTACTTTGGAATTACCTGTTGGTCCCATATTTGATGGTAAATATACATGGACCTCTAGCAAGATACTAGAAGGTCACACGACAATTACAAACGGTACAATTACAAAACGAACTATATTATCAAGAAACGATAAAGTTTACTTTTTACCTTTTCACTTTTTTTTTTTACTTTGGAATTACCTGTTGGTCCCATATTTGATGGTAAAATATAAATCATATTGACTTACTTATCTTAAATGATGTTGAAAATTGAATGGTTTTTATAATGGATGGTATTTTTAATGGTTTATGAACACTTGCATGGCTTTGTAATGATTATTGAAGTCCAGTGACCAAATTAGCAACTATGTGAAACTACAGGGCTATTTCTTACTAGTTTATTTTAAACTAGAATCATGACTTCATTAGGTAAGATAGATAGTAATTATAATGGGTTTCATAAAACCACATCACTAAAACGATTTAGGATGTTATAAGTCTAGGAAGTATGAACACATGCTCGTTGACTTTTGGCCCATTTAACCTTTTGACACTTCAATCTCTTATGATGCAGTTTTTTTTTAACGGCATCAAAATTATATATATATATATATATATATATACATATATATATATATATATATATATATATATATATATATATATATATATATATATATATATATATATATATATATATATATATATATATATATTAAGTATACATGGACCTCTAGCAAGATACAGAAGGTCAACGACAATTACAAAACGAACTATATTATCAAGAAACGATAAAGTTTACTTTTTACCTTTTCACTTTTTTTTTTTACTTTGGAATTACCTGTTGGTCCCATATTTGATGGTAAAATATAAATATATATTAAGTATACATGGACCTCTAGCAAGATACTAGAAGGTCACACGACAATTACAAACGGTACAATTACAAAACGAACTATATTATCAAGAAACGATAAAGTTTACTTTTTACCTTTTCACTTTTTTTTTTTACTTTGGAATTACCTGTTGGTCCCATATTTGATTAAGTATACATGGACCTCTAGCAAGATACTAGAAGGTCACACGACAATTACAAACGGTACAATTACAAAACGAACTATATTATCAAGAAACGATAAAGTTTACTTTTTACCTTTTCACTTTTTTTTTTTACTTTGGAATTACCTGTTGGTCCCATATTTGATGGTAAAATATAAATCATATTGACTTACTTATCTTAAATGATGGTTGAAAATTGAATGGTTTTTATAATGGTAATTGAGAATTGGATGGTATTTTTAATGGTTTATGAACACTTGCATGGCTTTGTAATGATTATTGAAGTCCAGTGACCAAATTAGCAACTATGTGAAACTACAGGGCTATTTCTTACTAGTTTATTTTAAACTAGAATCATGACTTCATTAGGTAAGATAGATAGTAATTATAATGGGTTTCATAAAACCACATCACTAAAACGATTTAGGATGTTATAAGTCTAGGAAGTCTGTGAAGGAATTTTGACTTTTGGCCCATTTAACCTTTTGACACTTCAATCTCTTATGATGCAGTTTTTTTTTAACGGCATCAAAATTATATATATATATATTAAGTATACATGGACCTCTAGCAAGATACTAGAAGGTCACACGACAATTACAAACGGTACAATTACAAAACGAACTATATTATCAAGAAACGATAAAGTTTACTTTTTACCTTTTCACTTTTTTTTTTTACTTTGGAATTACCTGTTGGTCCCATATTTGATGGTAAAATATAAATCATATTGACTTACTTATCTTAAATGATGGTTGAAAATTGATATATATATATATATATATTAAGTATACATGGACCTCTAGCAAGATACTAGAAGGTCACACGACAATTACAAACGGTACAATTACAAAACGAACTATATTATCAAGAAACGATAAAGTTTACTTTTTACCTTTTCACTTTTTTTTTTTACTTTGGAATTACCTGTTGGTCCCATATTTGATGGTAAAATATAAATCATATTGACTTACTTATCTTAAATGATGGTTGAAAATTGAACTTGATACCTCTACTCTACTGAATAACGGTAATTTGCATGCTTCAGATCAGAATCTCACGAACATACAGGTTCCCTGATGGCAGCTGAGGATACTCACTTTCTTCAGTGTTGCCGTGTTGTATCATTCTGTGTACATAGTTACCTACATTGTTGTAGTACGAGATGCGGACAGGTTACACCAAAAAGTTCAGTTGTGTATTTTGACCCTCAAGATCGGCATGATCAATGGAATACTGTGTTTTCCACATCATTTGAAGATCTTAATTTTTTTGTAACAAAATTTAGTGAATATTAATGGTTTTTGAGGTGGCAAACAAAGCGGGTTAGACAGGTTGGGTATTAAGCGAAACTGTATTCAGTGTGGGTTCAGTTTGACCGGAAAACATTTTTCATGTCAACTTTTAATTTGTATTTAAAATAGCGCCATTTTGTACTGTGTCTGGATCTGGATTCATCTTTTGTGCATCAAGAAAAGGTTTAATGTCAACTGCTGCATCTCCCATTTCATCGTCCCTGGTAAATGTGTCATGATCGAACACCATCTGCAATCACATAGTTTTAGAAATGAGAACTGGTTCATACACATGTGTAGGACAAGTAGAAACCACTAAAAGGTTCATCCTACACATGTGTAGGACAAGTAGAAACCACTAAAAGGTTCATCCTACACATGTGTAGGACAAGTAGAAACCACTAAAAGGTTCATCCTACACATGTGTAGGACAAGTAGAAACCACTAAAAGGTTCATCCTACACATGTGTAGGACAAGTAGAAACCACTAAAAGGTTCATCCTACACATGTGTAGGACAAGTAGAAACCACTAAAAGGTTCATCCTACACATGTGTAGGACAAGTAGAAACCACTAAAAGGTTCATCCTACACATGTGTAGGACAAGTAGAAACCACTAAAAGGTTCATCCTACACATGTGTAGGACAAGTAGAAACCACTAAAAGGTTCATCCTACACATGTGTAGGACAAGTAGAAACCACTAAAAGGTTCATCCTACACATGTGTAGGACAAGTAGAAACCACTAAAAGGTTCATCCTACACATGTGTAGGACAAGTAGAAACCACTAAAAGGTTCATCCTACACATGTGTAGGACAAGTAGAAACCACTAAAAGGTTCATCCTACACATGTGTAGGACAAGTAGAAACCACTAAAAGGTTCATCCTACACATGTGTAGGACAAGTAGAAACCACTAAAAGGTTCATCCTACACATGTGTAGGACAAGTAGAAACCACTAAAAGGTTCATCCTACACATGTGTAGGACAAGTAGAAACCACTAAAAGGTTCATCCTACACATGTGTAGGACAAGTAGAAACCACTAAAAGGTTCATCCTACACATGTGTAGGACAAGTAGAAACCACTAAAAGGTTCATCCTACACATGTGTAGGACAAGTAGAAACCACTAAAAGGTTCATCCTACACATGTGTAGGACAAGTAGAAACCACTAAAAGGTTCATCCTACACATGTGTAGGACAAGTAGAAACCACTAAAAGGTTCATCCTACACATGTGTAGGACAAGTAGAAACCACTAAAAGGTTCATCCTACACATGTGTAGGACAAGTAGAAACCACTAAAAGGTTCATCCTACACATGTGTAGGACAAGTAGAAACCACTAAAAGGTTCATCCTACACATGTGTAGGACAAGTAGAAACCACTAAAAGGTTCATCCTACACATGTGTAGGACAAGTAGAAACCACTAAAAGGTTCATCCTACACATGTGTAGGACAAGTAGAAACCACTAAAAGGTTCATCCTACACATGTGTAGGACAAGTAGAAACCACTAAAAGGTTCATCCTACACATGTGTAGGACAAGTAGAAACCACTAAAAGGTTCATCCTACACATGTGTAGGACAAGTAGAAACCACTAAAAGGTTCATCCTACACATGTGTAGGACAAGTAGAAACCACTAAAAGGTTCATCCTACACATGTGTAGGACAAGTAGAAACCACTAAAAGGTTCATCCTACACATGTGTAGGACAAGTAGAAACCACTAAAAGGTTCATCCTACACATGTGTAGGACAAGTAGAAACCACTAAAAGGTTCATCCTACACATGTGTAGGACAAGTAGAAACCACTAAAAGGTTCATCCTACACATGTGTAGGACAAGTAGAAACCACTAAAAGGTTCATCCTACACATGTGTAGGACAAGTAGAAACCACTAAAAGGTTCATCCTACACATGTGTAGGACAAGTAGAAACCACTAAAAGGTTCATCCTACACATGTGTAGGACAAGTAGAAACCACTAAAAGGTTCATCCTACACATGTGTAGGACAAGTAGAAACCACTAAAAGGTTCATCCTACACATGTGTAGGACAAGTAGAAACCACTAAAAGGTTCATCCTACACATGTGTAGGACAAGTAGAAACCACTAAAAGGTTCATCCTACACATGTGTAGGACAAGTAGAAACCACTAAAAGGTTCATCCTACACATGTGTAGGACAAGTAGAAACCACTAAAAGGTTCATCCTACACATGTGTAGGACAAGTAGAAACCACTAAAAGGTTCATCCTACACATGTGTAGGACAAGTAGAAACCACTAAAAGGTTCATCCTACACATGTGTAGGACAAGTAGAAACCACTAAAAGGTTCATCCTACACATGTGTAGGACAAGTAGAAACCACTAAAAGGTTCATCCTACACATGTGTAGGACAAGTAGAAACCACTAAAAGGTTCATCCTACACATGTGTAGGACAAGTAGAAACCACTAAAAGGTTCATCCTACACATGTGTAGGACAAGTAGAAACCACTAAAAGGTTCATCCTACACATGTGTAGGACAAGTAGAAACCACTAAAAGGTTCATCCTACACATGTGTAGGACAAGTAGAAACCACTAAAAGGTTCATCCTACACATGTGTAGGACAAGTAGAAACCACTAAAAGGTTCATCCTACACATGTGTAGGACAAGTAGAAACCACTAAAAGGTTCATCCTACACATGTGTAGGACAAGTAGAAACCACTAAAAGGTTCATCCTACACATGTGTAGGACAAGTAGAAACCACTAAAAGGTTCATCCTACACATGTGTAGGACAAGTAGAAACCACTAAAAGGTTCATCCTACACATGTGTAGGACAAGTAGAAACCACTAAAAGGTTCATCCTACACATGTGTAGGACAAGTAGAAACCACTAAAAGGTTCATCCTACACATGTGTAGGACAAGTAGAAACCACTAAAAGGTTCATCCTACACATGTGTAGGACAAGTAGAAACCACTAAAAGGTTCATCCTACACATGTGTAGGACAAGTAGAAACCACTAAAAGGTTCATCCTACACATGTGTAGGACAAGTAGAAACCACTAAAAGGTTCATCCTACACATGTGTAGGACAAGTAGAAACCACTAAAAGGTTCATCCTACACATGTGTAGGACAAGTAGAAACCACTAAAAGGTTCATCCTACACATGTGTAGGACAAGTAGAAACCACTAAAAGGTTCATCCTACACATGTGTAGGACAAGTAGAAACCACTAAAAGGTTCATCCTACACATGTGTAGGACAAGTAGAAACCACTAAAAGGTTCATCCTACACATGTGTAGGACAAGTAGAAACCACTAAAAGGTTCATCCTACACATGTGTAGGACAAGTAGAAACCACTAAAAGGTTCATCCTACACATGTGTAGGACAAGTAGAAACCACTAAAAGGTTCATCCTACACATGTGTAGGACAAGTAGAAACCACTAAAAGGTTCATCCTACACATGTGTAGGACAAGTAGAAACCACTAAAAGGTTCATCCTACACATGTGTAGGACAAGTAGAAACCACTAAAAGGTTCATCCTACACATGTGTAAGATGAACGTGATGAAAAAAAAACAAAATTTAAAAAGTCGTCAAAAGTATGTCGAATTGCATCTCTAATGAAAGAGGACGAAATTTTAAGACTACCCATGCTTTTCTTTTCGTCTAACGATTTACGGTTTGTGAGATAAAAGTTTTTTAGTGAATTAGATAGAATTCTATTAAAGTAAGAGAGAGAAAAAAAGGGAGCTGACAAAAATACCCCTCTAGTGTTGAGAGGTTTTTTATTTTTAATCTGGTCCATCCATTTTTTTTTATCCAAAGGTGTAAAGGAGTTCTTGAGTTTTTTTTTTTTAGGAGTTCTCAAATAACCCCTCCTCTATAGTAATAATATATAAAAGTCGAATTCACACGAACATTCTGAGTTATGTATATAATAAAATTTGACTAAAGTTGAATACAGTTAGAATCACTTAACCCAAACTTCAAATATAAGCAATTAAGCATACATATATAGAAGGTTGATGATCTTTACTGAATGGGAGATACATACCAGATCAACAGGAAGATTAGGATTATCGATGGATAGAGTCAAGTCTTCTTCCCACACAGGGTTGAGGTTTCTATCAATTATGTGAGTCTTTAGTCTCTACATACAAGCAAGTTTGAATATTAAGATGAAATAATGAACAAATTGTGAATAACTTCCATTAATTAGCAAGATGTTCACCCAAATGGTAAACCAAACAAATTGCCCAAATCCATCACTACTAATTAACTAGATAATTAATGATTGTAACATATCTTAACGTTGTGATTATGCCGTTGATTAATAAATAAACGTAATGTTGTTAAGAGAAGGCTAGCTAGGGAGGGAGGATAGATAACCTGTTCGCCCATTCTGATAACGCAATAAGGATCGCTAGAACGAAAATCGCGAATGGCAAGATTTATACCTCTTTTCACCCTAATTCTAAGAAGACCCAACAAATTATCCATTAATAATTTACGTACACAATTATGATTAGATCCCAAAAACCTATATGTTCTTGAAATCTCTCTTTACTAAAACCGCCCATGCATACAATTAATATATATATATCCCAAACTCAATATATATTCAAAAGAATATAATGACAACCCAAAAGATGCAAAATGATGATGACAAACTATGAAAAATCTTGTTATTCGAATTGCATGAAATGTACATATAGGGTTTGTGTTTTTCAGGGAATAGTATGTTGTTGATATGTGGGGAAATTCATGACGAGTCTTGTTATATTATATCACACGTGTAGATGTTTGTTACCATCGGTTCTTATGTATATTAAATCGAAGTTGAATGAATGAACCTTTTGTTAGATTTTAAGAATATGGAATGTGATTTGTGTGATACATGCATGTGGTTTCTTTTCGAAAATACGATCGACTAAAAGAATATTTATGACAAAGTAGGCGAATATAATTGTAACCATTTAATGGGTATCCTCACAACACCATACATGCTTAAGGTTTTACACTGTAGAATAATTTAGAGTACGTTTAATAGTTTGTGGGTAGACGTGGGCAAAAAAACCGGTTCCAAAAAAACCGATTTGGATAATCTTAGAACCGGAACCGATTGGAACCGGTTCTTGAGGAACCGGTTCCTCAAGAACCGATAGATAGGAACCGGTTCCACTTTTGGATCCAAAAATCGGTTCCTTCCCGGTTCCAATCGGTTCCAAACCGGTTCCGAACCGAAGAAACTGAAAAAAACCGAAAAAAGTGGTCACACTTTGACCAAGAACCGGTTCCGAACCGGTTCTTCGTCACGTTGACTGGAACCGGTTCCGGTTCCGATTCAATGCAAGACTATTAAATCCTTATTGTTTTTTATACCAATCATTGTCCATCTTATAAAGAATAAATCGTGACAACTCTTCTAGTACAGTAGAAGACTTGAATTTAAGACCTCTTTGTCTTCCAAAAGTCCCTCCAATAGATCCATAGGTTTTGCAAGTATGGGTTCCACTTGAGCTATGATCGATATCAATTACTTGATGATGACTCCTCGTTGCGATAATTGTTTGCCATTAAAATAATTTAACCAATGTATGTAAACTTCTGTCAGTATAATATGAATGAACCTTAGCACTGTTTTCTTTTTTTTTTTGGAATAGCAACCTTAGCACTGTTAGTAAATGAGGGGTCGAGGGTTAATATTCGCGCTTCATTAGAGTACCTTGTGTTTTTAACGAAAGAAAAGAAGTAGATGGTCGAAAACGAAATTAAACAAAAATTGAGGACTATAGTAAAATGAGTCAAGGGAAGAAAATATTGGGTACGGCAAAATTTGTAACTTAAAAAGAAATAAAATTTGATAAAGGTTTACTCGGTTAATAAACTTAATAAAACTTAAAGAACTAATTTTTAGAAAAAGGAATTATCTAAAAAAAACCAGAAAAGTACCCTTCATAAACTAGTAAACATGATTACGATGTATATTATGCCATTGTCAATATGTCAATGCCAATAGTAAACATAATCCATTTCTACAAGCGGATATATTTTATTATGTCAAAGACACTTGATTTTGTTTGAACCAAACATCACCTTAAATCTTATACACTAATTTGGTTAGGTTTGGTTTTAAACTTATCTACGCCGAACCTTTTAGCCTTTATGACTATTTTAAGGAAGGAGAGATAGTGCTCGTGCGTTGCGGCGGTGAGATGGTGGGGTGATAGGTCATAGGAGGTGATAAGTCATAGAGTGTGAGAGCCAAATGCTTTAGCCGTACGAGCTCCGCCATCGGATTTAAAAATTCGTCGAAAGTATATCGAATGACATCTTTAATGAAAGAGCATGAAATTTTAAAAACACCCATACAATTTTTATAATTTATCGATATACGGTTTTTGAGATAAAAGATTTTGAATGAATTAGAGAATAAAATGATTTATGGAGGAGAGAAAAAATGAGTGGTTGAGATTTGAGGAGAGAGAAAATAATGAGTGGT
Organism: Erigeron breviscapus; assembly: GCA_034093135.1. Classification (NCBI taxonomy): domain Eukaryota; kingdom Viridiplantae; phylum Streptophyta; class Magnoliopsida; order Asterales; family Asteraceae; genus Erigeron; species Erigeron breviscapus. The sequence continues at coordinate 60,811,879 of CM067169.1, forward strand.
TGAGATTCAAGGTTATTATAGGTATATTAGGTAGAGATGTTTAAATTAGTGAATAAGGAATAGAGGTATTTTGGGTAGTTCAAATCATCTTTTCTTAAAAAAAAAGGCAAAATGCTTTATAAGATAGTATTAGATAATTATATGTGAAGTGGGGCTGTACATAGCTTGGGTACAGCAAAAATACATATAGAGGGTTGATTGTGTTTATTCAAAACTATGAGGGTTGATTTAATGTATACATTTAATAAACTTCAGGGGGCAAATGGTTTTTTTTCCCCTTCATCAAGCTGCAGTACCCAATATTTCCCCTTTATTTAATGATTTTTTGCCTTGCAATACATAATTTCTGTGCAGCCAGTGCTTTCCCCTTCTTTTGTTTGCCATATCGGTGTATTTGTTGGGCATGATGTTATCAGCTATCATGTGTCAGAATAATCGTATTCGTTCTCCTGATGTAACCGTGACTCGTAATTTTACTATGATTGATTGGCAAGAATCCCTGATTTTATACCAAGAGATCTGATATGTCATGGTCTGTTAGGCATTCTTTAAGCAATATAAAGAGATAAAAGATAACATTTCTGTAAAAATCATAGAACCAAACCCACAAACATAAAAAACTGCTTACTCTTTATGTTAATCAAAACGAAATAATTGGTTTTTTCTGTGATCATTGAGAAGCAAATGATTGATCATCATTTCATTCTGGGTCTCCAAGGGCCGAAAGTTCAACTTCTTGATTGCAAGGCCGGTATACCACAAAAGTGTTGTCAATTGAGAAAGAACCTGGATTAAAGCAAGTAGTACCCATGTACGTGGTGGCCTTCTGTTCGCTTCTGTCAGCTAATACAATCTGTATGTATGTCAAAACATGTCAAGTATAACATCATATAGCTGCATTCAAGATTACGAACTGTAGACTCAAAGCCATGTTAGAATGTGGGATCATGTGGGATCAGGAAATCATCATTTCCCTCTTAATCATTTCCCACTAAAATCAGACAACCAATAATCCAGCAACAAACCCACTTCCATTAATCATGGCACTACAAGCAGGAAACCAGGCACCAACATTACAGCCATAAAAGCAGGATCCTTTTGTATTTTATATTCAAAGCATTTCATGTATAAATAGAACATGTAATTGTCTTAATTATGCATTCAAATATAAAAGAACAAGTATTTCATTTCTTAACATGGTATCAGAGCCTCGATTCGGGGCTTCATCATCTACCCATTAAAACCAATTGTATCACCTAAACCAAAATCAAAGCCACCATGGCAGCATCTGCCGGCGGCTCCGACTCCGAGTTGGCATTACAACTAGCAAACCTTTTGCAAAACAATACAAATTCTCAAACCCCAAAATTATCCGACAATCTTCAGATTAATCTAAAGTTAAATAATATCAATTATGCCTTATGGACCCGAATGATTCGGGTAGCCATTGGGGGAAGATCAAAACACCTTTTAAACCACTTAACCGATTCACAACCATCAAAAACAACAACAGAAAAACAAGAGATATGGGAACAAGAAGACCTGGTCGTTTTTTCGTGGCTCATCCAAAATATTGAACCAATCATAGCCGGAAACCTTACCGAATTTGCCACAGCAAAAGAGCTTTGGGACGCATTAGCAACTACTTACAGTAGTGGCCGCGACAAGCTACACACTTTTAACCTTCACGTAAAAGCCAACGAACTGAAACAAGCAAATAAATCGCTTGAAGAATTCTGGATAGCCTTACAAGGGGTATGGGCGAGATCGATCGAGTCGACCCAAACCCAATGAAGTGTTCCGACGACATCAAGACATATGCCAAAATAAGATCCGATCAAAAACTATTCCAGTTCTTGAATGGTTTAGATCGAAAGTTCGAACCCATTATCCGAGAAATCCTTCGGACCGACCCGCTTCCAACCGTCGAATCCGCCTACTCCACAGTTCGAAAGGAAGCTTCTCACCAATTGATTATAGGAGCAACTACCAATGAACCGCAGGGGGTTGCCTCCGGCTTAATCGCCGGTGACCATACCAGCGGCGGCGGTGGATTTGCCACAAAAAGTTTTCGCCGGATCGACGGCAAGAAGAGAGGGACCCAAGATGATAAGTCTCATCTTAAGTGCGAAGGGTGTGGCATGTCAAGACACACAAAGGAACACTGTTTCGAGATTATAGGTTACCCGGATTGGTGGATTGGTCCGAAAAAAACCAACCACCCATCAAAAACCACCGCACCTACCACCGGAAATGGTAGCAGTAGCCGAAAAGGTGAAGGATTTGGTGGAATAGCAGCAGCGGCGGCCGGTGAAGTAGCAGGGGAGGGGTTTTTGATGGAAGAAGGTAAAAGGGGGCGGGTGGTTTACCCTAAAAGTATATATCGATCGATATATAAAGAAGAAGAAAGGGGAGGGGATAGCTTATACCGAAAATACCCTCGGGTATATTTGCCAACAAAATGTTTTTTAAACAAAAAAAATTACCCACCTTCTTTAAAAATCCAACCCACTAATTTCCAAAAACAAAAACCTATATTTTTTTATGGTATTGACAATACTAGTAAAAAAAGGTCTTTTATAAGTCCAAGGTTAATTGGAAATGCCCATAATGTTAATGGAAATTGTCAAAAATCAAATGGCCCTTGGATTTTTGATTGTGGGGCAACGGATACTATGTCATATGAGTTATCCGATTTTTCAGAAACTTCAAAACCCCGGAAAACACATATTCAAGCAGCAAATAAAGGAAGAATGAATGTAGAAACCGGAGGAACCATTAAAATCTCACCAGATATCAAACTTTCTAATTGTCTTCATGTTCCCTCCTTGTCACACAAACTCTTATCAATAAGTCATGTGACAAAGGAACTAAATTGTTCAGTTCTCATGCATCCGAGTTTTTGTCTGTTACAGGATATCAGGACGGGACGGATTATTGGGCGTGGCACTGAGAAAGATGGACTGTACTATGTTGATGAAGTGTGCTCAAGTGGAAATGTTATGCTAGCTCATGGAACAAGAGAAAGAGAATCATGGCTTTGGCATAGGAGACTAGGACATCCTTCAGTCAGTTATTTACATACTTTGTTTCCTGCACTTTTTCCATTAAATAAACCGATTTCGTGTGAAACTTGCATTTTAGCCAAAAGTCATAAACAAACCTATAAACCTAGCCACACTAGAACTAAAATTCCTTTTTCATTAATTCACTCTGATGTGTGGGGTCCTGCCCCAGTTCTTGGGGGCCAAAAATTCCGGTATTATGTGATCTTTGTTGATGACTGCACCCGGATGACGTGGATTTATTTTTTAAAAAATAAAGCTGAGGTTTATGATAGGTTTCTTACATTTTATGCCATGATTCAAACACAATTTCAAAAATCCATCAAAGTTGTGAGATCTGATAATGGAGGGGAATATGTAAACTTACAATTAAACCTATTTTTCCAATCAAAAGGAATTGTTCATCAAACCACATGTCCCCATACCCCAGAACAGAATGGTGTTGCCGAACGAAAAAACAGACTTTTATTAGAAATGACTAGAGCTCTAATAATTGAATCTTGTACACCAAAATCTTTCTGGCCAGAAGCTCTAGCCACGGCTACTTACCTCATTAACAGACTTCCAACCAAAATCCTTAAAATGAAAACACCACTTCAAACGTTTGCTGAGTACCATACCCTTCCATCAACACTTACTCTCCCACCAAAAGTGTTTGGATGTACTGTCTTTGTCCATATCGTGACAAACTTGATCCGTGTGCTGAAAAGTGTATTTTTTTGGGGTATGGGGTGAACCAAAAAGGGTATCGGTGTTATAATCCGGAAACTCGACACATGTTCACCACTATGAACTGTGATTTTCTTGAAACCAAGTATTTTTATTCCCAGCCATCCAGTGGTCAGGGGGAGGAACAACATGACACACTTAGTTGGCTAGGATATTCTTCAACAGAAAATTTGTTGAACGAAAATTCTCCAAATCAATCTGATAACCGTACAACAGAACAGCAGCCTCCAGACCAGGAACAGGAGCCTCCAGATCAGTATAACAATAGTACAGACCAGCCTATCAGTGCCATCGAAAATAACAGTCCAACCCTGATATCCGAGGTACGTAATCCTTCACAATTACATCCACTTGAAATACCGAATTCCATGAATGAAAGTATGCAGGAAGATGAAGAACAGATGCGTACAAAGAATTCAGAAGAGGTATCCGAAAGATATGTGTTGCCACCAAGAACGACCAGGGGAATTCCTGCTAAACGTTTCTCTCCAGAAAGAAGTTCCAGAAGCTCTAAATATCCTATGGCTAACATAGCAAAAGGACAACTATCAGAAGAAGCAAAAGCGTTCACAGCAAAATTATATTCAGAAGAAATTCCTTCTAATGTTGAACAGGCTTTGGAAAATGAAAAGTGGAAGGATGCTATGAAAATTGAGATGGAAGCACTGGAAAAGAATGAAACGTGGGACAAATGTGCTCTGCCTCACGGGAAGAAACCAGTTGGATGCCGATGGATCTATACAATCAAGTATAGACCAAATGGGGAAATAGAAAGATATAAAGCTCGGTTAGTTGCCAAAGGGTACACTCAGACGTATGGAATTGATTACTCTGAAACTTTCTCTCCAGTTGCAAAATTGGACACAATAAGGGTTCTATTCTCAATAGCAGCAAATCAAGGATGGCCTCTTCATCAGTTTGATGTTAAAAATGCTTTCCTGCATGGAGAGTTAAAGGAAGAAGTGTACATGGATCCTCCACCTGGTTTTGCACAAGATTTCAAAACTGGAGAAGTCTGCAAGTTAAAAAGATCATTATATGGTCTAAAACAGTCACCCAGAGCATGGTTTGGCAGATTCACTCTTGCAATGAAAAAGTATGGATACAAACAAAGCAATTCTGATCACACTTTGTTTCTCAGTCAGAAAGAAGATCGTATTACATGTCTAATAATCTATGTCGATGACATAATTATCACTGGGAATGATGAAAGTGAAATCAAGAAGCTGAAAGAAAGTCTTTATGGAGAGTTCGAAATGAAGGACTTAGGAAATTTAAAATATTTCCTTGGAATTGAAGTTTTGAGATCACAACAAGGGATATTCATCTGCCAAAAGAAGTATATACTGGATTTTCTTGCAGAAACAGGGATGGTTGACTGTAAACCTGCAGATACACCTATGATCATGAATCAGAAACTGTTTATGAAATCTGAAGCAGAACCTGCTGATAAGGATAGATACCAAAGAATTGTCGGAAAGTTAATCTATCTGGCTCACACTCGACCAGATATAGCATATGCTGTTGGTGTAGTAAGCCAGTTCATGCACCAACCTCAAGTTGAACACATGGATGCAGTTCTAAGGATTATCAGATATCTCAAAGGAACAACGGGTCATGGAGTCTTGTTCAAATCAAATGGGAATCTTAATATTCAGATATATACAGATGCTGATTGGGCAGGAGACAAAGGAAATAGAAGATCTACATCCGGATATTTTTCTTTCTTAGGAGGTAATCTTGTCACATGGAAAAGTAAAAAGCAGAAAGTTGTCTCGTTATCCAGTGCGGAAGCAGAATTCAGAGGGATAGCTAAAGGTTTAGCCGAAGCATTATGGCTAAAGAAACTTGTAACAGAATTAGGCTTTGCTCCCAAAGAAAGTATACAGATCATGAGTGATAATGAAGCTGCAATACAAATATCAGAGAATCCAGTTCAACATGACAGAACCAAACATGTGGAGGTAGATCGTCATTTCATCAAAGAAAAACTTGAAGATGGAATTATCAAGCTTCCGTTTGTAAAGTCTGAAGACCAACTTGCAGATATCCTCACTAAAGCAGTAGGGACAACCATGTTCAACAAGTGTCTAAACAAGCTGAATTTTGGTGACCCCACTATCCAGCTTGAGGGGGAGTGTTAGAATGTGGGATCATGTGGGATCAGGAAATCATCATTTCCCTCTTAATCATTTCCCACTAAAATCAGACAACCAATAATCCAGCAACAAACCCACTTCCATTAATCATGGCACTACAAGCAGGAAACCAGGCACCAACATTACAGCCATAAAAGCAGGATCCTTTTGTATTTTATATTCAAAGCATTTCATGTATAAATAGAACATGTAATTGTCTTAATTATGCATTCAAATATAAAAGAACAAGTATTTCATTTCTTAACACAATCCGTCTTCAGGCTACTTATATAATCATGATAAATTAATAATGAACAGATAAACTATAATCAATTGGAATTTTCTCAGAAACAGAAATGTTGCTATTTTATTGGAACAATCTGAAAAGAGCAAAGTCTTAAGAATTTAATTAAACACAGAAAAAGTTCTTTATTTTTTGCCCAAGAAGAGTTGTCATATGTTGATTCTCATTGCTTCTATATAATGTGTGATCAAAATGAATTACGGAGTATCTATTTAGTTTGGCTAAAAACATCCATTTAAAAAAAAAATGTTCCTTCATCTGCCAAAAAAAGAACTGATACTTTTTTTTTACCTCAAACGGTGAACTTGTATTTTATTTTTTTTAGAACGACGTGTTAGTTGGTTAGTGGTTCGAACACTAGCAGTGACAGGCAGTATGCTAGAGGTTGGAACCCTAAGGCACCCCTGAAGACCAAGGGTGCGATAACATTAAACAGAACTAAACTTGGACATTTCCAAGCAATACATCAAATACAAACTGAGTCATGCACTTCCTATATATCTAGACACATACCAACTCATACGATCTCAAACAAATTCACAGTTTTGGCTTGCATACAGCAGTAGACATTCCTATCCAAACAATAGCATGAGTAGTGTTAAAAGAGGACCAAGTAGCCTCATCTTTCACGGCTCATTATTCCAATTCGCACACACTACTAGGCCATATAACAGAGTCGAATGAAAAAAGAACTGATATTAGAGTGCACTGAGACTGAGTTTTTAGTAACTTTTGACACAAAAAAGGTGATGCATATGACACAAGGAAATTAGAAGTTTACCGTATGTGGAGTTGGATAGAGGTGAAGACAGTGGTCATAATTCCAGATAATGGGCTGTACACTCAAAGGTAAAGGGCAGAGATGACTTTGATGTGTTATGGTAGCAACAAGCTGCATAAAAAAATATATATATATATCTTCATTAACCTATACTTCCATGCGCTGCAAGATCAATCACGACAAGTATTTGATATCTCGGTGGCAAACTGGGTGGTTAGAGCAGATTGGGTAACGGATCATTTTTGGAATGGCCGAAAGAGGTAAGGTCAGGTACACCTGAAACACTTCTTCTCCAATATTGTTGAACTTTATATAAATTTTTTGTGTCATGTATGGTTACAAAAGTTAAACTATATCAGTAATAATCTTTTGTGTTTGAATAAAACAAACTAGAAGGTTTATCCAGTTAAAAGTTACTACAGACTGTTAGACATTCGATTCCTTTCATTTGTCCTTCTTTGTTTGACCCGTTCGAGATGAACACCACCCAAATGGACCCATTCAAAATTACATGGGTCAAAGTTGCCACCTCTAATTTCTATCATATAAAAAAATGCAGCTCACATGCTCAAAAGGTTCACTGGTTTCTTCTGTTGAAGGAGGAATTAAACAAGACCTTCTCATTCTGTAAAGTAGATCCTGGCGGAAAAATACTATTTCTTGGGTAAAAAACTTTATTCTGAATTCAAAGAACAGAAGCATGTTAGCAAGAATGTAAGACACCCCCTAGAATACCATCACATTTACAAACTTTTAAACCGCATATCTTATTGATTAATATGTTTTGCAGGAAAATAGAATTTAAAGAAGGTTTGAAGAAATGCAACATCCATTAATAAGATAAAATTGCAGATTTACCTGCATGGATTGCTTGTAAATATAGCATTTGGGATGTGATTCAAGAGCTCTTCGGTTATATATTTGGGTAAAGCACACCTAGGTAGAACCGTTGAAGGACCTAAAATGGTGAAGCAGAAACAATTAAATCCACAGAATATCATAAGCATGGGTAATGCAATCAGCGTTTTTCACCTGCATCATCCGGCCCAGGAATGAAAAGAAATCTACTGTTTTCCATTAACCGCTGATGGTTTCCAATCATTTGCCCAAGTTTTCCGAAATTCGATCTGTATAGTATAGTCATCTCCTTTTTCTTAAGTCAATTAAAAAAAATAGCCCAAAAGTGGCAGAAGGGTCACATCCGAGATCTCACCTGATACTAGGGAAAGAATTATATGCAAGGTTAAATGGCTGGGAACAGAAATTTCCCATCAGCACGAAGAGAGAAGGCACGACAGGAACAGCTTCATAAGCATCTAGCATAATTTCTAGCTTTGCCATGGTCTTCTCTAATAAAAAAGATAATTATGATATTAAAAGATGCATACATCCAACTCCTAACTAGGGATGGCATTTGGAACCATATAAATCCAGGTGGGTCGATTTGCTATTATAGTATTATTATAATGATATTGCCTTCCAAAGAAATTTAACAACTACTTATTAGCTGTATTGTACCATTCCGAAAAACGTATTACTTGAAACTCAAAAAGAAATTTAAAGTAATTGTGGATCCACCCAACCAGTTCCAACCTGTTACCCAACCCGCCCCTTTTACCACCCCAACTACTATTACGACCTCGATACCTCCTCATTGTCCAGCCAAACATCAGAAAGTATGACAAATGTTTCATTGGTTGCCGCTGATTCCATCCGTGCAAGTTTTTCCTAAATAAACAATTAAGGAGACTTCCAAAACAATTCATCAGAATATTAGTGTAGAATTACAGATACTTGAAGTGACTCACACATACTTAAGGTGATAAAAAGGATACAGTGTCCTCTTTTCCAAGTGTACCACTACCGAAATAATCAAGCCCTGTAAATAATGAGGCTGACTTCTCTCTGTCTTCTAATGGTGGGAAACCAAATGTTTGAACCTGCATAATAATCAAGTACTAAAATGAGGCAATTGAAGTCCACCATTTTAGCATCTTACATAATAACATGATTATCACTATTGACCAAGGGTCTTTGGCCAAATGATATTCAAGATGACCCAAAAAACCTAGAGATTATAAGTTATGGTTCCATTAGGGGTAAACGAGTGAATAAATGGTTAGATGTGTAATACATGCCTCTCAGTAAAACAAATTAAAAATAAACAAAAGTTAAAGACATAAATTTCGGTGTTTCGGTCAAACACTGGTATGCGAAATTTCGGTTTTCTCGGTGGTATACCGGTGGTATACCGGTAATTTTAAATATTAATATTTTATATATTTTATATATAAATTTTTATATTTTATATAACATAGTATTTATGTATATACATAAATAAGAGTAAAAGATAAAACCTGGAAGTGCTGAAACAGAATTCACCGAAATTTCGGAAATTTTGGTCAAATTTCGGAAATTTCGGTGGTATTTCGGTCAAATTTCGGTCAAAACCACCGAAAATTTCGGAAACGATATCGAAACCGAAATTCAATACCGAAATTATGTCCCACCACCGAAAACCGGTATACCACCGAAATACCACCGAAATTTCACCGAAATTGATAACATAGTTAAAAATAAACAAAAATAACACTATTAATCACTTTCTGTTCATAAATCGGCAATTACATGGCTAGTCTAATAACAACATGTCAAAACAGATAACTCAAGGAAACATGATCTATGTACAGCTGAATACAACAATACCAAGAGAAGGTGAACTATGATTAACCACAAAATCAAATTAATAATGCCTGTAAATCTGTAATTTCAAACATTTGCTTATAATTAAGTCCACTAGAGTTATGTTTTTACGTCTAATGGTTTAAATGTGTATAAAGACTTGCCTCAAATGAAAACGGGTCAAATGGGTATACTATGTCAAACAGATCGAAAGTCCCCAAAAAGTTTGATTTCAGTGCAGAAAACCTCATACTTAATGAAAGTAATAAAAATTTGAGTTCTCATTGTAATAACAAGGAGGATTATAAGGAGGATAAGTTAGGAGGCTATATCACTACTGTTTGAATTAAAAAGTTAACAGTTTACTAAAGGGTTTCAAGTCAACCCAAGCTGCAACAAAACTACCCACTTTGACCTAAAGACGTTCAACCTGTTTCCTGATCCACCCCATTTAGCAAGACTGACCTGGAAAATACCATCTAAGAGCATCTCCCCTTGAGCCAAGACTATGGTGTTCTCGAGAAAATACCCTCCTGTTATCTTGTATATAACGTTAAGAAATACACTGTCGTTACTTCGTAAACATATTAGTAATGTCAAGAAGATGTCGTAAGCTAGAGAGCAGCATAGAAATATAGTCACTCTTTCATATATATATATATATATATATATATATATATATATATACGTCTATGATTACCGATCTTGAAATACTAATTAACTTTATTTCAAGCAGTAAATACAATGTAACATAGCTATTTTCAACGGTAATCAACTCATAAAGGATATTGCATTTGCCAAATTGATTTCCACAGCTGCTGTCAGATCTTCCAGGTAGAAATGGTCATCTTCCAATTGAGATATCACACCCATTACCCAGCTGATTCCAGTACGTCCAACCAGAGATTGAATTTGAGATATCTACGAAGTGATGAATTCACAACACTTATAAAGTAAGTTTAGCTCATGACAAAATAAAAGACCATGTCCTCGCATCAGATAAGTTATGTGTTACGAGACTGGAGTGTTGTGCAGAAGAAGAAGTAGAGGTGGCAAAACAGTTGGGTTGGGCAATGTGCCAAAACAAGTAACAATTTAGTACAGGTCAAAACAATTTGGGTTGACCTGACACACTCTCTGCTTGTATTTTTTCAAAATAATCTGAATGTTTACATAAACAACTTAGGAGATTATATGAAATATAAAAACAATACATATTCGACCCATTTGGCCTGCTTCTTTTTAAAATTTGATCTATTAGAAATAAAACATAAACAGAATTGACCCATTCTGCCATTCATGAGTCAATGTTTGGAATCGCCACCCCTAGTATATGTGTGTGTGTGAGATAGACAGAGAGAAGAATAACCTCACAACTCCCAAATTCGGATAATTCAGTATTCAATGAAGGCCTAGAAAACTGCGGTATCCGAGATAGTCTCTGAGACAACAAAAGAAACCTATCCCTGTATAGCCAACCTTTTGCAGCAGCATCACCATGAATTGGAAGTCTCCCTGTGTGTCTGCATATATATAAAGATAAATGACAACACTTGTTTCGACAAAATTGAGATCAACATGAACAACCATCATTCCGAACAATATTCAGGGAAATATATATGAGCCTTTTCTATATTCTCTCTATATAACCCCAAAACATACATTATTATAGTCGAATAAAACACAAACTTTGTATAACAAAATATATTTTTAAGCAAAAGACGTACTCGCAAAACATCTTTCGAATGGGATCATAGCGGAACTTTGGAATGACAAAGGCATCAATTATACTGAAAGATGAAGAAGTCATAGCTGAATTCTCTGTATCATCTTCAAGTATAGCTTCAAGTAACCGGCTTCCAACACGTTGTACAAGATCCTTATCCACAATCGACGACTTCACTGCCTCATCATCAAATCAAATAATAAATTCATTACAACTACGTCTTTCTCTAACTTTTTTTTCGAACCGAAAATGTTAATTTCTCCCATAACATACCACTAACTACTAACTCGCTGTTAATAAAATAAAATAAAATAAACCGCAATACTTGGATTTTTCCCCCCAGATCATTACGACTATACATACATTTCTCTATATCTAATATCAGCTACTATAAAAATAATCACAATATTAGAGGGTCTAAATTCAAAATTTTGATTTCAACCCTATTATCACAAATTCATAAAAAACCTAATTTAACCCCCAAAAAAGAGCATACAAAAGAATAAATAAATAAATAAAGTAGATGATATGGGATATATAGATATATAAATACATACAAGATTGCTGGATATGATCGAGAAGGATATCAAGGTGTTCGTCTGTATCAGTTGGAACGTTATCCAAAAAAGATAAGATCTCAGTTAGGGCTTCTACTTTTAGTGTAAATCCTCTCAATTTGCATTTCTTCATTACTTTGTTTCTCATACTCATTTTTTTTTTCTCTCTCTCAATTAATGTTTTTGTTGCTCAGGATCAATGAAATCAAAGAGATGATAAAATTTTATTGGATTTTGGGGCTTTTGCTATATAAAATGGCGGGAAACTGTCTCATTTCTTCCCACCAATTCTTTTTGCCCTGTTTTATATTCATTTCTTTTTTCCAACTTTTATAATATTAAAAAAAAAAAAACATAAAAAAACATTTACATGAACGGTAGCTGATATTCACAACACACATTTTCCATTTACCACAACTTTTTTGGATATGACTTTTATACCCTTCATTTATTATTTGATGAGATTCCATGAAAATGTTTTATAAATTACTAATAATATATCTTTTAAAACATTGTTTTAAAATATTTGATAATATTACATAACCATTTTATGAGTTGTTTTACGCTTCTTAGTCAATGTTATTGAGTTTTTATATATATTTGTATTTTAAAGACCCTTTTGACTTTTTAAATTAGAAATGATTATTAGATAAAAACACTAATACTAGTTTGTAAAAGACAATGTAGTATTTTATTAAAGTACATCAATCTTACAAAATATGAAAATATTATCGTTGAAAACAATATGTAGGTTTTTATATAAAGAATTTGAAAGATGTTATAAATGTTTACACTTGGATCAACGATTGATTACAATGATAATCAAGAACAACAATACTGATATATAAGATATGAAGAAGAAAGGAGAGAAAGAGTAGAGAATTATTATTTCTTCTCTTGTATGTGTTTTTGATTTCATCAAAGCTCATATATATATACACATATAATATGTATGTCACTTTCATAACACTTCCCCTCATACATATTACTATTTGATCAATAATTCATACATCTCATGTTGTCCGAAACTTTTCAAATACTGCCTCGTTAAAAACCTTGCTTGTAAAACCCAATGGGATAAAACCATAGCTAAGGGAAAAAGAGTGCAGCACGTGTTATCTTCTCTGATACTTCTGGATCGGTTATGTTGCCTCATTAAAAACCTTACTAAGAAAACCCAGTGGGACAAAAACTTAGTTAAGGAAAAAAGAGTGCAACTTGTAATGCTCCCCCTGAATTCAGTCAAACATCTTCTAATCTTCAAAGCTTGATCTTGTTTGATAATTGCCCGAAGCTGCTTCTATGTAAGGCTTTGTAAATATATTGATTTGTTCTTCCTTTTGTAGGTTATGTGTTGAGAAGGACTTTGATGAGATATGTTCTATTCAAAGCATTGTCTTTATACATAATTGTTGGAGCATTGTTCATTGAAGAAATACAACAAGATCCATGAACATGTTGTATAACATTCATTTTGGGTGTTCATGTGAAAGACTATGCCTCATTAAAACCAGGAAAAACCCAATGGGACAAAAACCATGGCTAAGGGAAAAAGAGTGCAATGCGTATCTTCTCCCCCTCATGATCACATCATTTAAACTCATTGGTTAACACAAATCAATATCACTGACCAAAGTCTCAGGTTATCGTAATAAATGTCTTGATAAATCAATTTGATTTTCTCATGAACCAACTTGCTATATGTTGATTTCTCCACATATGACTCTCATATCCAATTTAGGATTTCAACATGCATCAAACATTTCATTTTAGTACATACCCGTACTTCATAATCTAAACTCTATAAACAACTTCAATTTAAATGATGCATAATGAGAAATCGATAACTATCAATACTTTAGCGACACTTTTGAACTATCATTGTGATCATCTTCTTTGAAATTCGAGGGGGTTCTTTCAACATCATGTGACCTCATAGCCATGGGCGTCACTTGTCTACAAAATGTATAGCTTCCTCTTTTAGCTATTATGATGCTCAATGATATTATCCTTAACATAGTCAATTCGTAAATCAAGACAGTTTTTGTCTTTTATCTCACATTCATTTTCTAATAATTCAATTTGTATTGGACACTCTCTCGGAGTTCTATTGAAAACTCATATCATATTTAAATCCAAATTTCTTTATGGAGTTTCATGAGCAAACATAGCAATTCTATGGCACATTTTAATAAATATGCACTAAGGCAATTATATCACATTCCAATTTCACATAGGTTTTTAAGCTTTTCAAATCACAAAATATGCTTCATGCATTTTATATCTCTTATGAAATATTAATACCAAATGAGCTCTGTTCGTATTCTTTAGACGCAAATCAAATATCTTATTTTGCCAGACTTTCAGTAGATCAATAATTGCTTCCACCATATGACATTTCTTGCTCATAATCAATATAAGGTCTGTTCAACATTCTATGTGCCATAATTCAATTCAATATTTGAACATAGACCGATTTACATCATATAATTTATGCACTTCAAGTGCTTGGACTTCATGTCCAAAATACTAGCGTCTTTTCATCATTGGCCAATCATTCATATCATATCACTTACGTGCATGCATGCTTTCAAGATTTTTACCATTATTCATAATACTTAGCGCTATATCATATACAATCATTCTCGACGTCGCTTTTATTTATTTTTCGATTCCACAATTCTCTAGACATGTCACAATTCATTGAGATCTCATTATTTTCAGGTACCTGGGTTTCTCAAAAACCTTCATGTCTAGTTTCTCATCATATATCTCTTATGGGGTCTTTATACCTCGACTTTGACCATCTTATATTTATGCTCCTTTTCTTTCGAGGCTTTTTATTTGGCATCGATTTTTCTACCACTTTCAAATGTGCTAGATTCATTACCAATAGGATCATTAGCAGCTTTTTGGTCAGTTTATATTACTGGCAATCACTAAATCATGTGAATGAATTATCCCACAAACTTTATATTTCATCTCGGTTCCATAATATATATATATAAGACCATAATTAATCAACAATTCTTTATTGGAATTGTTTACTTCCTGAGGGAAGGTTTTATCATTCACTCCTTCCTGTGGAAAGGTTTCACTTATTTACTTCCTGAGGGAAGGTTTTATCATTCACTCTTTCCTGTGGGAAGGTTTTATCATTAATAGCTCGTTATTTTTTTTCTCTTGAATAATGAGAATCATATTCTGGTATTATCAATGATATGTGGGACGAGCTTGATGGTTTTTCATTAATAGCTCGTTATTTTTCTCTTGAATAATGAGAATCATATTCAACTCAGAATATGTTTTAAGCTTTTTAAATTTTGCCATAAAACACTTAGATCATCATAATTAAAGTATTCCAACTGTAGTATTTCATCGATGTGTTTATGGATAAAGACAGCAGCTGTTGCTTTGTCTTGCTCATCACACATTAGTAAACATAATTAAATATTATATTACATAAATAAGAATTACTTGACATAAATGTAAAAGTTAATGTTAGATGCGTAAATAAAATGTTAGATGCATAAATAAAATGTTAGGTGCATAAATAAAATGTTAGGTGTTAGGTGCATGATATTTATCCTTTGAATCGAATGGCATCCCACGTTTCAAATGTTTCTATGATTCAATAACGAGCATTATGAGCTTTCTATCTTTCCCTTAATGTTGGGAACATCTTTCTATGATTCAATAACGAGCATTATGAGCTTTCTATCTTTCCCTTAATGTTGGGAACATCTCCCCCTAATGTTGGTAAAACATTTTACATGTTTCAACTCACACCCAAAACAGGCACTTTATTTATCAATGTTTTTCCAACATTATATCCAACATTCTTTGTGGTATCATCTTTGTGACCATAAACCAATTTTATTTGGGGAGGGAATACAATTAACTATTTCGCAATCATATTTTTGCATATGACCCCAAACTATAAGTCATTCATTTTGCTCTTTAAATGATCATTTATCAAACTGATCATTATTTCCAATATATAATATGGAACATGCTTTCAATTTTATAAATTGAGCAAATAATCACGCAAGCTTCATGCTGCAATTTTGATGACCCATTTAGACGATGCATCGATTTAAATACTAAATGGTATCATGCTAGGATATGTGTATCCTTTAATCATTTTTAGGATCATGTGGATCCTTTTCATCATAATATATCCTTAATGGCTTAATCTGTCATGCCATAAGTTTATAATCATCATATTTTTCTATGACTGCATATGTGCATGAGGCACATTTATATAATGCAAACCAAAATGGATCTCTGGCAGTTTCTTCAATATATGATCTTTCTTTACAATATGTAAATAATTATCACTTTCATCAGTTCTTGACTGAGTATCATAACCATATGATATATATATAAACTCAACAATTTTCTTGTTGATTTTGGGTAAAAATAGAGCGTCCTCTATTCAAAACTTAAAATAGAGCGTTCTCTATTAGAAGTTTTCTACCATTAGGTAATTTAGCTTTTCCCTTGTTTATATATATTTATCATCATCATTGATTCGGTGTGGTTTAACTAGTCATGTCATTTTATTAAATGGCCATGATCAATAAACTTTTATCTAGTTTATGAATGTATATTATTTACTTGCATTTATGTTTGTTTAATACGAGAGAATAATATATTGTTATCTCAAACATAACACCTTTTTTTTTTCTTCATATTTATTCTCGTATATTCACACCCTTAGTGTGCCACTTCTTGTAGTCAAATTCATAGTCGATTTTCATTATCCTTGGTTAAGTATATAATCATGACATTTACATAGACATTATATCATCATATTTTACTTTTAAGGAATGTCCACATTTAAGTTACTACGTAATAGATATACTATTGGGTCCTCTTCCAAATTATTTAATTATTAGTTAATAGCATAATCATTCCTTTTGGTTTCTTTGTTGACTTAATGAAAAACACCTAAATGAAAACAATAATGCAAAATTGCAAATACACAAAATATCTAGCTCCTGATCGTTCTAGCATATATAATCAAGATATGACAAATGAAAGTTAGTTGGCTAAAATCTTTTATTATTATGGAAAGTGAAGCCAATAATATAAGTAGGACTTATGCTGCCAACTTGAAAGCATTATTTTTGCTTTTAGAGAATTGTCTTTTAGAAAAGCATTAATATATTAATATGATATATATATATATATATATATATATATATATATATATATATATATATATATATAAAATTGCCTACGTATTAGCTTGCTTTGTATAATTCTAACGATCTTTTCAAAAATCAGCTATTCAATTATTAAGCAACTAAAATCTATGTAATTAATAACCATTATTCAATTATTACATTTGCAATTAACTTGGATTTTATAGTACTATTTCTTCCTACGTAGTCTAACACGTACTATATAGTGTGGATCTATTACTCAAATTTTAATATAAATCCTACTCGTATAGTTTAATAAACACCTTTTCCGTCTAAAAAAAATGTATGTATCCATACTAAATATTATCGTAATTTCTATCAATTTCAGTGGCTGATTTGAATATATTTTGCCCGTATTGCTTAAAAATGACTTTTCTAAAACTGTGTGATCGATCGACAACTTCCAAATAAAATTTCATCATATGGGACTAGCAAATGTATATAACACCAAAACCTTTTAGAATATATATATGAATCTGTATATATATATAATTACCTGATGAGTTCCTTTTGAAGAGCACCACCATTCTTGGTCCTGCGGTGAGACGTGGCACCAAAGTCAGTAGTAACACCATAACTATCAGTCCCTTTATTCATGCTCTCCATCACCCAATCACTACTCGTCTTCACCCCGGCTCTAGCCGATTTCGCTAGCTCAACTTCACGGTGGCATTTTCGCTGGCAGCGATCCCAGCAACTTGAGACACGGTCAACGTTTCGCCACCGAGTTTAACAACTGGCTTCCTAAACTCAGCTACCATTTTCTTCACTTCATAAAGATGACTTCCTGTCAATGCCTCAGATCAACAGATCAGAAGATTAACGAGAATGGTTGATGAGATTGTTGAATCCAATGATCAATGATCGAAAAAATATCAAAAGCAATTTCGTGCTGATAACGTGTTATAAATGTTTACACTTGGATCAACGATTGATTACAATGATAATCAAGAACAACAATACTGATATATAAGATATGAAGAAGAAAGGAGAGAAAGAGTAGAGAATTATTATTTCTTCTCTTGTATGTGTTTTTGATTTCATCAAAGCTCATATATATATACACATATAATATGTATGTCACTTTCATAACAAAAGACATATTTTAAGTTAATCCTTCAATAAATAATAGAGTTAATTTCAAGATTGGTCCCTGTGGTTTATATGCTTTTGCAATGGGGTCCGTTTTCAAGTTTCGTTGCAATAGGGGTCCCTATTTTGAAAAAATTTAGCAATCTTGGTCCCTTTTTGACGGATCCGTTAGAAGGTGGCGTTATGTATGCACGTGTTTAGCATGTGCAGGGGCATTTCCGTATTTTGCCACCCCACCAGCCCACAGCCCCACACATGAAACTTTTCCTTTTTTTATACCGAAATTAAACCAATAATTTCATCATCTTCCCCAAATTAAAACCCATTGAAACCTTAATTCAAAAATTAGCACAATAACTTTCAAATTCAAAGATATACTTGAAGTATCATGTTAGTCGTCTTCTTTTTTTCCTTTCTAATTCGATGTAATTATCATGTCTCTTGTTGGCCAATGAATACTGCTAAGATGTAAATGTCATGGCTTATATACTGAGATGGATACGGAGTGAAGGAGTGAGATGGATACGGAGTGAAGGAGTAGAGGCTGTGGATGGACTTTTAGCAGGGTCGTCTCTGAACATTTATATACCTCGGCCGAGCTAGAAAAAAAGGCCCGTTACTTAAATGCACCAAATTATATTATATAAGTTATTTATTAAAAAAGACGATAAATGTTAATATAAATAAACATATCAAAAGATATTGTTCAACATATAAAAAGAACATTGCAAAATCAAGTTATTGAAATAAATATCATAATAGCTAGCCGACGATTCGTGAAGTTCTTCTAGCATTCTTCATGGTTAATCAACTCTTTATTGTCTATATTATCTAACATTTCGTTCTCGATCGCTATCATCGCCAATCCGTTAAGTCTTTCTTGACCCATTGTAGATCGTAAGTAAGATTTTAGTAACTTCAGTTTAGAAAAACTCCTTTCTGCAGATGCCACTGTTACTGGAATAGTTAATAATATTCTGTAAGCAATGTTTGCATTCGGAAAATAATCGAGTTCTTTCAAATGCTGCAAAACATCAACTGGGCTGTTAAATTTACTAGTTTCTAATGTGTCAATTTACTTCAACTCCATATAAAGTTCATTAGCATCAATATCCGATTTTTCTTCAAACTTGAGTGCATTTTCAAGACGATGACAACACAACTTAAGATCTTTATCTTCAGTTCCCCATAAGTTATGTGGAAACAAAAAACCAAATAATCTTTCATATCCTTTGAACTGTTCAAATCTTGCCTCAAGAGAACTAATGGCTTTATCAACAATATATAAGAAATAACTGACTCTAAA
Source organism: Erigeron breviscapus (assembly GCA_034093135.1). Lineage (NCBI taxonomy): Eukaryota > Viridiplantae > Streptophyta > Magnoliopsida > Asterales > Asteraceae > Erigeron > Erigeron breviscapus. The sequence continues at coordinate 60,831,469 of CM067169.1, forward strand.
CTTCTCTTCTGCTATAAATGAAACTTCTTGACTACTTGAACTCTCATCAAATCTCCTTTTCCTTTGAATCACACGTTTTTGTTGAACTATTGGATCAATACCCATTTCAATAGCAATCTCCTTAGCTTCCTCAATTGCTTTTGAAAAACCCGTTTCACTATAACCTTTGAAGTACTCGATTAATTTGTTTATTTGTTCAATTGCATTATCGAGATGCATATCCTTCAATTGTAACTTTTTGCTAACAATATTCACCTGGTTTAATACTTGGTACCAAATGACTATTGATACCAAAAACTCAAAGTCACAAAGTGAAACGACACGACTCATTTTTATGGAAATAATAAGGATTTGTTTTTTATACCCGATATGCGCCGCACAGGATATCTGTGCGCCGCATATCACCCTACAGAGACTTGCAGAAAGTTTTCTTGCGAAACAAGGTGCGACGCATAAATCTAAATTTCACAAACATGCGCCGCATGGACCAAATATGCGGCGCATATTTGAGTCTGACAGTACCAAACTTCATTTTTGACACTTGACCAACTTACAATCTTTTCAAACTCATTTCTAAGCTTTAGACCACAACATTTCTGAATTCAAACAAATACATTTACCGGAACTCGTTATAAAAGACAACGCACAAAAATTAGAAATTTCGGCATGACCTTTTCGTAAAATCTTCGTCAAAACCTGTTACTGATTATGAGTTTTCCAAAATGCATTTCAATCACAATCAAACACATTTCTAATATAAAATGACCCATTAGGAATGACCAAAACTCCTTAATTCTTACATTTGACATAATCAATAATTATACCAAAACAATCAATGTATCATGAGCCAATAGTTCAAAGGGGTCTCTACGGGTCCTATCAACGTTACCATTTTCCGCATTTAACTAAAGCAATCAATATCCATAAAGCAACTTCAAACTTCAATCTTTTTATTACTTAACTTTGCTTCCGCTTCCGGGACAACCTATAAAAAGGGTAAACGACTAAAAAGTAAGCAAAGCTTAGTGAATAATCTTGCATACGTTTATACACACGAAGGAGGGCAACGCACAAAGGATATTACATGTAGCCTATGGCACCGTCGTACCATATCTACATGCTCACCTTTGTACTTTAACGCATTACATGGATCCATATAAGCTATTTCAACACAAACAATATCAATAATCTCGGGATTCTTAGGCCCCATTCACAAGAGGTTCTTAGGCCTCATACATCATATCTCAAGAGGTTCTTAGGCCTCATAATCACACTGCCCCAAATTGGGCTCTAACGCCAAATTGAGTACCATACATGAAATCCATCATCATATGGTAATCGACCCGACGCATATATAAAGGTATGCAAGAATACTCACCTCCTCCGCGACAACCAAAATCATAAATCAAGAAGACCGCATGAACACAAAACATGTATGCTTCAACCTAGCAACAAATCACAAACGCATACAAGATCATCAATCACATACTAGACCGTCTAGCCATAAACACTAGCATTTCAACACCCAACCCATCATTTACAATCTTATATTATTCTTGGGTTGGTTCACAAAACATGTATCTCTTATATCATTATCATAATGCCAAACTCACTTTTATAACAAAATCCCCATTTTTATATTTGACTAGGCTGCCTTCAAACGAGCATAACTCAAGTTCTACTCACTCTTTTTACTTGATTCCAGTGGCCAAATTTAAATGACACATATACCTACATTTTATCTTTAGTGACCAATATATGAATTGTCCTTCAAAAGTGACTTCTGGTCGTTTTAAAAACCAACACTGTTGCTGTTGTCATTAACAAAACAGTTTTGACCTTACTGACTTCAAATGACCATAACTTGAGTTCTACACCATATTTTGACCTCATTCCAGTGGGCACTTCAATTTAACACATTTAGGTACATTTTATCTTCAGTGACCAACCCAATATTTGACCCGTATAAGTGTGTTATACTCGTTTTAAAATCTGACACAGAATCGTTTTTGCTGAAAATTCAAAATGACCACACTGACTTCGAAAATTCATAACTCGGGTTCTACTCCACCTTTTTAACTCATTCCAGTCGACACTTCAAGCTAACACATACACCTACATTTTCTTTTTAGAACTCAACAAGTGAAACATCTTTTACAGAGGAGTTTTACCCACGACAAGATCAGTAACCAAATCTGTCACATTTCGTTTTCACTAACAATCATCAAAACTTTCATGCTAGCCAACTAGAAACCCCTAATTTGGTTAAATTTCAAGAACCCTAACTTGTATTATAGCAATTAACTCAATATAAATAAAACCCCCAATTTCCAAATAAAAATTAGTTACATGAACCCTAATTTTACATGATAATTTAGCAATAATTAAAATTAGGTTAAAGCATCAATACCTCAAATAATGGAAGACATAAGTTTAGGGTTTCAATTTCATAATTTCTTCTCCTTTCTTCTTCCTAATTTCGGCCACCACCACCATAATTAAACCTCCACTTTTCAATTTTATGAGATAAAAGAAGATTATTATTATTGTTCTTGATGAAAGGTTCTTAGATTGAATTAGAAATTAGGATAGTGTTTGTTAGTATAAGAGTTAGGAAGAATGTAGAAGAAAAGTTGGTGGAGAAGAGATGAGTCAGGAAGAAGAATTTGGCTGGCACTTCTTAGGAGTGCCACGCCCCATTCTCTAATTTAGTGGGTAAATACCCGCTATCCGCTGAGGTTCTGACTAATTAAATCCCGTATCTAAAAATAAAATACTAGAAAACTATTTTAATGTCAAAACTATAATTAAAGGTTAATTTTCATTGGCCTAAAGTTTTAGGATGTTACAAGTCTCCCCCACTTGGAACGGATCACGTCCTCGTGATCCAAGCCGCATCTAGTGACGACATTGCAGTAAAGCTTTTCTCTCAATTTCCCATTAACACGTACGACATTTCTTCCATGCTTTCATAGCACTTTACGCCATTATGTAGTCTTGATTTACACTTCTTCTTAAATATTTCATCCCTAGGCCAAAGACTTGTCGACACTGTCTTATTTAAACTCATTTTGAAGTTCGATTTCTTTTAAAAGTACACGTAAAACTTGGCGGCATAATATTTCATAAAACGAGAATTGTGAAAGGTAGAATAAATTTCTGGAAGTTTTTCGGACAATTATCTTGTCGTCTCGAGCATGTATGCTGAAAGAACCATTAAACCAAGATCTAACTTCCCTCGTATGTAAAGAACGTAAAACGCCTCTCCATGGGGAAACTTTTCATATTAAACAATCATCAGATTGAACTCGATAAGTCTCCCTCTTTTATCCACATAAAATTTTTGCCGATCTTGACCCGCTTTAAGTCGTTATCTTATCACTTAAACTTTCTCAGTCGATGTCATGTCTATATTCATACTATGCAGCTCTCGTTGTTCCACTTCTCTCCAGCAATCAAGAGATCAACATATCCTACCCAGCCACATTCCATACGGAGACATCCTAATACTAGCACAAAAGTGATTGCCATATGAGAATCCTTTTAAGGACAAGTACAAATTCTACGTTCCGCCAAAGATTAACTATTCATTTCTTTTTGACATTTACTCCAAAGCATGAAACAAAACGCATATATCTGCCAGAAACATTGAAGATGGAAACTCCACACCTTGCTACTATTTTCTCGACCTAATTGTTGACTAAAATTTATGAATTGTGAGCATCCGAATTGGTAGGGTTTCAAGGAGCAAATTCGCCTTGATTCGTTTGAGAGAGGATTCTGAGTTCTATCATGAGGTCTAGTAAGATTGCATAACTATTTAGAAAATATTTCGTGTGATTCGACTTCTCGTTTGTTTAGGTTCTCGTTGCAAAATCTTCTCTTGAGTCTCCTCGGGGTGACACCAAACTTCATAGACGTAATCTTTTGAAAGAGTTAATCAATTCCTTAAACAGTTGTTGAGTTTTCGTTCTTCGATAAGAAAAGAAAACACTTAAGACTCGTATGATCGAAAACAAGTGGTAAATTTGACATTTTAGATGTAAAAACACCAAAATTTTAAAGTGAAAACAACTCCGATGGACTTTAAACCGTGAATGGAACGATTCTTCTTGATTTCTTTTAGTACTTCGTTCAACTTCTCATTCTTTTCTCCTAGCTCACTTCACATTCTTTCTAATTAATTCGGTCAACGGCGAGGCTATCTTCAAAAAGCCGAAAGTAACGCAACATTTATCACCTGTCAACTACAAAACTTTTAATCTATATTGATCTTGTAGGTTGTCTCCACTTCATCACCGCACTAAACCAAGCCGAATCAACCTCATTTCCTCTTTTGGGTAATCACACGATAAAGATAATTTCACTTCTCCTAATCAGACTGCTCATCCGACGAATTTACATGAAACTTTTCTTTTCATAGTATCTCCAAGACTTGCATAAAAGGAACTTCGTGGCCGAATTGACTTTTAGAATAACGACAACAATTGCGGTTCGTAAGACTCATGAAATTGCAAAAACATGGATAAAATTGAAGAGCATAACTACAAATTCAAAGTTCTCAAAACAAGTATAGATAGCATTTTCAGAAACATCTTCATCGCGCGCCTTAAGTTGATGATAAAAGAAACGAAGATTCATCTTAGAATAATAAGAAGATCAAGTAAAACATAAATCTTGACAACGGGTACTCATCTTCGATTGTTATTTTATTGAGCTCACGAATAGAAAAAGACACGCGCATAATATCATCTTTGATTTCACCGAAAAGGATAATTATACCTCTAGGGAACGACTAGATCGAATAAAATTCATGAAAAATAGGACATTGAGAAAATCATGAACAACAAGAATATTCGCCCTAGAACGTGGTTTCCTTTCGGCGTCGATGATCCAAACACATGAGACTTGACTGCCATATAACGATTATCAAAACGCACGAGCAAAATTACCAATAGAAATTAACCGTTTCGTTTCTCCCGCCGAAGTCAAATGTTCTATCTATAATGGGAATATTCAATTAGGTCGCCTTCTCCTCTCACGAAAGTTGGCATCGTTCACGCTTAGCCAATCCATTCTCGAATATTACGGCAAGCACTCCCAAAAGAAAATAAAACAAATTGACTCGAAAAATTTCAGGTTAAGTTTTAACTTTTATAACTATCATACTTATCATTTACAAGTTCATTGCTACTATAATATCCTCACATTCTCACTATGTCAATTTCATCTTAATTTCTAACACCAGGCATCAAGTAGTCAAATTCTCATTCAAGAAAAGCATGTTAATCAAAATCAAAACACATTCGCCATACTCCGTATGGTCTTTTAATCATGCACTTAAATAATCATCTTTATAATTGAAGTCCAAGTCTCTATGACCTTATACTAACATGTAACATGCATCCTTCACATTAAACTACCAATTTAAACAAGTTACTACGCAATTACTTTTCATTGCCATACCGCGTATGGTCTCACCACAATAATGATGCCACGGGTCTCACTACCCAATGGTCTTACACCAAATAATAACGATGCCATGGGTCTCACTACCCAATGGTCTTACACCAAATAATAACGATGCCATGGGTCTCACTACCCAATGGTCTTACACCAAATAATAACGATGCCATGGGTCTCACTACCCAATGGTCTTACACCAGATAATACGATGCCATGGGTCTCACTACCCAATGGTCTTACACCAAAATAATATCAGAACTCATTCGCATACATCCAACATTCATCAATTATTCAACATACTTTTTCTTTATAAGCGACAAACCATCTCTTAAACTTATAAATCATTTCAAAATTTCGCTTTTACGACCTCATAACGATTATTCAAGCAAAACTTATGCTCTATCACATTCGCATATCAACAAGCAAATACACATTAGCATACATTCCACGTTTACCATGTATTTATCATTCCCATTTCTTTACATTCATCACATGGCATATTAAACTCAGAAATCAATTCCAAATTTTCAATCATTACCGTTCAACAAACCATTTAGTCATGCAAGCTTTTCTATCAAACCTACAAATCAACAAGCAAAGCTATAAATAAAATCACATTGCCAAGCAAGGTCTCCAATCCTACAGCTTCATACTAACATACTTCCATATTTAACGGGTTTAACTTGAGCTATTATAATATGCGATGATAATAATGCTGCAGTCATTATTATGATTACATATTATAATACATCTCAAGTGAAATTCGCTAAATACTTTCATATGTCACTAGAAACCAACTATACACATAAGGTCAAGTCTCGTCTATGGTTTAAGTCTAAGTATCCTTGTAATTATAAAATACCTAAATCCCTTAAACCTGGCTCTGATACCACTTGAAAAGACACGACTCATTTTCATGGAAATAATAAGGACTTTTTTTTATACCCTAAATGCGCCGAACAGGATATCTGTGCGCCGCATATCACCCTACAGAGACTTACAGAAAGTTTTCTTCCGAAACAAGGTGCGACGCATAAATCCAAATTTCACAAACATGCGCCGCATAGACCAAATATGCGGCGCATATTTGAGTCTGACAGTACCAAACTTCATTTTTGACACTTGACCAACTTACAATCTTTTCAAACTCATTTCCAAGCTTTAGACCACAACATTTCTGAATTCAAACAAATACATTTACCGGAACTCGTTATAAAAGACAACGCACAAAAATTAGAAATTTCGGCATGACCTTTTCGTAAAATCTTCGTCAAAACCTGTTACTGATTATGAGTTTTCCAAAATGCATTTCAATCACAATCAAACACATTTCTAATATAAAATGACCCATTAGGAATGACCAAAACTCCTTAATTCTTACATTTGACATAATCAATAATTATACCAAAACAATCAATGTATCATGAGCCAATAGTTCAAAGGGGTCTCTACGGGTCCTATCAACGTTACCATTTTCCGCATTTAGCTAAAGCAATCAATATCCATAAAGCAACTTCAAACTTCAATCTTTTTATTACTTAACTTTGCTTCCGCTTCCGGGACAACCTATAAAAAGGGTAAACAACTAAAAAGTAAGCAAAGCTTAGTGAATAATCTTGCATACGTTTATACACTCGAAGGAGGGTAACGCACAAAGGATATTACATGTAGCCTATGGCACCGTCGTACCATATCTACATGCTCACCTTTGTACTTTAACGCATTACATGGATCCATATAAGCTATTTCAACACAAACAATATCAATAATCTCGGGATTCTTAGGCCCCATTCACAAGAGGTTCTTAGGCCTCATACATCATATCTCAAGAGGTTCTTAGGCCTCATAATCACACTGCCCCAAATTGGGCTCTAACGCCAAATTGAGTACCATACATGAAATCCATCATCATATGGTAATCGACCCGACGCATATATAAAGGTATGCAAGAATACTCACCTACTCCGCGACAACCAAAATCATAAATCAAGAAGACCACATGAACACAAAACATGTATGCTTCAACCTAGCAACAAATAACAAACGCATACATGATCATCAATCACATACTAGACCGTCTAGCCATAAACACTAGCATTTCAACACCCAACCCATCATTTACAATTTTATATTATTCTTGGGTTGGTTCACAAAACATGTATCTCTTATATCATTATCATAATGCCAAACTCACTTTTATAACACAATCCCCATTTTTATATTTGACTAGGCTGCCTTCAAACGAGCATAACGCAAGTTCTACTCACTCTTTTTACTTATTTCCAGTGGCCAAATTTAAATGACACATATACCTACATTTTATCTTTAGTGACCAATATGTGAATTGTCCTTCAAAGGTGACTTCTGGTCATTTTAAATACCAACACTGTTGCTGTTGTCATTAACAAAACAGTTTTGACCTTACTGACTTCAAATTACCATAACTTGAGTTCTACACATATTTTGACCTCATTACAGTGGCCACTTCAAGTTAACACATTTAGGTACATTTTATCTTCAGTGACCAACCCAATATTTGACCCGTATAAGTGTGTTATACTCGTTTTAAAAACTGACACAGAATCGTTTTTGCTGAAAATTCAGAATGACCACACTGACTTCACAAATTCATAACTCGAGTTCTACTCCACCTTTTAAACTCATTCCAGTGGCCACTTCGAGCTAACACATACACCTACATTTTCTTTTTAGAACTCAACAAGTGAAACATCTTTTACAGAGGAGTTTTACCCACGACAAGATCAGTAACCAAATCTGTCACATTTCGTTTTCACTAACAATCATCAAAACTTTCATGCTAGCCAACTAGAAACCCCTAATTTGGTTAAATTTCAAGAACCCTAACTTGTATTATAGCAATTAACTCAATATAAATAAAACCCCCAATTTCCAAATAAAAATTAGTTACATGAACCCTAATTTTACATGATAATTTAGCAATAATTAAAATTAGGTTAAAGCATCAATACCTAATGGAAGACATAAGCTTAGGGTTTCAATTTCATAATTTCTTCTCCTTTCTTCTTCCTAATTTCGGCCACCACCACCATAATTAAACCTCCACTTTTCAATTTTATGAGATAAAAGAAGATTATTATTATTGTTCTTGATGAAAGGTTCTTAGATTGAATTAGAAATTAGGATAGTGTTTGTTAGTATAAGAGTTAGGAAGAATGTAGAAGAAAAGTTGGTGGAGAAGAGATGAGTCAGGAAGAAGAATTTGGCTGGCTCTTCTTAGGATTGCCATGCCCCATTCTCTAATTTAGTGGGTAAATACCCGCTATCCACTGAGGTTCCAACTAATTAAATCCCGTATCTAAAAATAAAATACTAGGAAACTATTTTAATGTCAAAAGTATAATTAAAGGTTAATTTTCATTGGCCCAAAGTTTTAGGATGTTACACAAAGTTCTTTTTCTGCTAATGAATTTGCTGCACTTGCATTTTCAGCATCACTATCTTTTTCTCCAACTTCAAGTAAAGCTTCTCGTATATCAACAAGTTGCATTCTAATAGCCTTAACACTCTCAACACGACTATCCCAACGAGTTTGAGACAATGACTTGAGACTCCAAGATTTAACATTATCTTTTAAAATTTGCCACCTCTTAGTAGAACTTGCAAAGATAGTGTAAATACGCTGGATCTGTCCAAAAAAGCTCTTTCCTTTAGGAGTAGTATTAGCCATATCACATAATGTAAGATTAACAGAATGACAACCACAATGAGTGTAGAATGCTCTAGGATTTAAATCTAAAAATCTCTTTTGCACTCCTTGGTGTTTTCCTTTCATGTTTGATCCATTGTCATAACCTTGACCACGCATATTGTTAGGTCCAGATTTACTGGACTCGCTCCAGACTCGACTACTGGAGCCTTACTGAAGATCTGTCCAGAAACGTGTTCTACTGGACCTACTCCAGATTTGGAATCTGGAGTCCCTCTGAAAATTTGTTCAGAAATAATGGAAGACCAGAGAGCAAATACTTGTATAGGAAATCTGGAGTATTCTCCAGATTAGCTCACTGGACTTCACCCCAGTCCAGATCTACTTTACTGAAGACGTTCTCACTGAAGTCAAAGACTGAAGTCAGAATAAAGAAGACTGACAAATGGCGGAGTCCACTGGAAGTCTTACCAGATCTGAACACTGGAGGATTGTCAGTGTTCTAGACCTTACAAGTCTGAACACTGATATCGAGGAATTGACTTTTGCCTTTACACACTTTCCAAAGAACATTCCACTTGTTCTTGACTAAAGTACCTACGTGTGTGAAAGTGGTTGGTTAAAAGAATAAAGTCATATTGATGTGACTTTATCCTTGTACCTTAACCAATGCATTTAATGATCTTGTCGGTTCATTAAATGCATGCAACCATATTTGTACGGCACAATTTCACTGGTGAAATTGTTTGCCTATAAATACAAAGTCATTTCTTTGAGAAAATTACTTTTAGCATTAAAGGTGAATTTGTCTAAATACTCTCGATCTTAAACAGGATACTTCACAACTTTAAGTATCTCGATCTAAAAGAGTTATTTGGCAAATATAGATCACTTGTAATTCATAGGTTGTTAGGATACTTACATATTTGTATTATCTTGATTCCACACAACCTTGTATTTTATTTAACATCATAAATAAAATACACTTGAAAATATTACATTGTGTTCCACCTTTATTTTATTGCTTCTAGTCTTGTATTACTTTGTTTATATACTTGCATTTATATTCAAGTAATACTAGTCCATTCTAGTGCTTATTAGACTTGTTGTATTTTACACTTCTGGGTTAACCATCGTATTTGGGACTCACACATATCATCAATTTCTAGACCAAAAGACTTTAACTCTTCAAATGTAGTATCAAACAATCCTTTCCCGATGGTATCATTAACATTCAAAAACCCTAAAAATGACTCCTCAACGGAATTAGAGGAGAACTGTACATACCTTACGATTATAGTCATTTGTTCTTGGTGACTTAAATCAGGGGTACAATCAAGTATGATTGAGTAATACTTTGCTTCCTTTATCTTCTTGATGATTTCTTTTTTAATTTCCGCTCCTTGCAAAGTTATTAGCTCATTTTGGATGTTGTGTCCAAGATAATGGACATGAAGCTTACCAGTTAAGATCCCGCACATGCTCTTTGATGACCGGGTCAAACTCTTCCAACATTTCAATACCACCCAAGAAATTTCCATTACCTTTTAGTACAATTAACAAGTATAAAGTGAAATTAGTCACTAAATATATATTTGATGTAAGTGAAAAAAATAAAATAATTTATAGTTACCTTTCTGATACAATTTTTCATGGCTTCCACGAAATGCTAAATTATGTTTAGCAAGATACTTCACTAGTGCAATGATTCTCAAAAGGACTTGTTTGCAGTAATCTCTTTCTTTCTTGAATTGCTCGTATTGAACTTTATCAATAGTTTCGTTCAACTTCAATCTTTTACGCATATCGAACCACTTAGTCATATTTGTGAGATGATCCAAGGAAACTTCGTGGTTTCGGAGAGCAGTGGCAACATGGTGCCAATCTGCATAACCTTCATTAGGCAAAGCACCTCTCATAACCCCAGTTTTAAACACTTTACAACAAAAACAATATATCTTATTTAGCTCTTTCGTATAAACTAGCCACTCTCTATCACACTTCTCCATGTTTGATAAAGTTCTTGTATATAAAGCAGCGGAAAATCGTCTGCCAAGTGCATCATAAGGACCATACACAATACTAGTATCTCTTTTAGGACCTTTCTCGACCAAAAGTTTAATCTGATGAGAATTTAATCCTTCCCACCTTCTTGGATCAAATATATAAACTGTATTATGCTCCGTATGCTCCTCGTTTATATTAGCCTCAACATACTCTTCATCATTTTCTTGCTCTTCCGCCTCTTCTTCATTTATATTAACCTCAACATGTTCTTGTTGTTCCACAACTTCTTCGTTTATATTAGCCTTCACATGATCTTCAACAGGTTGTCTATGGATAAACTTATCCAGAGCACCGGCTTGAGACTTTATCATCTCTTCATCTAGTTTTCTTTTTTTACGTTTTTGACTGCCGGATGGGTGTTTAGGAGGCATGATTTCTATATTTGTCATATCCAAATATGAAGCAATTAGTAATCAAATCTAAATTTAAAGCACTCAATTCTAGTTTTATGTTTTAGTAACTAAAACTAAAAACTAAAAAAACTAAAACCTAAAAACTAAAAAAAAAAAAAAAAAAGATTACGGCTGCCAAATTATTGAGAATAGGGATAGTATCCAATATACAATTAAATAATGAGGATATTATACAATATATAATTAATTAAATAATATATGAAAATTATACTTAGAGCATCCACAATGGTTGTTTTTTAAAAGCTTTTTATCAAAGACTTATTATAAAAAAGCTTTTCATAAAGCTTTTCCTCCAATGGTAAAACATCAAAAAAAAGTCTTTGAAACATTTTTTAGTAATATAGTTTAGAAGAAAGAGAGTGTTTGTCTCCTCAAATGACTTGAATTCATCAAGTTATTGTATAAAAAGTCTTTACTCCAATAAATCAAAACTTTTTTTAAAGCTTGATGTAATAGTAAAAAGCTTTTATTAACCTCTCCATTAGAGATGCTCTTTTTTTTTTAACGGCCAACAAAACTTTGTATTATTTCACCGAAAATGCTAGTCAGAAGCTAGCGAGCCATTGGAGATGCTCTTACATTGATCGAGAATCACAAAAGTGAAAAGCTGCTAAAAAAGGATGGCCTAAAGCCTAGCCACGTACTGTTACCGAATGGAAAAGTCAAGACACATACATATAATATATATGCATTGTATATAAATTTTGGGCCCCTAATAAAGATGGACCTCGGACAATAGCCCACATTGTCCCATGCTTAAGCCGGCCTTGTCTTTTAGGTGCCATTGATAGTTTACTAAGAAAATTTATATATATTGGTTGAGGTTTTTTATCAAACACTTGGTGGACATGTTTAAGGATTGAATTTTTTGAAGTAAGTTGGAAAGAGATTTTGATGATTGATTGGGAAAGGGTGTTTGTGAAATTAGTGAAAGGATTTTGGTTACGTTTTAACTAAAAGAAAGAAAAATAGAAAGGAAGAAACTATTTGATGGTCAAGAACATAGCTTCATCATCCATTAATTCAAAATCATCATCTGTGTTTAGTATTAAAACTGGACGTTGTTTAAGATTGGAAGAAACTGGACGGTGCTTCAAAGATTGGAAAAAGGGGAGTATTGACTTATCAATTCCATTACTTTATGCTTTTACAAACAATTAATTCTTCAATATGCCGCCATTTGTGTACTGCATACAATCACTTTATTACTATGATTTTGTCACGAAGGACACACATAATTTTCCTATAGTTTGATTCCAGTTGTTGGAAAAGTTATTTTGCAGCAAAACTTTTATGTTGTATGTGATGTTACAATGTTCCGATATTGAGATCAGGAGTTGTACTTTCTTCAAGGGAACTCATAATCGTACCATATTTTTTGATGCATCTACCACACTGTACATATTTTATAACATATTGTACAAGTATGTAATGCACCACAGTGGTAAAGTAATCAAATTTTGTGGTACGAATATCACTTCCCTTCTTTAAAGAGAACTAAGTTGCATATTATTATATTGAACATCCAAGCAAAAAGAATTAAAAAAGCTATCATTTTCTGCGAAGATGCACAACTTTACTCCATATTAATTCACTTATATGCACAACATATCATCATTCTTTGAATTTGAAATTTATTGTGCTAATTTTTGAATTAGGGTTTCAATGGGAGAGAATGGTTTTAATTTGGGGAAGATGATGAAATTATTGGTTAAATTTCGGGTATAAAAAAGGGAAAAGTTTCATGTGTGGGCTGGTGGGGTGGCAAAATACGGAAATGCCCCTACACATGCTGAACACGTGCATACATAGCGCCACCTTTTAACGGATCCGTCAAAAAGGGACCAAGATTGTTAAAAATTCTCAAAATAGGGACCCCCATTGCAACGAAACTTGAAAATGGACCCCCATTCCAAAAGCATACAAACCACAGGGACCAATCTTGCAATTAACTCTAAATAATACTTATAATTGAAGATAAAAACTGAACCTTATAATATTTATGAGGGGTTAAGAATCTGGGGATGTATGTAAGTTGACAACTTTTACTATTGTATGTATGCACCAAAAATATTGAACGTTTGATGGAAGTATGTCTCCAAAATGTTTAAATCGTGTAAAAGTTGACCTGTTTGATGCTTAGCCGGTAACAAAATAAACGAGGCGCGTGTTTTGACTGCTTACATGGAAATTAATTACCACGTCATTTTTTTGTTACTAAAAAAAGGCAACCACCTATAAATACCCCACCCTTTATCATTTCCCCCCATTTATCACTTACCCTAATATTCACCCACCCACCCGATCCCCTTTTCAGTTCATACATAAAAAAATTCAAAACATCCAAAATCAAGAACGATTCATGGTTTAATTCGTCATTTCCTGTTATATTAAGGTATGTTATACATTAATCTTTCATCTACGTTCTATGATTATGTAAAAAATTAGGGTTTTCAAAGGGGGAAAAAATTAGGGTTTTTAATTTTGATTATAAAAATTGGGGTTTTTTTATATGTTTGTGTCTGAAGTTATGTTTTTTTCTATGTTTGTGTTTCTAGATGGAAGAGCAACCACCTGTTTTGTTCCCGATAAATGTCCATCATGATGGTATGTTCTTTTTTCACCCTTTTCGTTATTCTCATGGTCTTGAAACTGTACTTCAGATTAGACAGTTTGATTCGTTACAAGGGTTAGTACGTCACATTGAGGGTGAAATAGGAAATCCAATAGAAGGGTTGTACTATCAGTTAAGACCAGGTGACATGAGTTCATTCATGAAATTAAGAAATAATGCTGAAGTAAAAACCTTTTTTGACTTAGCTGATACATATGGGCTTATGCAACTATTTTGTGAGCATGTGGGTGTCAATCTAGATAAATATGTGCAAAATAATACGAATATGGAGTAGATGTGGAAGCTAGAACTTGTGACTGTAGGTTATGGGAATTGAGTGGAATTCCTTGTGTTCATGCTGTCAATGCCATATTCAGGTTAAATGAGGAACCAGAGGACCACATTTCAGATTGGTTTAGAAAGGGTATGTTCATGGATGCTTATTCTCAATACCTTAATCCTGTTGGTGGAATGGTTACATGGGAAGTAAACCCTGATCATAATGTACCCTTGCCTCCAAAACCTAGGATCATGCCTGGGAGACCAAAAGGTAGGAGAATTAGAGCAGCCCATGAACCTAGGATAAGCCACAACAGAAGGGTAACCAAACATGGTATGGAAATGACTTGTTCAAAGTGTTGGCAAAAAGGCTACAATGTTAGGGGTTGTAAGAATGAAGCCACTGAGAGGCCTTCACATATGCCAAAACCTAGAAAGAAAAGGCCTGCAACTCAGAGTGAACCACATGATGAAACACAGAATCAACCACATAATCAACCACATGATCAAACACAGGATCAACCACTTGATGAAACACCAAATCAACAACCTAATCAAGAAAACAGCCAACCAAGTAATCAAAGGCAGAGTGAACCAGTCAGTGAAAGACAGAGTCAACCAAAAAGGAAAAAAGTTGCAACTAGGTTGTTTGGTAGTCAACAAAGCAGTGAAAGACATAACTCATGGGACCAAGTTTGTGCAAGGTTGTCTGGCAGGAGACAATCTCAGAGTCAACCACTTCCTAGGTCTGCAAGTCAACTACTTTCTAGGTCTGCAAGTCAACCACCACCAAGTGAGCCACCTAGGCCTGCAAGTCAACCACCACCAAGTGAGCCACCTAGGCCTGCAACTCAACCACCAGTTTATATGCCTAAGTTTGTAAGTGAACCAAGTAGTGAGCCAACAAAGGAACCAAGTCAAGCAGCTACTGAACCAGCAAGTAATGAGCCAGTAAGGTTGTCAAGTCCAGTTGAGAAGGCAACCAAGTCCTTTACTCAACCACCAATCAGTCCTGGAAGGAGGCATGGGGTTACAAAAGGAGGTTTCAAGTTTGCATTGCCACCAACAGTCAGTAAGTTTTTACTTAAAATATTTTACTTTATATAAATTTCATTATACTTGCAATAATTGATGGGGTACCCTAATTTATGTGTTACAGATACTGGTTATGTAAGAAGCACTGGGTCAAGTTAGGTATCAAGAGGGGTGGAAATGATTTTACCAAGGGCAGGGGAGGACACACAGTTGCTTTTGGCAGAACAATGTCATGGCTAGGAAGTGGCATTGAAGAAAGGATTACAGTGTCTGCACCAAGAATAACAAGTGAAAACAATGAGGGAAAGAAAGACACATTAGAGAAGGCAAAGAAAAAACCTCCAACACCAAAGAAGAAGGCTCCACCAGTCAAACTCAGGACACCTAGCCAAAGAATTTTGTCCAAAAAACTTGCAAAGCATGTGCCAGGACCAGGAAGCACACCTGATAACATGCTGGTAGTTGATTAGGAATTAAACAATTAATGTCTATAACTTAACTTATGTAACTGTATTGTTGTCTTTTGGGGTATGAATTTGTAGTAGTATGATGTCTTTTGTGACTGCTAGATGTGGTAGACACTTAATTGCAGGAAAAGTATGATGTCTTTTGTGACTGCTAATTGTGCCATGCCACACTTAACTGCAGGAAAACTATGTATTTTGTAACTATTATTCCTGCTAATGAATGAATGGTATGTGGCAGTTATATGATGCCACAATTTTGTATATGGTTGTTTAATCCTGCAGGAAAAGTATGACTTATTTTCACTGCTAATTTATCTATTTTGTTAAGATTTGTATGTTTCAAATTGGCACATTTTTATGTTGGCAACCAAAAACATTTTTTTCCAACTTTCATATACAACATAAACATAATATGCCACAAAAACACCACTTTCATTACACAAGTCCAATAAAACAGATACAATCAAACCAACACAACCTACTTAGTTCATTAGTACTAGTCCTATCACAATGATCAACATTGATGCAACACCAACAGAGAAATAAAAAAACTTGTCTTTCATATTCACTCTTTTTTTCGACAAAGTCAAGTCTTCCAATGCTTTCAACAGAAATTGAACCTTTGAATCATCTTCTTTCATCTCCCATAGCAGATTTAAAGTTAGCACATTCCTTTGATTGAGAATGAAGATCATAAAGAAGGTCCTTGTAGTATTGATTCGGTAGTTCTTCATCAAGAAAAGCAAAGGTCGTACAGTATCGACTTTTCACCTGAAAAAAAACACAAAATTACCCTAATAAACAAAACCCTGATTCAATTTATTCATTACTATATGGAAACTCACCTTGGGGCATCGTACAAATCGCCTGCCTGGATTTTTTGTAGTCCACGAGGTTAAAACGAACATCTTTTCTCCACAGTGACACTGTGCATATCGATTACTTGGGTTTCTTGAAGAAGAAGACGAGCTTGAAGCCATGCCAGAAGAAGAAGAAGAAACAGAGAGGGAGAGAGAGCGGGAAAGAAAGAGAGGGAAAAGAGATGGGGGCGGGAGAAATAATGAAAAAGGGGGGAAATATTAGGGTTTTACATCTAATTTATGTGACATGGATCCAGCATGGAAGCCACGATGGCGCTTCACCGGCTAAATTATTGATCCAACCGGTAATTGCACGATTTATTCAAGCTAGTAAGTTTACTTCCATCAAACGTTCAATATTTTTGGTGCATACATACAATAGTAAAAGTTGCCAAGTTACATACATCCCCAGATTCTTTTCCCTATTTATGAGGGAGTCAAATTGAAAATATAACTAAATGCCTCTTTCCTTCTTTGAAAAACCTGAAAATCAAAAGGCATTTCCACTGGAAAGTGGATATTCAATAAAAAAATATTTTTTTTGAAAAAAATATTCAAATCCTAAATTTTCAAAACTTGACAAATTATTCGCTTTATCGCTTAATGTTTAATGGTGTTCCAAACTCAATCTCAAGAGGGTTCAAATAAATTCCATTCATGGTTTTCTCAAAAAAATCTAATTCATAATCGCCTCTGTGTGTAATGCGTAATGCATAATCATGCTAGAAGCATGCTATACTGTATGTGAAGAGAAAGGAAAATAACATATACTTTTGGTTAGAGAAAAGATACAAAATAAAAGGGTAACATGAAAAAGGTATAAGGGACAAGGATACAGTGCCAAAGATTGTCATTTTGGCAAGAATTGACATGTAAATGGGCCAATGAGAGCTTGTCATTTGTCAACTACATTTCTTGCCAATTTTTACTAAAAACTAGCCAAAAGTGAGGTGTAGTGTCAATTCTTGCCAAAAGTTACCAATTTATTTTTTTAAGCAATTTTATTATTAAACATTAAATAACTAAACATTACATTTATTTAAAACATAAAACATTTACATACTTAAGAAATTCGAAAACGTACTATATTGAAATTACAAATCGTAAAATTGCGAATCTGTAGAGTCCACGTCACTGTCACCGTCATTGCGGTGGATGTATTCATAGTGTTCACCTCCATTCGGGTTTGACACAGCCGGGTCAGTCGCGTATTCCTCTCCCGGGTCTACTTCGCCGACGTTACCTTGCCAAAATTCCGCGTGTTCAAGCGTCCTCTCTAATGTGGCTTCGGCGGGAGTAAGCTGCTGATGGGTTTCGTCCAACCAAGCGACCTTTGTTGCAGGTGCGCTCGTCGTCCATCAATTTCGGCAAGGTGGGCAGACTTTTGAGCTTGTATGTCGTTAATCAGAGACCTAATGTCAGTTTTATGATTGTCATCATCAAGCATGTGGTGCTGCATCGAGTTTTTAACCTCGAAGACAGTCATAGGTAGCCTGTAGTTTTCCATGGCTGATATGTTGATAGTTTACATTGTATGTTATATGTAGTTTGTTTGATGAATATGTATGTTTTTTGATGGTTTATATAGAAGTTGAAAAAGAAAAAAAAATGTACGCCTAATGTTCAAAACATTAAAAAAAAAGGGTCACTAAAGCCACATGGCCATGCCCCAACGTTCACATTCATCGGCCAAAAGTAGCTGATGAAAGGAGCCGATGTATGTTGCCGATTCTTGTCGAGGAAGAGGTTGCAATGGAGCCAAGGAGCTGATACTTGCCAATAGAAGGAACCGATGCAAAGTGTCGACTTCACCCTTGCCCCTAAAAGTCATATGTCATATCCAAAAAAGTTGTTATAGATGGAGAATGTGTATATGTTGAATTTCATTTTGGAGTTGATAATGTAAAGGTATAATAGTCTTTGTTATCTTTATTTTATCTACACAAAAACTACATTTGAAGTAATTGACGGAATAAATTTATAGAAATTATTTAGTTGATTACTTTATATTTCTCCTTGTAAAAATCAAAATAATTATGTAAATATAAGTTCTTAGGTAAACAAAGGAATGAAAACATTAGTTAATTCTTAAGCAAACAAATGAATGCTAGAGATAAATTCAAGGCGAAAATTACTCTGTAGACCCATAATTGCTTTATAAAGGAGTTTAGATACAGATAAAACAACATAACTAGTAACTACGTATCGTCACAAGTAGATGACAACATAATGATGCAAAGAAAAGTTGAGGGCTAGGATGCCTGGCAGCTAGAGAAGTGCTTAAAACTTCCTGTTAAGTGCATTCTGTCAAACCATCATATATGCATACTATATATAAGGTAGTTCTGCTTAAAACAAAACACGAGTAAACTAGCTAGCATACACTGCTAGTTTTCTTATCATCCACGAACCTCCTCCAATGTTTGGTTATTCCTCGTTGCATCTCCCTTACGCTGTGTTCACTAACCTCACCGTCATTTACAATACTCATGTCGTGAGTTTGCTGAGCAGCTTCCAGCTCTTTAACCACTTTGACAATATTGGCAATAAGTCTATCTGCTAGGCTGTGGCTGAAATCTTCACGAATCACAACTCTTATAACCGAGATATGTTGTGCATCTGGTGGCATGGTGCATGCAGGAATGATCCATCCAAATCGTCGCAGGGACTCTGATATATCAAATACGGTGTATCTTGAACTGTCTTTAAGTGAAAATGCAAGTAAAGGGACCCCAATGTCCTTGGAGATTATATTAAAACGCCCCGTCTTTTCTAACCCTTCTTTAAGCACCCTTGTGTTTTCGCTACAATTCTCCATGACTTTCTTGTAACCCTAATGAATCAAAGAATAACCATGAGAAACTCGTAGTGACTTAAGATGTGCATTGTGCCATGGAGGATTGGAGTTACGCTTTTGATACCACTTATAAAGTCCAACTCTTGTGTTGTGTGTATGTGTCTTAGAATGAAGGGTTTAGTATCCCGGAGTGTAAGTAACTTTGCAACTTTTCTATTGTATGTAAGTATCAAAAATTTTGTACATTGTATGTAAGTATCTCGCTAAATTGAACACTTAATGTAAAATTTTTACCTTGGCCAATCAAAAACTTCTACGTGGGCAGCTCATATGGTTGCCACGTATACATTTTTACATTAAGCGTTCAATTTTGCGAGATACTTACATACAATGTTCAAAATTTTTGATGCATACACACAATAGAAAAAGTTGCAAAGTTACTTACACTCCGGGATACTTAACCCTAGAATGAATCAAACTTTCTTGATATATATTCATCGGCTCATGGCTTATGCTAATTAACAATAAGGTCATATTTGACACATCAAGTGTTCTAAACATAAAAAATAAAACTTTGACAAAAGATAGACCAACCGAACATGATCCATTTCAGCATGTAAAACCATCTGTTCTGTCCCGTTACCCAACCCGCCTGTTAAACTAATTCCAGTGTGAAAAATTACCTGGAAGCCAAGCCGTATGAACTGATAGTACTGCGCAATTATCTGGCTCGACCCTGCATCCATGTTAATATATTTATCAGAAGACAGAGAAGTTAATCCCAAATCTGATGCATGTGGATAAGAGGACTTTATGTATATAGTAGCTTTTATATCCTAGGTCTTTTTTTGTGGTTCTCCTTACATAGTTGAGGAACGTATCTAATAGATACTATCTATGTTGGAGGAACAATTAATTTCACCTTTCGAGAAATTGAGAGTGAAGGTAGGCTGATCAGATCCCAGATAGTTTATGTGAAACACAAGCTCATCGGGCAAGTCCTCTTTATTCCTCCACACAGCCCAACCAACTCCAGCATACACGAGCCCATACTTGTGACCACTCACATTAATGCTCTTCACAAGTGGTAAACGAAAATCCCATTCAAGATCCGGGTAAAGAAAAGGAGCAACAAACCCTCCACTTGCAGCATCGACGTGAATTGGGGTGTCCCATCCCGTTTTGTTATTTTTTTCTATTAGAAGCTCATTAAGGAGCTTAACGTCTTCAAACTCTCCTGTCATTGTAGAACCAAGGATTGCAGCAACACAAATCGTGTTTTCGTCAACCATTTCTACTGCTTTAACGGGGTCCATCACATAGTATCCTTCTTTCAGTTTTACCTCTTTCAACTCAACCTCAAAGTACCTTGCAAACTTCTCCCAACAAACCTGTGAAACACATGTTCAGTTGGGACACCCACAAGTCCTTTGAAGAAATTGATTGTAACAAAAAAAAATCTACATTTTAAGTTTAATTGTTTTAGTACTATTTGGGGAAATTCTTTATAATTTTATCTCTTTTTTTTATGCTGATTAATGGTGGCAAACTGGCAACTTTGCAACATTAGATAACGAATGGGCGGATACTGCGATGCTGGTACCTGTTATCATACCTTTTCAGAAGGGTCAAATAGAAAAGATTAGCCAAAACTGGAACATGTCTAATGGGTCGAATGGGTCAGAGTCATCCACAGTGAGTTTTAATGCATAAAACCTCTGAATTGATTCTATCTAGAAAGTATATATTGTTAGTGATATAACTTCTGGAATTAATTAAGTCTATAAAATGAGTATGAAATGTTTTTGGTCAACAAGGACAGTTGTAAACTGTCTAGATGAATACCTGTTTAGCCAGGACCCATTTTCACCTGACTAACCTACCCATTTTGCCACATTTGGCGCACATAATAAGCAACAACTATACCATGTTTATAACTGTGAGCAGTACGACTAAAGTTTACAAGTTTCAGCGAGTCTCTAAGAAAAAAACTTGTACAAAGTTCAGCGTTGTAGTGACCCACATGAGAAACGAATTGATAGATCTACTCAAAACAGTAGAGTGAATATAGATTGTAGCCAAACCTGTACGTTAGATCCGGTAACTATGTTAGGGTTATTACAAGGTTTTCCTTGCGATTTTCGTTTGACTTGCCACTTCCTTTTGAAAGCGAGACCTGCAAGCATTATCGCCTCAGATGACCCCACTGTGCCCACACCAACAGCAGTATCGTCTTCTCCAATGGGAGCATGGAACAAATGTGCAATCATGTTTACGCAACGATTCTGAAATACTAAATAAAGCAGCTAAGTACAAATCAATGACAACCACATAATGAAACTCATAAATCACTAGTTAGAGGAAGAATATGGGTTGGGTTGGGTTGGTTAATGTATCAAGTTAGAAATTTTTACACAAGTAGAAACAGGTGGAGTTGGGTTGACCCGCAAACACCTTCTTATCAGAATTTAAAAACAGCTATTCCACGGAATATATATCCAACCTATTTTATACTTTTTAAACTAAAAAGGTGATTTAAGAGGTCATATACATTAGAAAAATTACACTTTGGGCAACTTTCTATCTGTCCAACCCATTTGACCTGTTTATGTATAGCTAAAGGTTTTTACAGTTTTTGATAAAATATAACTGAAGTTTGACCTATCTAGAAACAAGTTAATTAAAATTGTTATAGTTCAATTCAGTTTTTGATAGCTCAAGACATTGAGTAAAAGTACAAATATTGATGAGCATGACCTGAAGTTCAGTAGTGATGGGATACTCATCCATGTCAACGTAGTTCTTGTTAAGGGAGGCCATGATTAGTTTATCACATTCGGGTTCCATCCAAGTCGTAACAAATGATGCCAAATTCAATCTTGGATTACCATCAAGCATTAGCTCATCATTGATTATTTGATATGCTGCATCCTTCGGTATAGGTTGGTCCGGCATCTTAAACCTACAATTATGTTGTACAAATCATTGCCCCACATTATCTAGTCTACTAAGATCATCAAATAAATAAATAAAAATACTTCCCTAAACGATGCACGCTAGCTAGTAGCTACACTATGGCTGTTGTGGTGACCCTAAATGCGGTGATAACCCCGGTGTGAGGGCAGTTTTTTTTTTTTGTGTGTTTTTCAAATCTAACGGATAGTTTATCATAAAATTTTGTATGTGGCGGTAAAAGGTTTAAGTTATTCTCTTGTATTGCTTAGCTCATAATTCACTTGTCAACTATTTAGTGGCAGAACCAGGATCGAATGTCACCTGTAGCACAAATTTTTTTCACTAGCCTCGTATCGGCGTAAAGTAATGATAACGTCTAGATTTTTACGATTTTTAGCATTTTTTTAAGGATTTTTTTTCTATTTTTGACGGGTTTAAAGAGTTTTTTGCACTTTTGAGCGTACTCATTTCACAGTTATTTGCATAAATACATCTTTGTAAGTAAATCTTTTGAAAGTTTAAAGTTAGTTACATTTACCGGTATCCCATATTTACTTGACCCGTAGCACCAATAAAAAACACATCATTTAAAAAAAAAATTATATTACAAAAATTTAACGGACCCGTAGGCCGGGCTACCCCTCTATTGTATGTAGTTCCGCCAGTGCAACTATAGAGTTCAAAAAATTATGGCTAGATTAGCCGTTTTACATTTTCTAAAAATGATAATCCTAACATAATCTCGAGTAAGTTATTTTCATCTTCTCTATTTATTAATAATCTTAATGGAATTCTTTCATCTCCGAATTTTATTATAGTTTCTATCGCTTCATTAATCTCATGTTCTTCTCCATTAATATTGGTATTATTGATGAGGTTCATTCAATTGGTATGTTTGTAGGTCTTTACAAAGTTTAGAATTTATATAATTTCCATTTGTTCCCGTGTCTATTAAAATGTTTACATGAGAGTAATGTTTTCCATTATAATATTCACCTGTATCTTATAATTTTTTATGCTATCTTCTTTAGCTTCAATTATATTAGAAAATATACTAGAACTAGCCATTCTTGTCAAAGGGTGGCTGATCCCTTATATAAATAAAAGAAGATTGTGATGATACAAGCATTTTTTTAAAATTGCTTATGTGTCAATTTCACAAATCTTTATTTTTCATCTATTAAATTTCTCTTAATTTATTTATGACATCACTATTATAACAAAGACCTCCAACAAAATTTTACATAAGTTACTCATTAAAAAACTCAAAATTTTAATTTATGTTTAAAATTTATTGTCACTAAAATGGAATTTTATTGAATATCCACTAGATCAATGAAATAACACAATGAAATTTTAACGCATTGTGTAACATTTTAATCAATTGAAATTTTCGTTATAGAAGACCGAAAACTACGATTTTTTCTTTTTTCTCAAAATTTTCCACATAACTTTAACTTTATTATTTTTACCAACCGTATTTGTTTCAACGTGTCTCCACAATTAAACAACTTTTGTTTTCGTTTTTACATAATAATTTATCATAATTCACTTAACACTATTTTCCTATATTTCAATATGACAACATATTTTAAACTTACTCGAGTATCACTCGGGTTGATTAGCTAGTTACATTTTTATTTGAAAATGTTAATTTAGGGGAAATATTTTTTGATAATAGTAATGGTTTATCTTGTAAATCAAGACTTAATGGTCTTGAATCAATTTCCTATATTTTAGGTAAGTTGGGTACTTGTATTTGATTGAATAAAAATGGAAACTCTATGGTATCTTTTATTTAAAGCATTCCGAATGATGGGTATTTGATATTGCATAAGATATAGCATATGTAATAGAATATGGTCTATTATGCTGTTTAAAGAAATCTTTTCTTATAAAATCTTGTAATAGACTTAAAATTTTATCGAAATCTTTGTCTTGAATATGATAGGATATTCTTGGGTAAATATTAAATTTAAGTTTTCCATATTGTAAATTTCCTCTTAGTATTCCCTGCTTCTTCTCTATTTTGGATTCTATTATCCATAACTGTTAATTCTATAGGTGTATCTATACCTTATTTAAAGGTGGATTTTATTATAACTTGAATAGCTCCAACATGTACCCATTTAAGTTTTTTCTTGTCTATTAAAATCTCTTGTTTGTATTCTCCTAATTGTTCACTTTGATAACCTACTAAATCATTCTATGTTTTACTACTACTTGTTATATCTAACTTATTCATTTTCGGATGAGGTATATTCTGTCTCTGTTAAGATAAATATACTTTCATCAGAGTCTATGTCATGAAAATCATTAATAGGTATAAAATCTCCTTCATTTATCATTTTTTCTACATCTTCATCTATTTCAAATATTTTAAGATTTTTATTAAATCCTTAACACATTTTTTAATCTTGCTCCATTTGCCATGAATTTGGCTTTTGGTACGGGAGCCGTATTTCGTATCCTTGTTGAACATCTGCACCACCAGAGGCGGATGTAGGATTTTCGTATACAGGGGGCATGATGACAAAGGTGGTAACACGAATGCGATAAGTTATGGGCAAGTTCGGCTATGAGATTTTTGATGCCCAGAACCAAAAGTTTTGAAAATACCCCTATAAAGTTTTGTTAACGAACAACACACTTACATTTATTGAGGTTTACAATTATATTAAGCTAGATGGGTCATCCTCACGTTGATTTCCCATAATATAGGTATTTTTCTTAAATCAACACTACTTGAACTCCATAATATTATTTTTCATGAACTCATGAAATGAATACTCATATTATATTTTTGAAATATAGTTAAGGACCTTAACTTAAGGTTGTAACTAGAATACTTATGTTTATCAAATATAGATAAGTGTTTAGTTTTTTTTTTACAAAATGATATAAATAGATTATATAAGTCAGTTTTATTAATTTTTGTTATTTGAAAAAAGGACATAGACTAGTAAATAATAGTTATATATTTATAATTGAATTTAGGGCATTGAATAAATGTATTAAAAAGATAAAGGGTTAAACTTATTACTCTAAATAAGTATAAGGGTTTTAATGAAATTATGTAAAACAAAAGTGGTCAAAGATATTTGTCATCATCATCTCCGTTGTTTTCTCAAAAACATAAAACAGAGCTTCCATCAAGAACTTACATATATCTTCTTTTTGTTAAACAATAGCTTAGTTAGCAAATGAAAATCTATTAACTTACATATCTTTTCGCTTTTGATTAAAGAAACAAGGGCATGTCAAATTCATGGTGGGGGCATTTTGGAAAATTATTGAACTTTCATGTTTATTAAGACAAAATCTGTATGTATATTAATTGTTGGCATAGGAGTTATAGGGGGCATTACCCCCCGGTACTAAACAATTACATCCGCCCCTGTGCACCACTTTATTCCAAAAAATGGCATCCGTTTGATTTTTACCCACGACCGGGTCCTGCGAAAAATGCACCCAACATCTTGCCAACAACTCCGTATCTTCATCCTCCCAATTCCTTTTCTCTTGCGGTGTTCTGGTCCGCCTTCTCCGCCCCGCACGACCCACTGTTTCAACTTCTTCTTCTTCATCATCAGCGATGCGACGCTACCCGCCTCGGGTGCATTTTCCGGGTTCTTTTGTTGTTGTTGTTGTTGTTGTACTTGAAATTCGAACGCCATTTGAGCTTGAGCTAACGCCATTCTTTGAGTATCGTTCCAATTGTTACCCATAATTGGATTGTAGTTCATGGTGTTATAAAATGGTTGTGAAAATGGGTTAACCATATAACTTGCCGGAGGACCCATAGGGGGCGGGTTGGAGGAGCCCGAAGGGTGGCTTGTTTGACTTTGATTGGTTGATGACATTGCCGGGAGCGGGTAGTCGAGAACACATATCGGCGGCGGCTTGATTTTGGTTTAGGTTTTCGTTGTTTCGAGACATGATTTTAGGTGAAGTTTGAGAAAGGATTTGAAAGAGTATGTATGTGTGTGTTGTTTGAAAAAGTAATGTGTGTGTGTGTTTGAAAGAGTAATGTGTTTAAATAAAAGGTGGAAAGGAAAAAAAAACAAAAAAAAACAAGCCGTTGCATTCAAAATTTGAAAAAAAAAGGTTTTTTTTTGTTTACGTTGAAACCGGGCCAACGCAATCTCTTCCTCACTCGGCGACCGAACGAAGGGAGAGGAAAGAAGAGCTCGTCGACGACTCGCTGCTAACCTAGGAAGAGTGGAAGGGATGGCACCGGCCTAAAAATATATTTTTCTAAAATTCTTTTCTTATATTTTCTTTTAATTTTTCCATAGTAATATGAACTATTACACCCTATCATTATTGGCATTTTTGTATTACTACAACATAAAGATATTTTTCTTTTTAATCCTTTGCTTAGTTTAGCTAGTATGGCATCTCCACACCATTCACTTAATGTGTCCCTTACGTGGGTGATTCTCTTTTTTAATGTCTCCGTTGTTGCTGGATAATAGGTCTTCATTAATTTTTGTCCCCAAGGGTCTGGTATTTTTGCAAAAAATAATGTTAAATAACTACTCATATCTGGTACTTGATTATATATATGATAATAATAATCTTGAAAAACACAAATATATATTTCTATTTCACAAATATCGCATAACTATAGTCTTATCAAGGCTGTTGAGTATTTTTCTATGGTTGCTGGGTCTTTTATTATACTTCCTTCACCACAAAACTCTAATCTAAATGCTTCTACAGTTCTAGTTATTATGTTATTCATTTCACCATCTAATTCAAATATTATTCTTCTCGTGTCTGAAGGTAAATTTTGCCAATATCTTAAAGCACTATTTAGTAAAGTTCTTTCTAGAAACCCTTTCATGGTTTCTATATCCATTTTATTAATAGAAACTGGGGTAAATTACACAAATGATACCTGAGGTTTGTTCGAAACTACACTGGTCATACCTATAATTTAAAAATTACGATATTGGTATGATTTTGGAGCAATAAATACGATATACCTTATATTACCAGATTTTCCAGAGATATCCTTACTACCGAAATGGGTTAAAGACGGGGTAAAAGATAGCTATTTATATAATTCTACTATAACTCCAAATGATGTTATGGTTTTAAAACTATATTCTGCAAGGCCTGATTTTTATAAAGAAAATAATTATCCTGCTTACCATTTCATCAAAATAGAAAAGGTTAATTTAGCTCTTTCTTACAATATCCATACAAAAGAGTCAAAAACTTTTCAAAGTTTTAATGAAAATGATATTCCTTATAGAAGAGCCCTTGGAATAAAGATAGTTCTTAATACTTAAAAAAATGCTTTTCAAAAAAGAATTTAGAACTTATGGAGGAAAAAACATGTATTCTTCTGTTATGATATCCCTTGCAAGAAAAACTCCTCCATCAGCTAAAACGTATTTGGAATATAAAATCAAATTTTTAGATACAGGTACTATTTCATCAAGTCCTCAAGCCCAAAACAGGATTTGCCTTTTCAGAAATCACCAAAAGAATGTCTGTCCAGCTTGTTCTAAACAAAGTGATGGCATGAATATTGATTCTCGGAGTCAAACATCCGAAGAATAAGATTTTTATAAAATCTTAAATATGATTTAATAAAATATATAAAAGTTTTATATAATAAAGTAAATAAATAAAAAGATAAGATAAATGATATTGAAGACTCCAAGACCCACAATTAGATAAATGAAATTGAAGACTCCAAGACCTGCAAGCAAAAGTCAAAAGAGGGGACCAATTCAAGAAAGAAACTATTCAAGTTCCAATACAAGTTCCAAGTGGACATAAAGAACTTTTTCCACCACATATGAAATCTTGCCACCACGCATGAAGTCTAGGACACCATAGCCAAGTGATGTGGAAATGTCCAGGTTCACTGAACTGAATGACACCAGTGAACTGGAGAAGTCAACTGAACTGAAGGGTAGAACTGAACGAACTGAACGAATAATGCCATCTGAACAGGCCATGCTAATTCTGCCAGCAATAGCCCATTTCAGACAAGTGTTCACTGAACCAGTCCAGTCACCAGTGGTAACACTCCTCCAGTGGAAAGTGTCTTCAGTGACAACCAGTAGTGATCCACCAGTGAAGTTCTCCACTGAAGCACTCCAGTGACCAGCTCCAGTCTAGTCTCCAGATGGATGCTCCAGATTTAAGTCTCCAGTGGAAGCTCCAGATTTACGTTCCAGTTATCATTAATAAAGATTGTTCCAGTCACGTGTTTGTGGACCCAATAAAGAAGGAATAACAGATGTCAAAGAAGATAAGGGAGGAGCGTGTGACAACGTTAATTCTAACGGTTTGTGGGCCCTTGTGCAGAAGGAATGTCTGTCCATTCCTTATTGGTTGATAAATTAGTGGCTGTCCTTAGCACATGACAACTTTTTGATTATTTTATTGTATTTCGTTAATTCCTAGGTAATAGCATGTGGCTATAAATAGGGGCTCTTTTTCATTGTAAAAAAATATGTTATGTTGAATTGAATGAAATTAATAGAGCAAGCCTCTATTTCTTAAAAATCTTCTTTTACCTTTAGAGATCTTTGATCTTGGTGGTTAGGAGTGACCCCTTTATCAATATTTGTGGTGGTTCGTCCTTTATCAAATACTGTGGTGAGGTCTAAATCTTCGGTTTCCTTTATCTGTAATCGTGGTGGCTAGACCTTTATCGATTATAGTGGTGGGGCGGAGTGTTTCCTTTATCCTTGATTCCAGTGGCTTGGCCTTTACGAATCTTGGTGGTGGATTCTTTTATATATCATTTTTACTTTATTGTCTTGTTTATCTATTTTGTTTCATATAAATTAGAAAATACAAAAAATAGTCTTCCGCTGTCGTTTGTCGCGTGATTTACGTATCACCAAGAATCCTGACAATTCGTATTCCAAAGGATGAGTCAAAGTTTATCTAAGAGGTGAAGGAATATAAATGGAGGGGTGACCAAAGAAAGGGGGACATCGGCCATAGAAGAAATCCTAGATATAGTTTCCAAAACCCATGTAATAAAAAACTAGTTGTTTGTTGTAATTATCATGTACTTTTCTTTACCTTTCCATTGTAATATTTCCATCATGAAATAAAACGTTCCTATTTCCTTATAATACCTTTAGTGGTCTAAATGTTTAGAAGTATTTTTCTTTAAAAAAGAAGAAATCTCCAACTACAAGATGTCTCTTTTTACCCTACACCAGAGGTAGGAAACGAAACTCGGTTGTGCTGAATATTGTTGAAGGAGCCAGAGAGGAGTTACCTATGGATACTTAGGTTTGGTTTGAAATAACCTAGTAAAAACACTCCTGGTGTGACCCGACAGTATCTTGGTCAAAACGAAAAAAAGTACGGAAGCATGTTGGACCCTTGTTCTTTTTATTTTCAAAATTTTTCTAAATAATATAAATCCATCGGTATTATCCTTAATATTAATGATTAAAATCACTTAACTAAACATATATAGAAAACCACGTTAATGAAAAAATACCGAAAAACATCTACACACGGCTAAAACAGGGCTTATCCTGATAGTATTCATTATACTGCGTTTTCTACTCCCCAAGGACAATATGAATGGTAATGCCTTTTGAATTAAAAAATGCTCCACAAATATTTCAAAGAAAAATGGACACGATATTAGAAAAATGATTAAATTTACTTAACTAAACATATATAGAAAACCACGTACTTCTAAATCATATGCATGTAAATGAAATAATACCGAGAAACATCTACACACCGCTAAAACAGGGCTTCATCATGACCACTCACCATCATGCATGCGCGGATACGATTGTAGTTTTTTTTCTTCTTAATATAAGATTGGTGCTTTAATTCCTTGATTGACAAATTAACTTTCATAACAAACTTATCATCGTATAAATTAAACATAAACCATATTCCTTTACGAAAACACATACATATGTTTTCTCAATCTGCCACCGCCACGTGGCATCGCTCGATTAGTCCACCTACACTCCGCGTTACTATTCGGAGTTTGTCATATCGGATCTCGTTCGAACTTTTTTCTTTCGTTTTTTCTTGGTTTCTTGCACAATTTTTTGGTTTTTGTGTTCTCTTATTAGTTCACCTACACTCCGCATTACTACTCAGATTTTGTCATATCGAATCCGTTCGAAATTTTTTTCTTTCGATTTTTCTTGGTTTCTTGCACAATTTTTTGGCCTTTTGTGTTCTCTTCAATTGTTTCGTCTTATAACCCCGCATCATTATTTGGATTTGCCATATCAGATCCCGTTTAGGGTTTTTTCTTTCGGTTTTGGATTTTGTCATATCGAATAGGTTTTTTCTTTCGGTTTGTCTTGGTTTCTTGCACAATTTTTTTTTCTTTTGTGTTCTCTTCTATTGGTTCATCTTATACCCCGCATCACTATTTGGATGTTGCCATATCGGATCCTGTTTGGGGTTTTTTTCTTTCGGTTTTGGATTTTGTCATATCGAATAGGTTTTTTCTTTCGGTTTGTCTTGGTTTCTTGCACAATTTTTTTTCTTTCGATTTTTCTTGGTTTCTTGCACAATTTTTTTTTCTTTTGTGTTCTCTTCTATTGGTTCATCTTATACCCCGCATCACTATTTGGATGTTGCCATATCGGATCCTGTTTGGGGTTTTTTTCTTTCGGTTTTTTGTTGGTTTTTTCATAGTTTTTTTTGTTTTTGTGTTCTCAACCAGTGGTAACACTCCTCCAGTGGAAAGTGTCTTCAGTGACAACCAGTAGTGATCCACCAGTGAAGTTCTCCACTGAAGCACTCCAGTGACCAGCTCCAGTCTAGTCTCCAGATGAATGCTCCAGATTTAAGTCTCCAGTGGAAGCTCCAGATTTATGTTCCAGTTATCGTTAATAAAGATTGTTCCAGTTACGTGTTTGTGGACCCAATAAAGAAGGAATGACAGCTGTCAAAGAAGATAAGGGACGAGCGTGTGACAACGTTAATCCTAACGGTTTGTGGGCCCTTGTGCAGAAGGAATCTTTCTAGAAGCTTTGTTTGTCCATTCCTTATTGGTTGATAAATTAGTGGCTGTCCTTAGCACATGACAGTTTTTTGATTATTTTATAGTATTTCGTTAATTCCTAGGTAATAGCATGTGGCTATAAATAGGGGCTCTTTTTCATTGTAAAAAAATATGTTATGTTGAATTGAATGAAATTAATAGAGCAACCTCTATTTCTTAAAAATCTTCTTTTACCTTTAGAGATCTTTGATCTTGGTGGTTAGGAGTGACCCCTTTATCAATATTTGTGGTGGTTCGTCCTTTATCAAATATTGTGGTGAGGTCTAAATCTTCGGTTTCCTTTATCTGTAATCGTGGTGGCTAGACCTTTATCGATTATAGTGGTGGGGCAGAGTGTTTCCTTTATCCTTGATTCCGGTGGCTTGGCCTTTACGAATCTTGGTGGTGGATTCTTTTATCTATCATTTTTACTTTATTGTCTTGTTTATCTATTTTGTTTCATATAAATTAGAAAATACCAAAAATAGTCTTCCGCTGTCGTTTGTCGCGTGATTTACGCATCAAATTTGGTATCAAAGACAGGTTTAAAAAAAGGTTTCTTAATCTTTTTATCCGTGGGTTTTGTTGTTCGTTGGTTCAGATTCAAAAGGGTTGTTCTACTATTTTGATCTGTTGGAGTTTTTGTTTAGATCTGTTATTGTTGATATTATTTGTTGGGTATTAATGACTTTTAGAAGAAATATGACATTAGAAGAAGCTCATAATTCTTGGAGGGATAGACAAATAGAAGATCTACAAGAAGCACTTGGTAAAGTTGTTCATATGTTAGAAGATGGTGGTTTAAGGTTTAATAGAGACCATATTGTTGCTAGTGAAAGAGATTCTGAATCTCAAGGTCCTAGTGAAAGATCTGATAGTACACCCAGAAACTTTAGTGAATCTGATGACCCCTATCCTAGAGAAAGACGAAGGAGACATAAGGTTGATGATACTAAAGATATTAAGATAGATCCACCAGATTTTATTGGTTCTTCTAATCTAGAAGAATACTTTGAATGGGTTCAGGTTATGGATAGAATTATGGAAATCAAAGGTTATGATGATAAAAAAAGTTTTAAGGTTGCCATTATTAAGCTAAAAAAATATGCTTCATCTTGGTATGACAATATGAAATCTGAAAGGGAGTATAAAGGTAAGAGTAAAATCAAGACCTGGTCCAAATTGAAAGAAGTTATGCAGAAAAGATTTGTTCCTCAGTCGTACAAGCAAGATCAGTACCTTCTGATGAATAATCTGAAGCAAGGCACTAAAGAAGTCGTGGAGTATATTAGGGAGTTTGAGCAACTGAAGACAAGAACTGGTGTCAAAGAAACTGAAGAGCATACTATCGTCAGATTCCTTGGTGGGTTGAATGCTACCATTACTGAGAAGATAGAATTGCAGCCCATCTGGACTTATGAAGGTGCTTGCAAACTGGCCCTCCAGATTGAAAAGCAACTGAAGAAGAAGGTCTAGTACAAACCTTTCACTAAGGTTACTTCCAGTTCCAGTCAACCAGTTACCAGGCCCAGTGAAACTGTTCAGAAATCCTTCAGAGGTGAAAAGAAGAAATTTGAGCTTGATTTGTGCAAAAATGAGTTAGTGTGTGAAAAGGTGAAGTGTGTGTATGGAGGTTGAAGATAGAGATGGGGAGAGAATAATTAGTGTGAAATGGAATGATTAGGATAAATGTGGGGAAAGGCTTACAAATAATGTGTGGAAGGGGGCTATTTATATCATAAATCTAAGTTTCACTAATGCCCCTTCCACCTCTAAAACATTTACATTTTAACACCATTTTTAGTTCTAACATTCTTCCCCTTGGTGTTGAAATGTAATACATGCATGACGTCATCTTTAAATACGAATGTGTTGATGAAAATCTTTGAAGCTTTCTCTTTGTCTTCAAAACCTTCCATCAATCTTGACCTTGAGCCTTGAATCCTTATCACTTACATTAAAGATAAATCATTTGAGTCTTTAACATGTCATGCAATCTTGAAAAACTTGAATACTCAGAGCATATGCGTTGCGGAAGCTTGATCTTGGCTCTGTAGAGTATATGCATTTGCGGAAGTTGAATTTGGATATGTAAGCATTTTCTTGACAAACTTAACTTTGTCACACTTCCCCTTAATTAATGAATCTTTCTCTTGAAGCCTTTTGAATGAACAAACTTCTCTTTGATCAAATATACATCTTGATGTACCACCAACGCTTATGTATAGGGTGTACCCGCGGCGTACCCACCACGTTGGCGATAACTATCTTCAAAGAATAATTTTTGGGGATCACTTTAGTCAACAATTTATCTTTCTTCCCCTCAACTGATGAATTCTTCTTTCTCCCCATCAAAATTCAAGAAAGCACACACACTTGTTCGACTTCATTATCCTCTTTCTTCCCCTCATGATGAATGTGTGGCTACATGTTCATCATGTCTCTTTGAAGTCGAAACTGGGGAATCAACCATTATGAAGTAGTAGTCCAATAAACAACATCTTTAGCCCGGGTTATACACTGACATGTGTATAAGCCATATTCATCGAATCACTTATGAACAACCTTTGGGACCCATTTAAGTGTAGGCACAACGGTTTTTGTCTTGACATTCCATATGTACGTGTCATCGATTCGACGAATAGAATCTGTAGTCCATGGTGGGTGAAAACTCGAGGTTGTTGAAAAGTTGAGTTTTTGTGGACGCAGTGGAGATGCAAAGACATTCACTTTTTGCACTGCAAATGGTTTTGGTGCAAGATCAAATAACTTCCAAAATGAATATTTGAATGTCCTTGACTCGGTTGACTTGGGCTTATAAACTGACTTTGACATAGTCTTTGTCAACTGAGCTTTTGCTTCGGAGATGAATTTGGTATTGTCTTCAAATAATAAGAATGGAATGAGAATCTGTGTTCCATCAATAGTAGGCTTCGAAGAATACTTTCTATCCTTGAATAAGGCATAGTTAGTAAATTGAGAAGCTTTATGTTTAGCAGGAGATGAAACTTTGATCTTTGAGCTCTTTGGGATGGACTCAGTGCAAACTTTCTTTGGAGCATCAAGTTCAGTTGGAAGTATTGGACTTGCATCATGATAAACTGATCCATCATCACTATCAGTATCATCCTTCTCAACTTTGTTGAAGTCTTTGAAGACTTTTCTCTCCGTGCTTAATAAAACAGTTGTCTTATCTTGCAACTCATGTTGAAGATTTAAAATTGTTTGTAGCAAGACAACTTCTTTCATTTGACTTTCCAAAATGTGTTCATCAAGCCTTTGAAGTGAACTTTGCAACTCATTTGTCAATTTAGAGATTTGAGATTGCATCTCATTGGTCTTCTTTTGTAGAGTAAAATCGTTGTTCACAAGTTCAGTTTCTTTATGTAATCGTGGTGGCTAGACCTTTATCGATTATAGTGGTGGGGCGGAGTGTTTCCTTTATCCTTGATTCCGGTGGCTTGGCCTTTACGAATCTTGGTGGTGGTTTCCTTTATCTGTAATCGTGGTGGCTAGACCTTTATCGATTATAGTGGTGGGGCGGAGTGTTTCCTTTATCCTTGATTCCGGTGGCTTGGCCTTTACGAATCTTGGTGGTGGATTTCTTTATCTGTAATCGTGGTGGCTAGACCTTTATCGATTATAGTGGTGGGGCGGAGTGTTTCCTTTATCCTTGATTCCGGTGGCTTGGCCTTTACGAATCTTGGTGGTGGATTCTTTTATCTTAATCGTGGTGGCTAGACCTTTATCGATTATAGTGGTGGGGCGGAGTGTTTCCTTTATCCTTGATTCCGGTGGCTTGGCCTTTACGAATCTTGGTGGTGGTTCCTTTATCTGTAATCGTGGTGGCTAGACCTTTATCGATTATAGTGGTGGGGCGGAGTGTTTCCTTTATCCTTGATTCCGGTGGCTTGGCCTTTACGAATCTTGGTGGTGGATTTCTTTATTTGTAATCGTGGTGGCTAGACCTTTATCGATTATAGTGGTGGGGCGGAGTGTTTCCTTTATCCTTGATTCCGGTGGCTTGGCCTTTACGAATCTTGGTGGTGGATTCTTTATTTGTAATCGTGGTGGCTAGACCTTTATCGATTATAGTGGTGGGGCGGAGTGTTTCCTTTATCCTTGATTCCGGTGGCTTGGCCTTTACGAATCTTGGTGGTGGTTCTTTTATCTGTAATCGTGGTGGCTAGACCTTTATCGATTATAGTGGTGGGGCGGAGTGTTTCCTTTATCCTTGATTCCGGTGGCTTGGCCTTTACGAATCTTGGTGGTGGTTTCTTTATTTGTAATCGTGGTGGCTAGACCTTTATCGATTATAGTGGTGGGGCGGAGTGTTTCCTTTATCCTTGATTCCGGTGGCTTGGCCTTTACGAATCTTGGTGGTGGTTCTTTATCTGTAATCGTGGTGGCTAGACCTTTATCGATTATAGTGGTGGGGCGGAGTGTTTCCTTTATCCTTGATTCCGGTGGCTTGGCCTTTACGAATCTTGGTGGTGGTTCTTTTATCTGTAATCGTGGTGGCTAGACCTTTATCGATTATAGTGGTGGGGCGGAGTGTTTCCTTTATCCTTGATTCCGGTGGCTTGGCCTTTACGAATCTTGGTGGTGGATTCTTTTATCTATCGTGGTGGCTAGACCTTTATCGATTATAGTGGTGGGGCGGAGTGTTTCCTTTATCCTTGATTCCGGTGGCTTGGCCTTTACGAATCTTGGTGGTGGATTTCTTTATTTGTAATCGTGGTGGCTAGACCTTTATCGATTATAGTGGTGGGGCGGAGTGTTTCCTTTATCCTTGATTCCGGTGGCTTGGCCTTTACGAATCTTGGTGGTGGTTCTTTTATCTGTAATCGTGGTGGCTAGACCTTTATCGATTATAGTGGTGGGGCGGAGTGTTTCCTTTATCCTTGATTCCGGTGGCTTGGCCTTTACGAATCTTGGTGGTGGATTCTTTTATATATCATTTTTACTTTATTGTCTTGGTTATCTATTTTGTTTCATATAAATTAGAAAATACCAAAAATAGTCTTCCGCTGTCGTTTGTCGCGTGATTTACGTATCACCAAGAATCCTGACAATTCGTATTCCAAAGGATGAGTCAAAGTTTATCTAAGAGGTGAAGGAATATAAATGGAGGGGTGACCAAAGAAAGGGGGACATCGGCCATAGAAGAAATCCTAGATATAGTTTCCAAAACCCATGTAATAAAAAACTAGTTGTTTGTTGTAATTATCATGTACTTTTCTTTACCTTTCCATTGTAATATTTCCATCATGAAATAAAACGTTCCTATTTCCTTATAATACCTTTAGTGGTCTAAATGTTTAGAAGTATTTTTCTTTAAAAAAGAAGAAATCTCCAACTACAAGATGTCTCTTTTTACCCTACACCAGAGGTAGGAAACGAAACTCGGTTGTGCTGAATATTGTTGAAGGAGCCAGAGAGGAGTTACCTATGGATACTTAGGTTTGGTTTGAAATAACCTAGTAAAAACACTCCTGGTGTGACCCGACAGTATCTTGGTCAAAACGAAAAAAAGTACGGAAGCATGTTGGACCCTTGTTCTTTTTATTTTCAAAATTTTTCTAAATAATATAAATCCATCGGTATTATCCTTAATATTAATGATTAAAATCACTTAACTAAACATATATAGAAAACCACGTACTTCTAAATCATATGCATGTAAATGAAAAAATACCGAAAAACATCTACACACGGCTAAAACAGGGCTTATCCTGATAGTATTCATTATACTGCGTTTTCTACTCCCCAAGGACAATATGAATGGTAATGCCTTTTGAATTAAAAAATGCTCCACAAATATTTCAAAGAAAAATGGACACGATATTTAGAAAAATGATTAAATTTACTTAACTAAACATATATAGAAAACCACGTACTTCTAAATCATATGCATGTAAATGAAATAATACCGAGAAACATCTACACACCGCTAAAACAGGGCTTCATCATGACCACTCACCATCATGCATGCGCGGATACGATTGTAGTTTTTTTTCTTCTTAATATAAGATTGGTGCTTTAATTCCTTGAATGACAAATTAACTTTCATAACAAACTTATCATCGTATAAATTAAACATAAACCATATTCCTTTACGAAAACACATATATATGTTTTCTCAATCTGCCACCGCCACGTGGCATCGCTCGATTAGTCCACCTACACTCCGCGTTACTATTCGGAGTTTGTCATATCGGATCTCGTTCGAACTTTTTTCTTTCGTTTTTTCTTGGTTTCTTGCACAATTTTTTGGTTTTTGTGTTCTCTTATTAGTTCACCTACACTCCGCATTACTACTCAGATTTTGTCATATCGAATCCGTTCGAAATTTTTTTCTTTCGATTTTTCTTGGTTTCTTGCACAATTTTTTGGCCTTTTGTGTTCTCTTCAATTGTTTCGTCTTATAACCCCGTCACTATTTGGATTTTGCCATATCAGATCCCGTTTAGGGTTTTTTCTTTCGGTTTTGGATTTTGTCATATCGAATAGGTTTTTTCTTTCGGTTTGTCTTGGTTTCTTGCACAATTTTTTTTTCTTTTGTGTTCTCTTCTATTGGTTCATCTTATACCCCGCATCACTATTTGGATGTTGCCATATCGGATCCTGTTTGGGGTTTTTTTCTTTCGGTTTTTTGTTGGTTTTTTCATAGTTTTTTTTGTTTTTGTGTTCTCAACCACCGCCACATTGCTCTGTTCTATTGGTCCGCCTACACCCGCGTTACTACTCGGATTTTGCCATATCAAATCCCGTTCGTTTTTTTTTCTTTTGGTTTTGCTTGGTTTCTTTCACAATTCTTTTGCTTTTGTGTTCTCTTCTGTTGGTTCATATTAAACTCCGCGTCACTATTTGGATTTTGTCATATCGGATGTCGTTTGGGGTATTTTCTTTCGGTTTTTTGTTGGCTTTTTTCATAGTTTTTTTGCTTTTTGTGTTTTCAGCTAATATATTGGAAAATTTTATTAAACATTTTGTTTTTCTTCGTTTTTGTTATTGGTTTTATTGCACATACTAAATGTATGTATTCGATAATGGACACTTTTTGATGCGGTTTTTTTAGTTTCTCGCACAAACACTTTTTGTTTTCTTCAAGTTATTTCTTGATTTTCTCAACAAGTTTTTCTTTTGGATTTTTAAG
Source organism: Erigeron breviscapus (assembly GCA_034093135.1). Classification (NCBI taxonomy): domain Eukaryota; kingdom Viridiplantae; phylum Streptophyta; class Magnoliopsida; order Asterales; family Asteraceae; genus Erigeron; species Erigeron breviscapus. Next base: position 60,870,282 of record CM067169.1, read on the forward strand.
TAGGTTCAACGCTATCATAATGAACCCGGATCAACACGACAATTGGAAAAACCTCAATAGTTTATACTATACTATCAAGCCCTACTGTCACATCTAAATATATTTAATCAAAGGATTAAATAATTAGACAAGGATTTGCTAATTAATTAATTATTTAACTAAACCTGTAATGACAACCATTTTAAAATCAAATGTCGGTCAATGATAAAATAGCCAAACACCAACTCAAGGTCAAAACAGGGTTAGACCACGACTAGGACACTTCCATGGTGACTACCTCGTTAACCACAACCTTGACTTTTCTAAATTTATTGGTTATTTATACATAATTTAATGATTTTTTTATTAGACCCATTAAAAATAGGTTATGAATTAGTGTCATCCAACATAAACATTTAGCATGTCATTAAGCTATTTAACTAAATAATATATTAAATTAAAGAAGACTAATCATGTGAGAGGCCTAAGCCTTAGGAACATCAAAACTTTGATAATCCATGAGAAAAAATCCAACACTTGAATATTCCTTAAAATTAAGACATTACTCATATATTTTATGATGTTAACTCATATATTTTGTGATATTTATATAAATATTAGTTAACATTGTGGTAATTAAATTCATAACCAATCTTTTAGAAGCGGAGTTATCTGCAATCAGATGTAGCATTTCAACCTAACATTTTTTGTCAATTTTTAGTAAAGCTATATTTTATTATAGTTTTTAATAAATTAAAAACGGTCTTTCTAACAAAATAAAATGTTAGTATCTCAAAACTATCGGAGTACACATCCGAATCCGAATATCATATATTTATGGGAAACTGTCAACTCATATAATTTGTTAATGTACGTTAATGATCTAATCTAATAATATACAGTACTCATGTAAGCACAAACATTATTATATAGTGTAGTCTTGTTAATTTGACAATCCTAATATTTGTCCATAGACGAGATTGAATTTTCCATATATATAGGTAAAATCCATAAAAAAGCTAACTTTTTACATAAATTTCAATTTCTATTAAAAGAAACATATTTAGTTTTCGTCTATTTAAAAGATCTCATTTTTAAAAATTTCGCAGTAAAGGGAACGTCGTTAGTTTTAAACATCAGCCCTCCACTAAGTGTCACGTCATCAAAATTGTTTATGTGGCCTTTAACTGGAAATATTCCTTTAAGGTACCCGTTACCAATGAAGCCTAGACCCACATGTGAAGTTTAAATACGCGGGTTCGATCCTTCGGGGTGCCCAGATCATGTGGGGATTAAGATGGAGGTATTGTACCGGCATCATATGACTCATACGGGGTGAGTCGATGGGTATCCAATTGTGGTACCAGGGCTAGGGTTCCCTCCACTACCCTTTTTATATAGGGGCTGGGTATTGTAAAATAAGTATTAAATTAAAACAAATAAGACAAGATCTTGACCCTTAGATCATGGTTAAATTGATGCACGAAGATTCACGAAGCAATTGATACACGATGATTTTCATGATGCACGGTGATTTTCAGTGAAGAGAAATCTATTGTTTTATTTGTTTTACTTTAATACTTGTTTTATTTTACCTAAAACCTATATATATATATATATATATATATTATAATATATATATATATATATATATATATATATATATATATATGTGTGTGTGTGTGTGTGTGTGTGTGTGTGTGTGTGTGTGTGTTTTAATGTATAAAAGGAAATTTTGAATGTGTTTTTGTGTATAAAAGGAAATTTTGAATGTGTTTTTGTATAAAGGAAATTTTGAATGTGTTTTTGTGTATAAAGAAAATTTTGACTGAAAATTTTGCAATTTGAATGTGTTTTTGTGTATAAAAACACATATATATGTTTTCTCAGTCAAAGTCAAAGGTCACGTAAACATTTTGATGATGTGGCAGTAGTGACATGACACTTAACGGAAGATTAGTGTTCCCTTTAATAATAAATTTCTGTAAAAAAATTACTTTTTATAGATTTTTTCCGTTTTATTATAGGTCATCAAACTTTAAACAATGGCCGGTTGTGATACTTATTATAACATTTTCTTTCTAATTACCAAAGTGTAATTAAACGTTCCCATCTAGATAACCGACTATCTATTTTGATCGACCTTTCAATTCATCTTATTATGAAGGGGTCACTTTTTCAATCGAAAACTACGAACGTTATTAAAAAAGAAAAAAGATGCCACTAGGGTACGTTACCTTGGCAGGGAAGCACGAACATATCGAGAGGCGAAAGTATAATGCAAGTTCTGATCATAATCCACGCTTGTACTGCTAATCGCCATTAATTAATTAATTAATTATTATTACTAATTTTTCAAATTTGCTACTCGTATTAACTTTTCTGGAGAGGATTTTTTAACTTTCAACTTGGTTTCTTCGCATAGTTCATTCATGCCATGGATAATTTGCTTATTTATAAACCATCAAAGGTGACACGTAGAGACGTAGAGCGGTAGAGTACGTCTACTGTGCATTCAATTCCATACGTACATATTTTGGATTTTAAGAAGACACTGATTTTCACAAAAGTCCAGGTTTCTAATTTGCATGTAGCCCACGTGTACGCCATGTTTTTTATCTTAGCTACACGTACTCGTCGTGTTTGACCGGTTTTAAGTTTAAATTGATTAAAGAATTTGTTATTCGAGTAATAACCTCGTACAAATAACTAAGACGAAGATGTAGAAAGATATTTATAAGAAAGAATAATTAAATGACATGAATAATATATGCTGAGATGATTTGAAATTTTGAATGACTAGGTAAAACCGTAAAAGTATATTATATATAGACAAAATAAGAAAATTGTATAATAAGTATATTTACAAAAAGAAAATTTAGAGATAAAATGAGTAAAGTATGATAAGTAAAAAAGAATAAAATGAAATAGTTTTAGACTTTTAGTTAGAAAATTTGAAATATCTCTATGTACTTAGGTTATGGGCTATGAAAGTTATTGGGTTATATTTTTATCTTCACCATATATATAGGTATATATATATATCAAAAGACAACTGATCTAACTATTTTATAATTTTTCAATTATTTAAATTAAAATGTTATTATTAATTTAATTATAAATTAAAAATCCTAATAACCATTATCCAAATATATTAATATATTAATATTTATGTTAGTATTTATAGAAAAAGTCTTACCAATTTAACATTTTTTTTTCATCAATAATTTACACTTTTTAACTTCATAATTATTAATTAAAAACATGATTAACCAACTCCACTTAGGTGGGTTGGCCAGGGGTATCTTCTAAATCCACTATGTGGGCCCCGGAGGTGAGTTTTTCCCAAGGTCTCGGGTTCGAGTCTTGAGTTTCTCATCTCAAGGTATTTTCCATAAGAGGGGGTTGGAGGTCCAGCAAATCGCTGGTTAAAATTGCCTCAAACACGTCTGAATCGAAACTAACTTTACAAAAAAAACTTATAATTATTATTACAATATGGGATAAATTATGACTGGAAAAAAAGGTATTTTGCACAAATTGCAAGTCCCTTTAACAGGAAGACACAATCTTTATAAGGTAGTAAAAAAGTCTTGATGAACATATAAAAATGTAAAAAATTATCTTTTATAATCAATATTGTTCTTTATTTAGTAAAACAATATCTATACTATACTATATATCCATATGAAATAAGCAAATATTAAAACAAATAATAAAATGTGTATGATTTTTTAGTCCGGTCCACCCATCTATGCCGTTACCACCACCACCACCTTCATATTAATAACAAACTCTTTCACGACATATTAACAAGCATCACATTACACGAATGGTTTTAAGTATTTTGAATCCCTTCAAATCATTCACTTTATATTCTGAATTAAATTTTAGAAGATAGCATAAAAGCTAAGGATGTTAATGGGTTCCGGTTGGCATGTTTAGGGTAGCGGGTTCAAAATACTTAACTTGAACACTGCCGGATATCAAAATCGAGTTGGAATAGTCTCAACCTGAACTTGCCAATCCGTCAAGTCGTCAACCCAAACCCAACACATGAACTTAGAAAAAATCGGGTTGGCTGGTCAAATGGGGTGATGAGTTGATTTCAAGTAAGCAGGTCATATGCTTTGTGGGTTGACGGGATGATTTAAGGTTAAACTAGAAGGGTGCCCGCGCGGTGCAGCGGCAACGGTTTATAACGCGTGAGATGCCGTAATGGTAATACAAGTTGTTTACGTTACTTTCTTGAGATGCGGCAATAAGGCATCTAACCGTGGTTATCTGTAACATTCACAACTTTTGACTCGGTTTGACTTTTGATTTAATATAATTAAATGTGAACGATTTCGTGAATTTATGTGAATTATCGAGCGTTTTGTCGTGTTTTAACGTAACGTTGAATTTATTTGCGTTTACGGGTTCGTTTTAGCGATTAAATGTATAACGTTTAGCTATTTGTCGAATTTATCGGAGCGGGACCTCATAATTGAGACCCCTTAGCCGTCCACCACTCACACTCCCACTCTTTTTCACTTTACCAAAATCTTATCTCTCTCTCACCCTCTCATTTATCTATCTCCTTATCTTCTCCATCTACCAAAGACCACCACCATAAATTCATCAATTTGCTTTACATTAAATCTTGTAATCTTAGCATTTAATTAACAACAATTAATAACCCTAGTGATAATCATCTCCTAGATCCAAGAAGTTAGGGTTTTAAAGGTGTTCTTCAAGTTTTGTGCCCTAAATTCGGATTTGCAAGACCCGAATCGATTTGGTAAGTTGAAACTAGCTTAAATGCACCCTTTTACGTTTACAACTTCGTTTCTTGTCATATCCAAGTAACCCTCGGTCTAAAGTCGAGTAAAAAATGTTTTCTAGTGAAATTAGGGTTTCAAAAATATAAAATTTAGGACAATCCGATTTAGCAAGGATTTAACGAGTTGTAATGGTTTACATGAAGTGGGTTTCGGTTACAAAAGTGTATTATTGTATAAAAATAGGTTTGGTATGGTTCTTGGTCGAAAAATGAAGTCAAATTGGTGTTTGGGGGTCGAATGGGTCGTGTTTGGGGTGGTTTGGGTCATGATGATCTTCAAGTGTCGCCCAGATTTTCTGCCTTTTCCCTTGCACCGTCTCGCACGCCCCTTCCCACCGTCTGGGACGGTGATTGACTGAAACTTGGCGTCTGACTTGGTTGGTTGGCACCGTGTGACACGCCTTGGGCGTCTGGAACGGTGGAGACACCGTCTGGGACGGTGCTCTCCATGTGTGGATTCCACCCTTACGCTAGCAAGACGCCGAGTTTCTCTGTTTTACGGCAAGTAACATGCTGAAAGCTTCTTAACTAGGCCACCGTCTGGGACGGTGGCCACCACCGTCTGGAACGCTATGTCATTTTTGTACTACCGTGCGAGACGCTATGTCTCACCGTCTGGGACGGTTGCTTGCATGTTCGACTTTCTGTTTTTCCTTGCTTATGGTCCAGGCTTCTTGGATCGTGTAGGGCTTTCAATTGAACCTTCCCTCGACTTCCCTAACACCTAAATGAAGTTTATAATGTCACTCAAAGTCGAGCATGTCCTTCAAAACCCTAATAGGGTTTTGGCTAATGAATTAAAAGATATAAATTGACGTGTATATATGAATGATGATAGGTCGTGATCGTGCGCCTTTTATTTAACGCTTGTAACTCATTCATAACTTGTCGTGCCGTCTAAGGTGAGTTTCGTAGCTCCGTCTCCTTATACATTTGGGGTGAAAAGTGTACTTGATTTACTTAAACGTTTTAACGATTTATTTGAAATGATTTATTATTAAATGATGATTTGTAGAACGTGAATGCTTTGTTTTCTATTAACGTACTCATAAACGCTTGCTTATGATATATGATTGAATTAACGATAAGTCCATGTTATGGCATAACTGTTAGGTCCAGATTTACTGGAGCCTTACTGAAGATCTGTCCAGAAACGTGTTCTACTGGACCTACTCCAGACTTGGAATCTGGAGTCCCTCTGAAGATTTGTCCAGAAATAATGGAAGACCAGTGAGCAAATACTTGTATAGGAAATCTGGAGTATTCTCCAGATTAGCTCACTGGACTTCACCCCAGTCCAGATCTACTCTACTGAAGATGTTCTCACTAAAGTCAAAGACTGAAGTCAGAATAAAGAAGACTGACAAATGGCGGAGTCCACTGGAAGTTTACCAGATCTGTACACTGGAGGATTGTCAGTGTTCTAGACCTTACAAGTCTGAACACTGATATCGAGGAATTGACTTTTGCCTTTACACACTTTCCAAAGAACAATCCACTTGTTCTTTACCAAAGTTATGCGTGTAAAGGTGGTTGGTTAAAAGAATAAAATCATATCTATATGACTTTATCCTTGTACCATTAACCAATGCATTTAATGTTCTTGTCGGATCATTAAATGCATGCAACCATATTTGTACGGCACAAAATTCACTGGTGAATTTTGTTGCCTATAAATACAAAGTCATTTCTTTGAGAAAATACTTTTAAGCATACATTTTGCATTAGAGTGAATTTGTTTAAATACTCTCGATCTTAAACTGGGATACTTCACAACTTTAAGTATCTCGATCCAAAAGAGTTATTTGACAAATATAGATCATTTGTAATTCATAGGTTGTTAGGATACATACTTATTTGTATTATCTTGATTCCGCACAACCTTGTATTTTATTTAACATCATAAATAAAATACACCATTGAAAAATACATAATGTTCCACTTTACTTGTTTATTGCTTAAGTCTTGTATTACTTTGTTTATATATTCTTGCATTTATTTACAAGTAATACTAGTCTATTCTAGTGATTATTAGACTTGTTGTATTTTACACTTCTAGGTTAACCATCGTATTTCAGGGACTCACATTTGGTATCAGAGCAGAAGGCTAAACATTGCCTAGATCTGTTTCTTTGATGGCCAACCTAGAAAATACACAAGGAAGCTTTAATTTTGGTCCCGATCCTAATGTTAATTTTAATGATCAAAATAATGAACCACCTATTGTTAATAACACTAATCCACCACCTCCTCCTCCTACTCCTGCTTCTCCACACGTGCATGTGCACTATTCAAATAATCATGTTTCTAAATTCAGTGGGAACAGTGATGAGTTTGGTACGTGGAAGGCTTAGATGATATTGCATATCACTGGTATTGAGAGGAACATGATGAAAATCTTAAATGAAGGTCCTTATGTCCCTACATCACCTCTCAATCCCCTTTTTGATCCTTCTGGATCTAGAAGAGGAAGGGAAAAGAGGGAGGAACATTGGTCGAAGAGGAGAGGAGATTGGTGAATCTAGACACCCTTCTCAAAAACATGATCCTCGGGGCCGTTCCAGAAACCCTATTCCCACACTAGTTCTTTTTCCTAGTGCTAAAACCATGTGGGATGAACTTTTAAACCAGCATGAAGGAGGAGATGACACCATTGTCACCAGAAAGGTCTCCTTAAACAAGAGGTATGAGTCATTTTTTGCTCAGCCTAATGAGTCTCCACTGGTACTTACACCAGATTTATGAGTATCATAAACCAGTTGAGAGGTCTTGGGGTTGAGAAGGACAAGGATATACTTCTGGAGAAATTTTGTGATATTCTGCCCACCAAATGGTCTCACATGATCCTGGTCTTACGACAAGGTAAAACTCTGCACACACACACTCTCTCAACTCTTTATGGAGCTTTCAGGTACACTGAAGAAAATCAAGCTCAGAGAGTGGTGGCAGAACAAGATGCTTATAACCATGCCTCCAGTAGTCCTAATGTGGTTAGTCATACTGAACCACAAAGTATAGCACTGATATCTTCTGAGAATGTATTTTCTATGAAGAAGATGGTGTCTGAACTCATGGATTCTGGAGAGTCCAGTCAAATCTCTCCAGACTGTTGTGATGAAACTGATGATGATGACCTTATTGCAATGATTGCTAAAACGTTTAACCGTTTCAAAGCAAGAGCAAATAGGCCATCTGGACAATTTGCATCCAGTTCTTCCACTGATAAGACCAATTTGACATGCTTTAAGTGTGGCAAAAAGGGTCATTTCATGAAAGATTGCAGGTCCAGCCAGTTTGTATCCAAGCCTGGTCCATTCTCTTCAAATAATAAGCATGATGATAGCTATAAATTGAAATATAAAAAGCTTAAGGCCCAGATTGCTCTCATGGCACAACAAATTGAAAACAATAATAAATGCATGATCGCAACAACTGAAGAGAAGTGGGTTCCTTCTGATGAATCATCTGCTGATGAAGAAGAAGAAAGAGATTGCTGTTACATGGCTCTGGCAGACGAAGAGCACCTGGTGAAGGAGGAGGATGTCACATCTGGACGATGGGTGGACATTGTTATTAAAAAGGTTAGTGATTATGATACTGCAACTGACCAAGAATTAAAACTGGACATTGCTGAAGCTCTTAATTCTGATTTGATATTTGTAGAAACTGTTAGATATGATTGTGTAAATGGTCTAGAAACAGATTTTTCTGAAATAACTGTTTTAAAATCAAAATTAAAAGAACTTCAAGACATTGAACTGGCATTTCAAGCCCAGGTTCTGGTAACGGAACAATTGATTCAAGAAAAACAAGATCTTGAAGTCATTTTAGAGAAAGAAAAACTGGTGATTAAATCATGGCTAGAAACCAGAAAGCCATATGATGCTGGAGGAAATCAATTTCCTGCTCAAAAACGTGCATATTTAGATGGAAATACTCATGTAGCATCATTAATACCAGTAATCGATCGATTACCAGAGGGATTCAGGCCCACCACTGTTTATGATGAGCCTGTAACTCCCAAGGCCAATTTTTACCCAGTTCAATCCCCAGAGGTTAAGACTGGAGCGCTCCAGATGACTGCTCCAGTTAAAAAGGTCAATCTGAAGAAACCTTTGCCTCAGACCAATCCCCTACCTAAGCCTACAACTGGAAAGGCTCAGGTTTCATCTGATGAAAATGTTTTGTCAAGGTTAGAGAGCCAGATTAAACTACTAACTTGTAACACCCGTCGTTTTAAAAATATGGGTTTTCAAAAACTTTTCACCTAACGGTGTTAAATTGCGGAAGTAAAGACTGTAAAAGTCAAAACCGATAGAAACTTTTCGGTTTCTGCATTTATTTGGTGTTACATGCCATATCAAACAATAGTTCAAATGAAAACCCAACGGTTGCCCAACATAAAACAACCGTTCACACATCACTACATAAATTCGACAATTAAATACGAAATGTAATGAATGTCTAAAGAAAGCATCGTCTAAGGGTAGCTAAGGCTCCTGCATTGCATCTACCCCAGCTCACACGTCCTGCATCTAGTTTCCATCAAGCTAAACCTGAGGGAACAACCACATTAAGAAGCAAGTGTTAGCTATAAGAATAGCTAAGTAAGATAACACTTAATTTAAAAGCATTTGTCCAATTAAAACAATCAAT
>CM067169.1:60880741-60978307 GCA_034093135.1 Erigeron breviscapus
TCGTCACATACAAAAAACGGGTCTTCAGTTTTAAGGAAAGGATGCACACTAGCGGAATCGTCACATACAAAAAACGGGTCTTCGGTTTTAGGGAAAGGATGCACACTAGCGGAATCGTCACATACAAAAAACGGGTCTTCCGTTTTAGGGAAAGGATGCACACTAGCGGAATCGTCACATACAAAAACGGGTCTTCAGTTTTAAGGAAAGGATGCACACTAGCGGAATCGTCACATACAAAAACCGGGTCTTCAGTTTTAAGGAAAGGATGCACACTAGCGGAATCGTCACATACAAAAAACGGGTCTTCAGTTTTAAGGAAAGGATGCACACTAGCGGAATCGTCACATACAAAAACGGGTCTTCAGTTTTAAGGAAAGGATGCACACTAGCGGAATCGTCACATACAAAAAACGGGTCTTCAGTTTTAGGAAAGGATGCACACTAGCGGAATCGTCACATACAAAAAACGGGTCTTCACTTTTAGGGAAAGGATGCACACTAGCGGAATCGTCACATACAAAAACCGGGTCTTCGGTTTTAGGGAAAGGATGCACACTAGCGGAATCGTCACATACAACAAACGGGTCTTCAGTTTTAGGGAAAGGATGCACACTAGCGGAATCGTCACATACAAAAAACGGGTCTTCACTTTTAGGGAAAGGATGCACACTAGCGGAATCGTCACATACAAAAAACGGGTCTTCAGTTTTAGGGAAAGGATGCACACTGGCGGAATCGTCACATACAAAAAACGGGTCTTCAGTTTTAAGGAAAGGATGCACACTAGCGGAATCGTCACATACAAAAACCGGGTCTTCGGTTTTAGGGAAAGGATGCACACTAGCGGAATCGTCGAATACAAAAAACGGGTCTTCAGTTTTAGGGAAAGGATGCACACTAGCGGAATCGTCACATACAACAAACGGGTCTTCAGTTTTAGGGAAAGGATGCACACTAGCGGAATCGTCACATACAAAAAACGGGTCTTCAGTTTTAGGGAAAGGATGCACACTAGCGGAATCGTCACATACAAAAAAACGGGTCTTCAGTTTTAGGGAAAGGATGCACACTAGCGGAATCGTCACATACAACAAACGGGTCTTCAGTTTTAGGGAAAGGATGCACACTAGCGGAATCGTCACATACAAAAACGGGTCTTCAGTTTTAAGGAAAGGATGCACACTAGCGGAATCGTCACATACAAAAAACGGGTCTTCAGTTTTAGGGAAAGGATGCACACTAGCGGAATCGTCACATACAACAAACGGGTCTTCCCTTTTAGGGAAAGGATGCACACTAGCGGAATCGTCGAATACAAAAAACGGGTCTTCGGTTTTAGGGAAAGGATGCACACTAGCGGAATCGTCACATACAACAAACGGGTCTTCAGTTTTAGGGAAAGGATGCACACTAGCGGAATCGTCACATACAAAAAACGGGTCTTCACTTTTAGGGAAAGGATGCACACTAGCGGAATCGTCACATACAACAAACGGGTCTTCACTTTTAGGGAAAGGATGCACACTAGCGGAATCGTCACATACAAAAAACGGGTCTTCGGTTTTAGGGACGGGTCTTCAGTTTTAAGGAAAGGATGCACACTAGCGGAATCGTCACATACAAAAAACGGGTCTTCAGTTTTAGGGAAAGGATGCACACTAGCGGAATCGTCACATACAACAAACGGGTCTTCAGTTTTAGGGAAAGGATGCACACTAGCGGAATCGTCACATACAAAAAACGGGTCTTCACTTTTAGGGAAAGGATGCACACTAGCGGAATCGTCACATACAACAAACGGGTCTTCAGTTTTAGGGAAAGGATGCACACTAGCGGAATCGTCACATACAAAAAACGGGTCTTCACTTTTAGGGAAAGGATGCACACTAGCGGAATCGTCACATACAAAAAACGGGTCTTCGGTTTTAGGGAAAGGATGCACACTAGCGGAATCGTCACATACAAAAAACGGGTCTTCCGTTTTAGGGAAAGGATGCACACTAGCGGAATCGTCACATACAAAAAACGGGTCTTCAGTTTTAGGGAAAGGATGCACACTAGCGGAATCGTCACATACAACAAACGGGTCTTCAGTTTTAGGGAAAGGATGCACACTAGCGGAATCGTCACATACAAAAAACGGGTCTTCACTTTTAGGGAAAGGATGCACACTAGCGGAATCGTCACATACAAAAAACGGGTCTTCGGTTTTAGGGAAAGGATGCACACTAGCGGAATCGTCACATACAACAAACGGGTCTTCAGTTTTAGGGAAAGGATGCACACTAGCGGAATCGTCACATACAACAAACGGGTCTTCCCTTTTAGGGAAAGGATGCACACTAGCGGAATCGTCACATACAAAAAACGGGTCTTCAGTTTTAGGGAAAGGATGCACACTAGCGGAATCGTCACATACAAAAAACGGGTCTTCGGTTTTAGGGAAAGGATGCACACTAGCGGAATCGTCACATACAACAAACGGGTCTTCACTTTTAGGGAAAGGATGCACACTAGCGGAATCGTCACAAACAAAAAACGGGTCTTCGGTTTTAGGGAAAGGATGCACACTAGCGGAATCGTCACATACAAAAACCGGGTCTTCAGTTTTAGGGAAAGGATGCACACTAGCGGAATCGTCACATACAAAAAACGGGTCTTCCCTTTTAGGGAAAGGATGCACACTAGCGGAATCGTCACATACAAAAAACGGGTCTTCCCTTTTAGGGAAAGGATGCACACTAGCGGAATCGTCACATACAAAAAACGGGTCTTCACTTTTAGGGAAAGGATGCACACTAGCGGAATCGTCACATACAAAAAACGGGTCTTCAGTTTTAGGGAAAGGATGCACACTAGCGGAATCGTCACATACAAAAAACGGGTCTTCACTTTTAGGGAAAGGATGCACACTAGCGGAATCGTCACATACAACAAACGGGTCTTCAGTTTTAGGGAAAGGATGCACACTAGCGGAATCGTCACATACAAAAAACGGGTCTTCACTTTTAGGGAAAGGATGCACACTAGCGGAATCGTCACATACAAAAAACGGGTCTTCACTTTTAGGGAAAGGATGCACACTAGCGGAATCGTCACATACAAAAAACGGGTCTTCGGTTTTAGGGAAAGGATGCACACTAGCGGAATCGTCACATACAAAAAACGGGTCTTCGGTTTTAGGGAAAGGATGCACACTAGCGGAATCGTCACATACAAAAAACGGGTCTTCGGTTTTAGGGAAAGGATGCACACTAGCGGAATCGTCACATACAAAAAACGGGTCTTCGGTTTTAGGGAAAGGATGCACACTAGCGGAATCGTCGAATACAAAAAACGGGTCTTCAGTTTTAGGGAAAGGATGCACACTAGCGGAATCGTCACATACAAAAAACGGGTCTTCAGTTTTAGGGAAAGGATGCACACTAGCGGAATCGTCACATACAACAAACGGGTCTTCCCTTTTAGGGAAAGGATGCACACTAGCGGAATCGTCACATACAAAAAACGGGTCTTCACTTTTAGGGAAAGGATGCACACTAGCGGAATCGTCACATACAAAAAACGGGTCTTCACTTTTAGGGAAAGGATGCACACTAGCGGAATCGTCACATACAAAAAACGGGTCTTCAGTTTTAGGGAAAGGATGCACACTGGCGGAATCGTCACATACAAAAAACGGGTCTTCCCTTTTAGGGAAAGGATGCACACTAGCGGAATCGTCACATACAAAAAACGGGTCTTCCCTTTTAGGGAAAGGATGCACACTAGCGGAATCGTCACATACAACAAACGGGTCTTCCCTTTTAGGGAAAGGATGCACACTAGCGGAATCGTCACATACAAAAAACGGGTCTTCACTTTTAGGGAAAGGATGCACACTAGCGGAATCGTCACATACAAAAAACGGGTCTTCCGTTTTAGGGAAAGGATGCACAATAGCGGAATCGTCACATACAAAAACCGGGTCTTCGGTTTTAGGGAAAGGATGCACACTAGCGGAATCGTCACATACAAAAAACGGGTCTTCAGTTTTAGGGAAAGGATGCACACTAGCGGAATCGTCGAATACAAAAAACGGGTCTTCAGTTTTAGGGAAAGGATGCACACTAGCGGAATCGTCACATACAAAAAACGGGTCTTCGGTTTTAGGGAAAGGATGCACACTAGCGGAATCGTCACATACAACAAACGGGTCTTCAGTTTTAGGGAAAGGATGCACACTAGCGGAATCGTCACATACAACAAACGGGTCTTCAGTTTTAAGGAAAGGATGCACACTAGCGGAATCGTCACATACAAAAAACGGGTCTTCGGTTTTAGGGAAAGGATGCACACTAGCGGAATCGTCACATACAACAAACGGGTCTTCGGTTTTAGGGAAAGGATGCACACTAGCGGAATCGTCGAATACAAAAAACGGGTCTTCAGTTTTAGGGAAAGGATGCACACTAGCGGAATCGTCACATACAAAAAACGGGTCTTCAGTTTTAGGGAAAGGATGCACACTAGCGGAATCGTCACATACAAAAACCGGGTCTTCGGTTTTAGGGAAAGGATGCACACTAGCGGAATCGTCACATACAAAAACCGGGTCTTCAGTTTTAGGGAAAGGATGCACACTAGCGGAATCGTCACATACAAAAACCGGGTCTTCGGTTTTAGGGAAAGGATGCACACTAGCGGAATCGTCACATACAAAAACCGGGTCTTCGGTTTTAGGGAAAGGATGCACACTAGCGGAATCGTCACATACAAAAACCGGGTCTTCGGTTTTAGGGAAAGGATGCACACTAGCGGAATCGTCACATACAAAAAACGGGTCTTCGGTTTTAGGGAAAGGATGCACACTAGCGGAATCGTCACATACAAAAAACGGGTCTTCGGTTTTAGGGAAAGGATGCACACTAGCGGAATCGTCTCACATACAAAAAACGGGTCTTCAGTTTTAGGGAAAGGATGCACACTAGCGGAATCGTTACATACAAAAAACGGGTCTTCGGTTTTAGGGAAAGGATGCACACTAGCGGAATCGTCACATACAAAAAACGGGTCTTCAGTTTTAGGGAAAGGATGCACACTAGCGGAATCGTCACATACAACAAACGGGTCTTCCCTTTTAGGGAAAGGATGCACACTAGCGGAATCGTCACATACAACAAACGGGTCTTCCCTTTTAGGGAAAGGATGCACACTAGCGGAATCGTCACATACAAAAAACGGGTCTTCACTTTTAGGGAAAGGATGTCACATACAAAAAACGGGTCTTCAGTTTTAGGAAAGGATGCACACTAGCGGAATCGTCACATACAAAAAACGGGTCTTCAGTTTTAAGGAAAGGATGCACACTAGCGGAATCGTCACATACAAAAAACGGGTCTTCGGTTTTAGGGAAAGGATGCACACTAGCGGAATCGTCACATACAAAAAACGGGTCTTCGTTTTAGGGAAAGGATGCACACTAGCGGAATCGTCACATACAAAAAACGGGTCTTCAGTTTTAGGGAAAGGATGCACACTAGCGGAATCGTCACATACAAAAAACGGGTGTTCGGTTTTAGGGAAAGGATGCACACTAGCGGAATCGTCACATACAAAAAACGGGTCTTCGGTTTTAGGGAAAGGATGCACACTAGCGGAATCGTCACATACAAAAAACGGGTCTTCACTTTTAGGGAAAGGATGCACACTAGCGGAATCGTCACATACAAAAAACGGGTCTTCGGTTTTAGGGAAAGGATGCACACTAGCGGAATCGTCACATACAAAAACCGGGTCTTCGGTTTTAGGGAAAGGATGCACACTAGCGGAATCGTCACATACAACAAACGGGTCTTCACTTTTAGGGAAAGGATGCACACTAGCGGAATCGTCACATACAAAAAACGGGTCTTCACTTTTAGGGAAAGGATGCACACTAGCGGAATCGTCACATACAAAAAACGGGTCTTCGTTTTAGGGAAAGGATGCACACTAGCGGAATCGTCACATACAACAAACGGGTCTTCAGTTTTAGGGAAAGGATGCACACTAGCGGAATCGTCACATACAAAAACCGGGTCTTCGGTTTTAGGGAAAGGATGCACACTAGCGGAATCGTCACATACAAAAAACGGGTCTTCAGTTTTAGGGAAAGGATGCACACTAGCGGAATCGTCACATACAAAAAACGGGTCTTCGGTTTTAGGGAAAGGATGCACAATAGCGGAATCGTCACATACAACAAACGGGTCTTCAGTTTTAGGGAAAGGATGCACACTAGCGGAATCGTCACATACAAAAAACGGGTCTTCGGTTTTAGGGAAAGGATGCACACTAGCGGAATCGTCACATACAAAAAACGGGTCTTCACTTTAAGGGAAAGGATGCACACTAGCGGAATCGTCACATACAAAAAACGGGTCTTCGGTTTTAGGGAAAGGATGCACACTAGCGGAATCGTCACATACAACAAACGGGTCTTCAGTTTTAGGGAAAGGATGCACACTAGCGGAATCGTCACATACAAAAAACGGGTCTTCAGTTTTAGGGAAAGGATGCACACTAGCGGAATCGTCACATACAAAAAACGGGTCTTCAGTTTTAGGGAAAGGATGCACACTAGCGGAATCGTCACATACAACAAACGGGTCTTCCCTTTTAGGGAAAGGATGCACACTAGCGGAATCGTCACATACAAAAAACGGGTCTTCAGTTTTAGGGAAAGGATGCACACTAGCGGAATCGTCACATACAAAAAACGGGTCTTCCCTTTTAGGGAAAGGATGCACACTAGCGGAATCGTCACATACAACAAACGGGTCTTCAGTTTTAGGGAAAGGATGCACACTAGCGGAATCGTCGAATACAAAAAACGGGTCTTCAGTTTTAGGGAAAGGATGCACACTAGCGGAATCGTCGAATACAAAAAACGGGTCTTCAATTTTAGGGAAAGGATGCACACTAGCGGAATCGTCACATACAACAAACGGGTCTTCAGTTTTAGGGAAAGGATGCACACTAGCGGAATCGTCACATACAACAAACGGGTCTTCCCTTTTAGGGAAAGGATGCACACTAGCGGAATCGTCACATACAACAAACGGGTCTTCAGTTTTAAGGAAAGGATGCACACTAGCGGAATCGTCACATACAAAAAACGGGTCTTCAGTTTTAGGGAAAGGATGCACACTAGCGGAATCGTCACATACAACAAACGGGTCTTCACTTTTAGGGAAAGGATGCACACTAGCGGAATCGTCACATACAAAAAACGGGTCTTCGGTTTTAGGGAAAGGATGCACACTAGCGGAATCGTCACATACAAAAAACGGGTCTTCGGTTTTAGGGAAAGGATGCACACTAGCGGAATCGTCACATACAAAAAACGGGTCTTCGGTTTTAGGGAAAGGATGCACACTAGCGGAATCGTCACATACAACAAACGGGTCTTCCCTTTTAGGGAAAGGATGCACACTAGCGGAATCGTCACATACAAAAAACGGGTCTTCGGTTTTAGGGAAAGGATGCACACTAGCGGAATCGTCACATACAAAAAACGGGTCTTCACTTTTAGGGAAAGGATGCACACTAGCGGAATCGTCGAATACAAAAAACGGGTCTTCGGTTTTAGGGAAAGGATGCACACTAGCGGAATCGTCACATACAACAAACGGGTCTTCAGTTTAAGGGAAAGGATGCACACTAGCGGAATCGTCACATACAAAAAACGGGTCTTCACTTTTAGGGAAAGGATGCACACTAGCGGAATCGTCACATACAACAAACGGGTCTTCACTTTTAGGGAAAGGATGCACACTAGCGGAATCGTCACATACAACAAACGGGTCTTCAGTTTTAGGGAAAGGATGCACACTAGCAGAATCGTCACATACAAAAAACGGGTCTTCAGTTTTAGGGAAAGGATGCACACTAGCGAATCGTCACATACAAAAAACGGGTCTTCACTTTTAGGGAAAGGATGCACACTAGCGGAATCGTCACATACAAAAAACGGGTCTTCGGTTTTAGGGAAAGGATGCACACTAGCGGAATCGTCGAATACAAAAAACGGGTCTTCAGTTTTAGGGAAAGGATGCACACTAGCGGAATCGTCACATACAAAAAACGGGTCTTCAGTTTTAGGGAAAGGATGCACACTAGCGGAATCGTCACATACAAAAAACGGGTCTTCACTTTTAGGGAAAGGATGCACACTACCGGAATCGTCACATACAAAAAACGGGTCTTCGGTTTTAGGGAAAGGATGCACACTAGCGGAATCGTCACATACAACAAACGGGTCTTCAGTTTTAGGGAAAGGATGCACACTAGCGGAATCGTCACATACAAAAAACGGGTCTTCACTTTTAGGGAAAGGATGCACACTAGCGGAATCGTCACATACAAAAAACGGGTCTTCAGTTTTAGGGAAAGGATGCACACTAGCGGAATCGTCACATACAAAAAACGGGTCTTCGGTTTTAGGGAAAGGATGCACACTAGCGGAATCGTCACATACAAAAAACGGGTCTTCAGTTTTAGGGAAAGATGCACACTAGCGGAATCGTCACATACAAAAAACGGGTCTTCGGTTTTAGGGAAAGGATGCACACTAGCGGAATCGTCACATACAACAAACGGGTCTTCAGTTTTAAGGAAAGGATGCACACTAGCGGAATCGTCACATACAAAAAACGGGTCTTCACTTTTAGGGAAAGGATGCACACTAGCGGAATCGTCACATACAAAAAACGGGTCTTCAGTTTTAAGGAAAGGATGCACACTAGCGGAATCGTCACATACAAAAAACGGGTCTTCAGTTTTAGGGAAAGGATGCACACTAGCGGAATCGTCGAATACAAAAAACGGGTCTTCCAGTTTTAGGGAAAGGATGCACACTAGCGGAATCGTCACATACAAAAAACGGGTCTTCAGTTTTAGGGAAAAGATGCACACTAGCGGAATCGTCGAATACAAAAAACGGGTCTTCAGTTTTAGGGAAAGGATGCACACTAGCGGAATCGTCACATACAAAAAACGGGTCTTCGGTTTTAGGGAAAGGATGCACACTAGCGGAATCGTCACATACAAAAAACGGGTCTTCACTTTTAGGGAAAGGATGCACACTAGCGGAATCGTCACATACAACAAACGGGTCTTCAGTTTTAGGGAAAGGATGCACACTAGCGGAATCGTCACATACAAAAAACGGGTCTTCCCTTTTAGGGAAAGGATGCACACTAGCGGAATCGTCACATACAAAAAACGGGTCTTCAGTTTTAAGGGAAAGGATGCACACTAGCGGAATCGTCACATACAAAAAACGGGTCTTCACTTTTAGGGAAAGGATGCACACTAGCGGAATCGTCGAATACAAAAAACGGGTCTTCAGTTTTAGGGAAAGGATGCACACTAGCGGAATCGTCACATACAAAAAACGGGTCTTCAGTTTTAAGGAAAGGATGCACACTAGCGGAATCGTCACATACAAAAAACGGGTCTTCACTTTTAGGGAAAGGATGCACACTAGCGGAATCGTCACATACAACAAACGGGTCTTCAGTTTTAAGGAAAGGATGCACACTAGCGGAATCGTCACATACAAAAAACGGGTCTTCAGTTTTAGGGAAAGGATGCACACTAGCGGAATCGTCACATACAAAAAACGGGTCTTCAGTTTTAGGGAAAGGATGCACACTAGCGGAATCGTCACATACAAAAAACGGGTCTTCGGTTTTAGGGAAAGGATGCACACTAGCGGAATCGTCACATACAAAAAACGGGTCTTCAGTTTTAGGGAAAGGATGCACACTAGCGGAATCGTCACATACAAAAAACGGGTCTTCGGTTTTAGGGAAAGGATGCACACTAGCGGAATCGTCACATACAAAAAACGGGTCTTCAGTTTTAAGGAAAGGATGCACACTAGCGGAATCGTCACATACAAAAAACGGGTCTTCAGTTTTAAGGAAAGGATGCACACTAGCGAATCGTCACATACAAAAAACGGGTCTTCAGTTTTAAGGAAAGGATGCACACTAGCGGAATCGTCACATACAAAAAACGGGTCTTCAGTTTTAAGGAAAGGATGCACACTAGCGGAATCGTCACATACAAAAAACGGGTCTTCAGTTTTAAGGAAAGGATGCACACTAGCGGAATCGTCACATACAAAAAACGGGTCTTCAGTTTTAAGGAAAGGATGCACACTAGCGGAATCGTCACATACAAAAAACGGGTCTTCAGTTTTAAGGAAAGGATGCACACTAGCGGAATCGTCGCATACAAAAAACGGGTCTTCACTTTTAGGGAAAGGATGCACACTAGCGGAATCGTCACATACAAAAACCGGGTCTTCGGTTTTAGGGAAAGGATGCACACTAGCGGAATCGTCACATACAAAACACGGGCCTTCAGTTTTAAGGGAAGGATGCACACTAGCGGAATCGTCACATACAAAAAACGGGTCTTCGGTTTTAGGGAAAGGATGCACACTAGCGGAATCGTCACATACAAAAAACGGGTCTTCACTTTTAGGGAAAGGATGCACACTAGCGGAATCGTCACATACAAAAAACGGGTCTTCGGTTTTAGGGAAAGGATGCACACTAGCGGAATCGTCGAATACAAAAAACGGGTCTTCAGTTTTAGGGAAAGGATGCACACTAGCGGAATCGTCACATACAAAAAACGGGTCTTCGGTTTTAGGGAAAGGATGCACACTGGCGGAATCGTCACATACAAAAAACGGGTCTTCCCTTTTAGGGAAAGGATGCACACTAGCGGAATCGTCACATACAAAAAACGGGTCTTCGGTTTTAGGGAAAGGATGCACACTAGCGGAATCGTCACATACAAAAAACGGGTCTTCACTTTTAGGGAAAGGATGCACACTAGCGGAATCGTCACATACAAAAAACGGGTCTTCAGTTTTAGGAAAGGATGCACACTAGCGGAATCGTCACATACAACAAACGGGTCTTCAGTTTAAGGGAAAGGATGCACACTAGCGGAATCGTCACATACAACAAACGGGTCTTCACTTTTAGGGAAAGGATGCACACTAGCGGAATCGTCACATACAAAAAACGGGTCTTCAGTTTTAGGGAAAGGATGCAATAGCGGAATCGTCACATACAAAAAACGGGTCTTCAGTTTTAGGGAAAGGATGCACACTAGCGGAATCGTCACATACAAAAAACGGGTCTTCCGTTTTAGGGAAAGGATGCACACTAGCGGAATCGTCACATACAAAAAACGGGTCTTCAGTTTAAGGGAAAGGATGCACACTAGCGGAATCGTCACATACAAAAAACGGGTCTTCAGTTTTAGGGAAAGGATGCACACTAGCGGAATCGTCGAATACAAAAAACGGGTCTTCAGTTTTAGGGAAAGGATGCACACTAGCGGAATCGTCACATACAAAAAACGGGTCTTCAGTTTTAGGGAAGGATGCACACTAGCGGAATCGTCACATACAAAACACGGGTCTTCAGTTTTAAGGAAAGGATGCACACTAGCGGAATCGTCACATACAAAAAACGGGTCTTCGGTTTTAGGGAAAGGATGCACACTAGCGGAATCGTCACATACAACAAACGGGTCTTCCCTTTTAGGGAAAGGATGCACACTAGCGGAATCGTCACATACAAAAAACGGGTCTTCCGTTTTAGGGAAAGGATGCACACTAGCGGAATCGTCACATACAACAAACGGGTCTTCACTTTTAGGGAAAGGATGCACACTAGCGGAATCGTCACATACAAAAAACGGGTCTTCGGTTTTAGGGAAAGGATGCACACTAGCGGAATCGTCACATACAAAAAACGGGTCTTCACTTTTAGGGAAAGGATGCACACTAGCGGAATCGTCGAATACAAAAAACGGGTCTTCAGTTTTAGGGAAAGGATGCACACTAGCGGAATCGTCACATACAAAAAACGGGTCTTCGGTTTTAGGGAAAGGATGCACACTAGCGGAATCGTCACATACAAAAACCGGGTCTTCGGTTTTAGGGAAAGGATGCACACTAGCGGAATCGTCGACATACAAAAAACGGGTCTTCAGTTTTAGGGAAAGGATGCACACTAGCGGAATCGTCACATACAACAAACGGGTCTTCACTTTTAGGGAAAGGATGCACACTAGCGGAATCGTCACATACAAAAAACGGGTCTTCAGTTTTAGGGAAAGGATGCACACTAGCGGAATCGTCACATACAACAAACGGGTCTTCAGTTTTAGGGAAAGGATGCACACTAGCGGAATCGTCACATACAAAACACGGGCCTTCAGTTTTAAGGGAAGGATGCACACTAGCGGAATCGTCACATACAAAACACGGGCCTTCAGTTTTAAGGAAAGGATGCACACTAGCGGAATCGTCACATACAAAACACGGGCCTTCAGTTTTAAGGGAAGGATGCACACTAGCGGAATCGTCACATACAAAAAACGGGTCTTCAGTTTTAGGGAAAGGATGCACACTAGCGGAATCGTCACATACAAAAAACGGGTCTTCGGTTTTAGGGAAAGGATGCACACTAGCGGAATCGTCACATACAAAAAACGGGTCTTCAGTTTTAAGGGAAGGATGCACACTAGCGGAATCGTCACATACAAAACACGGGCCTTCAGTTTTAAGGGAAGGATGCACACTAGCGGAATCGTCACATACAAAACACGGGTCTTCAGTTTTAAGGGAAGGATGCACACTAGCGGAATCGTCACATACAAAAAACGGGTCTTCGGTTTTAGGGAAAGGATGCACACTAGCGGAATCGTCACATACAAAAAACGGGTCTTCAGTTTTAAGGAAAGGATGCACACTAGCGGAATCGTCACATACAAAAAACGGGTCTTCAGTTTTAGGGAAAGGATGCACACTAGCGGAATCGTCGAATACAAAAAACGGGTCTTCAGTTTTAGGGAAAGGATGCACACTAGCGGAATCGTCACATACAAAACACGGGTCTTCAGTTTTAAGGAAAGGATGCACACTAGCGGAATCGTCACATACAACAAACGGGTCTTCACTTTTAGGGAAAGGATGCACACTAGCGGAATCGTCACATACAAAAAACGGGTCTTCGGTTTTAGGGAAAGGATGCACACTAGCGGAATCGTCACATACAAAAAACGGGTCTTCAGTTTTAGGGAAAGGATGCACACTAGCGGAATCGTCACATACAACAAACGGGTCTTCAGTTTTAGGGAAAGGATGCACACTAGCGGAATCGTCACATACAAAAAACGGGTCTTCGGTTTTAGGGAAAGATGCACACTAGCGGAATCGTCACATACAAAAAACGGGTCTTCAGTTTTAAGGAAAGGATGCACACTAGCGGAATCGTCACATACAAAACACGGGTCTTCAGTTTTAAGGAAAGGATGCACACTAGCGGAATCGTCACATACAAAAAACGGGTCTTCAGTTTTAAGGGAAAGGATGCACACTAGCGGAATCGTCACATACAACAAACGGGTCTTCAGTTTTAGGGAAAGGATGCACACTAGCGGAATCGTCACATACAAAAAACGGGTCTTCAGTTTTAGGGAAAAGATGCACACTAGCGGAATCGTCGAATACAAAAAACGGGTCTTCAGTTTTAGGGAAAGGATGCACACTAGCGGAATCGTCACATACAAAAAACGGGTCTTCAGTTTTAGGGAAAGGATGCACACTAGCGGAATCGTCACATACAACAAACGGGTCTTCACTTTTAGGGAAAGGATGCACACTAGCGGAATCGTCACATACAACAAACGGGTCTTCAGTTTTAGGGAAAGGATGCACACTAGCGGAATCGTCACATACAAAAAACGGGTCTTCAGTTTTAGGGAAAGGATGCACACTAGCGGAATTGTCACATACAAAAAACGGGTCTTCAGTTTTAGGGAAAGGATGCACACTAGCGGAATCGTCACATACAAAAAACGGGTCTTCAGTTTTAGGGAAGGATGCACACTAGCGGAATCGTCACATACAAAAAACGGGTCTTCAGTTTTAAGGAAAGGATGCACACTAGCGGAATCGTCACATACAAAAACCGGGTCTTCGGTTTTAGGGAAAGGATGCACACTAGCGGAATCGTCACATACAACAAACGGGTCTTCAGTTTTAAGGAAAGGATGCACACTAGCGGAATCGTCACATACAAAAAACGGGTCTTCGGTTTTAGGGAAAGGATGCACACTAGCGGAATCGTCACATACAAAAAACGGGTCTTCAGTTTTAGGGAAAGGATGCACACTAGCGGAATCGTCACATACAAAAAACGGGTCTTCAGTTTTAGGGAAAGGATGCACACTAGCGGAATCGTCACATACAAAAAACGGGTCTTCGGTTTTAGGGAAAGGATGCACACTAGCGGAATCGTCACATACAAAAAACGGGTCTTCGGTTTTAGGGAAAGGATGCACACTAGCGGAATCGTCGAATACAAAAAACGGGTCTTCAGTTTTAGGGAAAGGATGCACACTAGCGGAATCGTCACATACAAAAAACGGGTCTTCGGTTTTAGGGAAAGGATGCACACTAGCGGAATCGTCACATACAAAAACCGGGTCTTCGGTTTTAGGGAAAGGATGCACACTAGCGGAATCGTCACATACAAAAAACGGGTCTTCAGTTTTAGGGAAAGGATGCACACTAGCGGAATCGTCACATACAAAAAACGGGTCTTCACTTTTAGGGAAAGGATGCACACTAGCGGAATCGTCACATACAAAAAACGGGTCTTCACTTTTAGGGAAAGGATGCACACTAGCGGAATCGTCACATACAAAAAACGGGTCTTCAGTTTTAAGGGAAAGGATGCACACTAGCGGAATCGTCACATACAACAAACGGGTCTTCAGTTTTAGGGAAAGGATGCACACTAGCGGAATCGTCACATACAACAAACGGGTCTTCACTTTTAGGGAAAGGATGCACACTAGCGGAATCGTCACATACAACAAACGGGTCTTCACTTTTAGGGAAAGGATGCACACTAGCGGAATCGTCACATACAAAACACGGGCCTTCAGTTTTAAGGGAAGGATGCACACTAGCGGAATCGTCACATACAACAAACGGGTCTTCACTTTTAGGGAAAGGATGCACACTAGCGGAATCGTCACATACAAAAACCGGGTCTTCGGTTTTAGGGAAAGGATGCACACTAGCGGAATCGTCACATACAAAAAACGGGTCTTCAGTTTTAAGGAAAGGATGCACACTAGCGGAATCGTCACATACAAAAAACGGGTCTTCAGTTTTAGGGAAAGGATGCACACTAGCGGAATCGTCACATACAAAAAACGGGTCTTCACTTTTAGGGAAAGGATGCACACTAGCGGAATCGTCACATACAAAAAACGGGTCTTCAGTTTTAGGGAAAGGATGCACACTAGCGGAATCGTCACATACAAAAAACGGGTCTTCGGTTTTAGGGAAAAGATGCACACTAGCGGAATCGTCACATACAAAAAACGGGTCTTCGGTTTTAGGGAAAGGATGCACACTAGCGGAATCGTCACATACAAAAACCGGGTCTTCGGTTTTAGGGAAAGGATGCACACTAGCGGAATCGTCGAATACAAAAAACGGGTCTTCAGTTTTAGGGAAAGGATGCACACTAGCGGAATCGTCACATACAAAAAACGGGTCTTCGGTTTTAGGGAAAGGATGCACACTAGCGGAATCGTCACATACAAAAAACGGGTCTTCGGTTTTAGGGAAAGGATGCACACTAGCGGAATCGTCGAATACAAAAAACGGGTCTTCAGTTTTAGGGAAAGGATGCACACTAGCGGAATCGTCACATACAAAAAACGGGTCTTCAGTTTTAGGGAAAGATGCACACTAGCGGAATCGTCACATACAACAAACGGGTCTTCACTTTTAGGGAAAGGATGCACACTAGCGGAATCGTCACATACAAAACACGGGTCTTCAGTTTTAAGGAAAGGATGCACACTAGCGGAATCGTCACATACAAAAAACGGGTCTTCGGTTTTAGGGAAAGGATGCACACTAGCGGAATCGTCGAATACAAAAAACGGGTCTTCAGTTTTAGGGAAAGGATGCACACTAGCGGAATCGTCACATACAAAAAACGGGTCTTCAGTTTTAGGGAAAGGATGCACACTAGCGGAATCGTCACATACAAAAAACGGGTCTTCAGTTTTAAGGAAAGGATGCACACTAGCGGAATCGTCACATACAAAAAACGGGTCTTCAGTTTTAAGGAAAGGATGCACACTAGCGGAATCGTCACATACAAAAAACGGGTCTTCAGTTTTAGGGAAAGGATGCACACTAGCGGAATCGTCACATACAAAAAACGGGTCTTCAGTTTTAGGGAAAGGATGCACACTAGCGGAATCGTCACATACAAAAAACGGGTCTTCAGTTTTAGGGAAAGGATGCACACTAGCGGAATCGTCACATACAAAAAACGGGTCTTCGGTTTTAGGGAAGGATGCACACTAGCGGAATCGTCACATACAAAAAACGGGTCTTCAGTTTTAGGGAAAGGATGCACACTAGCGGAATCGTCACATACAAAAAACGGGTCTTCAGTTTTAAGGAAAGGATGCACACTAGCGGAATCGTCACATACAAAAAACGGGTCTTCACTTTTAGGGAAAGGATGCACACTAGCGGAATCGTCACATACAAAAAACGGGTCTTCAGTTTTAGGGAAAGGATGCACACTAGCGGAATCGTCACATACAAAAAACGGGTCTTCAGTTTTAAGGAAAGGATGCACACTAGCGGAATCGTCACATACAAAAAAACGGGTCTTCAGTTTTAGGGAAAGGATGCACACTAGCGGAATCGTCGAATACAAAAAACGGGTCTTCAGTTTTAGGGAAAGGATGCACACTAGCGGAATCGTCACATACAAAAAACGGGTCTTCAGTTTTAGGGAAAGGATGCACACTAGCGGAATCGTCACATACAACAAACGGGTCTTCACTTTTAGGGAAAGGATGCACACTAGCGGAATCGTCACATACAAAAAACGGGTCTTCAGTTTTAGGGAAAGGATGCACAATAGCGGAATCGTCACATACAAAAAACGGGTCTTCGGTTTTAGGGAAAGGATGCACACTAGCGGAATCGTCACATACAAAAAACGGGTCTTCAGTTTTAGGAAAGGATGCACACTAGCGGAATCGTCACATACAAAAAACGGGTCTTCGGTTTTAGGGAAAGGATGCACACTAGCGGAATCGTCACATACAACAAACGGGTCTTCAGTTTTAGGGAAAGGATGCACACTAGCGGAATCGTCACATACAAAAAACGGGTCTTCAGTTTTAGGGAAAGGATGCACACTAGCGGAATCGTCACATACAAAAAACGGGTCTTCACTTTTAGGGAAAGGATGCACACTAGCGGAATCGTCACATACAAAAAACGGGTCTTCAGTTTTAGGGAAAGGATGCACACTAGCGGAATCGTCACATACAAAAAACGGGTCTTCGGTTTTAGGGAAAGGATGCACACTAGCGGAATCGTCACATACAACAAACGGGTCTTCAGTTTTAGGGAAAGGATGCACACTAGCGGAATCGTCACATACAAAAAACGGGTCTTCGGTTTTAGGGAAAGGATGCACACTAGCGGAATCGTCACATACAAAAAACGGGTCTTCAGTTTTAGGGAAAGGATGCACACTAGCGGAATCGTCACATACAAAAAACGGGTCTTCAGTTTTAGGGAAAGGATGCACACTAGCGGAATCGTCACATACAAAAAACGGGTCTTCGGTTTTAGGGAAAGGATGCACACTAGCGGAATCGTCACATACAAAAAACGGGTCTTCGGTTTTAGGGAAAGGATGCACACTAGCGGAATCGTCACATACAAAAAACGGGTCTTCAGTTTTAGGAAAGGATGCACACTAGCGGAATCGTCACATACAAAAAACGGGTCTTCAGTTTTAAGGAAAGGATGCACACTGGCGGAATCGTCACATACAAAAAACGGGTCTTCACTTTTAGGGAAAGGATGCACACTAGCGGAATCGTCACATACAAAAAACGGGTCTTCACTTTTAGGGAAAGGATGCACACTAGCGGAATCGTCACATACAAAAAACGGGTCTTCGGTTTTAGGGAAAGGATACACACTAGCGGAATCGTCACATACAAAAAACGGGTCTTCACTTTTAGGGAAAGGATGCACACTAGCGGAATCGTCACATACAACAAACGGGTCTTCAGTTTTAGGGAAAGGATGCACACTAGCGGAATCGTCACATACAAAAAACGGGTCTTCCCTTTTAGGGAAAGGATGCACACTAGCGGAATCGTCACATACAACAAACGGGTCTTCACTTTTAGGGAAAGGATGCACACTAGCGGAATCGTCACATACAAAAAACGGGTCTTCGGTTTTAGGGAAAGGATGCACACTAGCGGAATCGTCACATACAAAAACCGGGTCTTCGGTTTTAGGGAAAGGATGCACACTAGCGGAATCGTCACATACAAAAAACGGGTCTTCAGTTTTAGGAAAGGATGCACACTAGCGGAATCGTCACATACAACAAACGGGTCTTCCCTTTTAGGGAAAGGATGCACACTAGCGGAATCGTCACATACAAAAAACGGGTCTTCACTTTTAGGGAAAGGATGCACACTAGCGGAATCGTCACATACAAAAAACGGGTCTTCAGTTTTAGGGAAAGATGCACACTAGCGGAATCGTCACATACAAAAAACGGGTCTTCAGTTTTAGGGAAAGGATGCACACTAGCGGAATCGTCACATACAAAAAACGGGTCTTCGGTTTTAGGGAAAGGATGCACACTAGCGGAATCGTCGAATACAAAAAACGGGTCTTCGGTTTTAGGGAAAAGATGCACACTAGCGGAATCGTCACATACAAAAAACGGGTCTTCGGTTTTAGGGAAAGGATGCACACTAGCGGAATCGTCACATACAAAAAAACGGGTCTTCAGTTTTAGGGAAAGGATGCACACTAGCGGAATCGTCACATACAAAAAACGGGTCTTCAGTTTTAGGGAAAGGATGCACACTAGCGGAATCGTCACATACACACTAGCGGAATCGTCGAATACAAAAAAACGGGTCTTCAGTTTTAGGGAAAGGATGCACACTAGCGGAATCGTCACATACAAAAAACGGGTCTTCAGTTTTAGGGAAAGGATGCACACTAGCGGAATCGTCACATACAAAAAACGGGTCTTCGGTTTTAGGGAAAGGATGCACACTAGCGGAATCGTCACATACAAAAAACGGGTCTTCAGTTTTAGGGAAAGGATGCACACTAGCGGAATCGTCACATACAACAAACGGGTCTTCAGTTTTAGGGAAAGGATGCACACTAGCGGAATCGTCACATACAACAAACGGGTCTTCAGTTTTAGGGAAAGGATGCACACTAGCGGAATCGTCACATACAAAAAACGGGTCTTCAGTTTTAAGGAAAGGATGCACACTAGCGGAATCGTCACATACAACAAACGGGTCTTCAGTTTTAGGGAAAGGATGCACACTAGCGGAATCGTCACATACAAAAAACGGGTCTTCAGTTTTAGGAAAGGATGCACACTAGCGGAATCGTCACATACAAAAAACGGGTCTTCAGTTTTAGGGAAAGGATGCACACTAGCGGAATCGTCACATACAAAAAACGGGTCTTCAGTTTTAGGGAAAGGATGCACACTAGCGGAATCGTCACATACAAAAACCGGGTCTTCGGTTTTAGGGAAAGGATGCACACTAGCGGAATCGTCACATACAAAAAACGGGTCTTCGGTTTTAGGGAAAGGATGCACACTAGCGGAATCGTCACATACAAAAAACGGGTCTTCAGTTTTAGGGAAAGGATGCACACTAGCGGAATCGTCGAATACAAAAAAACGGGTCTTCAGTTTTAGGGAAAGGATGCACACTAGCGGAATCGTCACATACAAAAAACGGGTCTTCAGTTTTAGGGAAAGGATGCACACTAGCGAAATCGTCACATACAAAAAACGGGTCTTCAGTTTTAGGGAAAGGATGCACACTAGCGGAATCGTCACATACAACAAACGGGTCTTCAGTTTTAGGGAAAGGATGCACACTAGCGGAATCGTCACATACAAAAAACGGGTCTTCGGTTTTAGGGAAAGGATGCACACTAGCGGAATCGTCACATACAACAAACGGGTCTTCACTTTTAGGGAAAGGATGCACACTAGCGGAATCGTCACATACAAAAAACGGGTCTTCACTTTTAGGGAAAGGATGCACACTAGCGGAATCGTCACATACAAAAAACGGGTCTTCAGTTTTAGGGAAAGGATGCACACTAGCGGAATCGTCACATACAAAAAACGGGTCTTCACTTTTAGGGAAAGGATGCACACTAGCGGAATCGTCACATACAACAAACGGGTCTTCACTTTTAGGGAAAGGATGCACACTAGCGGAATCGTCACATACAACAAACGGGTCTTCACTTTTAGGGAAAGGATGCACACTAGCGGAATCGTCACATACAACAAACGGGTCTTCCCTTTTAGGGAAAGGATGCACACTAGCGGAATCGTCACATACAAAAAACGGGTCTTCAGTTTTAGGGAAAGGATGCACACTAGCGGAATCGTCACATACAAAAAACGGGTCTTCGGTTTTAGGGAAAAGATGCACACTAGCGGAATCGTCACATAAAAAAAACGGGTCTTCAGTTTTAGGGAAAGGATGCACACTAGCGGAATCGTCACATACAAAAAACGGGTCTTCAGTTTTAGGGAAAGGATGCACACTAGCGGAATCGTCACATACAAAAAACGGGTCTTCAGTTTTAGGGAAAGGATGCACACTAGCGGAATCGTCACATACAAAAAACGGGTCTTCGGTTTTAGGGAAAGGATGCACACTGGCGGAATCGTCACATACAACAAACGGGTCTTCAGTTTTAGGGAAAGGATGCACACTAGCGGAATCGTCACATACAAAAAATGGGTCTTCAGTTTTAGGGAAAGGATGCACACTAGCGGAATCGTCACATACAAAAAACGGGTCTTCGGTTTTAGGGAAAGGATGCACACTAGCGGAATCGTCACATACAACAAACGGGTCTTCAGTTTTAGGGAAAGGATGCACACTGGCGGAATCGTCACATACAAAAAACGGGTCTTCCCTTTTAGGGAAAGGATGCACACTAGCGGAATCGTCACATACAAAAAACGGGTCTTCAGTTTTAGGGAAAGGATGCACACTAGCGGAATCGTCACATACAAAAAACGGGTCTTCAGTTTTAGGGAAAGGATGCACACTAGCGGAATCGTCACATACAAAAAACGGGTCTTCAGTTTTAGGGAAAGGATGCACACTAGCGGAATCGTCACATACAAAAAACGGGTCTTCCCTTTTAGGGAAAGGATGCACACTAGCGGAATCGTCACATACAACAAACGGGTCTTCAGTTTTAGGGAAAGGATGCACACTAGCGGAATCGTCACATACAAAAAACGGGTCTTCAGTTTTAGGGAAAGGATGCACACTAGCGGAATCGTCACATACAAAAAACGGGTCTTCGGTTTTAGGGAAAAGATGCACACTAGCGGAATCGTCACATACAAAAAACGGGTCTTCAGTTTTAGGGAAAGGATGCACACTAGCGGAATCGTCACATACAAAAACCGGGTCTTCGGTTTTAGGGAAAGGATGCACACTAGCGGAATCGTCACATACAAAAAACGGGTCTTCGGTTTTAGGGAAAGGATGCACACTAGCGGAATCGTCACATACAAAAACACACTAGCGGAATCGTCACATACAAAAAACGGGCCTTCAGTTTTAGGGAAAGGATGCACACTAGCGGAATCGTCACACACAAAAGACGGGCCTTCAGTTTTAGGGAAAGGATGCACACTAGCGGAATCGTCACATACAAAAAACGGGCCTTCAGTTTTAAGGAAAGGATGCACACTAGCGGAATCGTCACACACAAAAGACGGGCCTTCAGTTTTAGGGAAAGGATGCACACTAGCGGAATCGTCACACACAAAAGACGGGCCTTCAGTTTTAGGGAAAGGATGCACACTAGCGGAATCGTCACATACAAAAAACGGGCCTTCAGTTTTAGGGAAAGGATGCACAATAGCGGAATCGTCACATACAAAAAACGGGTCTTCAGTTTTAGGGAAAGGATGCACACTAGCGGAATCGTCACATACAAAAAACGGGTCTTCACTTTTAGGGAAAGGATGCACACTAGCGGAATCGTCACATACAAAAAACGGGTCTTCACTTTTAGGGAAAGGATGCACACTAGCGGAATCGTCACATACAACAAACGGGTCTTCAGTTTTAGGGAAAGGATGCACAATAGCGGAATCGTCACATACAAAAAACGGGTCTTCGGTTTTAGGGAAAGGATGCACACTAGCGGAATCGTCACATACAAAAAACGGGCCTTCAGTTTTAGGGAAAGGATGCACACTAGCGGAATCGTCA
The DNA here is from genome assembly GCA_034093135.1 of Erigeron breviscapus. Classification (NCBI taxonomy): domain Eukaryota; kingdom Viridiplantae; phylum Streptophyta; class Magnoliopsida; order Asterales; family Asteraceae; genus Erigeron; species Erigeron breviscapus. Next base: position 60,903,194 of record CM067169.1, read on the forward strand.
CATACAAAAAACGGGTCTTCCGTTTTAGGGAAAGGATGCACACTAGCGGAATCGTCACATACAAAAACGGGTCTTCACTTTTAGGGAAAGGATGCACACTAGCGGAATCGTCACATACAAAAACCGGGTCTTCGGTTTTAGGGAAAGGATGCACACTAGCGGAATCGTCACATACAAAAACGGGTCTTCAGTTTTAGGGAAAGGATGCACACTAGCGGAATCGTCACATACAAAAACGGGTCTTCAGTTTTAAGGAAAGGATGCACACTAGCGGAATCGTCACATACAAAAACGGGTCTTCAGTTTTAGGGAAAGGATGCACACTAGCGGAATTGTCACATACAAAAAACGGGTCTTCAGTTTTAGGGAAAGGATGCACACTAGCGGAATCGTCACATACAAAAAACGGGTCTTCAGTTTTAGGGAAAGGATGCACACTAGCGGAATCGTCACATACAAAAAACGGGTCTTCAGTTTTAGGGAAAGGATGCACACTAGCGGAATCGTCACATACAAAAACGGGTCTTCGGTTTTAGGGAAAGGATGCACACTAGCGGAATCGTCACATACAACAAACGGGTCTTCACTTTTAGGGAAAGGATGCACACTAGCGGAATCGTCACATACAACAAACGGGTCTTCAGTTTTAGGGAAAGGATGCACACTAGCGGAATCGTCACACACAAAAGACGGGCCTTCAGTTTTAGGGAAAGGATGCACACTAGCGGAATCGTCACATACAAAAAACGGGTCTTCAGTTTTAAGGAAAGGATGCACACTAGCGGAATCGTCACATACAAAAAACGGGTCTTCGTTTTAGGGAAAGGATGCACACTAGCGGAATCGTCACATACAAAAAACGGGTCTTCGTTTTAGGGAAAGGATGCACACTAGCGGAATCGTCACATACAAAAAACGGGTCTTCAGTTTTAGGGAAAGGATGCACACTAGCGGAATCGTCACATACAAAAACCGGGTCTTCGGTTTTAGGGAAAGGATGCACACTAGCGGAATCGTCACATACAAAAAACGGGTCTTCAGTTTTAAGGAAAGGATGCACACTAGCGGAATCGTCACATACAAAAAACGGGTCTTCAGTTTTACACACTAGCGGAATCGTCACATACAAAAACCGGGTCTTCAGTTTTAGGGAAAGGATGCACACTAGCGGAATCGTCACATACAAAAACCGGGTCTTCGGTTTTAGGGAAAGGATGCACACTAGCGGAATCGTCACATACAAAAACCGGGTCTTCGGTTTTAGGGAAAGGATGCACACTAGCGGAATCGTCACATACAAAAACCGGGTCTTCGGTTTTAGGGAAAGGATGCACACTAGCGGAATCGTCACATACAAAAAACGGGTCTTCACTTTTAGGGAAAGGATGCACACTAGCGGAATCGTCACATACAACAAACGGGTCTTCAGTTTTAGGGAAAGGATGCACACTAGCGGAATCGTCACATACAAAAAACGGGTCTTCAGTTTTAGGGAAAGGATGCACACTAGCGGAATCGTCACATACAAAAAACGGGTGTTCAGTTTTAGGGAAAGGATGCACACTAGCGGAATCGTCACATACAAAAAACGGGTCTTCAGTTTTAGGGAAAGGATGCACACTAGCGGAATCGTCACATACAACAAACGGGTCTTCAGTTTTAGGGAAAGGATGCACACTAGCGGAATCGTCACATACAAAAAACGGGTCTTCGGTTTTAGGGAAAGGATGCACACTAGCGGAATCGTCACATACAAAAAACGGGTCTTCGGTTTTAGGGAAAGGATGCACACTAGCGGAATCGTCACATACAAAAAACGGGTCTTCGGTTTTAGGGAAAGGATGCACACTAGCGGAATCGTCACATACAAAAAACGGGTCTTCAGTTTTAGAATATAAAAATCTTTGAAACTTTCATGTGATGAAAATTGCGGCAATAATTATGAAATAAAGCAAATATGTTAGAAATTATTTAGAGTTCGTGTAACCCAACATAAAGAGAAGCAGCCCAAAAATCTCATCACAACATAAACAAGTGAACAACTTTCGGGTATAAATCTTTGCTTTGCCATTTGCCATAAAATTTGAACACCTTTTTTTTGTAATTTATAATTGAAGTATAAATGACCAACATGAACCTTGAGTTCGGCTAACATACTCATTGTATCAGACTTTAGTTCGGCTAACATCAAACAAGGATACCACCAGATATATTTATCACAACAATTTGAAGCTGCTAACATCAGAAGAAGAAGAAAAAAAAATCGCAATATTCATCAAAATCGCATTGCGATCTTTAAAATCGCATAGCGATCTTCAACTTCGCATAGGGATCATCCACATCGCATTGCGATTCTGCCATTTCGCATTGCGATTTTCCCAGTTTGCGATTGTGGTATTGCGATTTTCCCAGAATTGCATAGCGATTTTTGCCTCTTTATGCGATTTTCTTGATTTATTGCGATTTATATGGCTATTTTGCGATAATTCGAAAAAACTTGGCTATTTTCGTACGATCGCAATGAAATTTGGCTATTGTCGCGATTTTCTCAATTTTTAATGAATAAAGGGGGGACACTAGTATAGGTTTTTTGTATGTCATGTGTTGCTTGAGTTCATAAAAAGAGTTTGAGAAGTTCTCTCAATCTTTGGTGATTTTACTTTCCATCTAGTGTGATTCCCGTCTGATAACACAACAGCTATCTTATTTAACCATATTTCATTTGCAGAAATTTATGCTACCCGTTGCAATTGGCACATCTCCCACCAAGGTTTTATCTTTATCCCAAATTGTAGCTGAAGATGAGCTCCTAAATGATGAAAGTTATGAAGACATATTGGAAGACATGAAAATATAATGTGGAAAATTCAGTAAGATAATATCTGTATATTGATTCCTATAATTTGACATTTTATATACCATTATGTGCTGTATTATGCTCATAATAATACTATATGATCTCAAAATTGTTCAACTAATTTGCAGGTACCTTAGTGAACGTGGTCATTCCACGCCCAAATCCTGATGGTGAACCAGTATCAGGGGTTGTTAAGGTCAGTTTAATCTCCTCCTTTCAATTTCTTTATCACCGTTACACCAGAAACTCACAATGAATCTCTTACTTATTGGTTTTCTTTGTTTATGTAGGTTTTCTTGGAGTATGCAGATACTGAAAGTTCAATGAAAGCACGTGTTGGATTGAATGGAAGAAAGTTTGATAAGAACCAAGTGATTGTGAGCTTTTACCCAGAGAATAAGTTCAACCTGAGGGAGTATGATGATGAATAATAGACTAGTTTTTTTACGGATTTTATTTTTTGATACTAGCTTATTAATCTGTCCCTTCCTGGGACAGTGAGATGTGTAATTCTGTGTTATTTTAATGGCCATCAGCCGCCACTTTCCAGGGGAGGTCTTGGGTTCAAGTCTTGCCAAAGGCAAACTTGAGATAACCAGGGGATTATTAAGTGGTTGAGAATCACTTGGACACTAGCCTAGCTGGGGGATTAGTGGGTACCAAATGATACATGGGATCAGGGGGTTTCCATCCAATTACCTTTTTTTAATATATTCAAAAGAGTTAAATGCAAGAATGGTCCCCGTGGTTTGTCACTTTTTGCAACGGCAGTCCCTCTCTTGATTTTTTAGCAACCGTGATCCCTGAAGATATGTTTCAGTTGCAACGGTGGTCCCTCACTAACAGAACCGTTAGTTAGTGCCGTTAAGTTTCCCATGTGAGAAGCACATGAGAGGTATTAATGTCCTTCCTCCTACATAAACAGAGGAGTGTTCAAAAATATCCGAACCATGATCCGAAAATTCGATCCAATTTTCTCCGAAAAGTTGATACCGTAAATTTCGGATTCAAATTCGGATATTGATTTTTGAAAAGTTTCAGATATTTTGGATCTCTGAAAATATCTAGATTTTTTTTTTGGGTTAAATTTCAATATCAATTTTTTAAAATTCGAAAATATCCAAAATATCAAAAAGTATCGAAAAAACCTAGTTTCAATATTCGAAAATATTATAAAACTTACGAAAATATCCAAAGCGTTAGTCTAAATATCTAATAATACGAAAATATCTATGATATTTATTTTTTTTCTAAAATTCGGATACTTGAGATATTTTTTTCTAGGATACTTATTTTTCCTAAAATTCGGCTACCCGAATTTCGGATGTTCAAAATTTTGGATAATGGATTTGAATATCCGAACACATATCCAAAAGTTTGGTTATCTAAAATTCGAATATCCAACATTTGGATATTCAAATATCCGACTTTTGGATATTCGAATATCCGAAATTTTCAAAAATCTTTACCTGAATCCGAATCCGAACCAAAATTTGAATATCCGGCATTTCAAATAATATCGGATTAGATTTTTAAAAAATTTGTTTGGATACAAATACTTTTGAAAACCCCTATGTTTGTGTAGGTGGAATGACATTAATACCCCTCATGTGCTACTCACATGAGAAACTTAACGACACTAATTAACGATTCCGTTAGTGAGGGACCACCGTTGCAACTGAAACATGTCTTCAGGGATCACCGTCGCTAAAAATTCAAGAGAGGGACTGCCGTTGCAAAAAGTGACAAACCACGGGGACCAATCTTGTATTTAACTCTATTGAAAACTTTCATTCGTCTTTTTCCTTTTAGATGCGTTTGTGTTGTTGCTTTAAATAAATATATATTTCATATATAGCGACACATCATAAGTAACAAAATGTAATTACAATGATTGACACTCCTCAACACTCAAATGGAAGCTAATGTGGTTTTGCCATTAAATAAGTATATATATTTGAAACAAACTTATCTATGACAGAATGATTTTTACGAGTAATTAGGTGGTTGAAGGTTCAACACAAATACTCTAAAACAACACAACCATCTTAAAATGAAATTTGAGGTCCCGCAATGCGGGGCTGGAATTATACTAGTTAATAATTATGACTAATTGAAAAAATAACAGTGATAAAGAGTTACTCCGTATATAGTAATAAGGATCAATAATGATAATCAAATTTGAAAAAATAATAGTGATAAAAAAGACTTGTATATTAATAAGGATTTGATGAAATATATGTTAGTTATTGTAAATTACAAAATAATGCAAGCACATTATAACATCAACATAGATATTGGTAGTATTAAACTTTTTATTTGATTATCTAATTATAGTTTTATTAGGAAGAAAGAAAGAAACTGCTCAGTGCCGCTTTCTGCGAGTTTTAAGTCTCAAATCTCAATACGTCAATGGTGTATGGGGATGTTAAGATATAGTTTTATTGAAAGATTTAATTATGGGTTTTGATTGTGAGTTGCAACCCATTTATTTTTATAAGGATTGATCTTGGCTTTGTTTTAGCTCTATCTTGGCTTTGTTTTTTGATGTATATAACATGTTTTGTTGACAAATCGCCTATTTGATGTTGTTTTTTAAGCTGTTTTAAGGCTATTTAGAGGTTATTTCAACGCAGTTTTACAGCTTCTTTTGTTGCAGTTTAGTGACTCTTATAATCTTTATCGGACATAAAAAGTTTTTGCCTACAAATTCTAAAGCATTATACTCGTATACCCTAATACCCATCCCCTAAAATATAAGATAGATGAAACAATTTTATACATCTACCTTTTCAACAAGTCAACCTTAAAAAAAAGATATTCCATTAAATATATTATACGGAGTAGTAATTTACATCATTCAGATTAATGATATAATAAATGTGTTATGTTATCATATATTTTGAGATAACAAATTAAGTGTAATGTTAACTCTCTACAGAGCCTCATCGTAAACGAAATTAATCGATAATACAAACCATTGGTTTGTCATTTACGCTAAGAAAATAACACAAACATGAGGTAAGATGTATACGAACCGAACACGAAATTTCTTAAAAGTTAAAGGGAAATGATGTCAAAGCTTAACAAAGTTGACCACATAATAGAGTCTAAGACTTAAGAGTTAAGAGACAGTGTAGTTATGTACGTGGCTAATTCTTCATCACATCTACAAGTCAACAAGTCGTCGTCTATCTACGATCTTTCATTACAAACTACTATACTAGTAACAAACAACGCCCAATCAATTCAGTTAAAAACAATCTTTTGAAAACTTCATCACAGCTGGCCGCTGTTCAAGCTTAATTAGCTTTGCAGATATCACTTCAGTTTAATGGCTTCTTCTTCTTCTTCAAGTGCTGTACCAAGAAGTAGAAAAGGAGGATGGACATATGACGTGTTTCTAAGTTTCAGGGGTGAGGACACTCGCAACAACTTTGTTGATCATCTTTTTGCTGCTCTAGATCAGAAAGGAATACACACCTTCAAAGACGACAAGATGCTCGGTGGAGGCCAACCCATCTCCGAAGAGCTATTGAAAGCTATCAAAGAATCAAGGTGGGCTGTTGTTGTTTTCTCTAAAAACTATGCCACCTCTTCTTGGTGTTTGGAAGAGCTTTCCTACATCATGGAATGCCGTGATCAGATGAAGGTATTACCTGTGTTCTACCATGTCGATCCATCCGATGTTCGGGGACAAAAAAGAGATTTCGCGACGGCATTCGAGACGCATCAAGACAAGTTTAAGGAAGGAGAGATGGATAAAGTGAACAAGTGGAAGGATGCTTTAACTGCAGCTGCCAATCTATCTGGCCAACATATCTTGCCACAAAATGGGTAAATCTCTCTGTTTGTTATATTATTTTTTTAAAACTTACAAATCTCTTTTGAAATACTAGTCAGTAGGTATTCTTCAATCGTGTTGCTAATACAAATCAACTAATTAATACTAGGGGTGAAGCTGCATTCATAACCAAAATTGTAGAAGAGATCTTAGCCGATATACAAACTCGTGGTGGTGGCAGTAGGGAAAACCATCTATGGTATAGAGCCTCGTATTGATGCCTTAATTTCATTATTGAAGATAGAGGCAACCGAAGAGGTCCGCATTGTGGGGATATGTGGAATGGGAGGGATCGGCAAGACGACTCTTGCCCGAGCCTTGTTTAACAGAATTGCTCATAAGTTTGAGGGTAGTAGCTTTGTTACAGACGTTAGAGAGAATAGCTCTAGTAAAAAGGATATGTGCACCTTACAAGAAAGGATTCTAAATGATATTCTAGGGGAGCGTCATGGGTACAAGATTAAGGATCGTGTTCAGGGAACCGAAATAATTCAAGAAAGATGTTGCAGAAAGAAGGTTCTTCTTGTTCTTGATGACGTGAATGATGTCAAGCAATTAGAGTTCCTAGGTGCAACACGTGAGTGGTTTGGTCCAGGAAGTAGAATCATTATAACCACCAGGGATCAGCATTTGTTATCATATGCTAATGCTGACAACAAATACAGACCTGCTCTTTTACGTGCAGATCAAGCTCTTGAGCTCTTCAGTAGGCATGCTTTTAGGAAAAGTGGCCCTCCAGATGGGTATATGGATCTCTCCAATTGTGCAATAGACTATACACATCGTCTCCCTCTGGCCTTGAAAGTTTTAGGCTCTTTTTTATGTGGAAGAGAAGCAAGTGTATGGGGAAGTGCTTTGGATACCCTAGCAAAAATACCAAGTACTGAGGTTATGGACACATTGAAGTTAAGTTTTGATTATCTTAATGATTCCGAGAAACAAATATTCCTAGACATTGTATGTTTCTACAAGGGGAAGGATGTAGATGATGTTACTAGAATACTTGATAGCTTTGGTTTTGACCCAGTTATAGGGATTAGCGTTCTTGTTGAAAAATCTCTTATAACCATCTCATCAAACAATAAACTGAGTATGCATGATCTCATACAAGAAATGGGTCAGAAAGTAGTTCAAGCAAGTGCTCCGAATAGCAGGCTATCAGAACTCAAAAAGATCCATGATTTAATCAAGAAGAAGGTATCTCTTTATTTACTAGCTAATATATATTATAACTTTGTATCAAAATGAGTACACCTTGATTTAAGTTTCACGTTCATTTCCTGCAGAAACTGGAATTAATTCAAGGCATAGTGGTGCCATGGGAAGAAAGTAAGGAGAGTTTGAGTGCTGATGTTTTTAAGAGCATGAAGAATCTTCGGGTACTCAATTGTTACCAAAACTTCACTTCTTGTGAACCCACCTTTCTTCCTGATGAGTTACGATGGTTTTGTTGGACTCACTACCCATTCTCTTCTCTGCCTATAGCACACCTGAGTAAGCTTGTTGGGCTTGTAATAGTGGACGGCAAAATTAAACATTTATGGAAAGGGAAAAAGGTAAATAGTACATGGAAACCAATCTCTTGCTTAGCATAAAAAGGTAAATAGTACATGGAAACCAATCTCTTGCTTAGCATCAGAAGTTTCTTTGTATAAATATCCAAACTTGAAATTCATTAACCTTAAATGGTGTGAATCCCTAAAAAGGTTTCCAGATGTATCAGGGGCACCAAACATCGAGAGTTTGAATTTGTCTTATTGTTGGAATATGGTGGAGGTTGATGAGTCAGTTGGGAGTCTGAAAAAGCTTCTTCACTTGGACATATCTGACTGCTCTAAACTCAAGTGCCTCCCATCCATGCTCCAGACGGAATCCCTGAAGACACTCATTCTGTCTTATTGTTTTTCTCTTAAAAGAATCCCGGAATTCTCGCCATGTATGGTCAATCTATCTAAATTAGATATTCGTGGATGTTATAAAATAAAAGAAGTGCCATCGTCCATAAAATATCTCTCTAAACTAAGCGACTTGAACCGATGCAGTCTCTTGAGAACATTCCAAACTCAATTTGGGAGTTAAAGTGTCTCAACACCCTTGGCCTTTCTTATTGCAAGATACTAAAGAAATTGCCAGATGATTTTCGAGCTTCACATAGACTCCATTCATATTCATGCTTTGACAAATTCTTATTACTTGAGAAAGTTAGTTCTTTTTGGTGATGTTGCAGACACTGATTTCCCCAAAAATCTGCATGGGCTTTCTCACTTGGAAGAGTTACATATACTTCACAACGATAAATTAATCCAATTACCTGAAAGCATCTCCCATCTTTCTGGTCTTAAACACCTCCTCTGGGCTTATAGCGGACTTCAAACTTTACATGGCCTCCCAACAGGAATACAAGTATTGACGGTAGAACTTTGCTTGTCACTGGAAAAGATTGATGATCTGTCAAAAGAGTACAAGTTGTTGAATAAGATATATATCTCAGGATGTCCGAAACTGCTGGAAGATGGAAGAAGCTTGAATAAGATGTTTGACGAATCTTTCTTTAAGGTCAACTATCTCTCACTCTCTTATCTTAAAGTTATCGAATTAACTATGATATAATAAATTTATTCTAAAAGCATATCCAAAAAATATCAAAGTTCACTATAGAATTAAATTGTGGATATTTTAAGTCTGAATTTCTTTCGTTTTTTATTAAAGAGAAAAAATACATAAAAAGGTAACATTTTACAAAATTCTAATAAAGGAAACCTATTTAGTTTTCGTATATTAAAAGAATCCATCATATTTCTTAAAAACATCTTAATAAAAGTAATGTCGTTAGTTTTTTTCAAATTATAACTTATATACAAACTTTTGGCGTGGATAGTGAAGTATGTTGTAGCTCAGAACCCTCCCTGCCTGAAACGTAACAGCTTGGCTGGCCAGCAGCCTGCCTACTGCTAGTTTTTTTTTTTTTTCATTTCTTAGTTAGTTTGTTGTGTAGATGTCACTTGCCTTCTTTGTGTTTTTATTTTTTATTTTGATTTATATCATTACTTTTAGAGTAGTAATGTTTTAATGTTTCACACTTTAACCGCTAAATCTTTTTTAAGACTTGTTGCTGCTGGTCAGCAGCTAGCCTGTTCTTTTTTTTTTTTCCATTTCTTAGTTAGTGTGTTGTGTAGATGTCTTTGCCTTCTTTTGTTTTTATTTTTATTTTGATTTATATCATTACTTTTAGGGTAGTAATGTTTTCTGTTTCACACTTTAACCACTAAATCTTTTTTAAGACTTTTGTATTTTTACCATTAAAGTTTTATTTTTGAGGATTCATGGTACTAAGTTTTAGTTTTTTTTTTCACGTCAAAGTTTTTATCTTCTTATTTTTATCTTCCAAGAATACCAAAGTTTTGTATTTTAAGATTTACGTTGTATTGTTTAACGATGCGTCTTTTTTGTCCGATGATAACAGTTGACATATTAAAATAATGACTTACATTAAATTATATGTCTGATTGTTATCCCCGCAGCAACCGGGTATAACACTATTATATATAAATAAATGAGGCTTCTACAAAACTGTGTCTCCTTAATCTTCACAAATTCTCTATTTTTCTATAACTTAAATATCGAGATACTTGATATAATCATATATACAATTTAAACCCCATTTGTTTATTGCTTACGGAGGACACGATGTTGTAACACCCCACCGTTGGCGGAAACATGAGGTGTCATGAAAAGTACAGCACGACATGGAATTACATAGATACTGCTAAATGAAATAGAATATAATAAATATATTCCCAAAACATGAGTTCAAAGTCATCACAATGCTAGGAAAGCTTATTACAAGTACGTCCATAAACAGAAATAGTCCAAGGCATGTAGCCTTAAAGTCTGGTAAAAGAAAAGGAGCACTAATCTCCGAAGTCCAGCCTAGCATGCAAGTCTTTATCCCTGATTTGCCTGAGTACCTGAAAAGTATACTAAAATGTGTCAACACAAAGGTTGGTGAGTTCGTAGGTTTTAGTCAAAAAGTCCAGTAAAGAAATAAGTCTTGTGTCGATTCTTTAAGTACAAAACAAGTAGTTGTTCAATATATAGTGAGCAGAGTTACGCCATAAGTCAAAGTACTCAAGTCTCAAAGCACGCACAGTCCAAGGTACTCAATGTACCCAAAGTACTCAAAGTCTGGTCTTACGGTACCTGCCTTAGTACAAGTCTCCAAAGCACTCATTAAGTACGTCAAAAGCACAATCATCAAGCACATAATCACATACATACAACAAGACATAAGCATATCATATGGCACAAATAACTCTATACGCATAGGCTCAATATTGAACATAAACAGAAATCGACAAAACTGTTTAAAAAGTACCAGTATACTTTTCACCCCAAAGCACGTAAAAAGAGGGGCTACGAAACTCACCTGAAAAGTGTTATGAAAGTATAACGAACGAGCACGACAAGCACAATCAAAGTCCACGACAATCAACCCCTATCAATAATACATGACAAGTCACAATGACAGTCTTTTGTCTTAAGTCTTAGCCTATTAGAAATGCCTTTAAGTCCATATGTCTTTATTTAACTTTTAAAACGACGTTTATTAAAAATGACGAGACTCGAATAAACCGAACAGAAGTCTGGCTTTGACACCAATGTCCTTTCTTAAGTTCAAAATACATTATTTTATCAATACAACCTGATTTGAAATCATTTTATAGCCCAAAATAAGTTTTACTCGAATTTAATCAAAACTAGACGAAACCGGAGATTTTAACCGAAAAGCTTACGAAATTGAAACGAGTAGAGGTTGAGCTCAACCTAATGGTTGAACTCGACCCACTACAACCCAAATATGTTATTTTAAAACCTTTTAATCATACGTTAGGCAATTGGACCAAAACTACACCTTTTGAGAAAACTAGTCAAGTTTAAGAACCGATTAAGCGCGTATGGACACGAAAGGCTAAAGAAATCGATTATATGAGTTAGGAAGTGGTCGAACTCGACCATGACAGGTCTAGTTAGACCTGGACAGAGGTCAATTCGATTTCATCTCAAGTCTTATGGGTCCGAGAGTTAAAACAAGTCATTTCGAGTCAAACTAGAACCTTACGAAGCGTTTAAGCGACAAACCAAACACAAAGGACCATGAGGTCGACCTAGACCATCAGAGGTCTAGCTAGACCAGCTAGACCAGCTAGACCAGCCTAGACTGATCAGATTTGGACACGTTTGAGCAAAAATGAATGATTTTGATGCAATTTTGTTAAAACAACGAGGATTATGGCTAGCCAATTCATACCCACGAGTCTTGATTGCACAAAAGTCCCTCAATTCAGTACAAAAAGGGCGGAATTCGACCGATTTCATACGTCATGCGGTTGACAATTGCACAAACTTTGATCTAGGATACAAATTCGACTAGTTTTTGAGTCTTTTGGCCAAGTAAAGGATATCCTTGAATATGTAGTTGCACAAAACCGATTACATGAGTGCATAATATGTCAAATCAAATCCTTAATCAAGGTTTAATTCGTTTCTTACACACAAATGTAGCCAAAAGATGCACAATCCACAATCAAAGGACATGATTCACTTAGCTTTTGATAAGAACCGAAAGAGTAAACATATATATACCATTAGGGCCGAATTATATAGACATAAAAACAGAACTTACACCCTTTTTTGATGATCAATTTGATGGCACACACTTGTTTCTTGATCGAAGATTGAAGCCTTGATTGATTTGCACGTGTTTGGAACCGAAAATCAAAGAAAATTTTGAGAATTTTGAAAGAAAACCTTGTGTGTGTGTGTGTTAGGACGCCAAAACAAAGAAAAGAGGGCAAAAGGCTTGGCCTTGTATTTATAGGCAAAGCCTACGGAGGGGAGGTCCGTCAGACTAACGGAACGTCTGACAGTTTTAGTCCTTTTTGCTTACCGGACGAACACCGAAAGTCATAGAAATAATTCGACCATAGTTTATGATATATTTTTGAATTACAAACACAACGACTAGTCACATGACCATATTTGACTCACGAAAGTATTTTAAATCTTTATTTAGGCATTTCTATTAGACAACTAGTCTTCCTCAAACATTCGCACCAAGTCTTAAAAAGTCTAAAACACTAGTATATAATAAATATGACATGTCTTAATCGTACTTTAATCCATACAATCTCACGTCTTTAGACTTAAATTTGACGGTTACTAACCTTATTCGAACGGAAAAGTATAGTCAGACGAACGCTCAGGTGATGGTTGTTACATCCCTCCCGTTAAAAGAATTTTGTCCCGAAATTCAACTGGTACTAGTCCCATTAAACAACTGGGGGTATTTAGTCTTGAAATGATCTTCTCGTTCCCAAGTATATTCAGGTCCTCGCTTTGAATTCCAACGAACCTTAACAAGGGTATACTTGGTTTTCTTTAATTTCCGCACCTTGCGATCCACAATCTCTAAAGGCTCTTCAACGAAATTCAACTTATCGTCAATCCAGATTTCGTCCATAGGCACATGACGTTCCTCCTCGGCTAGACATTTTCGAAGATGCGACACATGAAATACGTCGTGAACTCCCTTAAGCTCTTCCGAAAGTCTCAACCGATAAGCTACCTCGCCAACTCTTTCTAGTATCTCAAAGGTCCAATAAATCTAGGTCCGAGTTTTCCACTCTTGACAAATCTAACCACTCCTTTCCAAGGGGAAACCTTTAAGAGTACTCGATCCCCAACATTGAATTCCAAAGGTCTACGCCTAACGTCAGCATACTTCTTTTGTCGTTCTCGTGCTACTCTGAGTCGCTCTTTAATCTGGATTATTTTCTCGGCAGTCTCTTCAATAAGCTCAGGCCCAACCAACTGGCTATCGCCAAAGTCAGACCACGCAACAGGTGACCTACACTTCCGTCCATACAATGCCTTGAAAGGAGCCATATTAATACTCGCGTGATAACTATTGTTGTAAGAGAATTCTATCAAATGTAGATGGTCATCCAGTTACCACCAAATCCAAAGACACACGCTCTCAACATGTCTTCTAAAGTCTGAATCGTACGCTCACTCTGACCATCGGTCTGAGGATGGTACGCCGTACTCATGTCTATCCTAGTTCCAAAAGCCCTTTGAAACCCTCGCCAAAAAGATGAATTGAAACGAGTATCTCTGTCCGAAATAATCGAAACTGGTACACCATGCTTCAACACGACTTCCTTTACAAACTTCTTCACCAATTTCCTGCGGGGTCTTTCTCGCGAATGGCCAAGAAATGAACAGTCTTTGTCAATCTATCGACGATCACCCAAATCATATCATGACCTTCCTTTGTTCTGGGTAATTTTGTAATGAAATCCATAGTTACACACTCCCACTTCCATTCAGGAATTTCTGGTTGTCTGAGTAATCCAGCAGGCTTTTGATGTTCTGCTTTCACCCGTAAACACGTCAAGCATCGACTTACAAACTCAGCAACATCCTTCTTCATGCCAGGCCACCAATACAACTCACGCAAGTCATAGTACATCTTGTCAGTGCCCGGATGTACCGAATACATTGTATTATGAGCTTCGTTCAATATCAATGTCCTTAAATCACCAGTGGAAGGAACCCATAGTCTGTCCACGAAATACAAGACGTCATCGTCCCTTTTATCCAAGTGATGTCCATACCTCGTAATTCCTTCTTGAGAAGTTCTTCGTCACCAACCACTAGTGATTGTGCTTCTATGATCTGATCTCTAACATTTCTTTGCACTGTGATGCTCATCACACGTACTCGCCTAGGCTTAACCCTTTCCTTACGGCTTAGGGCGTCGGCCACTACATTGGCTTTTCCCGGGTGATAATTGTTTGATCCAGATCGCATGGATCTTGATCGGGAACAAGGAGGGGTTTTCTTCGATTTATTGGCGATTCCCTACCGGTGTAAAGCTTTGAGAAGCTTAACGCCATTGTATCGGAGGTGTTTGTGTTGGCGGTGGGGACTTCTCATAGTAGAGAAGCCGGCCACCTTAGGTATTTGAGAGATTAAGGTTATGTGTGTGTAGAGAACATGTCTCCATCCCATGATGAGGACCTCTATTTATAAGGGGAACTCATCTTGGGTACTATGGCTCAACCGAAGGTGTGAGTAGGGTTTTTGGGTGTTTCGTTGGCGATTCCCTTCCGGTCAGAGGGCCGTAGGCCGCTTTACGCCTATGATTGTTAACCCTTCGCCGATCGTAAGGCTTGGGGTTTATTTGTGAAGGTTAGGGATCCGAAGGTCGGATTAACGATTAGGGTTTTAAGTATGTGAAGGATGATCTTTGTCGTATGATATCTCCTCTTTATATAGAGGGTAGAAACTTGGAGAGGAGGGTAAGAGAATTAGGGTAAATCTCTCCCTCTTTTGAGAATATCTTATTTCTTTCTTGAGGAGATTTGTGATGATCATGTCCGAGGTATTTGGACTTAAATATTCATTTAATCATGGAAAGAATCTATATCCGATCTCTTTGATATGTTTCCTCGGAGCTGGGTATTTGTTACCTCGGGGGCTCCGGAATGATTGTATTAATCGGAGGTTGGGCTCCGTTCTGAGTATGTAGATAAGTAATTTTTACCTATACGAAGGTGCCTTCGTATCTTTTTCGGGTACGGAGGTAAAGCTCCGTATATGGTATATCATCAAGCCCCCCAGTCTGATGGGAGAGTCTATCTGTAAAGTATCGCATTAGACTTCAAAAATAATCTAAAAAATAAATAAGAGCTTACCTGTGTAACCGGAGCTCGAAAGAGCTTTGGTTTTGGATGCTCCGTTTTTTCTCCGTAACTCTTTTTAAGGGTAAAATTGACATTTCACACTGTCGCGTATATATCCCATCAACAGTTAATTCGGCGCTTATCCCGAAGAAAAAACCAATCGACAGTTTTAGTGGGTTATGCGCCGGTTTTTCAAACCATCCATTCCGTCCCCTATTTAATTTTGACGGCTCCGAAGATTTTCTTTTCCCCTTCTTTTTACTTTCGCTCTCCCACTGTCATTATCATCAAAAATATTCATTCCCCTCATTCGATCTTCTTCATATTATGGATCGTAATCATTTTCGTGTTATCAGCACCACATATTCAGAGATGACTGAGGACGATGTCGCGTGGTTTCGCCAGTGCTTCTCCCCTAGTGATCCTGAAATTAGGGTTCCGGGTCGGTCGGAATCGATTCTTGCCTCCTCCTGGTTTCATAGGTATGTACACCGCTCCTTTTTTCCGGTGGTAATCTTAGGTTTCCTTTGTCTCCTTGGTTATTAGGGTTACTTGATTACCATAATCTGTACTTGTCTGTGGTGCACCCCTTAGCGATTACCATGATAATGTCGTTTATCGTTGTTTGTCGTGCATATGAGGTAGAGCCCAGGATAAGTGTTTTTCGATATTTTTTCAAGTTTGGTGTTCGTGATGGTTGGGTTATAGTGGAAGAGAGGCCTGGTAGGTTATTTTTTGATATAGGCGATTCTGATATGTTGAACTGAGGCCGGGTTTTTGTTTTTTCCTGAGGTCTTCATATTGTGTTTGCAGAGTTAACACTCAGAGAGGCTGTGACCATGAATCCTCGGGGGATGGTTGTTGGTAGAAGGCCCCTGTCTCCTTTGATGATGGGGAGGGTCCCCTTTTTGCTGGTGTTTCTGTTCCTGAGCCACCTCCGAAGAGGCAGAGGGTGATGGGTGGCCCTTCTGGTGAAACGGACCCTGTGGCTGTAGGTCCTTCTGTCATTATCCTTGATTCTTCTCCTATAAGGGATGAAACTGCTACCACTACTGCTGCTCCAGTTTCTGATGCTAATCGAGGTACGTATTTTGATTTTGTTCTTATGCTTTCATAAATCTGATGTGTGTGCCTTCTATTTCAGCTGGTACCTCTGACCCTGGGTGAAGTCCTGGGAAAGAGCTAGTTGATGAAACTGGAGCGACTACAACTGGAGCTACTACAAATGGGGTTGCCACAGTTGGTGCTACCATAGCTGGTGAGTGGTTATGAGTTGTACATTTTGTTGTTTTCCCCTTTTATATTTATTACCGTTTCTCTTCATGTTTTAGGGATTCCTCTTCAGGGTGAATTGCCTGATCCACAGCTTTGCCGAATGAGTCTGGATATGATGGTTCCTGATCACCTTAGGACCATGCTGGATACCATGCCTGCTCAGAGGCTTGCTGAGATGACTAACCAGGCTCTGTTTGCCGCTGGTATGATTGGTTCAGCTAGTAGTGCCAGAGTGCACTATCTGGAGGAGAATCTGCAGAGGCACTAGGGCAGAGTTAGCTTCCTTGAGGGCTGCTTCGTCTGCCGGAGGTGACTCTTCGTTGGTTAATTCTCTATGAAAGGAGCTTGCTGATTCTCATGAGGCTTTGTCCCTTGCTACACAAAGTTTGGATGCTGCCCATGAGCGGATTTCCACTCTCACTCCGGGCCTGCTGCGGTGATCAACAGATTGGAGTTGGAGTTGGAAGATTCAAGGAACTCCATTGCGCCAGGTTATTTCTAGTGTGATTCCTCATGTCTTCCGTATGCTGATGGCGAGCCCTTAGTTTAACCAGAGCCTTGATGAGCTCATAGATGCTAATCGAGCTAATGCAAGAGCCTTGTTGCTTCTTCGTATGGAGAGTCGCGGGGATATTATCTTGAGTCACATGGAGAGGCTTTCTTGTACAGAGGAGAGGATTGTTGCTGCTGAAAAGGCCCTAAGGAATATATCTTTTCCCTATATCCAGCATGTTTCTTCAAATCCCGATGCTTCAGTAGCCGATCTTTATAATATTAGGCCTCAAGGGATGTAATTTGTTGGTCCTCTGTACTCTGTACATATATTTTTTGAAGCCTTGGCTATGTATAGGTTCTTGACTTGCTTTTATATTTGCTGCTTGTCTCTTCGCTATACTTCAGAGCTTATCATTCTGCATTCTTTCGTAGAGAAGTAATATCTTTTGTTTTTGTTATGCTTATACATTCTTAAAAGAGTGTCTTATGCATTTATGCTTATGCACTACAATCATAAGGAAGGAGTGACTTATGCATTTTATTCATGGGTTATTACCTCATGATTGTGTTTGAAAAGTCTTATGGGCGCCCCCTTAACAATTCAAGATAAAAAAATTTTTTATGCGCATTTAGGAAATTATTACGATCATTTTATAATTTTGTGGGAGCTTATAAGTACATGGCAGGAGGAAGTTACAATATTTGTATTGTTCCTAGCTGCTACTTTTATGCTGCCCTGTTTTGCTCCGTTAATTTGGCTTATCCCGAGGGCAAATTATGCTCCAACCGGTCTTAATGCCTGTTGGAGTCTTTGTGTGTGGATTTCTGCATCCTCTGCTGTCCAAGTTGTCTGGCCTTTCTTCTTTGAAGGATCCTTCGTCCATGGTTGCCATCTGTCCTCTGGGTCCTTTTTGGATTATTCTTCTGTTGCGTTTGTACAACGGTACAGAGCTCTTTCGTTTTGTGTCTTTAGTAAATGAAGAGAGTATTGTTTGCATTCCCCTGTGAGATTTGTACTGTACGCAACCATGTATTGTTGATGCTATCATGTGGAATTTCCTCATTCCTTCTCTGCCCAGGAGCATGTCATAAGGAGAGTCTGCTTTTATCACGATCGCCAGTATCTTTGCAGTTTTTCGCCAGGGGTATCCTCCTATAGTGGCATCCAACCAAATTTCTCCTAACGGACGGATGCGCTCGCTGGCGAATCCTACCACTTCCGTATCCAGTGGTGTGATTGTTTCTCGGAGTTTCTTTGGCAGTCGGAGGAAACTTTTCTCGTAGATTATATCTCGCCCACTCCCTGTATCTACCTGTGTGTTCTTCAGGCATACACTGCCTATATTACTCTTATTAGCACGGGGTCTATCGATACCTTGTCATCCCAGTTCTCCAAAATGATAGTGTTGGGGTCCTTTTCGAATTAAGGTGTTTGACAGTATCCTCCTCCGGTGCTCATCTGGCTCTCCTTTGTCGAAGCTTGGCCTGCTTCTTTTCACCAGGTGTGCTAGTTTTTTTTCTCTTGGCGTTGTCTATCTGTCTTAACAACTCTCTGCAGTAATCCGTACTGTGCCCATATCCATTGTGGAAGCAACAGAATTTGTCTAGGTTTCTGGTTCCCCGTCCGGATAACGGTAGTGGCCTGACAAATGTCTTTGCTACCTCTTCGGATGATAAGATTTCCGATGGAGTTTTCCAGAGGTTGCTAATTGTTCTTTTGTAGCTGTTGGTCCTATTGTAAGCAGGGTAGGTTCATCGATTCTCATCTCTACGGTTGCCTCGGTTGGCTTCTCATTCTTCTTTATCATTGTTTTCCATTGAGCCATGGCTTTTTCTGCTATTTCTTCTGCACTTTTCCACTCATGGAACTTATCCATCAGTTCAGCATAGCTATTTGGTTTACCGAGGCATAAATGCCGTATTAGTTCCTTCGATCGAAGGCCATGTATGGCTCCGGATATCCTTCTTCTGATATGCGTACTAGGGTTTCGAGTGCTGTCTCCGTATCGCTTTCAGAAAATCTTCTGCCTCTTCCTCTTCTTCCTGCTTTATATCGTGTGCCAATAGGTGGGGTCCAAATTCTTCTCTTAATTTGAATTTGAAGTCCTTATCGCTTTGTATACTTTCTTCGTGTAGGCTTTCGAGCCATCCCCTTGTCTTTCCATGTAGGAGGTAGAGAATGATATGGTAGACCACTGGGCCACTCCATCCTTCTATTTCTGCCGCTTCGTCTACATTCCTGAGAAACTCATCTACATCGGTGGTACCATCATACCAATGTAGTTCTTGGAGTTTCAGTATTCACCGGAGGCACATGCTGCGTAAATTCCTTGCGAACTGTAGGCATGACCCCTTGTATTTAGGCTCTGCTCCTTTTTCTTCAACCTTGTCCCTTTCGACTCCGGTTGTTGGGTTTGCCTTAAGATACTGTGGGGTCATAATACCATATGGGTAGTACCATGATGCCTGCACGTTTCCTGGGTAGCTTCCTCAAAGGGTGGTGTTCCCATGTACTGGATCTGTGGCCTCCGTACGGATAAAAATATCCTCCGTAGTAGTACGATGGATGTGTTCCCGGTGACAGGTACGCCCCTAGTCCAGACGTTGTCTGTATGGCACCCGCTGCTATTGTCCCAACGGAGGTCTCCTGATAAATCGGGTACAACGGGTATGCTTGCATTGGACTTTTTGCTGTTCTGGAATCTCTTTTTTTGTCTTCTGTTTCCTTCTTCTCGTTCAGACTCTTTCCTATTGGCTTTTGCTTGTTCTCGTCTGCTACAATGGAGCCGTCTCCTTTATCTTGAGCCTGGTCTCCATCTTCTTTCTGAGATTCATGTGCCGTTGATAGCGAGTTATCTTGTGCGGTGCCTACAGGGCGTGCTACATCACCCTCTTTTGGGTCTGGGGTTGTACTTCTTTCAATGCTACTCTCCCTTTCATTGAAGACGCCCTTTGTTGCCTTGCTTAATGCCGGCCTCCTGCTACCTGGTCATCTTGCAACTGGTGGCTCGCTTCGGTCCCTCGCATGTCTGGGGAACTGGGCCTCCTGACTGAGAGAGTTTCGTCGCCATCTTTTCTTTGGTCATAGGCGATACCTGACTCGTCTGTTTCGGAGGGAATTAAGGTTTGACATAATGCTTCTTGTTTTGATCGTGGTTGGATTCGATTTTTAGCAAATCCCACGGATGGCGCCAATTTTTTGATCAAATAATCGCACTATGCTCAACCGAAGGTATGAGTTGGGTTTTGGGTGTTTGTTGGCGATTCCCTTCCGGTCAGAGGGCCGTAGGCCGCTTTATGCCTATGATTGTTAACTCTCAACCTGCCGATCGTAAGGCTTAGGGTTTGTTTGCGAAGGTTAGGGATCCGAAAGTCGGATTAACGATTTAGGGTTTTTAATGTATTGTGTGTATCCCTTTCGTATAATACCTCCTCTATTTATATAAAGGGTAGAAAACTTGGAGAGGAGGGTAAGAGATTTAGGGTGAATCTCTCCCTCTTTGTGATATATTTTATTTCCTTCTTTTGAGGAGATTTGTGATGATCTCTTAGCGAGCCGTGTCCGAGATTATCGAGGTCTTATTATGTTATTTAGATGTTCTCGGAGCTGGGTATTTGTTACCTCGGGAGCTCCGGAATGATTATATAACGGAGGTCGAGCTCCGTTCTGGTATGTAGATAAGTAATTTTTACCTGTACGAAGGTGCCTTCGTATCTTTTTCGGGTACGGAGGTAAAGCTCCGTGTAGGGTATATCATCAGGTAAGTTAGGTTTAGGGTTTCCTTAGTGTTTAGGAAGGGATTTGGGCTGATCCCCTTTTCTTTAGGAGGAAGAAATAAGAGATTTCCTCCATATTTGGCGGAGCTCTGTTCTGACGCGAGAGCTCCGTAATTCTACTGAGGTGGTTGTTCTGACGAAGGTGAGCTCCGTTCTGACGAAGGTGAGCTCCGTTCTGACGGAGGTGAGCTCCGTATTTCTGGCAGAAAACATCCTTAAGCAGCCTCCGTAATAGCAGATTCACATACGGAGGTAGGGCTCCGTATAGGGTATATCATCAGCTATAATGAATGTCACATCGTAATCACTGAGTAACTCAAGCCATCTACGTTGTCTCATATTCAAATCTTGTTGAGTGAAGATATGTTGCAAACTTTTGTGATCCGTGTAGATTACACACTTGGTTCCATACAAATAATGCCTCCAGCACTTTAATGCAAAACCACTGCTCCTAATTCCAAGTCATGAGTTGTGTAATTCTTCTCATGGACCTTCAGTTGTCGCGAGGCGTATGCAATCACCTTGCCTCTTTGCATGAGCACACAACCTAACCCTTGACCCGATGCATCGCAGTACACCACAAAGTCATCAGATCCTTCAGGCAGACTCAAAATCGGCGCATTACATAACCTATCCTTCAAAATCTGAAACGCTTCTTCTTGTTTTTCACCCCAGACATACGGCCTATCCTTCTGTGTTAATTGCGTAAGCAGCAAACCTTAAAAATTCTCGATGAACCTTCTATAATAACCCGCCAAACCAAGGAATTGTCTCACCTCAGTCGGCGTCTCTGGCGTTCTCCAATTCTTGACTGAATCAATCTTGCTAGGATCCACGTGTATTCCATCCTTGCTCACAACATGTCCAAAAGTGTACCTCATTCAGCCAAAACTCTCACTTAGAAAACTTCCCATACAGTTTTTCCTTCCTCAATAAGTCCAATACCTTTCTCCCGTGTTCGGCATGCTCTTCCCTTGTCTTTGAGTAAATCAGAATGTCGTCGATAAACACAATTACAAACTTGTCCAAGTACGGTCGGCACACTCTATTCATCAAATCCATGAATACTGCTGGTGCGTTGGTCAATCCAAAGGGCATCACTGTGAATTCAAAATGTTTGTATCTCGTTCTAAAAGCAGTCTTTGGTATGTCGTCCTCGTGTACACGCAATTGATGATACCCTGAACGTAAGTCAATTTTTGAGAAACACTTTGCGCCTTGAAGTTGGTCGAACAAATCATCAATCCTAGGAAGGGGATAACGATTCTTCACTGTTAACTTATTCAGCTCACGATAGTCAATACACATGCGAAATGAACCATCCTTCTTTTTGACGAATAGAACAGGTGCTCCCCACGGTGACTGGCTAGGTCTAATAAATCCCTTATCTTGAAGTTCTTTTAATTGTGTGGCCAATTCTTGTAATTCAGTTGTTGCTAGTCTATAGGGGGATTTTGCTACAGGAGCTGCGTTAGGAACAAGACTAATGCGAAAATCAAGTTGTCGAGACGGAGGTAAGCCGGGTAGATCATCAGGGAAAACATCTTGATAGTCGCGAACGACGGGAACATCAATCAAGCTAACCCCTTAACAGATGCACTCATAGCAAGACCCTCATAAGACTCGGACTTCTCGCCCTGGACTTCTATCATTTCACCACTAGGTAAGGGAATTCTAATGATTTTTGCACTACATAGAATCGACACGTCAATCAAAGACATCCAGTCCATACCAACAATGACATCAAAACTCCCCATTTCAAAAGGTACCAAGTCAATAAAGAAAGCATGATTATTAAGGATTAATGTGCACGAACGGATGACTTGGTCTAGTCTGACTAATCCACCGTTAGCCATTTCTACGTCGAAACATATATACATAGGACTCGGCTTAGCACTCAGTAAAGGAACGAAACTATTCGCGACAAAACTATAATCAGCTCCCGAATCAAAGAGAACAGTAGCATAATGACCATTTAGAAGAAAAGTACCTGCAACAACGTTCGGGTCATTGCGAGCTTCAGCAGCATTCAGCACGAAAGCATGTGGGTCGGGAGTTGATGGCGTTGGATGCTGGAAATCTGCATGCTTCTTATGATCAGCTTCTTTACATGAGCACCATTGTTGGAACTGTTGTGAGTGCTCGACATCGGCTTTTGGTCCAGCAGCATGCGGATATGGAGGGACAACTGGCTAATTTGAGAGGCCGTTGTCGTGGAGAGGGTTCTTCTGTCTGTGATTCTTGTCATGGCGAGGAATTTTTTATTTCTCGACTGCAGAATGATCTCCTTTATTAAGAGGCAGATGGCTGAGCAGAGAGAGCAGTGTTCTGAGTTTTGCTAGGCAGCTGCAGAGTGCCCAAGCAGAATTAATCATATGGGATCTTTTTGTGAGACGAGTAAGAAGGTTGTTGATGAGAAAGATGCCCGAATTGCTAAGCTTGAGGCCCAACT
Source organism: Erigeron breviscapus (assembly GCA_034093135.1). NCBI lineage: Eukaryota > Viridiplantae > Streptophyta > Magnoliopsida > Asterales > Asteraceae > Erigeron > Erigeron breviscapus. The sequence goes on from CM067169.1 coordinate 60,926,641, forward strand.
GGAGGAGGCTCGTCAAAAAACTGCTGTTGCGGAGTTGAAGTCTAGGAGAGTCATATCGGAGGTTATCCCTCATGTTTCGTTGAGCTGGAGAAGCGAAGAGGCTGGTATGTTTGGCGGAGGTTGTGAATGCCAATCGTGCCCAGGAAAGGGCATCCGTTTGACCAGCTGGCAAGGGATGGAATGATTACCCTTGCTCCGGATTTTGTGGACCAGACTTCAGAAAGGGTGGCAGCAGCTGAAGATGCCCTTGCTCGTGCAGATTTCCCATTTGTGAAGATATTTCTGCTGATGACTCTGCCTCTGTTGGAGATTTGCTTCAGAAGAAACCCCGTACTTCCTCTTGATTCTTCGCGGAGTTTGACTGTTGTATTGTTTCATGAACAATTTGATATTGGTTTGTTATACTCTCTGCACTTTGATTTTATCTTTATTGCTAAAGACTTTTATCGTGATGCTTGAGTTTTAACCGGGCTTATATCTATATTTTAAGATTTTGCCATGGTTACGTTGGATTTAATGAGCGTCCTCTTACTCCAACTTTTATTTTGTATATTTTAATTACTTGTACGTACTCATAATTATATTTGCGAAAGGTTGCGACCCTGTTCACTTAATTCTTATTTTATTAAAGACTTGCTCCAAAAAATGTAATACATATTTTCGGAGCTCTGTCTTATTTAGTGATAGAACCGACGGAGATTGGTTGCGTTCCATGATCTTCCGACTGACTTGTCTTCCATGTCGACCAAGTCATAGGCTCCATTTCTGTAAGCTTGAGCCACTTTATATGGTCCTTCCCATGTTTGGCTGAGTTTGCCTTTTTCCTCTTCTTTGCTCTGGCTATTGAGCCTGAGCACGTAATCTCCTAGTTTGAAGGTTGACTTCTGCACCCTTTTGTTGTAGTAGCCTTCTACTTTTTGTCTGTAGGATGCTGCTCGTATTGCTGTTATTTCCCTTCGCTCAACCAGGATGTCCAGGTTTATTCGAAGATTTTCGTCATTGTTCTCCGTCTCTAGGTTGGATACCCTGCAGTGGAGACTTGGAGCTCCGTTGGCAAGACTGCTTCGGACCCATATACTAAGCTAAAGGGGGTTTCTTTTGTTCCCCTTTTTGGTGTGGTCCTCAGTCCCCAAAGTACCAAAGGTATTTCATCTACCCATCCTTTCGGGTGGGTCCCAACCTTTTTTGATGCCTTTTACAGGTCTCGGTTTGTTACTTCGACCATTCCGTTACCCTGGGGGTGATATACAGATGTGAAATTTTGTGAATTTTAGCCAGTTGCAGAAATCTGGGAAGGTGCCCTCCGAGAATTGCTTCCCGTTGTCAGAGATGATTATGTGTGGTACCCCAAACCGACATATGATATGTTCGAAGACAAATTTTTCTATATTTTTCCCTGTTATTTCTGTCAGCGGCTTTGCTTCTACCCATTTGGTGAAGTAGTCAATTGCAACAACCAAGCATTATGTCCCGATGCTGCTAATGGCAGTGGTCCGACTATGTCGATCCCCCATTGTGCAAATGGCCATGCGGAGATGACGAGGTCATATCTTGTTTTGGCATTCTACTAACTTTGCGTGTAGTTGGCAATTTACGCATACCTGCAGTATTGCTGATGCGTCTTGATGCATGGTTGGCCAGTAGTAGCCGAGTCTTAATACTTTTGCCACTATTGACTTCGGGCCGGCATGATGTCCACAGACTCCTCCATGCGTGTCTGTGATTATCAGGTTGGCCTTATTTGGTCCTACACATCTTAGCCATGGGGTTAGAAAGGCCTTTTTATATAGTATTCCATCCATGATCTTGAACTGTGGTGCCTTAATTCGTATTTTCCTAGCTTCGTTTTTGTCTTCTGGGAGGAGTCCGCTTATCAAGTATTCTCTTATAAGCTTCATCCAGTTATTAGGGTCTTCCGCAATTGCAGTTAACACCTCTTTTTCATTTATTGACCTATCTTTGAGTACTTCGATTAGGACATCCTTGGCTAGGTGTGAGAATGTAAGGGATGCCAGCTTGCTTAACGCATCTGCCTTTTGGTTCTGGTTCCTCCTTATATGCTCTATTTCAAATGATCCGAAGCAATTTACCAACTCGTGGACTTTCTCCAGGTATTTTTTAATTGTGGGTTGCTTTGCTTCGAATTCTCCTTGGACTTGCTTTGCTACTAGCTGTGAGTCCACGTATACATGGATGTGGCGGACCTTCATTTCTTTTGCTAATGCTAGTAGTGCTTCGTATTCTTCATTATTTGTTGTCTCGAATTCTAATCTTAATGCGTATGTATATTTTTTCTTGTCGGGCCCTATCAACATTAGCCCTGCTCCGGATCCACTTTTGCTTGAGGCTCCGTCTGTGTACAGCTGCCATTCGTTGCTGTCGTTTTCTTCAGTGATAGTCAACGTGCTTGAGTGGCTTGTAGCTCCGGTTTCTTTATTGTGTTGGGTTTCCGCAATGAAGTCAGCCAGCACCTGTCCTTTCATCGAGTTTCGAGTACGAAACTCGATGTCATGTTCTCCGAGTTCGATGGCCCATTTGGCCATTCTTCCACTTTTCTGGTTTGAGAAACACTTGGTTGATTGGTTTGTCCGTCAGGACGACAATATTATGGGCTTGAAAATATCTTCGTAGTCTTCTGGCGGTGTGAACCAATGCCAGGACTAATTTCTCAAGCTCCGGATACCGTGCTTCCGCTCCTTGTAGTATTCTGCTGACGAAATAGATTGGTATTTGCTTCTTATCTCTTTCTGCTAATAACACGGAGCTCACGCATTCTGCGGATGACGCTATATATATGTATAGTATCTCTCCTGCTATAGGGGATGTCAAAGTTGGTAGCTCCGCAATGTACTTCTTCATTTGCTCGAAAGCTTCTTCAGCTTCGACGGTCCATTTAAAGGTTTTTTGTCGATGCACCCTTTAAGCGTTTTGAAAAATGGGAGTGTTTCCGCTCCCCTGGACAGGAATCTGCTCAACGCTGCCAACTTCCCATTCAGGCTCTGTACTTCCTTTATGGAAGTTGGTGGGAGCAGTTGCGAAAGCTTGTTTACTTTGGACGGATTAGCTTGTATTCCTTTCTTCGTGATGTAATACCCCAGGAATTTTCCTTCTTCTACCCCGAATGAGCACTTCTTTGGGTTAAGCTTCATGTTGATGCTCCTTAGGGTATTGAAGGTTTCCTGTATATCTGTCAGCAATTCTTCTCGCTTTGCTTTTGATAACCATGTCGTCGACATAGGCTTCCAAATTTCTGCCTAGCTGATGCTGGAAGACTTTGTCGACCAATCGCTGGTAAGTGGCTCCTGCGTTTTTTAGGCCAAACGGGATTTTCGTATACAGTATATTCCTTTGCTAGTGTAGAACGATGTCTTCCCTTCGTCGCCTTTGGCCATTTGTATCTGGTGGTATCCTTTATATGCGTCTAAAAAGCACTTTAGTCTGAAATCCGCTACGGACTCGACTTTCCAGTCAATCTCGGGTAGGGGGTAGCAGTCTTTTGGCGTGGCTTTGTTTATGTTTGTAAAGTCTACGCACATCCGCCACCCTCCATCGTTTTTCTTTACCATAACCGGGTTAGCTACCCATGTTGGGTATACTGATTCTTTTATTATTCCGCTTTAAGAGCTCCTCCACCTCTTTTAGTGCGGCTTGGTCTCTTTCCGCCAGAGATCTTTTCTTCTGGTGAACTGGGGTCAGGTGCTTTTGTTCATTCAGCCTGTGCTCCGTTATGAATTCTTCCTCCGTATTGATATTTTCCGGGGGACTCCTGTCATGTCGGAGTACTCCCATGCGAAGACATCCATGTTATCTTCTAACAATTTTCGAAGCTTTGACTTGAACTCTGTTGGTAGTTGCTTCCCTATTGAGATTAGCTGCTCCGGGAATGCTGGGTTTATCGCGATCCCTTCCTTTTTATCCTGTCTCTACTACTGCTGGGATTGTGACCTTCGTCTCTTCTCTGGCGCGTTTTACACCATGGACGTGTCTCCCAGTGTCGCGGAGGGACTCTATTGTTCCTACCCCTTTTGGGGTCAGGAATTTAACCATCGAATGGATTGTTGATGCGACAATCCCTAGCTTCCTCATGGCGGGTCTGCCTAATAACATGTTATAGGGGGAGGGCGACCTTACTATGACAAAGTCGAGATCCTCCGTCCTGACGGTGGGGGTCTGGCCGATCTGAACGGTTGATTTCTCCAACGGCCAGGTCCGCTCTTCTGCGAACCTATCAGGGGTGTTTAGCAGAGGTCATAGGCGCCGCACTGATTCAGGAACTGCGGATAGAGAAAGACAGCCATGTTCGTTAGAGGAAATCACAATTCACTTACTCCGTCTAGTATACCCTATGGACAGGATATTGCAGAGACGGTGGCTTGTATCACCAGCGGTTCTTCTGGACAACGGGTCGGCTTCTCATCACCAGAACCCACACCACTATCATACTCATCAAAATCTATACCTAGATGTAACACCCTGCTTTATAAAAATATGGATTTCAAAAATTTTTTTTCCAACTTTAAACATAACACTGTTAACAAAATGCGGAAGCGACGTTTAAAAACTCCCATCTGATTCCTAACGGAATCAATAAACATAATAAATGTCTCAAAAGGTGTTACCAGCAAGTATCATCACAATAATCCAAATGAAACCCACAATCAAAACCAACAAAGTAACGGCCAAACGGCTAAATAAATAGGTCTACTTAAATAAATGCACTATGGGTAACTAAAGCCAACATCCATAAGCTCCAGTAAAAGCTACCCATCTCACAAGCATGCTACCAAGTCGCCAATCAATGCCTAACCTGAGGGCACAACACATTTCCACAAAAACAAGTGTCAGCTATTAAAGCTGAGTAAGATAACAGGTTAGTTTAATAAAAAGGATTGCCAATTAAATCAATTTATAAAACAACTCATGCATACATAAAGGCTCAACAACAATAAACACAATCTGCATAATAGGAATATCAAATCCTATAATGTGCCTAGCAATCCTCCAATATCAACACTAGCCACTTAACTGCACAAGCAACACAATCAACGCAAAGGTTATGCCAAAAAACTACACAAATAAGTTGTGTGAGGCGGCCATATGACCAAATAGGAAACCTCACACCCGACTAGATGGGTAGACCTTACGGGTCCATCAACCGTTATATGGATAGGCATAACCAAATCCATGAGTAACCCGTTACTACACTGGTGGTCAATCACTTCACCCGGAATTACTCTACCAACGCTAATTGGGTCAAACGGGAAACATGTACAGTGCCCCCGAGTGATCAACGCAGCACAACTAGCCTAAATAGGCTAACTGTGGGTTAAGCTTAACTCTTTCAACGCTATGCTCGAGACTTATCAACACTAGTGGATTTCATCCACCCAACTCATCAACACAATTAGGTTGCAACCATTCTACTCATCAACACTTATTCAACACTAATGGATTTTACCCATTACTACTCATCAACATTAGGGCATTTAACGTGCACGTGACATGACAACTTAAATCATGTCTAGTGTACTATGTCAACAAGTACTCAACAAGTAACATCACAACTCAAACAAAAAGCTACATAAGTAAATCATCCAATAAACATCTCATTACTACTTAAACATGCATGGACAATACCCGAGTCAACCTCCCTCAAATATCCCACACCCAACATATGCATGAGATAATTTAACTTCATAAAAGGGTAATTAAATAAAACTAAGTTTTGTTGTGTCCCTCATGTGTCAAAAGTGATATATCTTACCTCTAAGAGCTCCGCACACCGCAATTAGTGATAGTTTATCAACTTCGTTATGTATTATAACGACTTTCATAGTCTGTATGACACAAAATAAGAATATATTGTGTCTAATGCTTGCTCATCCCACGCATCTCACCAAATCCGAATCAAAGAAGTATACTTCAATATTATTATTCTGATTCTTTGTTACTCTCATTGAGCAGCTTCAAGTAATCAATTCATTTATGCACTTCTATTATTTATTTATTATTGGATTGCTAACGAAACCAACAATGAAGTATTTTCAATATTTTTGCGGCTAGACACAATGTTGATCCTCTTTTATTTTTCTCTTTAATTGCCGCTTAAACACATCACCCATGAACACGTTCCTTCCATGTATTTGCTTTGATGCGCACGAGACACAATTAAGGAATTCTCCATACGACTCCACAAATAAACCGAATTGTTCTTTATTTGTCGGCTAGTGCAGATATTGGGATGACAAACCAATATACTCCTTACTATTTTTCCTTTTTATTTCCCTTGAGATATGGATGACACACAAGACAGGGATACATATAAATTTGTTTGTGGATTGGTGATGACGACTGGAACAAACCGATGGTAATGCCATCGTTTTTTATTTTTTTGTGTTTGTGTTTGACGGCAGCTTTGTGTATATATATATATATTTATTTTAAGATTAGGGTTAATAATATATTTTTGGTTAATCCCTAATCAAGGTCAAAAGAGTTTCACAAACCGACACTTAACACCCTTCTAACTTTATTAACCAAATAACCATCTTGAATAATTTCATTTCAACATCTAGCAGTATTAATTTCAAAACCAATATAAAAACTATACCACCTCCTAGACTTTGAATCTATTATCAAACAATTTTAAACACCTTAAAGGAAACACATACACAGATTTATCCACATAAATAACACAGTATTCTACTTAATTACTACATAATATCAAAATAAAACACATAATAATTAACACCATAATTAACCACATAGAATATGGCGTCACTTAACGGTAGGTCAACATAGACTAACGGTCAAAGTTAACGGAAATAGAATAAAAAATGCGTTGCCTCCAACGCCCTTCCTTTTGGTTCCTATTTCAGGGAGGGATCGGGACGGTCCGTAACTGCCATCGCGAACTTCCCTTACTCAGGGTTGAGGTCGGCCATCTAATTTTTCGATATCCTCATCTACTCGAAAACTGTTTGATCAAATAATCGCACTATGGCTCCGACCTAGGGTTTGGGGGTGTTTGTATTTTAGAGAGGCGATTCCCTTACGGTAAGAGGGCTGAGAGGCCGCTTTACGCCTGGTTGTTTAGGGTTTTTATCTCAAGAGGTGAATGAATCCTCTTGGATGTAGATCCGTCCCTATATATAGGGGGTAGGAAACTTGGAGAGGAGGAAAAGAAGTTAGGGTAAATCTTTTCCTTAAGAATATCTTATTTCCTTCTTTGAGGAGATTTGTGGTAATCTCTTTGCTGGAGTCGTCCGAAGGTATTTGGACTTTAATATATTCCATAACAACTTCTCTCTAAGATATTTTCTGACAGTCCTTGATTTGCACACTTATATTATGATTAATCTAGACAAGAAAGTAATAACAGAAAGTAAAGAACATAAACAAGAACAAGTTCAATTGTAAGAAACTATGCAAGTCTAATCATATGTATCATTGATTAAACGATGAATACATGGTCGATATTACAACTTTTCTTACAAGAATACAAATGAACTAGTAATTGCTAAGCCTAGAAAGGAAAAAAACTTAAGCAATTACAAAATAAAGTGACACACACTTTGTGGTGACAAACACAAAGTATAAATGGTGCGGCTGTGTTGCTTTATATAGGAAGGAATTAGGGCAACACAGCCTTACAATGATAGTGATGTGATGGTGGTTGTCGACGTTCCATTGGCTCTAAGTACTTGGATCCAGGAGCCTTTGTCTTCTTTACCAAAACGGGTATGAGAGAGAAACCCTTGTGTTTTGGTCCACCTGCATCTTTTCCTTTTAGGGTAAAATACAGTTGGATGAACCACCATATGACTTGTCTTCTTTTGGTTTGAAATCTTCCCGCCTTGACCAACAATTTGGAAAGCAAACCACCCGCTGACGAGAGTCAATGACTCGCTGATGACTCGCTGACGACCCACGTCAGCGACCAAGTCTGGTCAGCGAATCCTTGACTCAACAATCTCCCCCTATTCGCTGAGAAGACTTGTTGAGTGAAGACTTTAGAAAAACAATATAGAAGGATGAAAAGATGTCTTATATATTTAACTTTAAACATTACAAGCTGACTCATACAGCATTTACATTTGTAAGACATCTATTCATTTTCAGCTTCAAATTCCCAAGCATGTTCTTGCTTGGCAATCTGAACTGCTGGTCATTGTATCTATGAGGCTTAACCAGCTCCTCATCCAGCTTGCTGATAAACCCTCGGTTGTTGGTCGTTTCAGAACACCTTCTTCTTATGCTCAGGATGAACCCAGTGGACGCCTTTTCAAGTTCAGATAGACGAAAGAACAGCTGGGTATTTTGAAAATTTGTGAAGAAAATACCAGCTGGATTCTCTATCACTCTCCCTTCCTCAAAGACACTTCTTGGAGGAAGTCTGGTGTTTAAAGCAGCATCACCAGAGATAGGAGGAAGGTCAACAGTCGATGTTCGATGCTCCATCTTCCTCTTTCTTTGAACTTGCCTTCCAGCTGAGGTAGGAGATGGCTGCTGGAGTACCGAACACTTGCCTCAGCATGGGCAAGTCCACCTTGAACTTTGTTTCAAACTCCAGTGCTTTCTTGAAGTATTCTTTCAGCATGCTTTGGAGCTGCTGGTAGCTGGCAGCCTTTTTATCTTTCACCAGCATGTACACTTCCACCCATTCTGAAGCACCTAAGTTGGTTACTTTGACCCCTTCCAACTTGGTTGGCTTGCCAGCACCTTCTCTTAAGATCTTCAGGTTGGTCTTTAGGCCCATTTCAGCTTTAAAGGCCTCAGCGGCAATAATTCTTTGAGGCCTGACTCGATCATCCATCAGCTTCAGCCACTTAGCTTTCTCTTCTTCAAAATTGGCTCTTTTCTCGCTGAGCTGCTTCTCAACTTCCTTGTGTTTTTGCCTGTACAAGGCTTCAGCACCACCTGATTTCAGCAGCATCCTTTGCTCATCATCAAGCTGATCCTTTTCAAGTAGAGGTAGCTGCCTGATAAACTCAAGATTTTTCTTTTCATTTTCTTCATTTTGCTTGATCCTATCCAGCTCTTTGATAGCATCTTCTTGAGTTTTTCCATCAGCAGTTAGTGCCAATACATCAATCAATTGATGCTGATGGCCTGCTGAGGATCGTACGGAGAGTTGAGCAGCAGTGGGAGGTTTGAAGAAACCAGACTCAATAAGCTGTTTTCGGCGAGCATCGGAGAGAGGAGTAATTTCAGCATTTGCCAGATATGTGCTATGAAAGATTGGCAACATTTCCCTTGACCTATCCCTGGCCATTCTCTCAGCAAATCCAGCTTCCCATGAAGCTCTGACCGTTTCAGGGTCCAAACGCTCTTCAGCATTGATAGCTACAATTTGTTGCTCCCCCTCAACACCAGCTGGGGGAGCTTCAGCATTAGTTTCTTTTTCAATCTCCCCCTCAGCACCAGCAGGGGGAACTTCCATACTTGCATCCTCTTCAGTCTCCCCCTCAGCACCAGCAGGGGGAACTTCACTTTCTTTTTCCTCACTAACAGCCACAATTGCCATTTCATTTTCCTTTGTGGTGTTAGTGGCATCATCATTCTCATCCAAGGTATCTTCAGCAGTGTCTTCAAAGATTTGGGCAACTGCCTTGTGCACTGCTTCATTTACCAGTTCTAAAATAGCAGCATCAACCTTCTCCCCCTTGGAAGTTGTATTGTTAATAACAACTTCCACAGTGGCCGGCCTTTTTGATTGCTGCTGAACAAGTTGTGACAGCAAGTGCTTGATTTCATCCACTTCCTTCTCAAGTTTTTCTTGTCTTTTTCGATCTTCCTCAGTGAAGGACGCTGGAGGGGTTGGAAGATCAGCTACTTGCTTTTCCAAGGCTTGAATAGCCTTAGTGTTGCTTTCAACTTGAGCAGTCAGAGGGGTGATGAGATTTTGCAACTTTGTGATACTAGCAGCAGCAGACATGCTAGTAGAGGCTGCTTTCTTTGCAGAATAGCTGGAAGCGTTTGCGCATTTGATCAGCGAGGTGGAACCAGACTTCAGGATCTGCTGATCACGCTTGATAACTTGGATGGATTCATTGATTTTATGTTGATCATCAGCCAAGGAGACAATTTCCCCTTTAAGTGTGTCTACTTCCTTGCTGTTTTCATTTTGCTTGCGGTACCAGCTTTCCAATGTCTTCACCAATCTGTCACCTTCTTTATCTTTGAGCTCTACAGCGAGTGTGGCAGCCTTTGTGAGATCGCTTAACTGAGACTCCACTCTTTCCAAGCGACAAGAAATACCCGACTCCTTAGCCGAAGGAGACTCCACTGGTTGTACTGGTGGAGTGTTGGGTCTAGCAGTGAGAGTAACTGCCTCAGTATCTTCCACATTTTCATCATTTGCTGCTGCGTTTTCACCAGCAGCAGCAGCATCAACGTTTCCTTCAGTGGCTGCTAAGTTCACAGCAATCTGATCAGCATCATTAGCAACAAATTGATCAGTGGCTGTCTCATTTTCACCAGCAGCATCATCATCATTTTCATCCACCTCCATGTCACTGCATCTACTTCTTCAGCATGACTATCAGGATCAAGTTGAAAATCCTCTGCCACAATGCCACCAACTCATAATCACTTTCATCATCTGCTTCTTCAGTAACAACATTATCAACACCAACAACCTCTTCTTCAGCAACAACATCATCAATACGCCCAGTTTCAACATTCAAATTTTCTCCCCCAGCAACCTGCACTTCAGGAACATCAGCAGCAGTTGCGTTCCTTTCAGCAATAGAGAAGCTGATTGGGTTGGGGGATGAACGAGTGTCAGATTCAGGTTGTTGCTGCACTACATTTTCAGCAGCAGCAGGGGTTTCTTCTTCATCGATGAGAGAGAGTTGAGAGGGTTCCACCCTTCTTAATATTTTCTTCCTTTTAGGAATAACTTGACTTTTCTTGGCCACTTTGGGAGTTTTGGAGGATGCTGGAGGGGTTATCAGCATACCAGCTCCAGCAGGGTTTGGTTTATATACATCAGGGTACATGGTGAAAAGTACCTGCTTCATTGCTGGAGTAAGCGCAGCATACTTTGAATCAAAGTGCTCAGGGTCACAAGCAGGAATTTTATAGACAGAGCTTGCAACCCTTGGAGAGAGAATGAAATGAGCGCCCTCTGGCATGTACTTTTCTTTCAGCACATGCCTGAAAACCAATGATAGAAAGCGTGTAAAGGGCACTGAGCTTGAGCGATTTCTTATAGTGATCTTTGACTTCAAATCTTCAAATATAACATTTGCAAAGTCAATGTTTCTACCATTTGCCAGTGCATAAATCATTTGCATCTGGGCAGCAGTGGCTTGATCAAAGGATCCACTGTTCCCACCTAGGCATTGAATAACATGTGTGAATAGCAACCTCCATACACCAGGAATATACTTCTTTTGAGGATTACTGTGCACAGGTAGTGCTGGTACCATGTTTGTCCCATACCCAATGGTCAATAACCATTCTTTCCATACTGAGGTAGGGACCAAATCAACAAAGGGCCTATCTATGGATTGTTTAAGAAGCCTAAGAACATCTCTTAATAAATCTGCAGAGATGGTGATGGTGTGTTTACCTTTCATGACTGTGCCTTTAATGGTGCTGCTGGACACATCATAATTACACGTCCACCAGAATTCCCTCAATAGATGAAGACACATCTCATGAGGATTTTTATAGATTGCTCTTCTAACTGGACATCCTTTGATGAAGTCCAGCATAGAATAATATCCTTTAACCTTGGAAGGGATTTCTTCGGATCCCAAGTAATTATTTGCTTTGACAACTAGTTCTGGGCTTGAAAAGAAACTTTGTCAGAAGGACGAATGCCTTCATTCTCGAAGACTTTAGAAGTGAGATAAGTGGGAATGTTTTCAGGGTTTTCTTGAATTTGTTCAGATTGAGAAGCCATTTTATATCAAGATGATAAGAAAGAAGATGAGAGGATTGAAAGAAAAACTGAAGAGATTGAGAGGAAATTTGAGAGAGATTTTAGGAGTGAATGAGAAAGAAAATGAACGTGAAAAATGGTATGGGAGAGGGTTCCATATATATGGTATGGATATGGGACCCATAACAGTACATACGAATCGTCATGGACTCTTTCATACGTAATATATATAAAGAAAATTATTTTGTACCAATGATAGTACAAGAAAAATAGTTATATATAAAGAAAATACGTTTAATTATACGTATGTGAGTAACGTATAAAAAAGTTTTGATGTGACAACTTGTACCCTAAGTTCAAATGTACTCAAGTAGTTACGGCGCGTACAGTGTACAAGTTGCCCATTAGGGGGAAAATCGAGGTAACCGATTGAAATTCTTATTAAAATATTAATAAGTATACTTAGTGGATATGCTCACATAACTGAATAGTTGAGATCTAAATATATCCACTGACCAAGTTAAAAAAAAAGGTTAGTCTGACTATCTTTGTACAATTTTTGGCAAATTGTCAGCCATCAACGGATTTTGTTTGTCTTTACCAGTAGCCGTTTGCTGCTGGACTAGATAGAGGCTTTTAGCCCTCTATTGCTTTTGTTTGCTTTTTCCCAAAGCAACAGGGAGTAACGGATTTGATAAGTCTTTACCAGCAGCCGTTTGCTGCTGGACTAGATAGAGGCTTTTAGCCCTCTATTGCTTTTGTTTGCTTTTTTCCAAAGCAACAGGAATTAACGGATTTGGTTTGTCTTTACCAGCAGCCGTTTGCTGCTGGACTAGATAGAGGCTTTTAGCCCTCTATTGCTTTTGTTTTCTTTTTCCCAAAGCAACAGGGATTAACGGATTTGGTTAGTCTTTACCAGCAGCCGTTTGCTGCTGGACTAGATGAAGACTAGCTCTCCATTGTTTGATGTTCAGCAAGTAATATACCTTTGAACATGATTAAAGAAATTATTGATCTTAAGATCACTTTTCAACTTATAAGAGAGATAAGTTGAAGTATCAGTAGACATGACAGTCATGTTGCTGATTCACCATTCAGCATTCCCAACTTGCTGACCAAGAATTTAAATCTTGTTTGATCTAAAGGTTTGGTAAAGATATCAGCAAGTTGGTCATCAGTGGGTATGAAATAGATTTCCACATCCCCTTTCATGACATGGTCACGAATGAAGTGGTACCTAATGTCTATGTGTTTGGTCTTAGAATGCTGAACAGGATTATGTGTGATAGCAATTGCACTTGTATTGTCACACATAATGGGAATCTTAGAGAATTCTAGTCATAGTCAGCGAGTTGGTTTTTCATCCAGAGGACTTGTGCACAACAACTCGCTGCTGATACATATTCTGCTTCAGCAGTGGAGATGGAAACTGTATGCTGTTTCTTACTAGACCAACTAGTCAGCTTCCCCCCCCCCCCCAACAGTTGACATCCACCACTGGTGCTTTTCCTGTCTAACATGCATCCAGCATAGTCAGAGTCAGAATATGCAACTAAGTCAAAACTGGAGTCTTTGGGATACCAGAGACCCAGTGTGGGGGTACCTTTTAGGTACTTGAAGATTCGCTTGACAGCGAGAAGATGAGACTCTCTGGGAGAGGCTTGATATCTTGCACATAGGCAAGTAGCAAACATGATGTCAGGACGACTCGCTGTGAGGTACATCAGCGAGCCGATCATTCCTCTATAGAGAGTAGGATTCACATGCTTACCATCAGGGTCAGCATGGAGATTATTTGGAGGAGACATGGGAGTGGCTTTGGTGGTCACATTGGACAGGTCGAATTTAGCCAGCATGTCTCGAATGTACTTCTCTTGGTTAATGAAATCCCATTTGGGAGTTGGCGAATTTGTAGACCAAGAAAGAAGGTCAGCTCACCCATCATGCTCATCTCGAAATGAGAGGACATCAGGGAGCTGAACTTAGAACAAAGTTTCTTGCTGGAGGACCCAAAAATGATGTCATCTACATATATCTGAACATATAGGACATCATCACCCTTTCTATAGATGAAGAGGGTGCTATCAATGGATCCTCGCTGAAACTTATTGGAGAGAAGAAATTCAGAGAGTGTGTCGTACCAAGCTCTGGGAGCTTGTTTAAGACCATAGAGTGCCTTATAGAGACGATAGACGTGGTGTGGCTTGGCTGGATCTTCAAAACCAGGTGGCTGCTCAACATAAACTTCCTCATCGAGTTTTCCATTTAGGAAGGCACTCTTTACATCCATTTGATATACAGTGAAGTTTTTTGTAAGCAGCATGTGCCAAGAATAAGCGTATAGCTTCCAGTCTGGCCACTGGTGCAAAGGTTTCATCATAGTCAACACCTTCTTCCTGAAGGTAACCTTGTGCAACCAGCCTAGCCTTGTTACGTGTAACAACACCATCTTCGTCCATTTTATTACGATAAACCCATTTTGTTCCAATTGGTTCTTTTCCAGGAGGTAAAGGAACCAAGAACCAGACATGCTGTCTTTGGAACTGGGTAAGTTCCTCTTGCATGGCAGCAACCCATGAAGGATCAACCATTGCTTCTCCTATGTTTTTGGGAGTAATCATAGACAAGAAGTTTACATAGAGACATGTATTTCTTGTCGCTGATCGAGTAATAATCCCCTGCTGGGATCTCCAATGACTTGGTGAGCTGGATGACTAGATGTCCATTTAAGCGCAGGAGCACTTGAGGCACCAAGTTGAGTGGCAGCGGAATTTGGAGCGATGGGATCAGCAGGAGCATTATAAGAAGAGAGGTCAATGGTAAGAATGGGTTCAGGAAAATGATCAGCAAAGCCATTCGACTGATTTGAGTTATCATTGATGGAGGAGTCGTCAGCAGACTCCATTTCTTCATAATTTGCTGAAGCATCATGAAACTCATCCTCAGTAGAGTCATCAGCATGCACGTCATCAGCCAGTGATCTAGGTTTGACTGATGCTGCATGGATTGATCTTAGGATAGGCTCAACTGGCTCAATCGAGTAGATATGAGCAGCAACTTGCTCTAGTTCAACATCAGCTGAACTATCCTTTTGTGATATGCTGAATAGTATCAGGCAGCGAGCAAGAAGCATCAACAAATGAGTCAGCTTCCTCAGTAAGAGGGTCAGCAAGCTCATTGAAAATGACCTCAGATGAGTTAGATTGAATGTCCTTTAGGGCTGATGAACTTTCATCAAAAGTAACATGAATGGATTCATCAACCTTCTGAAGGCGAGTATTGAATACTCTAAATGCCTTACTGATGGATGAATACCCAAGAAAGTATCCATCATCAGCTTTAGGATCAAATTTTCCTAGGTGATCCTTGTTGTTTAAGATGAAGACAGGACATCCAAATACATGAAAGTATTTGATTTGAGGTTTCTTACCTTTCAACACCTCATACGCTGTCTTGTCATGTCTTTTGACAATGAGACAGCGATTTTGAGTATGACAAGCTGTATTGACAGCTTCTGCCCAGAACTTGCTGGGTAGAGAGGACTCACTGAGCATGGTGCGAGCTGCTTCGATGAGAGTTCTATTTCTCCTTTCAGCGACACCATTTTGCTCAGGGGTTCTAGTAGAAGAGAAATTTTGTGAGATCCCTTGATCAGCACAAAAGGCTTTAAGAGTGTGGTTTCTGAACTCAGTACCATGATCGCTCCTGAGTTCTTTCACCCTTATGCTGTTGAGATTTTCCATTTTCTTAATGAAATTAATAATCTCTTCAGCAGCATCACTCTTGGAATGAAGAAAGATAGTCCAAGTGTATCGTGAATATTCATCCACTATTACTAAAGTGTATTTGCTACCCTTTAGACTTTGGACATTCACTGGACCAAAGAGATCCATGTGAAGAAGATGAAAGCAGCCAGAGATGGAATTGGCCTGCTTTGTTTTAAAGGTTGCTCTGTGGCTTTTACCCTTTTCACAAGCCCCACAGAGCCTATCCTTTTCAAAGGAGAGATGAGGAAGGCCACGAACAAGATTCTTTTTGGCCAGTGAATTGATGGTTTTGAAATTCACATGCGACATACGCTTGTGCCATAACCAATTTAGTTCAGCAGCTGACTTAGCAAAGAAACAAGTCTCACTATCAGTTTTGATAGGAGTGAAGTCCACCAGATATACATCTCGTTTTCTTGGAGCGACCAAGACGACTTCCTTGTTTACATTTACAATAGTGCCTTGATGTTTATCAAGAATCACTTTGTAGTCAGCATCACAAAGTTGACTTATGCTG
The DNA here is from genome assembly GCA_034093135.1 of Erigeron breviscapus. Lineage (NCBI taxonomy): Eukaryota > Viridiplantae > Streptophyta > Magnoliopsida > Asterales > Asteraceae > Erigeron > Erigeron breviscapus. The sequence goes on from CM067169.1 coordinate 60,942,818, forward strand.
ATGAGATTATGTTTTAATCCATTAACATAAGCGACCTTGGAGAACTTAATGAGACCATTTGAGAGAAGTCCATATCCTTCTGTTTGCCCAGTGAAGTTGTCACCAAATACTACAGTAGGGCCAGTAGCCTCTACGTAGTTATCCAGCAGGGTCTTAGTGCCAGTCATGTGCTTTGAACAGCCACTGTCCAAGTACCACACACCTTTTCCCAGTGAGCCCTGCATGGATATGACAGAAGGATTTAGAAAGGTTCACTGTTAAACTCACTGACAGCCATGTCAGCGGGATTAAAGTAAGGAGCTTCAGGGATGACAGGAGTGGATTCAGAATTTTCTTCTTCAGTGCCATTTGAAGTATGAGGAAGAGAAAGAGCACTTGGGTCAGCAGTCTCATCACTTGGATGAGAATCAACAAGCTGATGATCAGGAAGCATGTCACTAGTGACCTCATTTGTGAAGAATTGATCAGCAGAGGTATAAGTAACAGTGTTTCCAGTATCAAGAACAGTCAAGCCACTGACTTGATTGTTGTTCCCATACTCGATCAGAATGCTGCCTTGAGCATTAGTGATTATCTCTTGAGAGAGGGGAAAGGAGATACGCTGAGCAGCAATGAAGTCAGCAATGTTTTCCTCAGTGAGATCGGTTGACTCTCCTACACTATTCCTATGATCAGCGGAAGTAGAACTTTCGCTGACCATAGTTGAGGAAGGAGCAGCTGCTGAGGAGGAAGGATTGGGTTGAATGACAACTTCAGGAGCATTCCTGGAGTTATCTTCATCACAATCAGCAGCAACATGACCTCTGCTTCCACAAATGTAGCATTTTTTGACAGAGGAGCTGCCCTTCTGACTTTGAAGGAAGAATTCCTTCAATTGTGAGGAAAGATCATTAACTTGCTGGGCTAGCTCGCTAATTTTGGGGTCAGAAGAGGAAGATGCCTTTTTCTTTGGCTTAGGCTTTTGCTTATGCTTTTGTGGAAGCTGAAGCATCTTAGGAGCAGGACCCAGAATGGACTTTCCTTTTGGGTCCTCTGATTGAGAGGTAGAGGGATTTTTTGATCCCTTGACTACACTCCATGCTTGATGGACAGCAGGGTGAGAAGAAGAAGGACCCTGCTGAGATGGGTGCACTCTTTTGGGAGTGACCGATCTAGGTTGCTGATAGGGAGTAGCAGACCTCATTTGCCTATGAGGCAAGTACTGCCTTTTTGGGGTAGTGGACCTCACTTGCTGATGAGGTAAGTGTCCTCTTTGAGGAGTGATAGGTCTTACTTGCTGATGGGGCAAGTATCCTTCTGAGGAGTGATAGACCTATTTTGTGCATGAGGCACTCTTTCCTTTTGAGGAGTTTTATTCCTCAAAATAGGAGCAGGCATTGATTGGAATGCCTGTTGGGGGACCTGTCTATCAGCAGGTCGGACCTTAGAAGGTCCAGCTTGCTGATATCTAGCGTCCCCGAACCTGACGCGCCTTTTTAAGACACGCTCATCCTGCACAGTTTTACTGTTAGCATGAGTAGGAACTTGCTGAGAGGATGAAGAAGAAGAAGAGGGTTGAACAGCAGGGGCAGGCACTTGCTGACTGACTGAAGTAGCTCGCTGAGGCGTGCTATAGTCATAAGGGACAGCAACCTTACTTCTTCTGAAAGGTTCAGTAGGTCTGATGGTGAGCTGCTGAGGAGCAATGGGTTTAAAACCATCACTACCAATATCCCCTTCAAAGGATTCCCCAGAAGAGTATTGAACTCTTCCTTCGTTTGGCATCATGCCAATAATGGGAAGATGAGGATAGGGGTTGCTGGTGCTTGCTGAGGAGCCAGCACCATTTTCCTCAGCAGGATTAGATGGGTCGCTGGTAGTAGGAGAGGTAGTACCAGCTTCCATTTCATTATGGTAATCGTTAAGACCCCTAACAAAATACCATTTCTTCATCTCTTCAGGAGAGATGACAGCAGACGGAGGGATAGAAATTTTAGGCTTCACCTCATCATTGAACAAGTCAGAAAGAGAGGCAGCGGCAAAGTCACCGCCTATTACTGCCTGAACTTGGGCAGGGACTTGTTCGTTTAGGCACTGGTGGTGAAACCTGGAAGCTTTTGACCAGGAGGTCACAATCTTCTTAAGGTTGGCAACTTCAAGCTTGAGTTTTTCATTCTCAAGTTGAACCTTTTGTGCCATCAACTCATGAGATTGGAGTTCAACATGAACATTCCTCAGCTCATTGAGTCTTTCAGATTTTTCACTTAACTCCAAGGAAGTAGAGTCAAGCTTAGATTGGACATCAGCTCGTATAGATTCAACGAACTGAAAGTCACAAAGAAGAGATTCGAAGATTTTTGGTTTATCTTCTTCAGAAGCAGAGGAGTGAGCACAAACCTTTTTTATGGTGACGTTTACCCACTGACTTGAGGAGACTTGATCTCTTGTCAAAGCATCTCCATCAGCGAGTGCCATAAGGCACATGGCGTCAACATATTCTTCATCTGACTCTTCTGAGTCAGCCCAATCGTGCTCTTCAGCAACCAGTCCTTTCGCTGGTATTTTGGCCTCTTCCATCTCAGCAACCTTAGCTTTTAGCTGATAGTATTTGTTCCTGTACTCATCAGCAGGTTTAGAGATATTAGGTTTAGGGACAGCAGGAGTTGGAAGAACAACTCTGCATTCTTTCTGGTAGTGCCTTTCTACCACATCTCCAGCACTCCTCTTGAGTTTTGTCAACAGGAGGCTTATATGGAGCAACCGACTTACGGTTGTTCCATTTACGGGAGTACCTTTTACCAGCGACTAAGGCACAAAGTCCATAAAGTCGCTGAACATCTCTTGTTTCTCTTCAGCATTAAGATCATCAACAAGAGATTGAATAGGTTGTGGTAGATTAGAGGAGCTGGCATCAGTATTAAGATTACTGGGCTCAGCAGAGACAAGGGCGAGAGGGTCAAGAGCAGAATGTGCTGAAGAAAAAGAAAGGGACACTACCAGAAAGAATGCAGAGTTGTTCTTCCAACTCCTGCTGTCCCTAAACCTAATATCTCTAAACCTGCTGATGAGTACAGGAACAAATACTATCAGCTAAAAGCTAAGGTTGCTGAGATGGAAGAGGCCAAAATACCAGCGAAAGGACTGGTTGCTGAAGAGCACGAAGAATGTAAGAACAGAAAGTAAAGAACATGAACAAGAATAAGTTCAAATGCAAATATCTAAGCAAGTCTAATCATATGTATCATTGATTAAACGATGAATACATGGTCGATATTACAACTTGTCTTACAAGAATACAAATGAACTAGATAATTGCTAAGCCTAGAAAGGAAGAAGGAAACTTAAGCAATTACAAATAAAGTGTCACACACTTTGTGGTGATAAAACACAAGTATAAATGGTGCGGCTGTGTTGCTTTATATAGAGAGGAATTAGGGCAACACAGCCTTACAATGATAGTGATGTGATGGTGGTTGTCGACGTTCCATTGGCTCTAAGTACTTGGATCCAGGAGCCTTTGTCTTCTTTACCAAAACGGGTGTGAGAGAGAAACCCTTGTGTTTTGGTCCACCTGCATCTTTTCCTTTTAAGGTAAAATACAGTTGGATGAACCACCATATGACTTGTCTTCTTTTGGTTTGAAATCTTCCCGCCTTGACCAACAATTTGGAAAGCAAACCACCCGCTGACGAGAGTCAATGACTCGCTGATAACTCGCTGACGACCCACGTCAGCGACCAAGTCTGGTCAGCGAATCCTTGACTCAACATTATGTTATAACTAAAACTATAAATATATTCTTGCTTACAGCATGCTTCTTGAGTTTCGTTTGAATAATGACCCGAAGACACCTTTTCTGGGTAGCGTGGCAGAGCTCCGAGGAGGTATATCATCAAAGCTATTACAGTACGTCCAATACCAAATAGTACAAGGGCATGTAGCCCTTAAAGAAATTTAGATATGTGTTATATATACCAATTGTTCTTAGTATATTTGTGGATATCTGGCAAATCGATTTTTGTTCTTTAATAAATATATATAACTAGTTTTTTGTCTACGGGCGTTGCCCCGGGAGACATTACGTAACATCTACACATGTGAAAAAATTATATAAAAATGAAATTTTCGTGGCAAAAATTAAAAAGTGAAAAGTTATGTGGTTAAAAGTAAAGAAAATGAAACTTTGGTGGCTGAAGTTGAAAAAATAAAAGTATAAAAAGTAAATAAAACAAAACTTTTGTGTGTAAAGTAGAAGAAATGAAAGTGATGTGGCAAAAAGTAAAAGGACGAAAACTTTATAAATTTCTGTGATAAAAAGTAAAGAGAATGAAACTTTCGTGACAAAAGTTAAAAAAGCGAAAGTTTTAAAACTAAATAAAACAAAACTTTCGTGTCAAAAGTAAAAGAAATAAAGTTATGTGACAAAAAGTAAAAGTTTAAAAGTTTATGTGATAAAAGGTAAAAAGAATGAAGTTTCATGGCAAAAATTAGAAAAACTAAATAAAACAAAACTTTCGTGCCAAAAGTAAAAGAAATAAATTTATGTGACAAAAAGTAAAAAGTTAAAAGTTTCCGTCATAAAAAGTAAAGAGAATGAAACATGCGTGGCAAAAGTTAGAAAAACATATGTTTAAAAACTAAATAAAACCAAACTTTCGTGCTAAAAGTAAAAGAAATTAAAGTTATGTGACAAAAGTTAAAAGGTTAAAGTTATGTGCCAAAATTAAGAAACCTAAAAATCTAAATAATCTAAGTTAGCTGATAGGGACCAGTGTTGCAACAAATTTAACGACAGGGACTAAAACTGCAGAAAAACATAGCTGATGGGGACCATTATTGCAACAATTTTAACGACACGGACTATAGTTGCTGAAAAAGATGGGCGCACGGAAATCGAGCAACGGTATTTATATATATATAAATATGTGATGATATGAAAATTATAAAGAAAGAAATATGCAGAGAGTATTATACTTCAAAAGGAAAAGTTGCTTTCATTTTAAACCAATGAGGCCTATATTACATAAACTGACTTGAACTAACTAACCCACTAAACCACTCCCTAAAGAAATGGCATACATGTGACCAACTAGCTAACGTTCACCACTAAATTCGGTCAAACAAAGACCAAGTCTAAAACACATGCTAATAAACATAAAGACTAAATAATACCAAATTAATTAACGGGCCATGGATCCCAACCATTTTTTTTTAGTATCTCGACCACTACGACTATTTGCAGCGATAATCGCTGCAAATAGTGCGGGCCCCCTGCCAGTAATGGCAAATCTGGCGAAGAAATATCGGGCCCCCCCTCTATTTGCAGCGATAATCGCTGCAAATAGTGCGGGCCCCTGCCAGTAATGGCAAATCTGGCAAAGAAATATCGGGGCCCCCTCTATTTGCAGCGATAATCGCTGCAAATAGTTGGATATGGACAAAACACCACTATTTGCAGCGATTATCGCTGCAAATAGTCTGGTGGAGATACCAGCTAGTAGGTCGGGATCCCACGCGCCTTAATTAAACAAGAAATAAACCATGAACAAATGTAACCAGTAGCCACGTCCAAGTCTACTTCTTATTCATGTCCATGCACTAGTTTAATAAACCCAACTAATGAACTAATTAAGTCAAGATTAAATCTCAACATAACCAAAATAATAGATAAAAATAGTACTTCTATCGATAATTGAAGTACATATAATGTGTGTGTATATATATATAGGGTTAACGTGAGAACAACAAATATGGAGAGAACCGTGAGAACCACTAGTTTCCCTCCCTCTTTCTCCTTTTTTGTGTGGTTTTTTATTTTTTTTTTCATTTTTTGAAACTTTTTTTTGTTTTTTATTTTCTTTTAACAAAAACCCATTCCAAAAAAAAAAAAAAAAAGTTTATTTGTAAAAAATCATATGGGTTACGTGTTAAGAAAACGTATGGATACGGTACGGGCGTTGCCCTCATCCATTCTAAAGGGGTTGTCACCGGACGCATATGAGAATGGTATGGATTTGATGGGCGGCGATCCAAGAGATGGTGACGGTTGTATACGGTAGGGCGTAGCCCTTAACTCTAAGGGCAAAGCCCTTAGAGATGGATTTTTAGTGGTTCTCACGGTTCTCACCATATATGTTGTTCTCACTTGATCTATATATATATAGAGGTTGGGTATTGTAAAACAAGTATTAAAGTAAAACAAATAAGACAAGATCTTGACCCTTAGATCATGGTTAAATTGATGCACGAAGATTCACGAAACAATTGATGCACGATAATTTTCATGATGCACGGTGATCTTCAGTGAAGAAAAACCTATTGTTTTATTTTTTTTACTTTAATACTTGTATTAAAGTAAAACAAATAAAACAATAGGTTTATCTTCACTGAAAATCACTATGCATCATGAAAATCATCGTGCATCAATTGCTTCGTGAATCTTCGTGCATCAATTTAACCATGATCTAAGGGTCAAGATCTTGTCTTATTTGTTTTACCTTAATACTTGTTTTACAATACCCAACCCCTATATATATTTATTAAATGCAAATGATTATCTAGTTTTAGGAGGAATGTAAACATAGTAGATGATATGTCGATGTCACGTTGGTATATTGAAGCATGCTCTAACAACATATGTAGATTTCTTTTGGTTTAACACTTTTAATTACGAAAAAAATACTTGTCATAACTAAAACAACATTTATACTACAATATATCTTGTTCCAATTCCGCTAGATGCGATTACTAAGCATTTATGATTGTTGGATATAGAAACGGGTTGCAGCTGATGGTTGTTTGAGTATCAAGATTCCTGGAAGTAATATCCCAAGTTGGTTCAAAGAACAAAAGTATGGGAGCAAGATAGCATTGAAGTTACCTCCCAAATGGCAAACTGAAATCATTGGGTTTGCTATCTGTTGTGTTTCAGTAACAACGTTAGAAGATCCTTATATAAAGTTGAGATTCGAAAATGATGAAATATTGTTTTCAAAGTCAAAGGCTAATAGTATAAATGAAACCAGAAAAGCTGAAGTGTTGTGGATTGGTTATATACCGTATAGTTTGTTTGAGCGGTTCCACGGAGGTAATGATAATGATTTCGAAGGTGAAGATTGGTTTCATATGACCAAAGGTAATCTTGTCTTTGAATTACCAAGCTATGTTGTAAGGTGTGGGGCAAAAGTTGTCTACAAAGAAGAGGTGCGATCCATCCAACAAACCATTCCCTCTATTTCTTCTTTTTATTGGAGCTGGAAGCTTACAAAAGATGAGTTCACCAATTCATTCAAGGATAGAAAAATCATGAATATTAAGATCTTCGTATTCCATTGTCATTTTTGAGTATTTTACAGAGAAAGAAGAAGATTTAGAGGCCCACTTTTTATTCTCGAGCCAGGTCCCGAAATTTTTTTTCATTCTCGGAGACGGCACTGAGCCATCCATTTCATTTTTGTTGTTTGTATTTCTGATTGTTGTTGTTGATATATTTTAAGTATAAGTACTTCTATTAGGAAATATTTATCTTTGTGTTGAGTTGTAATTAGTTATAGAATTGTCGGACCAAAAGTGTAAACTTAATCTTTAGGTATTTATATTCCAAGGATTGATAAACTCGTCAACTTTTATGTAAACCTTAAATTAATCAATTTACCCTAATACTATGTTCATCTTCATCATTATATGTTTCCAGAACTTTAACATAACATTTTACCCGGCCGTCTCTGAAGATTTATAGATCCAGACCGATAAAAATAAGGGCCCATAAGCTAAACGCAACAAATTATATTATATAAATTAATCTCTAAAAACGACAATAAATGTTATATCAATAAATAAAATCTAAAACCTAAAGACATAAATAAAATTTCGATAGGTTTAAAACAACATAAAAAGACCTAAAGAAATGACAAACAACTATGTCATTGTTTTTTAAATAATAATAATGATTTATATATCATTTAATAATAATATATTATTTATATGCGTACATATTACAATAAATAATAAACAAAAGTAACTATTTGTCATGTCAAATAAATGAAAAGTGGAACAATGAAAGATTGAAAAGGCGCTGCTTGATCAGTTCCGAGTTTCCGATAAGTGATGATAACTCTTTTTTTAATCCAATAAAAGGTATATACGTGGGCTTTTTATGGGTTAAATTATATGTTTTAGTTTTTAGATGATTGTTAGAGTTTACAATAGACTTAAATAATTACACACGTATATACATAACAATAAAACTAGAAAATATCGGGTCCCCTAAAAAATCGGGCCTCGGCCCGTCGGCCACTTTGGCCACCCTCTAAACCGCCCCTGTTATTCAACCGTTTACATTTTAAAATTATTTTAATATAATCTAAACAAGAATTGTTACCCCGGGCCTTGCCCCGGGAGAAATAACGATACGTAAAACGTACATTGTGTATAACGGTGGTGATACATATCCGTTGTTTGGTAATTACCTGGTCTTTAGAAGCGTTTAAACTAAACAATTAGAACAAAAAATACATCTAGCATTACGCAAAAGTTTGGACACTTAAGGTTGATTATAAGTCGCATTATGCAAACATACATCCAGCATTACACAAAAGTTTAGACATTTAAAGTTGATTATAAGGGGTGGAAAGTTAAAATAATGGGTATTTTAAAAACCTTATAATAAGAGATAGAAAGTAAATTAAAAACTTTGTAAAAGTAAATTATACTTACAACTTCGTAAAAGTAAACTACATTTAAGTTTCTAAAAAAATGAATGCTTTGAGGGGTTGTATAGGGTAAAAAGTATAATTATTTTAGTTACGTGTCTAATGACCGGGGTAAAAAGTATAATTATTTTTCTTATATAGAAAACCTAAAATCATTAAAAATTTAAGTAATAAAGAAAGTTGACAACCATTTAAAAAAAAATTATAAGAAAAAAAAAAAATGCTACAGTACCGTCTCGCTAGTACAGCTACCCCGAGTCACACCTACCGAGTCACTGCTACAGTATCTGAGTTGCTACAGTCACTCGTTACTGTAGCTAACACACACAACCCTTTGTCCTAAATTGTTATATTATAATAATACCTAGAGAAAAGTCTAAGAGTACGGCGGCATTGCAAGTTTCACCACAATATTAGATGAATTAGCAGTTGTTCATGTCTATTAGCCCAGACATCATCTTCTTCATTAATTATAACTGAAAACTCAGAAGACAATAAGCTGAACAAGGTGGCTTAAGTGTGATTGAACTCACTTTGGAAGAGCCCGACGCATGGTTGTAGTCATCTTGCCCAGACACAACCTCTCAAAGCATGGTTTTTTTCTTCATGTAATCTAAGGCTTTATTTAGGAGGCCAGAGTGTGGTTGTGTAAAGGTTTACCTTCCCTGAAAACCAAATCATGTGAGACCTTTTTGTAAGGTGAGACCATGTTTGTAGCTCAATCGCTGAGTGGACTGGATGTCGTAACAAATGTGGTTTGAGATCATTTAAGAGATGCATTTAATTCTTAACAGGCCTAAATAAGAACTGAAGAAAAAGTCACGCATGATGCACGTTTTGTCAGAGTGTCATAATCTTGGTGGAGGTTGGTGGGTTGATGATCTGTTTGGAGTCTTGAAAAAACTTCTTTTCTAGGACATGACTAGTTGCTCTAAGAATCAAGTGTCTCCATCCATGCTCCACCTGGAGTTCCTTGGAAACTCTCATTCCTGCATGGGTGGTGTTTTCTCTCCTTGAAAAGAATCCGTGAACACCATGTAATGGTCAATCTACCTAAAATAGACATTAGTGATGGTCCTGAAATAGAAGAATACCATCATCTATAAAAATATCTTTAAGCTAAATTGCTAGGCAAGTTTATTAGCCTTCTGCTCTGATTAAATGATGTAAGTCCCAACTTGTTAGATGGTACTACTGAAGACACCTCTATGTCGATGGTGGAGTTACTTTGCAATATACTTACTTGCTGAACTGGAGACGACCAGTTGCAGAGGTATATACCAAGTTCTAGATAGATTACTTATATAAAAGACAATAAGTAAAAAACAATGCAATAATACAAATAACTTGTAAACAATCTTGATGAGACAATATGTAGTTTTCAATGTGTAATTTATTTATTGATATTAAACAAATTACAAGGTTGATGCGGAACCAAGATAATACACGAATGTATATCCTAACAACCTATGAAATACAATTGATCTATACTCGGAATTTTCTCTTCAACAATCGAAACACTTAAAGTAGTGAAATGTTCCTTTTAGCGATTGAGAGAATATTGCACAAGTTCACCAAGAATATTGCAGGTTTGCAAAGTGTGAAGTATTTATCTTGTGAGTTCGAATACTTGAATTCTTGGTTGTGCAATGACTTGTATTTATAGGCAAAGTTAACATTGGGATGTTAACTTTAGCCGTACAAATGTGGTTGGGAGCATTTAAGGAATAGCATTTAATTCCTTAAAAAGCATTGTAAAGTCGCACGTTAAAGTGACTTTACATAACCACCTTTATGTACCTTTTAATACTTAAATAATATGATAAGGCTTATTATCCGGGTAAAGGTACATAAAGCATACAAGTCAATTCCTCGTAATCAGTGTAAAGCTTTGTAAGGGCTTTCCACTGATGGTCTCCAGTTTGTAACTGAATAGAATGTCAACTGGGCTTCGCTGCCATTGCCATTCTCTATCTTCCATTTGTTGTCTTCGACTTCAACTGGAATGATTCTTCAACTTGGTCAGTTCTCAACTGGAGGAAGTCTTCAGTTGCGTTAACTGTACGGTGCAACTGGACTTCAATATATTTCTCGACAAATCATCTTGGTCACCAGTTTACTGGGTCACCAGATGCAACTGGTGACTGGTCAGTGTGAACTGGTGACTGGCCAGTTCCAGGTGACCTGGTCCTAACAAATTCCCCCTATTTGTCTAGAAATATAGTCTAAGTCTTTTCTAGTTCTTGTATCTGTACAAGTGTGAACTGGAGAGACTTGTTCGATTTAAATCTATTTAAGTTATCTAAGGCATTTTTATAGATCAATAAATGCCTTAGGTTTGTTTTTCTTTTAGGTTTGTTAGATTTTAATCTTTTATCTACCTTGTGGTTACAAACTGGTAACTTCATTTATACAATGGAATGAAATTTATACAAGTTACAGAATGTAAATACAAATTACAAGTAGATAACTGAAGAAAGAACTTAAACAGATGGCCCTTCGCCAGTTCTTCTTCTCTTGGTCACTAGAGAAATAGGTTGAGTGTCTTCAGGGTCAATATTCAGCCTTTGCTCCAGATTCTCTTTATGTTGAATCTTGCCCTTTAAGAAATTTACCCATGCCTTCTCAAACCTATTCTTTTGTGCCTTAGCATCAAGCACATTCACCATCTCGACCCATTCGCTGAACCCAAATTGCAACACACCAGGATCATCAGTTCTCACTAGTGGCCCACCAACATACTTAACTTCAACTTGAAAAACCTTGGTGCCTGGCTTAATTGTAACATTGACATTAGTGATAGTACCACCATGTCTTCTGGTTGACATGATCTGGGAGTAGTAATTTCTAGCTTCAGATTCATTTGTGATTTTTATACTCCCAGCACCAGCAGCCAGTACAGCGGACTTAATGTCTTCATTTGAAACCTCGCCAGTTGGTTCAACGAATGTGCTAAGGTCAGCATCCCTTGCACCTTTTGTCAGTGGTCTTCTTGGTTGTGGAATCCTTCTCCTTGGTGGATTCAAAACATCCTTCACAACCTTCTTCACATTAGCAATTCTCTTTAGAATCCCACTGGCCCTTAACTCCTTAGCCCTCTCCAATGAAATGTTCAAGCTTCTGGCATCAAATTCAGCCTCATCCTCATGATAGTGTCTTTCCAGTTCAACATCTAGCATTTCATTTAACTGGTCAACTATCCTAGGATCATTCTTAATCCTGAGATACTCCTCCTTAGTGATACCTAGAAGATTGGCATCACTCATATCTAGCAATTTCAATTGTGTGAGATGTGCCCTGGCTTCAGCTTGGTTCCTTTGTTTCATTTTCTTTCTTTCTTTAATGTCATCACCAAGTCTGGCCAGTCTTCTACTATCACTATCTGAAACTGGAGGCAGTACATCAGCATTACCAGTTTCAAGCATTTGCATTTCAGTGGCCGGCTGGGCTTCATCAGATACTTTACCCTTTCCCTTGTCTAAACATTCCCCCTTACACTAGCATCTCCACCAGTTTGCTCACCAGCTTCAGTACTGGTAGCTAAGCTCAATTCCCTTCTAGGTACAACTGGTGGTGCAAGGACAGTACTTCTTTCCCCCTTGGCAGCATCTAGACCTGCCCTAATTGCTTCCCATTCAGAGGGGTGTGATGGCAACCGGTCAAGAGGCTGCCACGACTGCACATCCTTGCACTCTTTGAATATCCCACACATCATCCTGAAGGACCTCCAAAGGTGGTTGGTTTCTGTAGACTGGGCCAAGACATTTGCAACAACTTTGTCTTGACCAGTTTTCAATGCATTCAAAACCTTTGATTCTTCATCAATACCAGCAACCACCTTTTCCTTCATATCATCATCCCTCTTCTTCAAATTCTCCACTTCATTGGTCAGTTTATTTAATGATTCAGTATGTAGAGATACTTGGGTGCTCAAACCTTCAATGCTGCCCCTCAACTGGTTGATCTCACTGTTAAGTGGGGCCAGATCAACCTGGGGAGTGGCCAGCTTGGTGATCTCAGACATCACCCTTTCAATCAATGTGCTTCCCTAGCACCCAACGTATCCTCTATCTTCTGACCAACTGAAGATACCAACTGCTCTCCAAGGCCAGTTATATCTAGGCCAGGTCGTTCAACTAATTCCTTGACCTGCCTCTCAATTTCCTTCAGATCTACTTCGGAAGTTCGAACAGTGTTGCCAATAGATTTGAGATGGAACTGGTGACCTTGGAGTGAGTTAGGTCAAAGGCTTCCTTTAGAGTACCAGCCAGATTGTTGCAGCCAGTGACCAACTCATTAAGCTTTCCAAACACCAAGTCTTCATTAGAAGAAAACTTGTTTATCCCCAGATCGACCACCTTGATGTTTGTCAAAGAGTCCTTGTAGTATCTGGAGAAAGACTTGGTGTTCTTGTCAAGTGTCTTCTGAATCTCCTCCACCCTGGTTAGAAGGTTTTGGAGATCGGCTTGTATGGAGACAACTTGACTGTCCAGTGACAAAGGAGAAGGGTGTCACTGGACCACTTGCAGTTACTACTGGAGCAACTGGAGGAGGCAAACTAATGGAAGTCTCCCCAGTTGTCAGGCCAGCAGTTGAATATATAGAAGGAGTGGTGGAAGAAGAAAGGACTGGAAATTCAATGTGTTGTTCATGCTGAGAATGCTCAGGTGTGAACAACGGCGACGGTAGTGGGGGCATTTCTCGAGCAAGTGAGAATTGCCCAGTTGGTGAAGGAGCGGAATATATTGGTAAAGATATATCAGTAGGCGTATTTTCTTGAGGGGGTGAAAATGAAATTGATGCGTCTGGAGGTAAGACTGGAGATGAAGGGTCTTGAGCTTGTACAGAAGCATCAAGAATCTCCTGGTCTGTTTCAGTACCTTCAGAATCCGAAGATTCTATAAGGATTTCCTCGTCATTAACATTCATGTCCAGATCCATGAATGTGACAAAGGGCTGTTCAGTTACCTGGACAGTCTCCAGATGACCTTCCCCAGTTTCCTGGATGGGTGCATCTGTTGGTGAGGATCAGATACCGAAGTATCTTCACCAGGGATAGACGTGATTGGAGTTGCTTCAGTTATGGTTGCTCTACCCTCAACCACAACTTGAGACGAACTGGAGGGTCCCTCATTATTTTGAGGCCCGCCCAATTGTCTTTCTGATTCACTTTCCAAAGGTGCATCAGTTTTAGCAAATGCCAGTTGCATTCGCTCTGGAATTTCAACCTCACCAGCTTCAGATACCAGTGAGTCTAGATTCCGTAGCATATCTGGAGCAGTGTACGGTGAATCTGTACTATTATATGCTTCCCTGCCCAGAATTTGCTTAAAACAAAGTGAGAGGAACCTTGAAAAGGGAATACAAACACCCCTTGTTCCCTTCAGCTTTTGAACCAGGCTTCTATACAGAATATCTGCAAAGTCCACTCTCAAACCGTTCCACAAGCAATAAGCCATCTCTGCTTGTGAGGAGTTGATCTGGTCAAGTCCACCAGAACTCCCACCCATGCTCTCCACCAGGTGGATGAAAAATACCTCCATGAAGGTGTAAGGCCCTTCATGGTCATCGCACCTTTTGTCTTCAACACCCCATTCTCCAAACACTCCATGTGTCCCATTTCAAGGAGTACTTGGCGAAAGTTTATATTTGGGGGCAAGACGACTGGAGATTCACCCTCTCTCCAGTAATTGAGGCGTAAGGCATCCCTCAATATATCAGCTGACAAGGTACACTGGATTGTTCCATCCTTTAAAGTGAAACTGATGGAGGAACAATCGGAAGAAAGAACGGCAGTGTACCAAAACTCACATAAGTAGTTGTGAAACAACTTACGTGGGTTTAGAGAGAATGAGGGTCCTATTGGAGAATTCTTCAAAAACTTTTGAATTCTACCAATAAGGGTATCGGACCCTTGAGATCCTCGTAGCTGGCCATAGGATTATTTGGATTTAGTTTTATGGCAGCACTACTCGGAGCACCTGGTGCCTGTGTGACATCTGGTGAGGGATTATATGGAACAGTCAAGAGATTTACATCTCTTGAACGAGATTATCTAGGAGCCATAGAAGAATGAAAATGAAATTTGGGATTTAGGGTTTTTGATTTGTGAAGCAAAGAGAAGAATGAAGCAATATGATGATTGGAAGTAAATGAAGGAATGTAAGAAAGAAAAGTAAATGAGTTTCGGAGTAAATAAGGGTATTTATAAGGGGATTCAATATCCCAATGTAAAACCAAAAATCATATTTTATTAAACCAAATCAATTTGAAGATATTTTGACAAAATGATTTTGAATTTTGAAAAAAATATAATTTTCCATGTAAGCATTAAATGTTTCCATGTCAGCATTAAATGCTACGACGGCTTACTTTACCCATGACCCCACTCACTTTTTGTTTTCCCAATACAAACAGTTGTCAAGTACTTAAAATGGTTTCAAACACGTCAGATCATGATATCAAGTGGTTTAAAACACTCGAGTATCATCACGTGTCACACATATTGACCAAGTATTGTAACGTTATAAAAATTAGACAAAGACTGAACCTGGTAACTGGAGGATCAATCCAGTACCAGTTTCCAACTGAAGAGTTCTCCAGTTGCATTTTCAAACAAAAACGAATTTTAGTCAGAAAATTATTTTGAGTCTTTCCCCCTAAAATGATGATCCAGTAATCAATTAGTGCCAATATAGTATCACAAAGGCGTTCGATAGCCTGGCGAGCAAAGCTTATCTGGACCTCCTCAACTGGAGAACTTCATCAGTGTCACTGACGCGTTCAATAACAAAGAAAGCTCCAGTTAAGGGTTTAACATTCCCAGTTCGCTGATGAGATGTTTAAAGGTTTTCTCATCGAGAGGTTTTGTAAAAACATCAGCTAACTGTTTGTCAGTGGGGATGAAATGAATTTCAATATCACCTTTCATAACATGATCTTGAATGAAATGATACCTGATATCAATATGCTTTGTTTTGGAGTGCATCACTGGGTTGTGAGAAATAGCAATTGCACTGGTGTTGTCACAAAAGATTGGGGTCTTGGTATACTTCTGACCATAATCTAGTAACTGGTTTTTGATCCAGAGAATCTGGACACAACAACTGGCCGCAGAAATGTACTCTGCCTCAGCAGTGGACATAGAGACTGAAGTCTGCTTCTTGCTGGTCCAACTTACCAGTTTTCCTCCAAGGAAATGACAACCAACAGTTGTGGATTTTCTATCAATCTTACAACCTGCATGATCAGAATCTGAATAACCCATTAGATCTAATCCTGAGCCTTTGGGGTACCAAAGACCAAGATTATGACACCCTTTCAGGTATCTAAAGATACGCTTTACAGCGTGCAAATGTGATTCTTTAGGGTTAGCCTGAAACCTGGCACATAAACATGTTGCAAACATTATATCTGGTCGACGGGCAGTTAAGTACATCAGTGAACCAACCATACCTCTATAGTCAGTTATGTTAACTGGTTTGCCAGTTGGGTCAGAGTCCAAATTCAATGGTGCTGCAATAGGTGTGTTTTTCGATGGGATGGAATCATATTTGTATTTTCTTAACAAATCTCTGACATATTTTCCTTGGTTTATGAAAATTTCATTTTCAGTTTGCTTAATCTGAAGACCTAAGAAAAATGTTATTCACCCATTAAACTCATCTCATACTCAGATGACATGATTTTAGAAAACTTTTTACACATTGCATCATCAGTTGAACCAAAAATAATGTCATCAACATAAATTTGTACCAATAAGATATTACCTCTTTCTTTCAAGATAACCAAGGTATTATCTATTGCACCTCTTTGAAAGCCATTTTTAAGAAGATGTTTAGTTAAAGTATCATACCAGGCTCTTGGGGCTTATCTTAGACCATACAATGCTTTGTTCAGTCTATAAACCCAATGAGGATGCTTCTCATCGATGAAACCTGGAGTCTGCTTAACATACACTTCTTCTTCCAATGTTCCATTAAGGAACGCACTTTTGACATCCATCTGGAAGACCTTGAACTGCAGATGGGCTGCATAAGCCAAGAATATTCTATGGCTTCAAGTCTTGCAACTGGAGCAAAAGTTTCATCAAAGTCAACGCCCTCTGCTTGACAATAACCCTGGGCACCTAGTCTGGCCTTGTTTCTTACAACATGGCCATCTTCATCCATTTTGTTTCGGTAGACCCATCTGGTACCAATAGGTTCTTTCTTTAACCCTGGTGGACAAGGAACAAGCTCCCAAACATTGTCCCTTTCAAACTGGAGGAGCTCTTCTTGCATAGCTTCCACCCAGCTTGGGTCTGCCATAGCCTCGTCAATCTTCTTTGGTTCAATTAAAGATAAGAAGGTGACGTTTAAGCATTGCTCACTGGTGGCTCTTCTAGTCTGAACCCCACTAGTTGGATCACCCACAATTTGTTCAATTGGGTGGGCTTTAGTCCATCTAGTGTATTGACTAGGCTGGTGAACTACAATATCAGTGCAAGTCACCTGGCGATCTTCTTCAGTTGCAACAGCTTCTGGAGAAGGATCAGTCCAAACAACTTCTACATCCTCATCAGAGTCAATGAGGTCTCGATTAGCATCATGAAATTCCTCAGTTGAAGGTATTTCAAGAGTAACTGGAGAAGTAGGTGCTTGAACTGGTGCTGATATTGGAGTGGCACGTACATCTGATCCAATCACCAATTCTTGTGGTAAGTTAAAATTGATGGAGGGATAAAATGATGTGTCACTGGTGCGTTTCTTCTTCTTGACTGGTTCCAGTTTGTTGTAACTGGAAGCATCTTCTGGTGAAACCACTGACCGATGAACTTGGTCAGTTTCACCAAAGTTGATTGGAATGACTGGAGAAATATCAAGGCTTGGTCTCTTGTTGATTGCTTCAGTTGATTCATCGAATGTGACATGAATTGTCTCATGCACCTTTTGGAGTCTATAATTATAAACTCTAAAGGCCTTTCGAATATCTGAATAGCCTAAAAATACCCCTTCATCAGCTTTTGCATCAAACTTTCCAAGCTGACTGGAATCGTTCAGTATATAAACTGGACAACCAAATACATGGAAATATCCAATATTTGGTTTACGATTCCTGAGTACTTCGTAGGCAGTCTCCTTATGTCTCTTGATGTAGACTGACCGGTTTTGGGTGTGACAAGCAGTTGCAACTGCCTCAGCCCAAAAACTGGTGGGAAAACCAGATTCAGATAGCATGCTTCTGGCCGCTTCTATCAGTGTACGATTCTTTCTTTCCACAACTCCATTTTGCTCTGGAGAGTGAACTGATGAGAAGTTTTGAGAGATGCCAGTGTCATTGCAAAATGTTTCAAGTACCTTATTTTGGAATTCAGTACCATTATCACTTCGCAACTGACAAACTTTTCGAGTATACTTGAGCTCAATTCTTTTAATGAGAGAGATGATTTCAGCAGTGCATCACTTTTGGATCTGATGAATACCACCCAGCAATATCTGGTGAATTCATCAACCACAACTAGAGTGTATTTCTTTCCAGCTCTAGTTTGAACATTCACTGGACCAAATAGATCCATATGTAGCATGTGAAGAGGTTCAGTGATGCTAAAAATTTGCCTAGTTTTAAAACTGGCTCTCTTCTGCTTACCCATCTCACACCCTGGACATGGCTTTTCCTTATTGAAGGAAATCTGGGGTATCCCATCAACCAGTTGTTTGCGAGACAACTTGTTAATGTTCTTGAAATTAAGGCGGGATAACCTTTTATGCCATAACCAGTTGGTGTCCTCATCAGCTTTGGTATAGAAACATTGCTCTTTTGGAGCTGGTTCCATATCCATGATGGACACATTCCCTTTTCTTGGTGCAATCATCACCACTTTCCAATCCTTGTTAAATATGGTGCCTTGTGCAATATCGAACAATTCTCTGAAGCCATCATCGCAAAGTTGGCTTACACTGATCAAGTTATATTTCAAACCATTCACAAATGCAACTCTTTTGAATTCGACTTGTCCATTATTGAGCACACCATATCCTTCAGTCTTTCCAGATTGATCGTTACCCAATGTCACTGTCGGTCCATCTTGGACAGTGAACTCTTCCAGTAGGGGCTTACATCCGGTCATAGTCCGGCCAGCAGCGCTGTCCAGATACCAGATATTCTTCTTTCGATCGCCCTACACCCACACAAAAATCATTAGTTATTTTTGTGAACCCATCTTTTCTTGATGGGTCCACTGGACTTCTCTACAGAAGCCACAGTTGATTGTTGAGGTGTTGAGCTGGAGGCTACATCTGGAGCATTATCACCAGCTCCAGGTGCAGGAGTAAAAACAATTGGTATTTGATACTTACTCCCTTTAATTTTACCAGATTTTGTTCCAGAAGGAACATTCTTTTGTTTAGGTTTAGAAAGGGAGGGTTTAACATTTTGTTTTAAAACTGGAGGTGGTGACCCTCCTTCCAGATTGTTAATCCGGGCAGTACAACTCTGAACCTGCCGAGACAAAAGTTGGAGTTGCCTTTCCAGATTAACCAAAATATTATTTTGTTCAGGCAGTTGAACCTTGGACATTGGTTCAACTGTAGATTTAGTCTGTCGGGTCTTGGGCTCCTTAGACTTATGAGGTAAAGGCTTGTTACCAGTGGCCTTTTTGACTGGAGCTTTAGCCTGTTTGGCTCCAGTTTTAACCTCAATGTGGGTGGTCTCAGAGGTTTCAGTTTCAACAGCTTCAGGTTGATCATAAGGTGTTTCAACCTGGAGAGCTGGAGGCAATGCATGAAGATCTGGTATAAGAGGTGCCATCTCCAGATCTTCATATTTCCATGCATTTTTCTGGGCATCGATAGTTCTTGAAAATGCATCATAGTTTTTGCCAGATGCTTTTACCCATGACTTGATAATCTTTTGTGCCTTTTCAAAATCAGAAAATTTTTGATTATCAAGTTCTAAAGCCTCAATCTTTAAAACTGACTCCTTGAGAGCCAACTGGACACTTTGCAAATCATTTCAGTTGTGGTTTGACATTGTTCAGTTCAATTAAGATAGTGTCAAGATATCTTTCACTATCAGCTCTAACGGTTTCTACAAATGCCAAATCACCACTTAATGATTCAGCCAGGTCCAGTTTTAATTCAGGGTCAACCTGGTGATCATAATCACATACCTTTTTCAGTATGATGTCCACCCATCTTCCAGAGATGACATCTTCTTTCCCCACATGCTGCTGTTGTTGATCTTCCAAGGCCATGAAACACATGTCCCTTTCCTCTTCTTCATCATCAGATGAGTCATCAGAGTACTCCCATTTTCCCTCAGTTTGTGTCATTAAGCACTGATCCTTTTCCTTTTGCATGGACAGGAGGGCAATCTGGGCCTTAAGCTGCTTGTATTTAGCTTTGTAGCTATCATCAGGCCGATTGTAATTAGGGACAGAGGGGCCAGTTTGGTTATTCAACTGACTAGATCTGCATTCCTTCATAAAATGACCTTTCTTGCCACACTTATAGCATGTAAGATTGGTCTTATCCAGAGAGCTGGAGCTGGAAGCATTGTTGGGGCCATTTAATCTTTTAGATTTATGCTTAAACCTATTAAAGGTTTTAGCAATCATGGCGACCAGATCATCATCGTCAGTTTCATTACAACCATCACTGTTTTCAGTGGTCAGTCCAGAGTTTAAGAAACTGTTCAACATCTCCTCATCGAGTGTACCTGGACACTCTCAGCAGACATTAAAGCAGCACAAGGTCGCTCAGTTGCACTAGCAACCTTGGGACTCTGGGCATGGTTCATGGCATCTTGCTCAGCACAAGTCTTGCAGCATTATTATCTTCAGTGAATCTGAAGGCTCCATAGAGCGATGCAAGAGTGAGTGTGCAAGGTTTTACCTTGTCTCAAGACAAGAACCATGTTTTCCCATTTGGAAGGAAGAATATCACAAAACTTCTCAAGAAGAATATCCTTATCCTTCTCTACACCCAAACCTCTCAACTGATTGATGAGGCTAGAAAATCTGGTATATGTACCAGTTAGACTTTCATTGGGCAAGGCAAAGAAGGATTCATACTTCTTGTTCAAAACAACTTTTCTGGTGACAATAGTGTCATCACCTCCTTCAAATTGAATCACTAATTCATCCACATAGACTTGGCACTGGGAAACAACACAAGTGTTGGAATTAGGTCTTCAGGGAACAGCCCCAAGGATCATGTTTTTCAGTCTGGTGTCCAAGTCCACCAGTCTGCGATCCTCATCAGACCAATGGTCTTCTGGCTTTTCCCTAGAACCTCTTCTTCAAGTTGGATCAAGAAGAGGACTGACCCCAAGGGACATGGGTATATATGGTCCATCCTTAAGGATTTTCAACATATACCTTTATCCCACCAAAATGCAAGAGCATTCTGGCCTTCCATGTACCAAAGGTCTCACTGTTTCCATCAAATTTTGGAACAGGAGTGTTAGAGTAATGTACATGGACATGGTTTGGGGCAGTAGGAGGAGGAGGGTTGGTGTTAACATTTTGAAAATGTTGTGCATTTGTATTCGAGGGGTTTTCACCTGACCCAGAACCATCTCCACCTTCAGTAGTGTTCATCTTTGCAGATCTAGGCAAGTTTATTAGCCTTCTGCTCTGATACCACTTGTAAGTCCCAACGTGTTAGATGGTACTACTGAAGACACCTCTATGTCGATGGTGGAGTTACTTTGCAATATACTTGCTGAACTGGAGACGACCAGTTGCAGAGGTATATACCAAGTTCTAGATAGATTACTTATATAAAAGACAATAAGTACAGAACAATGCAATAATACAAATAACTTGTAAACAATCTTGATGAGACAATATGTAGTTTTCAAGTGTAATTTATTTATTGATATTAAACAAATTACAAGGTTGATGCGGAACCAAGATAATACACGAATGTAAATATCCTAACAACCTTTGAAATACAATTGATCTATACTCGGAATTTCTCTTCAACAATCGAAACACTTAAAGTAGTGAAATGTTCCTTTTAGCGATTGAGAGAATATTGCACAAGTTCACCAAGAATATTGCAGGTTTGCAAAGTGTGAAGTATTTATCTTGTGAGTTCGAATACTTATTCTTGGTTGTGCAATGACTTGTATTTATAGGCAAAGTTAACATTGGGATGTTAACTTTAGCCGTACAAATGTTGTTGGGAGCATTTAAGGAATAGCATTTAATTCCTTAAAAAGCATTGTAAAGTCGCATGTTAAAGTGACTTTACATAACCACCTTTATGTACCTTTTAATACTTAAATAATAAAATAAGGCTTATTATCCGGGTAAAGGTACATAAAGCATACAAGTCAATTCCTCGTAATCAGTGTAAAGCTTTGTAAGGGCTTTCCAATGATGGTCTCCAGTTTGTAACTGACTAGAATGCCAACTGGGCTTCGCTGCCATTGCCATTCTCTATCTTCCATTTGTTGGTCTTCGACTTCAACTGGAATGCTTCTTCAACTTGGTCAGTTCTCAACTGGAGGAAGTCTTCAGTTGCGTTAACTGTACGGTGCAACTGGACTTCAATATATTTCTCGACAAATCATCTTGGTCACCAGTTTACTGGTCACCAGATGCAACTGGTGAACTGGTCAGTGTGAACTGGTGACTGGCCAGTTCCAGGTGAACTGGTCCTAAGTACAAAGCACCGTATTGCCTCTGGTTTCGTAAGAAACTACATATTTGCCGGATGATTTTCAGAGCAGGGAAAGTCATGGAAGTGCTTCACATAAAATTTGCATGGACTTTCCTCCTTGGAAGAATTACGTATAAGTTTCAACTCTAAATTAATCCAATTACCTGAAAGCATCTCCCATCTTTCTAGTCTTAAACACCTCGAGTTGCTTGTCACTGGACTTCAAACTTTACATGGCCTCCCAACAGGAATACAAGTATTGACGGTAGAACTTTGCTTGTCACTGGAAAAGATTGATGATCTGTCGAAAGAGTACAAGTTGTTGAATAAGATATATCTCAGGATGTCCGAAACTGCTGGAAGATGGAGATGAAGACAATGGAAGATATGGATAAGATGTTGCGACCAAGCTTCTTTAAGGCAACATCCAAATGATCTCTATTTTTTTGAAGTTAATTATCGAATTAACTGTTTCATTTAAACCTTTTTCTAAAAGCATATCCATACAAAATATCCATCAACATTAACCCTAAAATTATAAAAATGTGCTACGGTTTAAATAGTAATCACTTATATGAATGTTTTCATTATGATGACTACGATTAGACTCGTCGATGAACGGATAGTTTCAAAAAATGTGTTTTATAATTTTTGTTTTAAAAATAATATTCATAATGTTTTTACGGATGAAAAGAGAAAAGAATTAAGTGATAGAGAAAATAGTTATTTGTCAAAAACTATTATAGATTTAGTTTAGTATTTATTAAGAAAAAGAAAAAGAAAAATAGAAAAAAGATTAAGAAAAAAGATAGGAGAGTGAAGAGAGAAAAATAGTTTAGGACTGTGAAATGATGTCAAATGTAGAAATAAACTCCTCTTAGTTATAATTATATATTTTTTCTATATACACAAAAAAATCAAACCCATATTAAAAGAATAAAACACGTCCAACACATCTACTAATTTGGCAAAGATATTTGACAAAAAAAAAATTGTTTTTTTAAAATATATACAACTTTGAAGACATATCAAATTTTAGAAATTATTTAAAAATATTATTAGATTATATATGACAAAACAATTTTGTTGTTCCTCTCCTTGGTTCTCTTGGCCGAAACACATAAAATAAAGTAACCAAAATTGGTTGTTATTCTAGCCACAAAACAAAGTCTATTATATAATGATAACAATAGTTACTTGAGTTTTACAAATGAGTTTCTTGATTGACAGAGATAAATAATTTATTTCTTATTGTGTTTAGGATTATAAGGGGTGTGTAATCACTAAAGTAGGTTAAGTGACTGTGATATCGACATGTCGGAAAAGACAAAAGGTGACTAGAATTATCCAGAAATTAACCATGAACTATGACATAATCGATTTCTACATAATAAACCTGTAGAATAGTTATTTACTAATGCATAAAATGACCTTTTTAATTGCGAGGGAAAAAAAAAGTCAAATATTTCCTGAAAAACATTTGGAGACGACAATGTCGTCTCCAAAAGTTTAATATTTTTTATTTTTTTCTTTGCATTTAAAAATAAATGAAAATGAAAATTATATATTTTCTTTGGAGACGACATAGGGACGACAATGTCGTTTCGAAAACTTTTTTGACAAAAAAGTCAAAAAGCAACTTTTTTTTGTCGTTTAGCGACTTTTGGGGACGACAAAATGTCGTCTCCAAAAGTCGATGGTCTGCTAAAGTCAGATTTCTTGTAGTGATTATATAATACAATTTGATCGTACGTGTGATGCATTATATATTGTTCTTTCCTAAATAAAATTAAACCATGTTAAATAAGAAAAAAAGGCGTAATACATCCTACTAATTTGGCAAAGATATTTGACAAAAAAAAAATTGTTTTTTAAAAATATATATAACTTTGAAGACTATATCAAATTTTAGAAATTATTTGAAAATATTATTATTAGATTATAAATAACAAAACAATTTTGTTGTTCCTCTCCTTGGTTCTCTTGGCCGAAACACATAAAATAAAGTAACCAAAATTGGTTGTTATTCTAGCCACAAAACAAAGTCTATTATATAACGATAACAATAGTTACTTGAGTTTTACAAATGAGTTTCTTGATTGACGGAAATCAAATAATTATATTTCTTAATTGTGTTTAGGATTATTAAGGGGTGTGTAATCACTAAAGTAGGTTAAGTGACTGTGATATCGACATGTCGGAAAAGACAAAAGGTGACTAGAATTATCCAGAAATTAACCATGAACTATGACATAATCGATTTCTACATAATAAACCTATAATAGTTATTTACTAATGCATAAAATTGGCGGAATATTTTTACTTGGAGGGAATAAAAAAAAGTCAAATATTTCCTGAAAAACATTTGGAGACGACAATGTCGTCTCCAAAAGTTTAATAATTTTTATTTTTTTCTTTGCATTTAAAATAATGAAAAAAATTATATATTTTCTTTGGAGACGACATAGGGACGACAGTCGTCTCGAAAACTTTTTTACCAAAAAAGTCAAAAAGCAACTTTTTTTTGTCATTTAGCGACTTTTGGGACGACAAAAAAAAAATTCTTCTCCAAAAGTCCGGTGGTCTCCTAACGTCAGCTTTCTTTGTATGGTGTGATGCCAATATAGGAATAAACTCCTCTTTTTAGGTTATAATTTATATATTTTTTTTTCCTTTCCTAAATAGAAAAAAATCAAAACGCATATTAAAAAGAATAAAGGAAGTCCAATACATCTACTAATTTGGCAAAGATATTTTTGACAAAAATAATATTATTTAAAATATATGAAACTTTGAAGACTATATCAAAATTTAGAAATTATTTAAAAATATTATTAGATTATATATGACAAAAATTTTGTTGTTCTCTCCTTGGTTCTCTTGGCCGAAACACATAAAATAAAGTAACCAAAATTGGTTGTTATTCTAGCCACAAAACAAAGTCTATTATATAATGATAACAATAGTTACTTGAGTTTTACAAATGAGTTTCTTGATTGACGGAGATAAAATACTTTATTTCTTAATTGTGTTTAGGATTATTAAGGGGTGTGTAATCACTAAAGTAGGTTAAGTGACTGTGATATCGACATGTCGGAAAAGACAAAAGGTGACTAGAATTATCAAGAAATTAACCATGAACTATGACATAATCAATTTCTTCATAATAAACCTATAGAATAGCTATTTACTAATGCATAAAATAACCTTTTTAACTAGCCGTACATCGCGCGGGGTAAAATACCTAGTAAATTATATTTTTTCTTATCTACATAGAAAATAGATAAGAAAATAGATAAAAACGGGGCTTCACATAAAATTTTACCTTCTTTTATATAAAAGAAATTTTCTGTAACCTTCAATTAACCAGGTCTTTATTTTTCATAGAATTTTGTTAGTGTATTAATAGACCTTTCAAAGTATGTGAGAACAGAGAAATATTTTCATTTTTTACTTTGCGATTTTATGTTCCTGTCCACATTTTCAAAGTCTAACTTTTTTAACTTTGATTAAATAATTTTTTTGTGTTATACAATACTTGATGAAAGCTATATGAATTGATTGAGTTTTATATATATTTTCATTGGGTATACTTTTCATCAACTATTATATAACACAAAAATATATATTAAGGTCAAATTTATAAAACAAAGACTTTAATATTCAAAATGTGACACTTTTAATGGGACGGAGGGAGTATATATAAAGATAAATATAATATTTTTTGAACCCCACCAACAACTCTCATCTTAATCTTAATTTTTACGTAATATATAGTAAAAGGAAACTGACCTAATCGACCAATCACAATTCTTATTCTCTAATTTAATTAAATTAATTTATCATTATAAAAATTATGTCATCATGTTGAAAAGTTATAAAAAGAAGAGTTTGAAAATGACCAATTTATCCTTAATGACTCCTCCTTTACTACTTATAAGAAATTACTTAATTGCCCTTAAGAAAAATATTACACCTTAAATCTTTATCTTTTAATATATCTTCACTATCACTTTTACATATCAACCTCCATCATTCGAAGTCGCCACCACCGTCACCACTATCATTACCAATCGCCGTCACCATTAGACTGTCATCGTTGTCATCACCCGCATTGCGCGGGTACCATGCTAGTTATAATAATTTACACTTTTTTGTTTTCTATCATCAATTTACACTTTTAAACCTTTTTCTTAAAATAATAATTTATTGAAATCATAAATTTAAAACACAATCTTAATCTTAATATATACTAAAAGGCAACTGACCTAACCTCAATTGACCAATCATAACTCTCAATTTCTCAAAATTAATTAAATCAACATGTCTAAATTAATTTACATTTTTTGGTTTTTCATCACCAATTTACACTTTTAAACCTTTTTCTTAGAATAATAATTTTATTGAAATATAATAAAATATAACACTCATATTTATCCCAAATATCCAATTTTAAAACAAAAAAATATCTTTTTAATAATAAAACCTTTGCTTACAATTAGACTTCATCCAACTATAATTATAACTTATTAAAGTTATTTAATTATAACTTATCAAATTATCAATGCTTATATATACATATAAAGATATAACAACTATATAATCTAAAACTTTCATGAAACAAGTACCACAACAAAAACTACAAGAAGTTTTTAATTGCAATATTAAGAATACTGTTACAACATCAAACCTTGATATGATATTGAATAGACGAACAAGTTAAACGCTTTGTCAATGTTCCATTACATTATGTTACACTTTCTGTTACTTTTGAAAACCCCACAAACCAGCTGCTACTTTTATTGTTCTTAACAACCATGGCTAACGAAAATAAAATTACTTTTTTGCAAGACATCAATGAGAACTCGGTCAATTGTGTAATCAAAGTTAAGATATTGCTTCTCTGGAAGAGTTTGTATAAAAGAAACTCTACATCATTCACCTTGAAATGATTTAGCATTCAATATTAAGATTTGAATATCTCAATTCCTTTTTAAGTATATTTTTACATTTAACGTATAAGTATTTTTTTTCCATATACTAATTCTTATATTGATAATATTGTAAAACCCGTGTATTTGACACGGGTCTAAAATCTAGTAAATATGATCAAGAAACAAACACTAGTAAATATCAAATTAAATCATAGTTATATGATTATTCAAGCACTGGATGAATACTACGAACAGTTTTTGCTCCAACTCCGTAAGATGCTCCAAGCTTTTAAAGTTGTTTGGATACAAAATGGGTTGTCAGTTTGAATGGTTTGTTTGATTATCACATTCCTGGAAGCAGTTAGGGTTCAAATAAAAAATAATGTAAGATGATAATGAATCCCTTAGGGTTTTCCCTTCTCATTGATATCAATTTATAGAATTACAAATTACATTTGACTACCTTGAATTTATTTCATTCGACTACCTCGAACTTATGACATATTCTAAACTAATACATATATAATATATAACGGTCTAATATACCCCCGCAGTCTAAGGCGGAGGATTCCGAAGACTAAGACTGGACCGAAAATCAACGAATAAAACACGCGGTAGCCCTTTGGTAAAAATGTCTGAGAAGTTATGCCGGGACGGAACATGGAGAACACGAACTTGACCACGTTGAACTTTCTCTCGAACAAAGTGAATATCAATCTCGATATGCTTAGTGCGTTGATGCTGGACCGGATTCTCAGAAAGATAAATGGCACTAACATTATCAGTATACACCAAGGAGGCTCGACAAAGAGGATAGCCAAGCTCGAGCAATAAATTGCGAATCCAACATAACTCAGAAACAACATTTGCAATGCCCCTATATTCTGCCTCAGCACTAGATCGAGAAACAACTGATTGGCGTTTAGAGGACCAAGAAAGAAGATTGTCCCCCAGAAAGACACAATACCCGGATGTAGAACGCCTAGTGTCAGGGCAACCAGCCCAGTCAGCATCAGTGTAAGCAACAAGTGTAGACAAAGAAGATGACCGCATCCATATACCCATATCAAGAGTCCCTTTGACATAACGCAAGATGCGTTTTAATGCAAGAAAGTGATCAGTATGAGGAGCATGGGACATTACTATAGAGGCAGTGGGGTCAGCTGCCCCCACTCCAATTTTGGTACAATACAATTTTTTAAATTTAAATGGTATATTTGTAACTTTTTTTTAAAAAATAAGAAAAAATAATAAGATATATACAAATATTATCTTCGTTGTCATAAGCTTATTTTTTGGAAGTCATTCGTCATCGAAAAATTAATTTTGAGATAGATCTTTCCATTCGGAAATAAAAAACTTGAGTTGTTTTAATTTTTAATAGAAAAAATGAAGAAAGGTTAAAAAAGCTTTCTTTGTTTGGGTATGTAAATGTGAATACATTAATAGTGTAACTGTTTGTGGAAAAATTATTTTCTTTCAAATTATTCTATATATTTATCAAACAACTAATTATAATAATCATAATAGTTATGTAGGAAAATATATATATATAAATCTTTTTTCGGTAAAAGGCCGTCACCCCTGTTAACTTGTATTAAACCCAAATAAGAACAGGCAACATGGCAGAATGCCAGTTGACTAAAACATTTACATAGTAAATGCCCTCACGACCCCCCCACAAATGATAAAGAGGACTCGTGATGCAGGAAATGAATCAAGTGAATATGAGCATGGAAGCCCAGACCACCCAAAAGAATATCTTTCGGGTTTCAATGCCATTATGGTTGAATACGTTTTCATTTAATAAGACCTTGTCCAACACGTGTGGTCTTTATTTATTTAAAAAAACAAGTATTTTTAAATATGAGTGTTACAACCGGTGTGGGAACAAATTCTTTTGAGGGTCCATTTTCTATTCGCGAGCTAGGGCCCATTTTTTTTACATTCTCGGATACGACTCTTATAAGTATGACAAACAATTTTTAAAATTGCCCTTAATGCAAGAAAGTGATCAGTATGAGGAGCATGCATGTGCATGCACACCTGCTGAACGACATACGAGATATCCGGGCGAGTAAATGTCAGATACTGAAGAGCACCGGCCAAACTACGATACAATGTAGGATCATCAAAGGGAACACCTGCGTGAGCACCAAGTTTGCCCGCAGTGTCAACTGGAGTAGAAACAGGGTTACAATCTTGCATCATAGCCCGTTGGAGAATATCAGAGGCATAACGGCTTTGAGACAAGAATAACCCATTAGAAGAGCGGGTGACAGAGATACCCAAAAAATAACTGAGAGGACCCAGATCCTTCATGGCAAACTCAGCGGATAAATGAGACATAAAATGTTGCTTTAGCTGACCTGACGAAGTAACCATAATAATGTCATCAACATATAACAGAATGTAAGCAGTATCGGTACCACGCCTGTAAATAAACAGTGAATGATCACTGGAACTGTGACGAAAACCCAACCGTGTGACATAGTCGGTAAAGCGCTGGTACCAAGCCCGTGGTGCCTGTTTTAGGCCGTACAACGATTTACGCAGCCGACAAACATGATCCGGAAAGCGAGCATCCCGAAAACCTGGGGGTTGATGCATAAAAACAGTTTCTGACAAGTGCCCATGGAGAAACGCGTTCTTAACATCAAGTTGAGTAATATCCCAGCCGCGATTAAGTGCTAAAGAAAGAACTGTCCGGATAGTAGCCGGTTTGACAACCGGACTAAAAGTGTCTAAACAGTCAATGCCCACCTGCTGTGTTCTACCATCTCCCACTAAACGAGCTTTGTACCGCTCAAGAGTCCCATCAGATTTCAGTTTCTGCTTGTAAATCCACATGCAACGAATAATATTCATACCTGGAGAGCGAGGAACTAACTCCCACGTCTTATTATCAATAAGAGCTTTAAACTCATCAGTCATAGCATGGTTCCAAACGGGACTATTAAGAGCTTCAGTTAGGTTTTTAGGCAAGGAGTGACAGTGGTAGAGGTATGTAAACTAACGGGTTGTTTTGGTTTGGAATGACCAGTTTTGCTTCGTGTCTGCATGGGATGAACACTAGCCGGTGGTGCGGGTGAAGGTGACGGAGAGGGAATAGGAGAGTGGAGGGGGATGTAGGTGGTATAACAGGGGCTTGTACCCCCGATGATTGGAGGGGTAACCAAGAAAGACGCATGGAGTGGACCTTTGTTGAAGTTTATTGATGGTGGTGGCGGGAAGAAGGGGATAACACAAACACCCGAAGGTACGAAGATGTGTTTAGGAGGGGGATTTGTGATAAAGAAGATGAGTCGGAGTATTGAAAGCTTTTAACTTGGAAGGCAGAATGTTAAGAATGTAGGTGGCCATGTCGAGGGCATGATGCCAAAACGGCGGTGGAAGGGAAGCATGGGTAAGCAACGTACGAATGATATTATTAATGGAACGTATTTTACGTTCAGCTTTCCCATTCTGAGAGGAGGTGTGAGGGCACGAAAAACGAAATTGCATTCCAAATTGTTTACAAAAATTATGAAATTGGTGATTGTTGTACTCGGTTCCATTATCACATTGAAGGGTTTTAATAGATTTTTCAAACTGAGTCTTAATGAGACTATGAAATTGAAGAAAAATCGAATAGACACTCGATTTATTTTGTAAGGGATAAGTCCATAAATAGTTTGTAAAATCATCTAAAAACAGTATGTAATAACGGTGACCCCCTGTACTAACAACGGGAGAGGTCCAAAGATCACTATGAATAATATCAAAGGGTGTGTAAGTAACAGATGATGAATTGAAAAATGGAAGCTTAATATGTTTACCAAACACACATGATTGACAAAGTTTCTTAGTATTCGAACTAGATAATGAAATAGACGAATTATTATGCAAAAAACGAAGTAAAGTAGAATCCGGGTGTCCTAAACGATGATGCCAAATGTCTTGAGTAAAAGCTGCAAAAGCTGATGGAGAGCAGTTGGTTGGAAGAGATAGAGGATAGAGATCCCCGGAACTGTTGCTTCTAAAAATAGGACGTTTGGTCTTGAAATCCTTCACAAGAAAACCATATGGATCAAATTCAATAGAAACATTGTTTTCCCTAGTAAACTTTCTAACAGAGATTAAGTTTTTGATTAGAGAAGGTGACACAAGGATGTTAGGTAGTTTCAAGGTGGAAACGGTGGTTTTAGGGTGGTTTGGCCAATTCCGGTAGTGGGTATGTGGGAACCATTGCCAACGACGATTTGTTTAAAATTATTATTGACATAAGAAGGAAGCATACCTGAGTTGTTGGACATGTGGTTTGTTGCTGCGTTGTCCATATACCAAGTCTGGTCAGGATTCAAAGACATCGTCTGAAAGGCATAATCGATGTTGGTAGGCGTGTAAGAGTAATCCTGTGCAGATACATACGATGCTGATGGAGCTGGTCCAAGTATCCCCGGATTGCATGACGGTGGTCGAGTCATGGGAAAAATAGGATAGGGGCATGGTGGAATCGGCCATTAAGGATGATACGGAACCTGCCATTGCTGCCATTGAGGGGAGTAGCCAAAGTTACCGAAGTTGGAGTTCCCAGTATTACCGCGTCCGCGACCGCATCCATGGTGGAAGGGTGTGTTGGTGGCTGCCATAATAATATGAAGGTAACGAAGTGGGTAAACATAGGGACATTGCAATATATAACTACATTAAACTACGAATATATTTACAAAAAAATAACATACGTGATGATATACCCTCTCAGCGGTACGCAGAACCTGCCACAAGGAAACAGTAATACGCTACGACACGGAGCTTCTCCGTAACGAAGGCTCCCGCAGTAAGATAAAAAGATAAGAATTGTTCCCCTATAATTTCGGGATTTGATCTTATCACTTAAGTTCAGTAAAGAAGGAAAGAATCCTCCAGGACTCTTATAGCCTAAGACTTAGGGAAACCCTAAAGAGGCTTAACTTTTCCTCCAAGATAAATTCTCTCTATAAAAGGAGAATCGAAAGACCTTTAGGCATCATTATTCATTCATATCATAATAAACTCGATCAAACAGATCAGAGCACATTCTAAACACGATCAAACAGATCAGAAACCCACTCAATAGCACGATCATAATCGGCTAACACTCATATTTGATTGGCGTAAAGAGGCACGAACTCTACCTTCGGGGAATCGCCAACAAATAACAAAACACCCATCATCCCCTTTCTAAACATAATATCGGTTTGTGTACAATCATTTGGCGCCATCCGTGGGACCCTCAGATCCCACACCCACTTTCTCAAAATCATTATGATAACCTGCATCGAACCAGATTTAGGAAAGATGGGAGATGTACCGCATGGATTTCCTCAAGGAAACACACCCCTGGAAAAGACGAAGTGGCCAAGAATAGTCCAACGCAATGCTTATTTAGCAAAAACCATCACCTTGGACTGGGGGCTTGATGATATACCCTCCCAGCGGTACGCAGAACCTGCCACACAAGGAAACAGTAATACGCTACGACACGGAGCTTCTCCGTAACGAAGGCTCCCGCAGTAAGATAAAAAGATAAGAATTGTTCCCCTATAATATCGGGATTTGATCTTATCACTTAAGTTCAGTAAAGAAGGAAAGAATCCTCCTGGACTCTTATAGCCTAAGACTTAGGAAAACCCTAAAGAGGCTTAACTTTTCCTCCAAGGTAAAATCCTCCTATAAAAGGAGGACCGAAAGACCTTTCAAGGTATTCCTATTCATTCATATCATAATAAACTCGATCAAACAGATCAGAGCACATTCTAAACACGATCGAACAGATCTAAAACACAATAGCACGATCTCAATCGGCTAACATCAACATATTGATTGGCGTAAAGAGGCACGAACTCTACTTTCGGGGAATCGCCAACAAACAACAAAAAACACCCATCATCCTTTTCTAAACCTAATCTCGGTTTGTGTACAATCATGTCGGTCATAAGGTTGGTGTGGGTTTGAAATTAAACAGTCGCAAGAATCAAAAGTCTTGGCTTTTTGATTGGTTGATGTGCCAAGTTTGAGGTCGGTTAGTGTGGAAGGGATTTCGTAAGTGATGAGGTGGTCGGTCGATTGGGGTGAAGGTGCCGGAAAAGACAAAAGAGTTTATGCTATTTTTTTGTGCTTGAAGCAACGTCATATAATTAAGGTGGTGAGTTCCTCCTTCCTTCCCGGCGGAAAAAGGAGAAATAAGTAATTTTCAAACTATATAAAAACAAAATAAAGGTAGGACAATAGATGGGATAACTGCAGAAAATAGAAATGAACTTTACTCGATTTCATGAAATTAGCAATATCCTTTGAAAGCTTTACTTTTTAGAAAGCACCTTTTGTTTATTAGCAGAAAAAGTAACATCTGACCGGGTAACCTGCTGACGTGTCAGTTTGATTTTTAATTCACGGAATTAGAAATGAACTTTGGATGAATTCACAATTTTTTTTAGAATGGGTTTATATTAGTTTAATAAGTTTTCAATTTTAAACATATAATAATAATAATAATAACGAATATAGATAAAGTAACAACTTATTGCTAACAAAATAATATGCATTATTTTATTCAATACATATCTAATAAATAAATTAATCTTTGGGTGAAACGAGCTTATCCACGCGCAATGCGATTGTGGTGTGTAGTGATAACAGAGTTGCGGTGGTGACAGTGGGTGGGAGGGGGGGCATGGGGACGTGGTGGTGAATGTAAAAGTAATTGATGTTAAAGGTGGTATTGTAGTTATTTTAAGTGTTGGGGGATCTATACTGTAAATTATTTCATTAAGGGTATTATAGGTATATGAGATGTTTAAATTAGTGAATAAAGGAGAAGGGTATTTTTGGTTTTTCAAAGGCAGAAAGTTTAAGGAAAAAAAGGATGGTTTGTTTTATTAGATATTATAATGGGTAATATGTGTTTTAAGAAAATAATGGTATATTTGTTATTTAGGTTTTTAGTTGGGGATATTTGTAATTTTGAATGTATAATTGGGGATATATGCAATTCTCCCTTTTTGTTTTTAGTGAAAAATCAATATAAACGATTTGTTTAAATCGTAATAATAATTAATTATTTAAGTTAAGTTTTAAGTAAATTTTAATGTAATTCCCAACTGTATGGATATCCGAAGACACCTCAATGTCAATGACTGGCAAGCTTCACCAATCTGATAACTGAACCAGTTCAGTGAGACGATCCAGATTTCAGTTGAACAAATAAAGTAAAGATAAATGCAAGAAACTAAATGACTTAAACTATATGTTTCATCATATATTAATTTATCTATTAGATTTATTTTGAAATATAAAGTAATTATCATTGTATTATTATTTTTACTATTTGTATGGAATAAAAGGCTTATTATTATTATTATTATTATTATTATGTATTATATTATTATTATTATTAAAATAATAACATTGCTAATTCTGTGAATTCATCCAAAGTTCATTTCTAATTCCGTGAATTAAAAATCAAACTGACACGTCAGCAGGTTACCCGGTCAGATGTTACTTTTTCTGCTAATAAACAAAAGGTTCTTTCTAAAAAGTAAAGCTTTCAAAGGATATTGCTAATTTTGTGAAATCGAGTAAAGTTCATTTCTTTCTATTTTTACTTTTGTAAGATAATGAATCCCCCGGGTTTTCCCTTCTCATTGATATTAATTTATAAAATTACAAATTACATTCGACTACCTTCTATTATTCTTATTGACTAACTCAAACTATGACAAATCTAAACTAATACAATATAATTCAATGCAATATTGGCATTAGCAATTTTAAGTTAGCCTCCTAATTGGAAAACCGAAATCATTGGGTTTTGCTTTTTTGTGCTCGTGTCCGTGTTTACAAGGATAAGTCAACTTCTATCATTATACTAAAACTAGATGGATGCCCTCAAACGCTATGCGCGTGCGTATGACGACAGTATGGTGTGTCGGATTGTGTACATAAGGTAACACTTTGGTTATGAAACGTTATAATGGTGCTGGTGGTGCGGGTTCGAATTGGTGTGGTGGTGATTGAGTTTCATGTTTAGTTTTACTTTTTCACGATGTGTTAAATACTGGAATTTGTACATTGTCTCAGATGAAAAATGGTTGACAGGGCATAGTTGTATAAAAATCCGTGAGAGGGTGCGTTGCAAGGAGATTAGTTACCTGGCCATTTTGGTCCTTAGCAATTTCTTAATTTTAGGTAAGGGAG
>CM067169.1:60979307-60981807 GCA_034093135.1 Erigeron breviscapus
CGCATGTTGTATTGACGTTATTGTGTTACTTAGAGGCTCTTAAGAGGTCTAGTTGTCTAGCCTCTACTCGTATTGTGATTATTGAGCGATGGTTCCTTATTGGACCATTACTACGAACTCACCAACCTTGTGTTGACTATGCTTAGTACACTTTTCAGGTAATCAGGTTAATCCAGGGCGTGGAGTTTGATTGTTTGCTTGCTGTTGAACCCGGGCTTGGACTTATATGGATCAAGGATTCATTTGCCTTCTTTTGCATTATACTTAGGATCGTTAGCCATCTTTTGATGTTCTTTTGTAAACTTTGATGGTGACTTGCTCCTTATGTATTTTGTACTTGTTATTCGTATTGTATGGATTCACTGAATCTTTTATTTGCATTTAGTTCATGTTCTACGGTAATCCCACCTTGTGCTATATGATTTCCGTAATATTTCGAGCCTTGGCTTGGGGTGTTACAAATAATTAGGATGTAATTTTTGGTGTGCCATTTTGTAGATGAATAAGGGGTATATTTGTCTAATTTATATCAAAATATAAGATTGGGGAAATTTGTAATTTTAAATTTTGGTTGGGGAAATTTGTAATTTTGATAGTATATTTGGGGATATTTGCAAATCTCCCTATACCCTATATCATTCAAAGCCCTTTAGGTTTCATGTGTAATTTTGGGTGTAACAAATCTCGATCTCAATATATAAAAATAGACGACATGTCCTCACCATCAAAAACCGTATTACATATTCAAAATATATATCCATTCATTCATTAATTCATTCATTGTTTTCCCCAAAATCAGAATAATCAAAATACAAATAATGTCTTCGGAACATATACTTTTAGAGACTCTAGAGGAAATCTTGAAGAGGCTCGCTTCCTATAAAGCCATTACTCCAATTCTGATCAGTCTCAAAACAATGGAAGCGTTTGATCGACAACCCCTATTTCATTGCTTTTTACGGCGTTCGTCGCCCTCAGCCCCATCTAGGATTGAAAATCACGTGTGTCCAAATTTAGTTTACAAAAAAAAAAATTTCTCCGTATTCAATAACGGGTCGGGTCGGGTTTTCATAAAACATTATATATATTAAATCAAAATTCTTTTGCAAAGCAAGTTCTTTCCACAAAGTACCTATTAACAATTAAGCGAAATCCTCATAAGATTCTTTAGTTCTACGTTGTCATAACATTAACTCAACTTTTATTCTGACCACTATATTAACTACGAAGAAATGAAATGAGTTTTTATTATTGTACCATTCTTACTATATAAATTGATTTACTTCAATTCTTAAAAGATACAGTATATGGTAAACCAATCAACATTTAGTCTATTGTAAAATTGTGAAAAATCATACATGGATTTTTAACTTATATAACCAACTTTAATATTTAATAGTGTTTTTCTAGTAAACTAGTTAAAGTTTAAACCTCTTTTTAACTATGGTAAAAGCCAATTAATTGTCTCCGCAATTAGAATGAAGACATCCATAGAGAATACAAACAATTTCCCCTAAAATTAAAGTAATTAAATTAATAACACTGGGTTGGGCCCATCGAAACACAATGTGGTACGGAGTATTTGAAAAGGGAGAATAAAAGAAATGAATATAATATTGTTAAAGCCTTACTGGACACCAATTATCAATAAGGGCATTTATGTAAAATATTTATTAAAGCATCTGGTTGTCTTCCCCAACAAAACATTTCCAGTTTCCACCATTAAAGCACCAACTGTAAGCTGTAAAATTACCTTAGTAACACTTCAAATGCTTCAAAATGGTTATTTTACAATTTACCTAGGTCCAAACATTTGGATAACATGTGTCCAAAGATAATTTTCCATAAGCTTGTTAGAAAAAATTTCAATGTAACCTAGGTCCATGGACCTAGGTAAGATACATATAGATCCGCCCTTGTTCGTCGCCCTCAGCCCCATCGTTTCATTGTAAGTTCAGAATCATCAAGAGCTATTAATGACTATACACATTCAACTTTTGTTGATGAGAATGATCGTTTTGTCCAAGAATTATTCTCGGACGCCATTCCTCGGCCCCCTTTACCCTTGTTCGAAGGTTATCCTTGTGTAGTTGGTAGCTCTCACGGTTTGCTGTGCTATAAGAAATTTGTTTACGAATATCACACAGGCTATTGTAAAGATGGTTATAATATAAATGAGATGGTAGTTCTTTGGAATCCTTCGTTAAGGAAATCTGTTAGTATTCCGGTGCCTGGTTCCCTAAATTATAACTTTGAATAACGGAATGGGAATTATGAATTTGGTGATTATGGGGATGATGATGTTGTTGGTTTTGGGGTTTGTCCTGTCACTTATGATCCTATTATTCTCAAGATTAAACGTATTGATTATGAGCCTGAAAAGGAAAATATGTCTGGCATTAGCCTCCCATGGATAGTTCGGGTTTTTACTTTGAGCACAGGAACTTGGAGTATTCTATCTACCTATCTGCCTCGTGAGTCAATTAGACTTAGAGGGTCT
>CM067169.1:60984307-61144307 GCA_034093135.1 Erigeron breviscapus
TTAAATAAAGCTATTTACAAGATTATTACCATGAATACTAGACCTTGGACTCTTTCAATTGTTCAAGATTATCTAACACATTTAAACCATTAATCTTTTAGCTATATTATACTTGACCTATTAGAGAACAAACAAAATTCAGATGGACCCATTTATTAGTGAACAGGCCAGAACTGCAACCTCTATAAACAGTCAAAAGAGCACATCAAAAGCATGGATTCTCACCTCTTGGGAGCTTAAAGTGCAGTTGGTGTGGTGACACCATAACATATTGAAGGTATCCGGTAAGCTAACAGAATTATAAAACAGCACTGTAATCTTTGTATGGGTCAGCCATATAGGGTTGATCCAGATACCTTTTCTATTCAAATATTTAGTATTTTAAACAAATATTTATATTATTAGGAGTTAATTGCAAGATTGGTCCCTGTGGTTTGTACATTTTAGCAAGGGTCCCTATTCGAGAATCGTTGCAATGGGGTCCCTATTTTGAGAATTTTTTGCAAAATTGGTCCAAATTTGACAGATCCGTTAAAGGTGGCCGTCAAGTGTTCACGTGTGGGGGTATTTATGTACTTTCCACCTCACAGGGACCCCCATTGCAAAAATGGAAAAACCACAGGGACCAATTTTGCAACTAACACCTTGATATTTTTTTTGATTTAATTCAAGAGATTGTAACATACAATTATCTGCTCGTTAGGTCTCTAATCCTAAATTTATGTGCACTTTAAAATTTTAATAATAGAGATATACCTTATATAAATACTTTTATTTTAAAAAACTGATTTATATATAAACTTTTGTTATTATATAAGCTTCAATAAATAAAAGATTGTATGTTAGGAATTTGATATTTATTAAAAAGAAAAAAGCAAATCTGTTCGAATAATATAAATGTCATATATGGTATTTTAGTTATCTATTCTCGAGTCAAATACACAGAAAGTCAACAACATTTTTTGAAATAAAATAAATTATTAAATAAATGAAAATAAAAAAAAAAAAAAAAAAAAAAAAAAAAAAAAAAAAAAAAAAAAAAAAAAAAAAAAAAAAAAAAAAAAAAAAAAAAAAAAAAAAAAAAAAAAAAAAAAAAAAAAAAAAAAAAAAAAAAAAAAAAAAAAAAAAAAAAAAAAAAAAAAAAAAAAAAAAAAAAAAAAAAAAAAAAAAAAAAAAAAAAAAAAAAAAAAAAAAAAAAAAAAAAAAAAAAAAAAAAAAAAAAAAAAAAAAAAAAAAAAAAAAAAAAAAAAAAAAAAAAAAAAAAAAAAAAAAAAAAAAAAAAAAAAAAAAAAAAAAAAAAAAAAAAAAAAAAAAAAAAAAAAAAAAAAAAAAAAAAAAAAAAAAAAAAAAAAAAAAAAAAAAAAAAAAAAAAAAAAAAAAAAAAAAAAAAAAAAAAAAAAAAAAAAAAAAAAAAAAAAAAAAAAAAAAAAAAAAAAAAAAAAAAAAAAAAAAAAAAAAAAAAAAAAAAAAAAAAAAAAAAAAAAAAAAAAAAAAAAAAAAAAAAAAAAAAAAAAAAAAAAAAAAAAAAAAAAAAAAAAAAAAAAAA
The DNA here is from genome assembly GCA_034093135.1 of Erigeron breviscapus. Lineage (NCBI taxonomy): Eukaryota > Viridiplantae > Streptophyta > Magnoliopsida > Asterales > Asteraceae > Erigeron > Erigeron breviscapus. The sequence continues at coordinate 60,985,854 of CM067169.1, forward strand.
AAAAAAAAAAAAAAAAAAAAAAAAAAAAAAAAAAAAAAAAAAAAAAAAAAAAAAAAAAAAAAAAAAAAAAAAAAAAAAAAAAAAAAAAAAAAAAAAAAAAAAAAAAAAAAAAAAAAAAAAAAAAAAAAAAAAAAAAAAAAAAAAAAAAAAAAAAAAAAAAAAAAAAAAAAAAAAAAAAAAAAAAAAAAAAAAAAAAAAAAAAAAAAAAAAAAAAAAAAAAAAAAAAAAAAAAAAAAAAAAAAAAAAAAAAAAAAAAAAAAAAAAAAAAAAAAAAAAAAAAAAAAAAAAAAAAAAAAAAAAAAAAAAAAAAAAAAAAAAAAAAAAAAAAAAAAAAAAAAAAAAAAAAAAAAAAAAAAAAAAAAAAAAAAAAAAAAAAAAAAAAAAAAAAAAAAAAAAAAAAAAAAAAAAAAAAAAAAAAAAAAAAAAAAAAAAAAAAAAAAAAAAAAAAAAAAAATAAAAAAAAACTTATAAATTCTAATTTACAAATATAAGAAAAAGCAAATTAGTAATTTGATATTTGTCTTAAAAAACAAAATCTTTGATATATTATTAGAAAGTAGATATAAGTTATATGGGAATTGGAGTTTAATCATAAATTGAAGTATTTATAAGTTTTAGAATTTTTAGTGGAAATATGTTTTTAGTAATTTAACAATAAATAATCATGAAAAGCTAAAAAGTGTTAAAAATTATATTTAAGTTAATTATTTAGTAAGATTTATTCTTTTATGGAAAAGTTAAAAAGAATTATTTAGTGATGGATTTTTAAAAATTGTAAGTTTATAAAACTTTTTCTACAACTATTAATATAATTAATAATTAAAAGTTTTTTAGTTCCATATTTTTTGATTTATAATTTTAATTATGATACATGTAAATTAAATTTTTAGGTTAACTAAAATTTTTAAATGGTTAAAAAGTGGTTAGGCCAATAGTCTTTTATTATATATAAAAAAAAGTTAGTTGCAAGATTAGTCCCTGTGGTTTTCCCATTTTAGCAATGGGGGTCCTTGTGGGGTGGAAAGTACATAAATACCCCCACACGTGCTGCACACGTGCACACTTGACGATCACTTTTAACGGATCCGTCAAATTTGGACCAATTTTGCAAAAAATTCTCAAAATAGGGACCCCCATTGCAACAATTCTCGAATAGGGACCCCCTTTGCTAAAATGTACAAACCACAGGGACCAATCTTGCAATTAACTCTATTATTAAATTCAGATTAAGTAGAATGATTTATTAGTATTTAGATAGAACGATGTACACTTGGGAGTGACTTTTAACCCATTTGCGTTTAAGCTAAATTTTCATTTTACCCATTAGAGATGTAACATTTTTGTCGTATCAAAATTTTACTGGTTTCTTGAGGACATTTTTGTAATCTGATCATAAGTCATGTCATGCTTAAAGACTAGTTTTGGGTATTATTAATAAAAGTAGCAATATGCATTGCCACGGTATCAACAGATGTTGGACCCGAGGTACATTGGTTGGCGCCATCCCTGCTGCCACAATGTCTGAACAAACATCTATCCTATTCACTTGAACCATGGTTCATCACTGAACTGTCGTCATCAGCGCAATCATGGATGGCATGTGATTGCCCAAATTGAAATTTTTTTTGAATACCGATCCTTCTCTGTTTCTCCTATGCATCCAATTCTTCTTTGTGTGCTGTACCTTCCTACCCATTTTTTATGGACTGAGAATATTTTCATCATGCGATCCACCTGTTGAGAACCCCATGTTGAACACCCCTTAAAACCAAAGTACTAATCTCGATGGTGACAAACAAGTTTTTGGGTTAAAATTTTTTTGGTGTCTACTTTGAAGATATTTTTAATTCCAAAACGCATTGGTATTTTCAGTCGACCTGGTTGCTTGTTTGCTTGATGGGTCTAGCAACGTGACAGCACAAGTTGCTTGATTGCTAGTTGGGTTTACACTTCTTTGTACATGTAACAGCAAAACACTTACTCGAATACTCACAAAAGCCCTAATGTAACCATTGAACCCATGAAGAAAGACCACGACTTGGAGAACCCAATCAGGATATATATTTATATATATAATTCTTCAAGTAATGAAGGTTTCCAGGACCGACTTGGAGAACCCAATCAGTCGGTCCTGGAAACCTTCATTACTCGAGTCACTGCTTTTGCTTGATCAGTTGAATGGTTATATATATATTCCATCATTAACTAATCACAAGATGTGGGTTGATTTACCAAAGTGATGCACTACACCAGGGAGGGACTGCTTTCATTACTTAAGGTAAAATTAATTACTTTCTTCTTGTATGAATGATGTCATTATATGTGTAATACCTGTCAAAATAATAACAATGCTGGTGATAGTAATAATAAGTATATATGTTCTACAAGATATATTTTCGTTGATTTCGGGGACGAAATCATTTTAAGTGGGTGATATTGTAATAACCGTAAATATTAGAATAAAGACTCATTAGATAAGTTACATTATAGTGTTAAATTTGTTAAACCTGCCGTAACTAAAGCTAATAAGCAGATAATACAGAGTATATGATAAGATTAACATTAACAAGCATTATTATATTATTTGTGTATGTATATTGAAAGTATTAGAAACGTGGGAGTTAAGGATTAAAGCTCATTATTCCAACTAACAACTCCAACTTATCAGCCTATATTCCCATACTTATCGGCTAGACTTAAGTTATAAAACCCACACTTCGTTATTTTCATCGTAACACAAACAAGTCAAAAATAAAGAGTGGTTAAGAAAACGCAAGAGGGGGAGAGTCTGGACCAGAGGTCGCTGGAGTAATATTAGATTCCAAACGCATAGTACGATAGTGTTCAGTATAGAAAATACAACATATATGAATGATCTTAATCGTTGGGTTTAATGGTAACAAGAAGCGGGTTACTTTGCTTGTTGCTTTCACTATCGCTATTGTCTAACGTCAAAGGTATAACTAAAACCACTCTCGTATAGTAGTCTCCTGTTTGTACCAGTTTCTATTCTAATTTCGGTAGGGGTCACATTTAAGATTTTAGTAGCCGTAAACATATTCCATAGACTCGCCATTAGCGGTGACAAAACAGTAATTTGGGTCATAAAACATGTAGTCAATGCTGGAACTTTTAAATCGACAGTGTTAGGTCTGGTGGTGTTTAAACTAACTAATTAAGTATTCATATATTTTTATGATAATCAGTTGTCAATTTAATAAGTTAGGGAGTATAATGGGGTCTTTTGAAGAATATACATATGTACAAAATTGACCAGCTTTACTTTAAATATTTATAAATGGGATTTGGGAGGTTAGAAAAGAACGGATGAAAAACCTATAGGCTATAGCATGATATGATATGATATGATATGATATGATATGATATGATATGATATGATATGATATGATATGATATGATATGATATGATATGATATGATATGATATGATATGATATGATATGATATGATATGATATGATATGATATGATATGATATGATATGATATGATATGATATGATATGATATGATACGATATGATGTATGATATGATATGATATGATATGATATGATATGATATGATATGATATGATATGATATGATATGATATGATATGATATGACATGATATGATATGACATGATATGCATGATATGATATGATATGATATGATATGATATGATATGATATGATATGATATGATATGATATGATATGATATGATATGCTTTGAGATGTTTTCAAATGGTATGATATGTATGATATGATATGATATGATATGATATGATATGATATGATATGATATGATATGATATGATATGATATGATATGATATGATATGATATGATATGATATGATATGATATGATATGATATGATATGATATGATATGATATGATATGATATGATTGATATGATATGTTGAATGTTGTTGATATGATATGATATGATATGATATGATATGATATGATATGATATGATATGATATGATATGATATGATATGATATGATATGATATGATATGATATGATATGATATGATATGATATGATATGATATGATATGATATGATATGATATGATATGATATGATATGATATGATATGATATGATATGATATGATATGATATGATATGATATGATATGATATGATATGATATGATATGATATGATATGATATGATATGATATGATATGATATGATATGATATGATATGATATGATATGATATGATATGATATGATATGATATGATATGATATGATATGATATGATATGATATGATATGATATGATATGATATGATATGATTGATATGATATGATATGATATGATATGATATGATATGTATGATATGAATGATATGATATGATATGATATGATATGATATGATATGATATGATATGATTGTAAGTATATGTTGATATGATATGATGATATGTATGATATGATATGATATGATATGATATGATATGATATGATATGATATGATATGATATGATATGATATGATATGTTATATGATATGTATGATATGATATGATATGATATGATATGATATGATATGATATGATATGATATGATATGATATGATATGATATGATATGATATGTATGATATGATATGATATGATATGATATGTATGATTATGAATGATATGATATGTATGATATGATATGATATGATATGATATGATATGATATGATATGATATGATATGATATGATATGATATGATATGATTGATATGTATATATGAATGATATGTTGATATGATATGATATGATATGATATGTATGATATGATATGATATGATATGATATGATATGATATGATATGATATGATATGATATGATATGATATGATATGATATGATATGATATGATATGATATGATATGATATGATATGATATGATATGATATGATATGATATGATATGATATGATATGATATGATATGATATGATATGATATGATATGATATGATATGATATGATATGATTGATATGATATGATATGATATGATATGATATGATATGATATGATATGATATGATTTACGATGTTGAATGATATGTATGATATGATATGATATGATATGATATGATATGATATGATATGATATGATATGATATGATATGATATGATATGATATGATATGATATGATATGATATGATATGATATGATATGATATGATATGATATGATATGATATGATATGATATGATATGATATGATATGATATGATATGATATGATATGATATGATATGATATGATATGATATGATATGATATGATATGATATGATATGATATGATATGATATGATATGATATGATATGATATGATATGATATGATATGATATGATATGATATGATATGATATGATATGATATGATATGATATGATATGATATGATATGATATGATATGATATGATATGATATGATATGATATGATATGATATGATATGATATGATATGATATGATTATTGTACGGATGTGTGATGTAGTGCCATACATACCTTCCGGGTTGGATACATTCAGAGGCGCGCATGTGATTTGTGATACTATGATTTGGGCACCGGGAGTGTGCTCTTGGATATTTGATATGTAGGATACTCGGTATAAAGTAACCCAAACCTTTTCTTTGTTTCAGCCTTAAAATATTTTTACTCTGGTGTTAAGGGTGGTGTGTGAAGGGGACTTTTGGAAATAATTTGAACTAGTCTTCTTTTACTACTTTCTTATTTCTTCATCTATTATTATTGTTACCGTTATCCATATCCGCGCACTGAGCAATTGGCTCAGCCGCACTTTTTCTTCCTTGCGGCAGGTTTACCAAGACAAAAAGGATAAAAGATTTATAGCTGGCTTTCGCATAACTAAATTTGAAGATAAAGCTTGAGAGATGTACATAGAAGATTCGAGAGATTTTGAGGTTGATGACTACACTAGCATATAAAAATTTGTAATAATATTTTGAGGATTTGTGTATAGAATGCTCTGTTATAGAAGTTTATTATTGATTTAAGTTGAATAGTGATACCCCATCTTTATTTTAGATGTGGGGTGCTACAATATGCGTCAAGTTTCAGACTTGTTTAGCGTTGGATGATCCAAAACGACTTCATATGCTTCAAAGTTGATGTGACAATGTGACATACTGACATCCTAGATGACAGTTGGAGTATTATAATTCTGATTTGATCATGTTTTGTGTGGTTGTTTTGCAAGCAAATAAAGTTTTGAAATGAAATATTGTTTACCTTACCGTTAATGACTGACCACATGAGTGAAGTTAGAATGTACAAAGTCATCATGTCTCAGCCGATTACTGTTTCTTATGCAGATTAGTTTTAGTTACAGAATTCCTGATGGATAACATAGATTGACTCTTTTTTGTTATTAACATATTACAAATATATATGGAGTCTCGTGGATGATTTTAGTAGCCTCGAGAGTCTAAACTAATCAGTAATTATTTTGTTTTGATTTAAAGGTAAGAGGTATCAGCTTCAGTTTCAACTATGCATATATATGATATTGATCACTTACGAAAAGAGCTTTAGCTATTATCCGCAATTTTTGATCCAAAGACCAAAGTTCCCATATTTCGGTTATATTTCTCAAACTGTGCTCCCAAGAAAAAAATCAATTCTGAATAGAACAAAAAAATTATGTATAAACTGGCCAAAAATCTACTCTGGCAACACATGTAGCGAGGATTGATAAAAATGCTAGTAGTCCAGCAGTAGCTACTAAAAAGTAGAAGGCAATTTGTTCTTAAAAACAGGGGATGCCTGTTTCATGAACTTGGTACTAAGTTGTTGCTGTAAAAAAGAATGACAATTCCTTGACCTTAAACAAACTTCGTAATTGATTTTTAGCAACTAAAGAGCAAAAAAACATGATGGTTATAGCTTATCTGTGTATACTTACATGGTTGGAAAATTAGCAGACTTGCAGTGCTGCACCTATCAGACAACAGAGTGAAAATGGAGTTGATAACCGCCTGGCCAAGTGCTCTCTAGAGTATTTGTCAGAATAAACCATGATTGTTTTATAAAATTCCTTACGTACAGCTTTGTGATTAATATCTGTGTAAGCTGTTTCGATTCCTTTTCTTACTACTTGTTATATGTCGTCATGCGCCTCTTGGTTCTTACTGTCATGGATTGTTGATGCTACCGATCAAAAAAAAAAATAACATCAATCTCAAAAGTACCTTGAAGGCTTGAATGCCTCAATAACTGATGGACACATTGATTTGATAAGTGATGGACTTACTTATTGATATGATTACATGTCAGGTTCAAAGGTTCTATGAAGAATTTGTACAACATGCATGTAATACAAATAAAAGTTCTGGAAACAACCACTCGGGTACTTTAAATCATTCCTGATGCCCATAAGATAAGATTTATTTAGACTAGTTTTTGAAAAATATTTGTTCCATGTTGCAGACATAAACAAACTCTTCAGACTTAGTAACGATAAACTTTCTGATTTAGGGAAAAAATTTAGTGACACATGGATCGGTAATCAGTACTTGATCATCTTTGTTAGCCGCTCCAGAACACATGATGCTACATCTACTATAATATGAGAGGAAGTGTGACATATAAATAGGAGAAGATAATTTTTATCTTAAATAGTTCAAATGGGTTAGATCAGATTATATTTAGCTAAAAAAGAACAAGTCAAAAGGCCAGAAAGTCAAACAAATGAAACAATCAATTGGTTGACCTGGCAAAAATATTGCGATCTAATCGGCTTTTTCACATGTTATGCGACCCACCCATTTTGTCCTAAAAACGTGTTATGGCTTATACCAACTTCTCAAGTGTCATGAAAATAGCAGTAATGAGTAGATTGACACTTTGAACCTAGAATAAGGCCCAAAATGTCCTGTAAGTTTCTGTTGACTTAAATACTTAATTTTGGGTTAATCCACTAACAGGTAATTGTGGTGTAAATGTATTAATTCTTGTGGTAAAGCCATCACTAAGTTGATCACCAAGCGCTAATATCTCTTTCAACAAGAATTCGTGCTTCAAACTGATCACCAAGCGCTAATATATTTCAACAGTCAAAAGGACCTTAATCGAATGCAAGCCCCTTGGATGGAATATTTGCAACTATTTGCTTTTGTGATCAAGCACAAAACCGGAGTTCATAATAAAGTGGCAGATACATTAAGTAGGAGTTCATAACATTGTCACTGGTTTTGATTGTTTGAAAGATGTTTCTGCATTTTTGTAGACGTTTGGCAACAAAACCAAGCGAAAACACCAAATTCTATGTAGTTCAAAATGCATTTAATACAATTATGAAACCCAATTCACTACTCTTCTTTCTCCCTGACACTGTATCCCTCGCATATAATTAACTCTCAATTTAATATCATATGTTGTTTAATAATTTATATATTAACTTAACTAGTTTGAAAGTTTAAAAGTTTCATCAGCATGACTTTAGCTTAAAATGATATTATTACATATATCAAAAATACTATTAAATCTTGACCAAAAATGAATCATGCAAAACATAACCAATTCATATATCGTACGAATATTATTATAACTACTAAATGTTACGTATTAAAATGTATTGTTAAATGTAAATTTTGAAATTTTTTCATTTAAGCAAAAATCTGGAAGTATTTTTCTTTTAATCGAAAATGCTGAAAAACTACATGAACTTTTATCACAGATTCTTGAATCCTTGCTTTGAAAATATCCTAGTATTTATTTATAGAGTAGATATAAGAGAGTTTTTTCGTTTTTTATTTTTACTGTCGGTTTAAAACTCATAGTTATGTCAACTCAAAAATTCAAAATGCATTTACAAGTTGATTGGGCTTAAATATTTTAACAGACTCTAATTAGATACTCAATATAATTAAGGCCCTTTAGGTTTCTCGTCTAATTGGGTGTAACAAAATCTGAATCTCAATATATAAACAAAGAGAAGAGATTACATGTCCTCACCCTCAAAACCATATTCAGCAATATTCCGATCAGAATAGTCCAAATCATAATGTCTTTGGAACATATACTTTTAGAGACTCTGGCGGAAATCTTGAAGAGGCTTCCTTTAAGGTCAGTACTCCAATTTCGATCCGTCTCAAAACAATGGAAGCGTTTGATCGACAGCCCCTTTTTCATTGCTTTTTACGGCGTTCGTCACCCCCAACCCCATCGTTTCATTGGAAGGAGAGAATGGTCAGAAATTCCTAATGAGTATACATCTTTAACTTTTGTTGATAATGCTGATGGTTTTGTCGAAGAACATTTTTTCTCCCCTGATCCTGGCCTCCTTGAAAGGTACACAGGTTATCCTTGTGTAGTAGGTAGCTCTCACGGTTTGCTGTGCTTTATTAATCACAGAGATAAAACAGAGATGATTATTCTTTGGAATCCTTCAATAAGGAAATCCGTTAGTATTCTCGTGCTTGATTCCCCGAATTATAACACAAGTATTTATCGGGGTGGGAATTATGAATTTGGTGATTATGGGGATGATGATGTCGTTGGTTTTGGGGTTACTCCTGTTACTTTTGATCCTACTATTCTCAAGATTAAACGTATTGATTATCAGTCAAAAACGAAAGATATTAGCCTCCCTTGGAGAGTTCGAGTTTTTACTTTGAGCACTGGGACTTGGACTATTATATCTATGGGTCTGCCCCGCGAAACCATTAGACTTAGAGGGTCTCAGGTTGTTATCGATAGGTTTATTTATTGGGCTGCATATGATTATTTGTTTGATGCTGAAGATGGTCGATCTCAATCACCTTTCTTGATCATGTCATTTGATATAATTGCCAAACAATTTAAGGAGATAAATCTCACCGGTAGTTAACCAACCGACGTTGTAGTATTCAGACTATATCTAAGCTACATGAATCTCTTGTTTTGCTTGAATACCATATAGAGTTTGAGGAAGGTGAACCAGTTTGTTGTCTGTGGATGATGAACAAGCAAGGTGTTAATATATCGTTTACAAAGCTATACAACATCAACATACCATATGCCACTGTAAAGACATTATTAGGATTTAGGAAGACGGGTGAACTTATAGTGGCAACAAAAGAACACCAAGAACGTTACTTTGCCTACCTTGATATTTACGATCCCAAGTCAGAAGCTATATATGATCTTGATTGATGGAAGTTATTCCTTTTTTTTGTGTTCTTATACGGAATCATTGCTTTTGCTTAATCAGTTAGATGGTTTTACATATTCGATCAGTATCTGATCAAAAATAGATGGAGAGCTTGTCATTAGTTAGGTAGAATAAATTACTTTCGTCTTGTATATGTGATGCCATTATTCACTTCAAATTTCAGACTTGCTTAAAAGTTTTCATTTTGTAAATGCTTCAATTATTAACACTTTATGTCTTAGCGTTGAATGATCCAAAATGATTCCATATGCTTCAAATTTGATGTGACATCCCGAATGACAACTGGAGTGTTTCCACTTTGTGTGCAGGAACAATTAGTTTTAGTTTCTTTGTATTTGGTTTTCTGATTTGATCAGGTTTTGTGTGCCTAGTTTGCAAGCAAATTGATGAAGTTTTGGAATGAAATATTGTTTGCCTTACTGTTAATGATGGACCACATATAATGAGTGAAGTTAAAAATGTTCAAATTCATCATGTCTCAGCAGATTACTACAGATTAGTTTTAAGTGACAGAAGTTCGGATGGATGATATAGATTGACTCATATATTTATAATATTCTTAAACCATTTGGATTCTTGCAGTGGTTAAATTGGTTAGTTCTTAAGTGTACTTGCTTCAAGATGCTATACTTGTTGTAGTTTCTTGAAGATACTTTTGTGTCCTGATCACGAGTCATGGCATGCTAAAGACTAGTTATGGGTATTACATTATTTTGGGTCACTGTTTCAAAGGACAGGATTGTGCCTTGACCCTTATATGTCTTTATTTGGTAAACATGAACCTTAAGAAGCTAGGTCTGGTATAGTAGTTGACTGGCCAGTTGTACCTATCGGAATGCCATTGGTTCCAACTATCAGTATTTGACCGAACAGCTGTTTGTAGCAATGCTGTTGACATCGAGGGTTCGCACCATTCCTGCTACCACAATGTCTGAACAAACATCCATCATGTTCACTGGAACCATGGTTTATCACTGAACTGTCGTCATCAGCGCAACCATGATGCGTTATATAACATATCTTTGCTTAACCTCTCAAGATCAACCAACGGAATTTTAACAATTTCTACAAACAAGTCTCAAAACCATGAGAAAGTATAAATCTGGATGGTGACAAACGAGTTTTTGGAACAACTTACGCGCGAGTGGATTAATGTTTGCCCAATTCCCTTCCCATTGATTACGAACAGACACTTTATTATTACATCCTACCAGAGCTAGCTGCCGACAATAATCAGTGTATCAGAATATGCTCAAGAATCCATGAGACTTGCCCAATTCACTCCTTTATAACCATAATATCACATCCAATCAGCAGTTTGACCCGAATAGCAACATGCGAACCCACATTTGTCCACGGCACATATTCATTTAGTGTGAACAAATTAAATATGAAAGTCCACACTAAAAAGTGTGAACTTTTAAAATACCACAATTTTAAGTGTGGATTAATTTTTACACACTTTTAGTTTCATATTTTTACACACATAAAAGGTGACAAAATTTTTTAATTTGTTTAACTTACACTAACTAAAATTGTAAACAAATGCAACATTATTTGTAGTGAAACTACCCGTTTTTGCAATATCTAACTTCAATTCTCAACTTATAGATCATGTACAAGAAAATTATCGAAGAAAAAACAAATTAATTTCAATAAGGATGTTAAAATATTATTATTATTATTATTATTATTATTATTATTATTATTATTATTATTATTATTATTATTATTATTATTATTATTGATGTTCATTATTATTATTATTATTATTATTATTAATATTATTATTATTATTATTATTATTATTATTATTATTATTATTATTATTATTATTATTATTATTATTGTTATTATTATTATTATTATTATTATTATTATTATTATTATTATTATTATTATTATTATTATTATTATTATTATTATTATTATTATTATTATTATTATTATTATTATTATTATTATTATTATTATTATTATTATTATTATTATTATTATTATTATTATTATTATTATTATTATTATTATTATTATTATTATTATTATTATTATTATTATTATTATTATTATTATTATTATTATTATTATTATTATTATTATTATTATTATTATTATTATTATTATTATTATTATTATTATTATTATTATTATTATTATTATTATTATTATTATTATTATTATTATTATTATTATTATTATTATTATTATTATTATTATTATTATTATTATTATTATTATTATTATTATTATTATTATTATTATTATTATTATTATTATTATTATTATTATTATTATTATTATTATTATTATTATTATTATTATTATTATTATTATTATTATTATTATTATTATTATTATTATTATTATTATTATTATTATTATTATTATTATTATTATTATTATTATTATTATTATTATTATTATTATTATTATTATTATTATTATTATTATTATTATTATTATTATTATTATTATTATTATTATTATTATTATTATTATTATTATTATTATTATTATTATTATTATTATTATTATTATTATTATTATTATTATTATTATTATTATTATTATTATTATTATTATTATTATTATTATTATTATTATTATTATTATTATTATTATTATTATTATTATTATTATTATTATTATTATTATTATTATTATTATTATTATTATTATTATTATTATTATTATTATTATTATTATTATTATTATTATTATTATTATTATTATTATTATTATTATTATTATTATTATTATTATTATTATTATTATTATTATTATTATTATTATTATTATTATTATTATTATTATTATTATTATTATTATTATTATTATTATTATTATTATTATTATTATTATTATTATTATTATTTTATTATTTTATTATTATTATTATTATTATTATTATTATTATTATTATTATTATTATTATTATTATTATTATTATTACTTGCACATGTAGATTTGTTTTTGAAATATTATTTTTCAACTACGTTTCTTTTATCTATACTAATACTACCTTATAAAGCATTTGACTTCTTCTCATTTCTCAAAAAAAAGAACTTGATTTACCTAAATTACTCATTCCCTTTATTCAATAATTTGAATATCTCCACTTAATATACCTATAATACCTTAATGAATTATAATTAAACATAAATCCGTCAACCCTTAAAATAAATACACTATCTTCTTTCACATCAATTATCTTTACATTAATAACCACACCCGCCACCGCCACCACCCATCGCCGCCTCCATCACCCATCACCACCACCATACCGTCGCATCGCGCGGGCATGTGACTAGGTAACCTAATAAAAGTATCCAATGGTATGATATTGTATTTTTTCTAATGCATTATTGTTTAGTTTATGAACACTATATGTTATTTTGTTCCTTCTAGCAAATCTTGAATTGCGAGTTTTACATGTATATACTAATTCTGCGACTATATTATTAATTAAATTTATATTTCAATGTCTCATATATATTATGGAATGAACATTCATTGTAAAATATATATAATTTCATTAAGTTGTTTAATATATAGCTATTTTAATCATTTATGTAGTATTTGTATATTACTATGAGCACAAAGATATTTATATACTTTATATCATGTCTTTTATTATAAGGGAAATGATTAATCCTCCTAAAAGAATGACCTAAAAATCTTCCTAACTATTAGATGCAGACATGTGGCAAAATCAGGGGGCAAGATTAGGAAAGAAAATTAGTGGATAACACATGTCACCTTCTTATACTTTTAGAAGGATTTTTAGGCTAATCTTTAAGAAGATTTATCATTTTTCTTATTATAATTATATTTTTCAAAGAGATTATATTTATATATTATATTTAATTAATAAATATATATCATAAAAAAGATTTATGATTTATAAATATTTATGTTTCATTACTCATGTTTTAACATAACTGACATATATCATATACTGATAAATCATAATATTATTATTTACAGTCATAATTTAATAATTTTTGATATTATCAAAAAATATAAATGATAATGACATAATGTAAGCATCAATTATTAATAAATATATCTATTATATATACATAGGTTTTAGGTAAAATAAAACAAGTATTAAAGTAAAACAAATAAAACAATAGGTTTCTCTTCACTGAAAATCACCGTGCATCATGAAAATCATCGTGCATCAATTGCTTCATGAATCTTCGTGCATCAATTTAACCATGATCTAAGGGTCAAGATCTTGTCTTATTTATTTTACCTTAATACTTGTTTTACAATATCTAACCCCTATTTACATATTTACATTGGTAAATTATATCAGAATTTATATACAGATACATTCATACATATGATGTATCCTTACCTTAATTAAATTAGATTATTACCTATAGATGTTACTAACTATGACAAAATTTCTATGTTATGTAAAAATGTCATAAATATCTACGTAATATAATGAACTTTCAAATACTGATTATTGGATATACCCGAATATATATATATAACAAGCATCGAATTTGTCTCGTGTAAATTTTTAATTGGTTAGATATACAATAATGGAGATATGAAAGTTTAATTTAGTAACCCGATAATTACATATATTTTCAAACCACGAATGCGTAGTACGACAATATACCGCGACGATACAGATGGGCTTCTTTTTTCCTTTTTAAGGCCCTTTAGTTTTCGTTTAAATCTCAATGAATATCTTTAAATAAACTGAGTCCTCACCCTCAAAAAAACCCTAAAATATCCATTCATTCGTAATCGTACTTTCCCCAAAAATCAAAATAATGTCTTCCGAATACATCCCTTTTGAAATTCAGGAAGAAATCTTGAAGAGGCTACCTATAAAGCCATTAATCCAATTCCGATCAGTTTCAAAATCATATAAGCGTTTGATCGACAGCCCCGATTTCATCGTTTCTTACGGTGTTCGTAAGCACCCCGATGATCGTTTCATTCTAAGGTACGCAGAGTACAATGTTTATCAAGACGCTCCCATTGAGGATAAATTTGTAACTTTAGTTGATAATTATGACGATAATTTTGTCCAGCAAGAATTTCAAAATAGTAGTGTTCCTGACCTCATTAAGAAGATTGATGTTACTAGTGTAGTTGGTAGCTCTCACGGTTTGCTGTGTTTTAAGGGTGTTGACTTTGATTCCTCTGACTCTGAAATAAAACTGATGGTCGTTCTTTGGAATCCTTCAGTAAGGAAATCTGTTGGTATTCAAGTCACACATTTGTATGACGAAATTGCCTTTTGGGTTTGTCCTGTCACGTTTGATCCTACCATTCTCACGATTGAGTATGTGCATTATAATGAGGAGAATAATAATATGAGAAAATTTCATTACATACCCCTGGGGTATGTCATATTATTAAATTTCACCTCATTACATATTCTTATGGTGACTTTTTGTTTCATTACACACCCCTCGTCGTAACGGATGTTTGTTGCCATCTGTTAACCTGCACGTGAGGGTATTTTAGTCATTTACCTCTAAACACCCTCCTTCTCCTCTAAAACACATTCCCTTTCTTCTTTATCTTCTTTTCTGGATCAAACTTATCTTCTTATCCAATTTTATTCACAAAATAACAACAAAATATTTTTTGTTATGATAACACATCATCTACACTCCCACACTTTTATTCTCCACACTTTCTTCATTTTCAAGTTTCACTCTTCCATATATATCCCCAACCCAACCAACCTAAACAAAATCTTCTCTGTAACAAACCATATCAAAATCTGTTCGAAAAAAAAAACATATCAAAATCTAACTATCACAAAAATGTCATCATCACCATCCAAAAAATCCTATACCCAAAAATCGATCAATCAAACCCAGATTCATAAAACCCATCAATTTCATCATCATCTTCAACTCTATACCCATCTCTAGAAACCAAAGATATGGCAGAAAAACTATTCCCAAACAATGATACTCAACAACAAATTTCATTTAAATCATTAGAAGAGACCGTCATCAAAATCCCGGATTCAATAGTTCACTTAATAGACAAACAACAAAGCATCGAACTAGCTAAAGTAACTTTCTCCATTTTGTTTAGTTTTGAGACGGTTGAAGATTCCGGCGAGTAGTTGAAGTTTCCGGCGAACTTTATTTCAGATTTCTCTCACCTAGGGTTTGTTCGCGATTAGATTTAGAGTATTTTCGTGGAAGTTTCGAGTTCTAATTTAAAAAATCGAGAAAGTAATCGCGTTTATCAATTTTCCGGCGAACGTACATATTTTCCGGTGATCTTGTTCGGAACCATTGTTGGACAGGGTTTGTTCGGAATTGATTGGTGAGCATTTTAGTACTGATTTCGTGGTGTGATTCGAAGTATCGGCGAAGTTTATTAATTTTCCGGCGAACGTACATATTTTCCGGTGATCTTGTTCGGAACCATTGTTGGACAGGGTTTGTTCGGAATTGATTGGTGAGCATTTTAGTACTGATTTCGTGGTGTGATTCGAAGTATCGGCGAAGTTATTAAGGTCTTCGTTCTCGTCCTTGGGCTTCCCTTCACGGCGGAGACCAGCCCCTTGGTGGTGGTTACTGGTATCATGCGCTTGGAGACAAAATCAATTTTTAGTTTTTGTTTTGATCGGGATTCAAAGCCTTTGATCTTAGAAAATAATTTATAAGCATTAGGGAATGATGTTGTATTTGATGTTGTAGATAAAAAAGATGGATCGAAGTGTGATCGAATGGGTATACCACCTAAAAAATCTGGAATTAAAGTCCCTAAAAGAGATGGGTCATATGATTGTTGGCTATAGATATATGGATCTGATTGTATATGTGATGATAATGTTGTTGTTGTTGATGATGAAGGTGTTGGTGTTGGTTGATAGGTTTGTGTTTGAGCGGCTGCATAAGGATGAAGAATAAAGGGATGGTGTTTAGATCTTGGAAAGAGAATCAAAAAGAGGAAGAAAGTGTTTGAAGGTAAAATGACCAATATACCCTCACGTGGTATGCACGTGAGGGGGTTAACGGCGAGTTGCAAACGGACGTTTGGGAGAGGGGTGTGTAATGATACAAAAAGTCACCACATGGTGATGTAATAATAAAAAAATAGTACAGGGACGAAAATTGAAAAAATGGCAAACCACAGGTTGATGTAATGAAATGAAATTTTCTCTAATAATATTGTAGATTTGCCTGACAATGTCTCAAGAGTTTGGATTTTTACTTTGAGCACCGGGACTTGGAGTATTCTATCGACCCATCCGTTCCGCGAATCATTTCAGCTTAGAGGATCTCAGGTTATCATCAATAGGTTTATTTATTGGCTTGCTTTTTGATAGGCTTTATGATGAAGATGGTCGAACTCAATTACATTTTCTGATCATGTCATTTGATTTGATTGCTAAGGAATTTAAAGAGATAAATCTCACAGGCTGTTTAACAAAAGGGCTTTGTAGTATTCGGTGTATATCTAAGTTTCGGGAGTCTCTTGTTTTTCTTGGATACCATAGAGAGTTTGCGGAAGACCCATCAGTTTGTTCTTTATGGATGATGATGGAGCAGGGTGTTAGTAGATCATTTATTAAGCTATACAACATCATCAACTTGCTTCCAAATGTCACAATAAACCACATACTAGGATTTAGGAAGACCTATGAACTTATACGCAAAACCAAGACACACGTAAAGCCAAGCTTGAAATTTACGATCCCAACTCAAAAGTCATTCATAACCTTGGGATTGATGGAGACAAACATTCCTTCTTTATGTAATCTTACATGGAAACACTGCTTTTGTTTAATCAATTAGATGGTTTTATATATTCATTCAGTTACTAATCACAATCACAGATAGATGATCGCATTAAAAGATGTGGGTGGATCAACCAAGTGATGTACTACACCAGGTGCGAATCTGGTGATTCACAAGTTATGGGTCACGGGTCCAGCAAATGGGTGAGACAGGTCATGGGTTCACAGGCTGTGAGGTTTGCATATGGGTCAGATTTGGCTCCAAACTTGTAGCTGGAGAATTCCATAGTACTCACGTTTTAGTATAGTTTGATTAAGTAGACTTGGTTTTTATGTTTGACCAATTCTTGTGGTGTGGTATGTCGGGAAACATGGTCATCAATTGGCATGTAATCTTAACAATTTGAATGCGTGCTGTAGTTATTTGGGTTAGTTCTTGGGGACATTTTTGTGATGTCATCACAAGTCATGTCATGCTAAAGTCTAGTTTTAGGTATAACATTCTTTTGTGTCACTGTTACAAATCACACGAAGGTTTTGAAGGAAATCAATTACAGGATTTTACGAGTTTTGTGATTAGGGTTTTTTTTATATGGGAATCGGTATTTGTTTCTTATGTGGTTTCTCATATTGCTGCTTCACTTAATTGTGACCTTGTATGTCTTTATATGGTAAACATGAACCCCCAAATATATATACCTTAGTAGCTAGGTTTGGTATAGTAGTTGACCAGTTGTACGTATTGGAATGCCGTCGGTTCCAACTTATCTCTCTTTTCTGTCAGCATTTGACCGTACAACTATTTGTGGTAATGCTGTTGACATCAGGGGCCCTTGGTGGACCAGAGGTCTATTGTTTCGCCACAAGATGCTGATGGTCCAATGTCCAAACAAACATTCATCCTGTTTACTTGAACCATGGGCACTGAACCATCATCATCAGCGCAATCATCAACGGCATGTGATTGCCAATATTGAATATTTTCTTGTATACCAATCCTTCTCTGTTTCTGCTCTGCATCCAATTCTTCCTTGTGTGCTACTTTCTGAAGAAGATTTTTTTTCATTCCTAAACGGATTTGGCATTTGGTGTCTGCTTATAAGCCGTAAATGCATGGTTTCCAATTTGTAACCTGCTTTTGCAGATTCAACCTTCACAACCCCAATTAAACAACTTAACCATGCAACCCATAAAGACCACGACTTGGAGAACTCAATGATGATTTGTGATTTTGAAGTAACTAATGCAAATCAAAGAAACCGAATACCAAAACCCAACCTTCACCGGATCTTATATTATATCTTACCTAAAGTTGCTATTACCTTCTGAGATAAGAAATTAAGCATTGAAAAGTTTAGTAAAGAACCACTTGGGTGCTTCTAATCTTTACTAATGCCCAGATAAATTTAGACTATTTTTGAACAAATATTTGTTCAATGCTGCAGAGACAAATATACTCTTTCGGCTTAGAATAACAAGCTTTCTGATTTATGGGAAAAAAATTAGTGACACATGAATAGGTCATGAGTACTTTAATCATCTTTTTTGGCCCGAAAGTCAAACAAATAAGAGGAAGAGCGACACATGTAAATAAGAGAAGACAATCTTGCATCTTAAATAGGTCGAATGGGTTTGATCAGATTATTTAGCGAAAATCGAACAAGTCAAATGGCCAGAAAGGCAAACAAATGAAACAAATCGGTTTACCCAACAACATATTTTGAGCTAATCAGCTTTTTTCACATGTTTTGCGATATATCTTGTCCTAAAATCATTTTATGTCTTATACCAACTATTCAATAAAACGCATATCATTTTAGAAAGCTTTGTGTTTTTTCTCACCTTTCTTTTCCTCACAATGTAATTTGGTGATTTCTCTCTATATAACTAACAGAGGAAAGTTTTTTTCCTATGTGGCACTTCTTTTTTTGTGTCAACTAGGCATTTTGCTTAGGTGACATTTTTTGGTAATTTTAATGTTTTTTTAGATATATTGACATTTAAATCTATATTTTTTAGTGTTTATGTGACAGTTCATTTGTCTCGTCATCATTTGTTTACGTGGACATTTGCTTTTTTTTAAATCAATTTTAAATAGCAAATTAAAAAGTCAAATATAAGATTAGAACTCATGACCTCTAACTTTTAATATTATGCACAAACCACTTGATCTAACTTAATATTTGTTTATTTTTTTGCAAACTACGGTAGATATTTAGTAAACATTAAAGCTAATTAAAAGACATTGATAATATAATTGTGGATCTTTGTAACTTATTTCTTTCTATTTTCTTTTGTATTTAATTATTTTTGTATGTGGAAAGACATTGATAATATAATTGTGGATCTTTGTAACTTATTTCTTTCTATTTTCTTTTGTATTTAATTATTTTTGTATGTGGAAAGACATTGATAATATAATTGTGGATCTTTGTAACTTATTTCTTTCTATTTTCTTTTGTATTTAATTATTTTTGTATGTGGAAAGACATTGATAATATAATTGTGGATCTTTGTAACTTATTTCTTTCTATTTTCTTTTGTATGTAATTATTTTTGTATGTGGAATATAATTTACTTTAGTATAATATAAAACTAGATTATCTTGATAATTTTATCTAATATTTTACTACCCGATAATATTATCAATGTTAAATTAGATATTTACTTTATCAATTTCACACATATATTTTTGATATTTATTTTTATATTCGATTTAAATTTCCTCTCTTCACCTTTATATCTTCTTTTTCCTCCTTTTTTTCTTTCTATATTCTACTTTATATATGTTTTTTCAGATTTTACATGCATAATAAAAGTATAATATCATTAAAAATCCTTTTAGTTATTATTATTATATAACATTTATTAATACTCTTGACGTATATATGTTAATCATTGTTTTCAAGTAATATTACTTAAAATATTATATTTGTAATCAATTTAATATAATGTGTATATTACCATGCATCGCATGGGGCATAATCTTCTAGTATTTCAATATAACTTGATTGTTACGTGAGTTGTGAGGGACGCCTAATGGTTTAAAACAATAACATGCTTATAGTTTTATATCTAATCAATTCATTTAGTTACTCAAAATTTTATACTTAATCATAAAATTCAAAACAATATTTATAATACGTATTAATTGAAACCACCTGGCCATCGGACGGGTCTGAAGATCTAATACCGAACTAGGTATCACAATATTACACATTTAATTTGGTTTTTTTTCCATTACGTATTTATATTTTTGAAATTTTTTTATATTTTTTATTCCTTTTAATCATTATATTATTAAGTTATATTTTATTAAAACCAGCTAAAATTAAAATATTGAAAAGAAAACTATAAACTATTCAATTTGAAATTACCCGTCCGATGCAGGATTGAAGACTAATATGTAAAAATAAAAATAAAGATGTTATGATATTTTATGCATCAAAAAGTATTTTGGGGAACATTTTGACTCTCCTATTCGACCCAATTCTCTTAGGGTGGACGGAGTTCCTTAGGCACCAAACCGGTACCGGTCCGGTACCTAAGGGAACACCGCCCCGTGATACCGGTATCGGGTGGGCGTTGAGCGAAATGGGGAGAGTGGTCTTCTGCGTGGTCTCGCATAATTCGACTGTTGCACTCTTTAAAAAAAGAAAAAATCAGAGGGGCCCACAACCAACGGTCCACTTCTCTCCCTCTTCTTTCTTTCTTTTTCTTTCTTTTTCCTCCATTTCTTCATTCTGTTCTTCCTGCCTTCCTCCATTTTCTTAGATTTTCAACTTCTTTCTTTCTTTCTTTTTATTCTATCACACAACTCACACATATTACATATAAAACTGTAAGTCCCAACTCAAGAGATGGTACCACTGAAGACATCTCTATGTCAATGGTGAGATACTTTGCAATACACACACTGATCTGGACGTGACCAGTTGCAGTGTGTAGTATACCAGGTTTAACTGGAGAGTTACTTATTTAGGTGACAAATGTAAATAAGTAAAGACAATGCAATAAGTAAATAACTTGTAAGTAAATCTGGTGAGATGAGTTGTAATTTTCAAGTGTAATTTATTTATTAATGTTAAATAAATTACAAGGTTGTTGCGGAACCAAGATAATACAAAATGTAAATATCCTAACAACCTATGTAATACAATCGATCTAATACTTGGAAATTCTCTAAACAATCGGAACACTTAAAGTTGTGAAATGTTCCTTTTTGCGACCGAGAGAATATTGCACAAGTTCACAAAGAATATGCAAAAAGTTATTTCTTGGTTGTGCAAAGACCTCTATTTATAGGCAAAGGTTGACATTGGGATGTCAACCTTGCCGTACAAATATGGTTGAAAGCATTTAAGGAATATCATTTAATTCCTTGAACATGCTTGATAAAGTATGACATAAAGTCACTTTATTCAACCTGCTTTATGTACTTTTGTACTTTATACATAGATAAATGCTATTATCCGGATAAAGGTACATAAAGCAAAAAGGTCTTCCTCGTAATCAGTGTAAAGTTTTGTAAGTACTTTACACTGATGGTTCTCCAGTCTTGATCTGGGTAAAACATCCACTGGGCTTCGCTGCCATGTATGTTTTCTATCTTCCATTTGTTGTCTTCGACTTCAACTGGAATGTCTTCAATTCTTGATCAGATCTCAACTGGAGGAAGTCTTCAGTTGCATTGATTGTACACTTGCAACTGGACTTCTAATATTTCTGGACAAATCATCTGGTCTCCAGATACAACTGGAGACGCTCCAGTTTATTGATAAACTGGACCTAACAAATTCCCCCTATTTGTCATGAAATATTGCCAAGTATTTTCAAGTTCTTGTATCTATACAAGTATGAACTTGAAGGACTTGTTTGACTAAATCTATCTAATTTTCCAAGGCATTTTTATAGATCATTAAATGCCTTGGGTTTTTCTTTTGAGTTTGTTAGATTTAATCTGTCATCTATCCTGTGTTTACAATCTGGCAACTTGTATATACATGAAACGAAAATTTACATAAGTCACAAGAAAGTAAATAAAATTACAAGTAGATAACTGGAAGAAGAACTTATACAGATGGCCCTTCTCCAGTTCTTCTTCTCTTGGCAACTGAAGAGATTGGAAGGGAATCTTCAGTATCAATACCCAGTCATGATTCCACACTTTCTTTAAATTTGATAAGATTCTGGAGAATGTGAATCCAACCCCTTTCCATTTTGTTATTCTCTTGCTTGGCCTCCAACAAATTTAGCATCTCCACATGCTCAGCATGGCCATACCTATGAATATCTGGATCTTCAGTGTAGCACATAGGTCCATTGAAATACTTAACCCCAACATTGAAGAACTTGGTCTCTGGCTTAATAGTTACTTTGACATCAATGACTTTGCCAGGGTTGTATCTACGCTGCAACAGATCACTTAAGAATGCTCTGGCTTCATATTCATTTGCCAGTTTAATCTGGCCAGTGCTCAGTCTTTGCACAACAACTCGAATATCTTCAATAGTTGGACCAGTTGGTTGCACCCAAGTTCTTAGGTCTGCATCTCTTGGCAATGGCTTTGTTCTACCTTTAAGCTTGGGTGGGTTAAGTACCCTTTTGAAAATTTTCTAGACATTATGCAATCTTCTTTCGATACAGATACCCTCAATTCTCTAGCCCTTTCAACTGACACGTTTATGATCCTGGCATCGAACTCGACTTCATCATCTGGATAGTCTCGGTAAAGCTGAATGTCCAACATTTCCATTACAGCCCCCATTATCCTTTGATCATTATTTACATTTACATACTGCTCCTGTGTGATGTCCAATAAAGAAACATCACTAGCATCTAAGGCACCCAAATCCAAAATTTGAGCCCTGGCAACCCTTTGTTGTTCTTTCCTTTGTTTTCTCTTTTCTTTAAAGGAGTTGCCAATAGCTGCCAGTCTTCTACTTTCACTTTCAGACACTAGAGGAAGTCTATCGATGTTACCAGTTTCTAGCACACTGGCATCAGTACCAGTTGCTTTTGTTTGTGCTTCAGTGGCCAGATTCCCCTATCAACCACATCCTCAAATTGTTCAATTATTTGCTGACCAGCATCAGTACTGGCAGCTTCCAGCTGACTGGCTTCAGTACCAGCAACAACAACCACTTGCCTTTGACTTGGACCAGGTGAAAGGACTGTAACTGACCTTCCCCCCTTGGCAGCATCGAGACCTGCCCTCATTGCTTCCCAATCTGTATTGTTACTGGGCAATCGGTCAAGAGGCTGCCACGACTGCATGTCCTTGCACTCTTTGAAGATTGTACACATCATTCGAAACGATCTTCAAAGATGGTTGGTCTCTCTCGACTGGGTCAACACATTGGCAGCAACTTGTGCCTGACCAGTCTTCAATTTATCTAACACTTTGGGATCTGGAGAGAAACCAGCATTCACAGCTTCTTTTTCCTGTTCAACCTCCTTCTCTTTCAACTTGCCCACTTCAGTTACCAATTTGTCAATAGAATGTATGTGAAGAAAGTTGGGTATTCACAGCATTCATACTACCCCTCAACTGGTTGATCTCAAGTGTGATTGGGGCCAGATCAACCTGGGGAGGTGCAATCTTGGTGATCTCAGACATCACCCTTTTAACCAGCTCTTCTTCTCTGGCAGCCAACACTTCTTCAATCTTCTGGCCAACTGAAGTGGCCATCTGTTGCCCAAGTTCAACCACATTAAGACCAGGTTTGTTCAGAATTTCCTTTACCTGCCTTTCAATCTCCTTCAGATCAACTTCAGAAGTTCCAACAGTATTGCCCAACAAGTTGGAGATTGAAGTGGAGACATTTGTCTTAGTTAAGTCAAAAGCTTCCTTCAAAGATGTTGTAAGAGTGTTGCAGCTGATGACTAACTCATTGAGCTTCTTGAATACCAAGTCTTCATTAGCAGCAAATTTATTAATCCCCAGGTCCACAACTTTTTGATTGGTAAGATTGTCTTTGTTGTACCTGGAGATAGACTTGGCATTCCTCTCAATCGTCTTATGAACATCCTCCACCCTTTGAATTAGATTTTGGATGTCGGTTTGGAAGGCGACGAATTGAGACTCCAGTGACTGAGGAAGGCGTGTCACTAGACCAACAACAGATACTGCTGGAGCAACTGGAGGAGGCACAAGTAGGGAAACCTCGCCAGTTGACTGTCCAGCAGAAGGAAAAGAAATAGAAGGTGGAAAAGAAGAAGGACGAATGGAGAGATCAATGTGTTGTGTCACACCCCCAAAATATTTTATTTTGCGGAAACGGAAAGTGTGAACAATAGAGGAAATCACAAACACATATTATAATAAACGACCTCTATAATGAGACGTTTTGGAAACTTTCATATATAATAACCATTTGTTCTTACAAAAGATGGAAATGAGCATACAACAAGTACAAATGAGATTCTTTCATATATCACTAGACATCTCTAATTTGTTTTCTTCTAGTATATGTTGTGACTCCAAAAGTATGCATCACATATATGCATCAAATAGCTCAAGTACCTGAGAATACACGTTTAAATTACGTCAACATAAAGTTGGTGAGTTCATAGAGTAAATATATTATACCATGGATCACAAGATTTTTCTCATATGATAATGCATGCATACATATATCATAAAAATATAGATTCAGCAAATCTATGTAAAGTATGGATTCAGCATATCCATGTCACACTATGCTTATACCTTGAAACCGAATACCTTAACAATAATATATGTTGTGTCATACCCCTCTTGTGATGCCAATGCTCAATGCAGTCACGATATCATTCAAATATTATATATCCGTTAGACAAGTTAGCGCGACTAACCCGGATAGGGGTGTCAACCCAAATAGTACTATTTATAATATTCGCGCTGCAAATTTCTCGGTTCAAGTTCAATAGGGGATTTCAATCAAGAGCATAGTAACAATATAAGCATAGACCATTTTAAACAATTGTGTCCATAAAAACAGTTGTGTATTCTCAGTCCCAAAATAATAAATAGGGATCCATGAAACTCACCTTAGATCGGTGATATGATTAGTAACGTAAAAAGATTGAGGATGACGATGATGACGATCAAGCAAATTATTCCTAATAGAAAATACGATTTGATTTATAACTAATACAAAAATGTATTAATTATAGATGAAAAGATACTTTGATAGTATGTATTATAATCAATACAAAAATGTATTAATTACAATTTGAAGAGATACCTTAAATGGTAGAAAAAGAACCAACATTATATTTCAAGTTGTGTTAGGGTTGACGTTGAGTCGTGTAGTATCCATACGGTGAACCAAGTTGCGTTTAGAATGCGAATAGCAAACCATTTGCGAACTAAAATCCACTCCGTTGGTATACCCCAGAGATGCCCAAGGTCAATGGCAATCACGTTTAGAAATATAGTATGGTTAAAAGCGTATCAAGGATATATTCTATCCATAAACCAAACAAATCGAAAATACGAAAACAATTCACAGATGGTGAATAGAAATTATATAAATATTCATTTGATTATACTTCATTGGAAGTATAAAAGGAGATTCATTTAAATATAAAGCTCATGCATTTCTATAAAAGTACCAACAATTTATTATGCGTATAAAAGACATATTTAACGTATTTAAATGCAAGTATGTATTATAATCAATACAAAAATGTATTAATTACAATTTGAAGAGATACCTTAAATGGTAGAAAAAGAACCAACATTATATTTCAAGTTGTGTTAGGGTTGACGTTGAGTCGTGTAGTATCCATACGGTGAACCAAGTTGCGTTTAGAATGCGAATAGCAAACCGTTTGCGAACTACAATCCACTCCGTTGGTATACCCCAGAGATGCCCAAGGTCAATGGCAATCACGTTTAGAAATATAGTATGGTTAAAAGCGTATCAAGGATATATTCTATCCATAAACCAAACAAATCGAAAATACGAAAACAATTCACAGATGGTGAATAGAAATTATATAAATATTCATTTGATTATACTTCATTGGAAGTATAAAAGGAGATTCATTTAAATATAAAGCTCATGCATTTCTATAAAAGTACCAACAATTTATTATGCGTATAAAAGACATATTTAACGTATTTAAATGCAAGTATGTATTAATTGAGTATATAAATAAGTATTAATTATAATTTGAAGAGATACCTTAAATGGTAGAAAAAGAGGGGGGGGGGGGGGGGGGGGGGGGGGGGGGGGGGGGGGGGGGGGGGGGGGGGGGGGGGGGGGGGGGGGGGGGGGGGGGGGGGGGGGGGGGGGGGGGGGGGGGGGGGGGGGGGGGGGGGGGGGGGGGGGGGGGGGGGGGGGGGGGGGGGGGGGGGGGGGGGGGGGGGGGGGGGGGGGGGGGGGGGGGGGGGGGGGGGGGGGGGGGGGGGGGGGGGGGGGGGGGGGGGGGGGGGGGGGGGGGGGGGGGGGGGGGGGGGGGGGGGGGGGGGGGGGGGGGGGGGGGGGGGGGGGGGGGGGGGGGGGGGGGGGGGGGGGGGGGGGGGGGGGGGGGGGGGGGGGGGGGGGGGGGGGGGGGGGGGGGGGGGGGGGGGGGGGGGGGGGGGGGGGGGGGGGGGGGGGGGGGGGGGGGGGGGGGGGGGGGGGGGGGGGGGGGGGGGGGGGGGGGGGGGGGGGGGGGGGGGGGGGGGGGGGGGGGGGGGGGGGGGGGGGGGGGGGGGGGGGGGGGGGGGGGGGGGGGGGGGGGGGGGGGGGGGGGGGGGGGGGGGGGGGGGGGGGGGGGGGGGGGGGGGGGGGGGGGGGGGGGGGGGGGGGGGGGGGGGGGGGGGGGGGGGGGGGGGGGGGGGGGGGGGGGGGGGGGGGGGGGGGGGGGGGGGGGGGGGGGGGGGGGGGGGGGGGGGGGGGGGGGGGGGGGGGGGGGGGGGGGGGGGGGGGGGGGGGGGGGGGGGGGGGGGGGGGGGGGGGGGGGGGGGGGGGGGGGGGGGGGGGGGGGGGGGGGGGGGGGGGGGGGGGGGGGGGGGGGGGGGGGGGGGGGGGGGGGGGGGGGGGGGGGGGGGGGGGGGGGGGGGGGGGGGGGGGGGGGGGGGGGGGGGGGGGGGGGGGGGGGGGGGGGGGGGGGGGGGGGGGGGGGGGGGGGGGGGGGGGGGGTAAAAATGAGGGGAGGAGGCCGTATGTGGTGGCTGAAGGAAGGGTGATTCATCAATTTTTACTAGTTGGTGATGTGGTGAAAATGTGATGGAGGTAAAAGGATAAGTGGTGATGTGTTCAATTTTGATGGTAAAGAAAATATCTAGTAAGTAACTAGCTTTTAACCTCCTTACTATTCATGATTATATTTAAATTTTCCGATTTTTCGAGTGTGTTATTTTATGAATTAAAAATCATAATCGAGTGTAGAAATACTAGAAATTATGTTTCCCTAAGTCTCAAGTCCATACGAGAAAGTCACACGCGAAAAATAAACGTTTTATGATTTCTTATGGATTTTGAACTTTTTATTTTCTATTTGCTCATCATCAAGACTTTTAAACTTGTTAAGATAGTTCATTTAGTAGTTTGATTAATCACATAATCAATAAGAAAGCTTATCACATACTCATACACTTAATCATGCCCTAACTTAGCTCAAAATGCCCTAATTAGAATAAACGAAACCTAATGAGATATAATTAGGTTAAATTAATATAATGAAATTTTGACGGATGTCACATGTTGGACATGCTGAGAATGCTGAGGTGTGTCCAATGGCGGCGGTGGTGGCATATGTCTATTTCTAGACATAAATAGTTGAGATATTTGAGATGGTGGTGGTGGTATATCTGAGAATGGGAGTACAGATGATGAAACTGAAATTGGTGGGTCTGGGAGCAAACCAGGAGATGAAGGGTGTTGAACTTGTACAGAAATATCAACAATCTCCTGATCGGAAGCAGTTCCTTCATATTCCGAGGACTCTATCTGGAATTCATCAACATCCATGCCCAGATTCATGAATGATAGAGATGGCTGAACTTGTGGTCCAGACTCCTGATGACCATCTCCAGTTTCCTGGATGGTTTCATCAGTTGGTGGTGCAGTTGCCGTAGCAGCTTCACCTTGAATAAAGGTTACTGGAATTGCCTCAGTTATGATTGCTCTATCCTCAATCAAAACATCATTGGCCAAAGAGTTTGGAACTTCAGTCTCCAGTTTTGACTGGCCAGAGACATCATCAGTTCGTGCTAGAGTAGTGTCAGAAGTTTGGCCAGACTCATGTGGTGCAGACACGGACTCTAATCTGGGTTGGGTTAGCCCAGTATTCTCTTCACCACCCTCTCCTAAAGAAGTTTTGAGGGTAGTTGCTTGCGGTTCTCCCATTTGACTATCTCCAGCATCTTGTTGGGAGGAAACTGAAGGGCTGGTTGGGTTACTACTGTCAGTGGCAAGGTCTGACTGTTTCCTAAGGCGACGAGATCTTTTTGCCTTTGGAGCACCCTCTGGAGGTCTCCAGTGACAGTTGAGGGAACTGACAAGCTGGAGCTGGAAGGGTTAGACTGTTGTTCGGGTTCAACAACTGTCTCTTGTCCAGCAGATGAACTGGTAGGTCCCTCATTGTTTTGAGGCCCGCCAGTTGTCTTTCTGATTCACCTTGGATTGGTGCATCAGTTTTTGCGAATGTCAGCCGCATTCTATCTGGAATCTCAACTTCCCCATCTAAAGATGTGAGGGAGTCAAGATTCCTCAACAGTTCTGGGACAGTGTACAGTGATTGTGTATTCCTATATTCAGCTGTCAAGGTACACTCGACTGATCCATCTTTAAGAGTAAAGGTGATAGATGAACAGTCGTTAGAAAGTTCAGCGGTGTACCAGAACTCACACAAGTAATCATGGTACATCTTGCGTGGGTTGAGGGAAAAAGACTCGCCGAGTGGAGAATCACGAAGAAATGTTTGGATTCTCCCAATAAGAGTATCGGCGGCTTGAGTCCCTCTCAAACTTGCCATGGGATTGTTTGGATTTAATTTAATTAGTGTAGGATTTGATGGGGCACCATGAGCACGTTTGACGTTTCCAGATGGATTGTATGGGACAGTGAGCAGATTTATGTCTCTGCTACGAGAAGTTTTAGGTGCCATTTTATTCAAAGATGAAATCGAAATTGAATATTTAGGAATTAGGGTTTTGGATTTATGAAGCAAAGAGAGAAAGGAAGCGATTTTGATGATTGGAGAGTAAATGAAGGAATGTGAAAGAAGTAAATTGTAACCAGAGTAAATGTGGGGGTATTTAAAGGGGTATAAAAAAAAATCCCACACTAAGTACAAAAATATTATTTTAGTCCCCAATTTTTTTAAAACAATTGGAAGTTTGATTTATTGAAAATTTGAAATTCAAAAATATTTAATACCATCAAGTCAGCATTAAATGCTACGACGGCTGGTATTCCCACGCGCCCACTAACTTTCCACGATCCCCATAAAAAGTGCATCATTTTACAAAAATGTATTTGACACGTCATGTGACAGTTGTGAGTGGGTTAAAACACTCAAGTACCATCGCGTGTCACAACTATTGACTAAGTATTTTACAACGTTATGAAATCTGGTTGACCACCAGTTTTAAGACAAGACCAAACATGTATACTGGAGGATTAGTCCAGTGCCAGTTTCCAACTGGAGAGCTCTCCAGTTGCATTTTTCAAGCAAAAATAATTTTGGTCAGAAAAATATTTTGAGTCTTTCCCCCTGAAATGATGATCCAGAAATCAATTAGTGTCAGGATAGTATCACAGAGCGTTTGACAGCGTGCAAATGTGATTCTTTTGGGTTAGCCTGAAATCTGGAACATAGACATGTTGCAAACATTATATCTGGTCGACTGGCAGTTAAGTACATCAGTGAACCAACCATTCCTCTATATTCAGTTGTGTTCACTGGTTTGCCATTTGGGTCAGAATCCAAATTTAAAGGTGCTGCAATTGGTGTAGTTTTCGAAGGGACTAAATCATATTTCGAAAGAACTTGATAGCCATCATCACACAGTTGGCTTACACTGATCAGGTTATATTTCAAACCATTCACAAATGCAACACGTCTGAACTTGACTTATCCATTGTTCAGAACACCGTATCCCTCAGTCTTTCCACAACCATCATTTCCAAAAGTAATGGAGGGTCCATCAGAAATGGTGAACTCCTCCAGCAGGGTCTTACATCCAGTCATCGTCCTGCCATCATGTCCAGATTTAGTCCAGATTTACTGGACGCGCTCCAGACTCGACTACTGGAGCCTTACTGAAGATCTGTCCAGAAACGTGTTCTACTGGACCTACTCCAGACTTGGAATCTGGAGTCCCTCTGAAGATTTGTCCAGAAATAATGGAAGACCAGTGAGCAAATACTTGTATAGGAAATCTGGAGTATTCTCCAGATGAGCTCACTGGACTTCACCCCCCAGTCCAGATCAACTCTACTGAAGACATTCTGACTGAAGTCAAAGACTGAAGTCTGAAGAAAGAAGACTGACAAATGGCGGAGTCCACTGGAAAGTCTTACCAGATCTATACACTGGAGGATTGTTAGTGTTCTAGACCCTACAAGTCTGAACGCTGATATCGAGGATTGACTTTTCCCTTTACACACTTTCCAAAGAACAATCCACTTGTTCTTTACCAAAGTATACGTGTGTAAAGGTGGTTGGATAAAAGGATACAAAGTCATTTGATGTGACTTTATCCTTATTCCTTATCCAATACATTTAATGTTCTTGTCGGATCATTAAATGTATGCAACCATATTTGTACGGCACAAAATTCACTGGTGAATTTTGTTGCCTATAAATACAAAGTCATTTCTTTGAGAAAAATACTTTTAAGCATACACTTTGCATGAAAGTGAATTTGTCTAAATACTCTCGATCTTAAACAGGGATACTTCACAACTTTAAGTATCTCGATCCAAAAGAGTTATTTGACAAATATAGATCATTTGTAATTCATAGGTTGTTAGGATACATACTTATTTGTATTATCTTGATTCCGCACAACCTTGTATTTTATTTAACATCATAAATAAAATACACAATTGAAAAATACATAATGTTCCACTTTACTTGTTTATTGCTTTAAGTCTTGTATTACTTTGTTTATATATTCTTGCATTTATTTACAAGTAATACTAGTCCATTCTAGTGATTATTAGACTTGTTGTATTTTACACTTTCCTGGTTAACCATCGAACTTAAGGGACTCACAAAAGCCATTTTTGATAAGATGTTTAGTTAAAGTATCATACCAGGCTCTTGGGGCTTGTCTTAGACCATACAAAGCTTTGTTCAGTCTATATACCTAGTGAGGATGCTTCTCATTAATGAAGCCTGATTCTGCTTAACATACACTTCTTCTTCCAAAGTTCCATTAAGGAGTGCACTTTTGACATCCATCTGGTAGACCTTGAATTGCAGATGGGCTGCATAAGCCAAGAAAATTCTGATGGCTTCAAGTCTAGCAACTGGAGCAAAAGTCTCATCAAAGTCAACACCCTCTGCTTGACAATAACCCTTGTATTACTTTGTTTATATATTCTTGCATTTATTTACAAGTAATACTAGTCCATTCTAGTGATTATTAGACTTGTTGTATTTTACACTTTCCTGGTTAACCATCGAACTTAAGGGACTCACAAAAGCCATTTTTGATAAGATGTTTAGTTAAAGTATCATACCAGGCTCTTGGGGCTTGTCTTAGACCATACAAAGCTTTGTTCAGTCTATATACCTAGTGAGGATGCTTCTCATTAATGAAGCCTGATTCTGCTTAACATACACTTCTTCTTCCAAAGTTCCATTAAGGAGTGCACTTTTGACATCCATCTGGTAGACCTTGAATTGCAGATGGGCTGCATAAGCCAAGAAAATTCTGATGGCTTCAAGTCTAGCAACTGGAGCAAAAGTCTCATCAAAGTCAACACCCTCTGCTTGACAATAACCCTTGTATTACTTTGTTTATATATTCTTGCATTTATTTACAAGTAATACTAGTCCATTCTAGTGATTATTAGACTTGTTGTATTTTACACTTTCCTGGTTAACCATCGAACTTAAGGGACTCACATTTGGTATCAGAGCAGAAGGCTAAATATTGCCTAGATCTGTTTCTTGATGGCTAACCAAGAAAATACACAAGGTTTTAGTCTTGGTCCCGATCCTAATGCAAATATTAATGATCAAAATGAACCACCAATTGTTAATAACACTAATCCACCTCCTCCTCCTACTCCTGCTTCTCCACACGTGCATGTGCACTACTCAAATAATCCTGTTCCTAAATTAAGTGGGAAGAGTGATGAATTTGGTACGTGGAAGGCTAGGATGGTTTTGCATATCACTGGTATTGAGAGGAACATGATGAAAATTTTAAATGAAGGTCCTTATGTCCCTACATCACCTCTCAATCCCCTTCTTGATCCTTCTGGATCTAGAAGAGGAAGGGAAAAGAGGGAGGAACATTGGTCTGAAGAGAAGAGGAGATTGGTGAATCTTGACACCCTTCTCAAAAACATGATCCTCGGGGCCGTTCCTGAAACCCTAATTCCCACACTAGTTCTTTTTCCTAGTGCTAAAACCATGTGGGATGAACTTTTAAACCAACATGAAGGAGGAGATGACACCATTGTCACCAGAAAGGTCTCCTTAAACAAGAGGTATGCGTCATTTTTTGCTCAACCTAACGAGTCTCTCACTGGTACTTACACCAGATTTATGAGTATTATAAACCAATTGAGAGGTCTTGGGGTTGAGAAGGACAAGCATATACTTCTGGAGAAATTTTGTGATATTCTACCCACCAAATGGTCTCACATGATCCTGGTCTTACGACAAGGTAAAACTCTGCAGACACACACTCTCTCAACTCTATATGGAGCTTTCAGGTACACTGAAGAAAATCAAGCTCAGAGAGTGGTGGCAGAACAAGATGCTTTTAACCATGCCTCCAGTAGTCCTAATGTGGTTAGTCATACTGAACCACATAGTACAGCACTGATATCTTCTGAGAATGTATTTTCTATGAAGAAGATGGTGTCTGAACTCATGGATTCTGGAGAGACCAGTCAAATCTCTCCAGACTGTTGTGATGAAACTGAAGATGATGACCTTATTGCAATGATTGCTAAAACGTTTAACCATTTCAAAGCAAGAGCAAATAGGCTATCTGGACAATTTGCATCCAGTTCTTCTACTGATAAGACCAATTTGACATGCTTTAAGTGTGGCAAAAAGGGTCATTTCATGAAAGAGTGCATGTCCAGCTAGTTTGTATCCAAGCCTGGTCCATTCTTTTCAAATAATAAGCCTGATGATAGCTATAAACTGAAATATAAAAAGCTTAAGGCCCAGATTGCTCTCATGACACAACAAATTGAAAACAATAATAAGTGCATGATTGCAACAACTGAAGAGAAGTGGGTTCCTTCTGATGAATCATCTGTTGATGAAGAAGAAGAAAGAGATTGCTGTTACATGGCTCTGGCAGACGATGAGCACCTGGTGAAGGAAGATGTCACATCTGGACGATGGGTAGACATTGTTATTAAGAAGGTTAGTGATTATGATTGTGCAACTGACCAAGAACTAAAACTGGACATAGCTGAAGCTCTTAATTCTGATTTGATATTTGTAGAAACTGTTAGATCTGATTGTGTAAATGGTCTAGAAACAGATTCTTCTGAAATAACTGCTTTAAAATCAAAATTAAAAGAACTTCAAGACATTGAACTGGCATTTCAAGCCCAGGTTCTGGTAACTGAACAATTGATTCAAGAAAAACAAGATCTTTAAGTCATTTTAGAGAAAGAAAAACTGGTAATTAAATCATGGCTAGAAACCAAAAAGCCATATGATGCTGGAGTAAATCAATTTCCTGCTCAAAAACGTGCATACTTAGATGGAAATACTCATGTAGCATCATTAATACCAGTAATCGATCGATTACCAGAGGGGTTCAGGCCCACCACTGTTTATGATGAGCCTGTAACTCCCAAGACCAATATTTACCCAGTTCAATCCCCAGAGGTCAAGACTGGAGCATTCCAGATGACTGCTCCAGTTAAAGAGGTTTATCGGAATAAACCTTTGCCTCAGACCAATCCCCTACCTAAGCCTAGAACTGGAAAGGCCAAGGTGTCATCTGAAGAAAATATTTTGTCCAGGTTAGAGAGCCAGATTCAAATTCTGACTCTTCAATCTCAAAGTTTTAATGCAAGATTAAACTTTATTGAGGGTACTTCATCTGGCCCTAGACAAAATACAAAACCTTTTGCTAAGAAAGTTAAATCTATTTCTCCAGTTGAGAAAAAGAAAAAGGTTTCAAAACTATCAACCCCAGTGGTCTTTTCAACTAAGACCACTGTTGAAGAAAGTAAACTAAACCAGATTGCCCCAGGGACCTATAAGGGAGGGTCCAGTGAACCCATCAGTCGATGGGTTCCCAAATCTAACTGATAAGTATCTGGTGTATGTGTAGGGCGATCGAAAGAAATATATCTGGTATCTTGACAGTGCTGCTGGCAGGACGATGACTGGATGTAAGACCCTGCTGTAGGAGTTCACCATTTCTGATGGACCCTCCATTACTTTTGGAAATGATGGTTGTGGAAAGTCTGAGGGATACGGTGTTCTGAACAATGGACAAGTCAAGTTCAGACGTGTTGCATTTGTGAATGGTTTGAAATATAACCTGATCAGTGTAAGCCAACTGTGTGATGATGGTTATCAAGTTCTATTCAATATTGCTCAGGGTATCGTATTCAAAAAGGACTGGAAGGTAGTGTTGATTGCTCCCAGAAAAGGGAATGTGTACGTGATGGATATGGAAAGCTCTCCTTCAGAGCAATGTTTCTATACTCAAGCTGATGAAGACACAAATTGGTTATGGCACAAAAGATTATCCCATTTAAATTTCAAGAATATTAATAAGTTGTCCAGAAAACAACTTGCAGATGGGATACCTTCAGTTTCCTTCAAAAAGGAAAGGCCATGTCCAGGATGTGAGATGGGTAAGCAAAAACGTACCAGTTTCAAGACCAGACAGAATTTCAGCATATCTGAACCTCTTCATATGCTTCATATGGACCTCTTTGGTCCAGTGAACGTTCAGACTCGTGCTGGTAAAAGATACACCCTGGTGATCGTAGATGAATTCTCCAGATATTGTTGGGTGATCTTTCTGAGGTCTAAAAGTAAAGCTGCTGCTGAAATCATCAGTCTTATCAAGCAGATTGAGCTCAAGTATAGTCGAAAAGTGTGTCAGTTAAGAAGTGACAATGGAACAGAATTCCAGAATGCAACTCTGGAGTCATTCTGTACTGACACTGGCATCTCCCAGAATTTCTCATCAGCCCGCTCTCCAGAACAAAATGGAGTGGTGGAAAGAAAGAATCGAACGCTGATAGAAGCTGCCAGGAGTATGCTTGCTGAATCTGGTCTGTCTACCAGTTTCTGGGCGGAAGCAATTGCAACTGCTTGCCACACCCAGAATCGATCAGTGTACATCAAAAGACACAAAAAGACAGCCTATAAAGTCTTAAGAAATAGAAAACCAAATATTGGTTATTTTCACGT
Organism: Erigeron breviscapus; assembly: GCA_034093135.1. Lineage (NCBI taxonomy): Eukaryota > Viridiplantae > Streptophyta > Magnoliopsida > Asterales > Asteraceae > Erigeron > Erigeron breviscapus. The sequence goes on from CM067169.1 coordinate 61,022,331, forward strand.
TTTTGGATGTCCAGTTTACATCCTGAACGACTCCAGTCAGCTAGGCAAATTTGATGCCAAAGCTGATGAAGGGTATTTCTTAGGCTATTCAGCCATTCGCAAGGCCTTCAGAGTCTACAACAAGAGACTGGAGAAGGTCCATGAGTCAATTCATGTAACATTTGATGAATCAAATGCTGCAATCAACAAGAAGCCAGCCCTTGACACTCCCCCAGTAACTCCAATTGTCTTTTGTGAATCTGATCCTATAAACGACAAAAATGAAGATTCAAAAGACACAGTTTCCAGTCATCCTGATCTGGAACCTGTTCAAAAAAAGAAACTCTCCAGTAGTACTCCATTCTATCCTTCTATTATTTTCAAACTACCCTCTGAAATTAATATTGGATCAGATGTTCGTACTACTCCCCCAGTATCAGTGTCAGTTGAGAATAGACCAGAAATGTCTTCTTATGAAGAATTCCAAACTGAACCAGTACTTCAGGAAATGCCTTCAAATGAAGAATTTCATGATGCAAATCGTGATTTAAATGACTCAGATGAAGATACTGAAGTAGTCTGGCAAGATCCTTCTCCAGAAGCAACTCCAGAGGAGACTCAATTGAATTCTTGCACTGATATTGTTGTCAGTAACAATCCTGGTCAGTACTCCAGATGGACAAAAGCTCATCCTATTGATCAGATCATAGGTGACTCCAGTAGAGGAGTTCAGACCAGAAGAGCCTCCAGTAATCAATGCTTATACGTTAGTTTTCTATCTTTGATGGAACCAAAGAAGATTGACGAGGCTATGGAAGATCCAAGCTGGGTGACTGCTATACAAGAAGAGCTTCACCAGTTTGAAAGGAACAAGGTCTGGTATCTGGTTCCTTTCCCAGTTGGAAAGAAAGAACCAATTGGAACAAGATGGGTCTTCAGAAACAAAGTAGATGAAGATGGCCACGTAATCAGAAACAAGGCCAGACTGGTAGCACAAGGCTACTGCCAGTCAAATGTCGACTTTGATGAATCATTTGCTCCAGTGGCTAGACTTGAAGCGATCAGAATATTCTTAGCATTCGCTGCTTATCATCAGTTCAAGGTCTACCAGATGGATGTAAAGAGTGATTTCTTGAATGGAAAGCTTGAAGAAGAAGTTTATGTCAGACAACCACCAGGTTTCGTTGATGAAAAGTGTAAGTCCCAACTCGTTAGATGGTACTACTGAAGACACCTATATGTCGATGGTGGAGTTACTTTGCAATATATGCACTGAACTGGAGACGACCAGTTGCAGTGTGTATATACCAAGTTCTAGATAGATTACTTATATAAAAGACAATAAGTAAAGAACAATGCAATAATACAAATAACTTGTAAACAATCTTGATGAGACAATATGTAATTTTCAATGTGTAATTTATTTATTGATATTAAACAAATTACAAGGTTGATGCGGAACCAAGATAATACACGAATGTAAATATCCTAACAACCTATGAAATACAATTGATCTACACTCGGAATTTCTCTTCAACAATCGAAACACTTAAGTAGTGAAATGTTCCTTTTAGCGATTGAGAGAATATTGCACAAGTTCACCAAGAATATTGCAGGTTTGCAAAGTGTGAAGTTTTCTCACGTTGTGATTTCACTTGTTATTCTTGTTGTGCAATGACTTGTATTTATAGGCAAAGTTAACATTGGGATGTTAACTTTGGCCGTACAAATGTGGTTGAGAGCATTTAAGGAATAGCATTTAATTCCTTAAAATACTATGTAAAGTTGTACGAGAAAGCAACTTTACTTAACCACCTTTATGTACCTTTTATATTTAAATAATAAGACAAGGCTTATTATCCGGGTAAAGGTACACAAAGCATACAAGTCAACTCCTCGTAATCAGTGTAAAGATTTGTAAGATCTTTCCACTGATGGTCTCCAGTTTATAACTGACTAGAACGTCAACTGGGCTTCGCTGCCATTGCCATTCTCTATCTTCCATTTGTTGTCTTCGACTTCAACTGGAATGCTTCTTCAACTTGGTCAGTTCTCAACTGGAGGAAGTCTTCAGTTGCGTTAACTGTACGGTGCAACTGGACTTCAATATATTTCTCGACAAATCATCTTGGTCACCAGTTTACTGGTCACCAGATGCAACTGGTGAACTGGTCAGTGTGAACTGGTGACTGGCCAGTTCCAGGTGAACTGGTCCTAACAAAAAGCATCCACATTGGGTATATCGTCTGGACAAAGCGCTTTATGGCCTCAGACAAGCCCCACTTGCCTGGTATGACACTCTGACTAAACATTTGTTGAAAAATGGTTTCAAACGAGGTGCAATTGACAATACCTTATTTATTCTTCATGAAAAAGGTAATCTGTTAATGGTACAAATTTATGTTGATGATATTATTTTTGGGTCTACTGATGAAAACATGTGCAAGAAATTTTCAAAAATAATGTCAACTGAATATGAGATGAGTTTAATGGGTGAATTAACATATTTTCTTAGACTCCAGATTAAACAAAACAAAGATGGCATCTTTATTAATCAAGAAAAATATGTTAGAGATCTTTTAAAGAAATTTGATATGAATTCTTCACCATCTAAACCAACTCCAATTTCTGCACCACTGACACTGGACTCCGATCCAGATGGAAAACCAGTGAACACCACTGTCTATAGAGGCATGGTTGGTTCACTGATGTATTTAACTGCCAGTAGACCAGATATTATGTTTTCAACATGTTTATGTGCCAGATATCAGTCTAATCCAAAGGAATCTCATATGCTTACTGTAAAGCGCATACTGAAGTACCTTAAAGGTGTCCCCAGTCTAGGTCTTTGGTATCCCAAAGGCTCAGGCATGGATCTAATGGGTTATTCAGATTCAGATCATGCAGGTTGTAAGATAGATAGGAAATCCACAACTGGTGGATGTCATTTCCTAGGTGGCAAACTGGTCAGCTGGACCAGTAAGAAGCAAACTTCAGTTTCATTGTCCACTGCTGAAGCTGAATACGTGTCTGCAGCCAGTTGTTGTGCTCAGATACTCTGGATGAAGAACCAGTTGCTTGATTATGGTATTAAATATTCAAAGACTCCAATCTTTTGTGATAATACCAGTGTCATTGCTATCTCAAACAATCCAGTCATGCACTCCAGAACGAAGCACATTGATCTCAGGTATCACTTCATTCGTGATCATATTATGAAAAACAACATTGAACTCCTTTTTATTCCCACTGACAAACAACTCGCTGACATTTTTACCAAACCTCTGGATGTTAAAACTTTTGAATATCTTGTTGGTGAGTTGGGAATGTTAAATCCTTAAATCTGGTGACTGCTCAGATATTGAATGCCTTTGTGTACTATCTTTGCATTATTAGATTTCTGGAACAACATTCCAGGGAAAGACTTGAAAGATATTTTTCTATTAAAAATATTTTAAGTTCAGGGGGAATTTATTAATTTATTTTCTCACTGGACAAACTCTTCAGAAAATATTACTGGTGCTTTGTAAATGTGTCCCTCTCACTGGTAACTGGACAGGTTGAAGTGCGTGTTTGAGGTGACTTATGTCTCCTTGTAAATGTGTCCCTCTCATTTGTCTGAATTAGTTGACGTGCACGTTTGAGGTTCTGGTCTTTGTAAATGTGTCCCTCTCACTGGTAACTGGACAGGTTGAAGTGCGTGTTTGAGGTGACTTATGTCTCCTTGTAAATGTGTCCCTCTCACTGGTAACTGGACAGGTTGAAGTGCGTGTTTGAGGTGACTTATGTCTCCTTGTAAATGTGTCCCTCTCACTGGTAACTGGACAGGTTGAAGTGCGTGTTTGAGGTGACTTATGTCTCCTTGTAAATGTGTCCCTCTCACTGGTAACTGGACAGGTTGAAGTGCGTGTTTGAGGTGACTTATGTCTCCTTGTAAATGTGTCCCTCTCACTGGTAACTGGACAGGTTGAAGTGCGTGTTTGAGGTGACTTATGTCTCCTTGTAAATGTGTCCCTCTCACTGGTAACTGGACAGGTTGAAGTGCGTGTTTGAGGTGACTTATGTCTCCTTGTAAATGTGTCCCTCTCACTGGTAACTGGACAGGTTGAAGTGCGTGTTTGAGGTGACTTATGTCTCCTTGTAAATGTGTCCCTCTCACTGGTAACTGGACAGGTTGAAGTGCGTGTTTGAGGTGACTTATGTCTCCTTGTAAATGTGTCCCTCTCACTGGTAACTGGACAGGTTGAAGTGCGTGTTTGAGGTGACTTATGTCTCCTTGTAAATGTGTCCCTCTCACTGGTAACTGGACAGGTTGAAGTGCGTGTTTGAGGTGACTTATGTCTCCTTGTAAATGTGTCCCTCTCACTGGTAACTGGACAGGTTGAAGTGCGTGTTTGAGGTGACTTATGTCTCCTTGTAAATGTGTCCCTCTCACTGGTAACTGGACAGGTTGAAGTGCGTGTTTGAGGTGACTTATGTCTCCTTGTAAATGTGTCCCTCTCACTGGTAACTGGACAGGTTGAAGTGCGTGTTTGAGGTGACTTATGTCTCCTTGTAAATGTGTCCCTCTCACTGGTAACTGGACAGGTTGAAGTGCGTGTTTGAGGTGACTTATGTCTCCTTGTAAATGTGTCCCTCTCACTGGTAACTGGACAGGTTGAAGTGCGTGTTTGAGGTGACTTATGTCTCCTTGTAAATGTGTCCCTCTCACTGGTAACTGGACAGGTTGAAGTGCGTGTTTGAGGTGACTTATGTCTCCTTGTAAATGTGTCCCTCTCACTGGTAACTGGACAGGTTGAAGTGCGTGTTTGAGGTGACTTATGTCTCCTTGTAAATGTGTCCCTCTCACTGGTAACTGGACAGGTTGAAGTGCGTGTTTGAGGTGACTTATGTCTCCTTGTAAATGTGTCCCTCTCACTGGTAACTGGACAGGTTGAAGTGCGTGTTTGAGGTGACTTATGTCTCCTTGTAAATGTGTCCCTCTCACTGGTAACTGGACAGGTTGAAGTGCGTGTTTGAGGTGACTTATGTCTCCTTGTAAATGTGTCCCTCTCACTGGTAACTGGACAGGTTGAAGTGCGTGTTTGAGGTGACTTATGTCTCCTTGTAAATGTGTCCCTCTCACTGGTAACTGGACAGGTTGAAGTGCGTGTTTGAGGTGACTTATGTCTCCTTGTAAATGTGTCCCTCTCATTTGTCTGAATTAGTTGACGTGCACGTTTGAGGTTACCAGTCTTTCAAAAAAATTGGTTTTCACTGGTACTTTACTGGAGTGTCCCTCCAGTGTACCATCAGTACATGTTCACTGGACTAATCCACCAGTGATACTGGAGTGTCCAGTCAACCTCCAGATGCACTGACATATGTCATAATATTTTCTAAATACTTGGTCTTTGTGTGTGCCACGTAAGCAAATCTTTTTGAAGATATTTTTATCCTACGTGGCATGTAAATTTTTTCAACGTAATGATGGTCTTTTTACTTTGGGAAAACAAAAAGTACAACTTGTTACTGTTTGTGGGCTGTAAACTGTCACACATTTATGTGTGATGTGATGTAATTAATGCGGATCTCAGAACCTCGATCAAAATTATATTTGATAATTTCAAATAAACCGTTTGAGTTCCACATTCTTTCTTCTATATATACTCACTTTCAATTTCATTTGCATTTACTTCGAACATATTTACTCCCAAATCTTTCAAATTCCTTCATTTACTTCTTCATTCATTTTTCCAATCATCATCATCTCTCTTATTTACTCCATTTATATTCAATTCCTTCATCAATTCTTCATCATAACCTATATATATTCAATTTCATCTTCATTTATTCTGTATAAAATGGCACCTAGACAATCAAAATCGCTCAAAAATCTCCTTGCCGCTGAATATGCTCCTTCGGAAAATGTTGACAGAGCACCTCATATCTCTCTTGAGGCAAGTGCCATAAGAATCAATATGAATAACTGGATGGCCAGACTCTCTCTGTCCAGTGTTCATGATGCCCAATCGATTATTGGGAGATTAAACTCATTTTTTCTCTCTTGCCCATTATATGGTGCGTTAACACTTAATCCAGGAAGGATGTACCACGAGTACCTATGTGAATTCTGGTACACTGCTCAATATGACGATGAAACTTTATCGATCAATTATACTCTAAAGGGAGGTACCAGATCCCTTGGTTTCACTGCAAGTCTACTCAGGTCGGTTCTCCAGTTGAACTATTTTGAACGGAATGAGTTGCCTATTGAACTTCCCACTGGTATAAATACAAGGGAAGTGTGCAGACTGATGGGGCACACGGATATTATGGATGAGCATGGCCAGCTATCCAGGAAAGGGACTATCTACATGAGCAAGCTGTCAGACTCATGGAGATATTTCTTCACCCATATTGTTGAGTGTCTGGGAGGCAGTTCTGGAGGGTTAGACCAGATAAATCAAACCCACCTCCAGATTGCCTACTGCTTATGGTTTGGGCTTAGAGTGGACTTTGCCCAGATCCTTTTTGATGACCTGGTTGAGCGCCTAAGAGTGAAAGGAAGAAAACCATTTGTTCCTTATATTCGTTTCCTTTATCTTATGTTTAAGAATGCTCTTGGCGACCAGTATGATTTTGATACTACTCACTTTTCTGTGAGTGAGTATATGAGATATTTGGTCAATCTCAGATCTCCACTGGACGAGGTAGATATTCCTCAGTCCATGCTTTCCTTCCAAAGGGAAGAAACTGAAATGGGTCCAGATAGAGGTCAAGCTGTTGAAGGACCATCTGGTGATGATGTACAGATCATTGAAGCTGTACAGCCCATTAGACAAGTTGCTCCAGAAGGTCAAGGTACAGAAGTTGTTGAACCTTCCAGACGACCTAGAACTCATAGGCGTCTGATGAGAGCTGGACATCAGGTGAATCCAGAAATACATCCTGGTGATGTTATGAACTTGGATGGGTCTCCAATTTTTGAACAAGAGAACATACAAGAGGTTGTTGGGCAGGAAACTGATGAACAAATTGAAAATGTTGCCCAGATTGTAGAGTAGGTTGTTGAGGAAGTTGAAGAAGATGTTCAGACTGATGAACATGTTTCTGGTGAGCAAGAGGCTCCACTAGACTTGAATGTAGAGGCTGGTGAACAGGTTCATGTAGAAACTGGTGAACAGCCTGGTGAACAGACAGTTGGGACTGCTCCAAAATGGGATGATGTTGACTCCCCAATGTCTGAAGGCTTTGATGTTAACATGAATTTTCTGGGTGAAGGTGTACAAGAAGAAGAAAATCTACCAGAAATGCCAACACCACAATCAAACACGCCACCACCACCACCACCTTCAATTCCAGAACACACTCAATACTTCACTCCAGCAACCACTCAACCCTCACAATCTCAACTTCCACCTCGTGCGCCGGAGTCACCAGTTGCAACATCTGAAGCTGCAACTGAAGAGGACTGGGCACAAGTTCCTCTAATGACCAGATTACCTTCAACTCTTGAACCTCCCAGTGGTCTCTCCACTTCATCTTCTGCCGAGGTCCAAGGCCTTTTAAGTAAGGTGGCAGACCTGGAGAGATCACTCCAGACTTCATCTCAGGTTATTTCAGACTTCAAATCTTTATTATCAAATAACCTGGCATCTGAGATGAATGTCTTTGCTGGGAATGAGAAGCTGGTTTATGAGAAGCTTGATGAACTGGTACTGGCCACAAACAATAATACTGAAAAGATCAAAGTGGCAGTCCAGGGTCTAGAGACAAGGTTGGTTAATTCTGTTCAGACTGTAGTCACTGGCGAACTGGCAGGTCTGAAAGAAGATGTTCAGAATTTGGTTTTTAGGGTCAGTTCTCTGGAGACAAGACCCACACTAGACTAGGATGCAGTTGTCAGCACAATAAGTGATGCATATACAAGGAAGTTCAGAAACAATATGCTGAAAGAAATATGTGAAGAAGTTTCTGAGACTGTTCTTCGTAGCATTCATGATGGGGTGTTACCCCAAGTAGGCAACTTACTGGAGGAAAAGTTTCCAAAACACTTGCCTAAAGCTGTTGCAAATGTTCAGAAGGAAGTGCAGGCACTTAAGAAAGTTGTGACTGAAACAACTCCAGTAGCAGGTACAACATTGGTGCACTGGACAGACTTATGCTTGAAGATTTATGGAATGATCTCAAGTCAAGGACTGGTGATCATTCCAAGGGGGAAAAGTCGTCTGGTGACCAAACACTGAAGCAATTGTCATAAAGAGCATATGGCACTGAAGCTAGGCTAACTGAAGCACAAAGAGCTACTGGTACTGAAGCCAGTGAGCCCCAGTTTGAGTCCTTCCCAGATATTCCATCAACTCTGAAGTCAGTTAAGGGAAAACAACAAATGGAATCTGGAGAGGAAGAGCAAACTGTTGAAGATGCTGATGATGAAACATCCAAGAAGCTTGAACAAGAATGCATCATGATAGAGATTTTCAAAAGAAATCAAAAAGATGAACTGCTGGCCCATCAAAGGGAGATGGCAACTATGGGTACTCTGGATTCTTACAATGCTGGCAGGTTAGGCATTAATATTGAAGTATATAAAAAGATGAAGGATGACCCCAGAGTTCATCAATGTTTGAGTTTATTGGATGATGTTCATGTACGCTCATTCTACGCCGAAGAAGAACAAGTCTATGATTCGATAATTTATGGCGTGAGTGTACCATATTTTATCAGACAAAGAAAGGATGAACTGGTAAGCCTCCAGAAAAAGATCAGAAAGAACGCTGGTGCTCTGGAGATAGAGTACAGGAAGTGACTTACTGGCTTACCAAAATTGACTGCCAGACAAATCAAAGCAATCAAAGATGCTGATGTAAGCAATTTCATTCCCCTGGACACTTCTCGAAAAATCAATCGTCAAGAACTCCAATCTGCTGTAGAGCAAAGGAGAGTGTCCAAGGAAACTGAATCATTGATCCAGCAAGCCAAGCTGAAAGAAAAATACAATGAGATGTTGAATTTCAGGGCTGATGCCAGAAGGATCACTGGTGCTGAAATCAAATTGGCTGAAGATCATGAAGGCATGTCTAAGTTTGAAGTAAAGTTGACCAGGGAGGGTAACTTTACTGATGAGAGGAAAAGTACTTCAGTCCAAGCATTTGGATGGAGTGAACTGAAAGAAATCGCTTTAACGTTCAGGGGGAAGACAAATGTGTCGACTGATGTTAAAGCATTTCTGAAAAGAATTGAAAAGGTATGGAGAAGAAAGCAACAGATGGAAGTTGCAATGGGCATAAGATCACCAGAATCAATACCATCTTCTCCATCACCAAAGAGAAAGGCTACTGAAGATGCTCCAGGACAGACATCAAAAAGAAGGGCCTGACTCTTATCATTTACTTGTTGTAAATTTATTGTTTTATGAAACTTGTATACTATTTATCAGTTGATGTATGTAATAATAGTTGCAATTTTTGATTCATATAAGTAAATGATCAGATTTAGTCTAAGTTAGAACTTAAATGACGAAACTGAAAACACTCATGATCTATAAAGTGTTTTCCAGTACCTTAGATTTTTAGACTAAGTCAAAACTTGTGTTTTTCAAGCATACAAAATGTATAGATTCAAGCTTGAAAACACTTGCATTATTTCTAAACAAATAGGGGGAATTTGTTAGGTCCAGATTTAGTCCAGATTTACTGGACTCGCTCCAGACTCGAATACTGGAGCCTTACTGAAGATCTGTCCAGAAACGTGTTCTACTGGACCTACTCCAGACTTGGAATCTGGAGTCCCTCTGAAGATTTGTCCAGAAATAATGGAAGACCAGTGAGCAAATACTTGTATAGGAAATCTGGAGTATTCTCCAGATGAGCTCACTGGACTTCACCCCCCAGTCCAGATCAACTCTACTGAAGACATTCTGACTGAAGTCAAAGACTGAAGTCTGAAGAAAGAAGACTGACAAATGGCGGAAGTCCACTGGAAAGTCTTACCAGATCTATACACTGGAGGATTGTTAGTGTTCTAGACCCTACAAGTCTGAACACTGATATCGAGGATTGACTTTTGCCTTTACACACTTTCCAAAGAACAATCCACTTGTTCTTTACCAAAGTATACGTGTGTAAAGGTGGTTGGATAAAAGGATACAAAGTCATTTGATGTGACTTTATCCTTATTCCTTATCCAATACATTTAATGTTCTTGTCGGATCATTAAATGTATGCAACCATATTTGTACGGCACAAAATTCACTGGTGAATTTTGTTGCCTATAAATACAAAGTCATTTCTTTGAGAAAAATACTTTTAAGCATACACTTTGCATGAAAGTGAATTTGTCTAAATACTCTCGATCTTAAATAGGGATACTTCACAACTTTAAGTATCTCGATCCAAAAGAGTTATTTGACAAATATAGATCATTTGTAATTCATAGGTTGTTAGGATACATACTTATTTGTATTATCTTGATTCCGCACAACCTTGTATTTTATTTAACATCATAAATAAAATACACAATTGAAAAATACATAATGTTCCACTTTACTTGTTTATTGCTTTAAGTCTTGTATTACTTTGTTTATATATTCTTGCATTTATTTACAAGTAATACTAGTCCATTCTAGTGATTATTAGACTTGTTGTATTTTACACTTTCCTGGTTAACCATCGAACTTAAGGGACTCACAAAAGCCATTTTTGATAAGATGTTTAGTTAAAGTATCATACCAGGCTCTTGGGGCTTGTCTTAGACCATACAAAGCTTTGTTCAGTCTATATACCTAGTGAGGATGCTTCTCATTAATGAAGCCTGATTCTGCTTAACATACACTTCTTCTTCCAAAGTTCCATTAAGGAGTGCACTTTTGACATCCATCTGGTAGACCTTGAATTGCAGATGGGCTGCATAAGCCAAGAAAATTCTGATGGCTTCAAGTCTAGCAACTGGAGCAAAAGTCTCATCAAAGTCAACACCCTCTGCTTGACAATAACCCTTTTTTCTTCTCAGATTTAGCTCCAGATTGAGCGTTTTGTTTCTGTTTTGGTTTCAAATGGGGTGTATTTTGTTTAACAACTGAAGAAGACGAAGCTCCTTCCAGATTTTTAATTCTGGCAGTACAACTTTGTACTTGCCTGGACAACTGTTGGATTTGACTTTCCAGTTTAAACAAAATATCTTTTTCATTAGGCGGCTGAACCTTGGACTTAGGTTCAGCATGGGTCTTGGTCTTAGGAGTCTTGGGCTCTTTGAACTTTTAAGGCAAAGGTTTATCACCAACAACCTTTTTAACTGGATCTTTAGCCTGATCAGCTCCAGTTTTGACCCCAGATGGTGTGGTCTCAACAGATTCAGTTTTAATTGTCTCAGGCTTATCATATGGGGTTTCTTTTCTGAGACTTTGTGGCAAACTGTGGATTTCTGGCATGATGACTGCCATGTCAACATCACCTTTGTTGTATGCCTTTTGTTGTTGGGCATGTGTTCTAGTGGCAGCATCATAATTTAATCCTGATGATTTCATCCAGGATTTGATCAGTTTTTGTTCTTTATACAAAGCAGTTTTTAACTCTTGTTTTTCCAGTTCAAGAGCCTCATTTTTTAAAACTGACTCTTTGAGAGTCAACTGGACACTTTATAAATCATTCAGTTTTGGTTTCAAATTGTTAAGTTCAGTTAGAATTGTTTCCAGATACCTTTCACTATCAGTTCTAACTGTTTCTACAAATAACAAATCACCATTGAGTGATTCAGCAAGGTCCAGTTTCAGTTCTGGGTCAGATTGATTATCATAATCACACACCTTTTTCAAAATGGTGTCGACCCATCTTCCAGTTATGACATCATCTTTCACCACATGTTGTTGATCTTCCAAAGCCATGAAACACATGTCCCATATCTCTTCATCATCATCAGATGAGTTATCAGAGAATTCCCACTTCTCTCCAGTTTTGGCCATCATGCACTTGTTCTTTTCTTTTTTCCTTCAAGTGACAAGAGGGCAATCTGGGCCTTAAGCTTTTTGTATTTTGCTTTGTAGCTATCATCAGGCCTGTTAAAATTTGGGACAGGGGGACCAGTTTAATTGTTCAACTGACTAGATCTGCATTCCTTCATGAAGTGACCTTTCTTACCACACTTGTAGCATGTAAGATTGGCCTTGTACAGAGAGTTAGAGCTGGAAGCTTTATTTGGGCCATTAAACCTGTTAGATTTGTGCTTAAACCTATTAAAGGTTTTAGCAATCATGACGACCAGATCATCATTGTCAGTTTCATCACAGTCATCACTGATTTCAGTGGTCAGGCCAGGGTTCAAGAAACTGTATAACATCTCCTTCATAGAGTGTGGTTGGACACTCTCTGCAGACATTAAAGCATCACAAGGTCGCTCAGTTAGACTAGCAACCTTGGAACTCTGAGCATGGTTCAAAGCATCCTGCTCAGCCACCAGTCTTTGTGCATTGTTATCTTTAGTGAATCTGAAGGCTCCATAAAGAGATGCAAGAGTGTGACTGTGCAGGGTCTTACCTTGTCTTAGGACAAGAACCATGTTTGCCCATTTGGAAGGAAGAATATCACAAAACTTCTCAAGAAGAATATCCTTATCCTTCTCAACTCCCAAGCCTCTTAATTGATTAATTAAGCTTGTAAATCTGGTATAGGTACCACTTAGGCTCTCATTGGGGAGTGCAAAGAAGGATTCATACTTCTTGTTAAGAGCAACTTTTCTGGTGACAATGGTGTCATCACCTCCTTCAAACTGAAGAACCAATTCATCCCACACTGCCTTTGCACTGAGGAACAACACAAGTGTTGGAATAAGTTCTTCAGGAACAGCCCCAAGGATCATGTTTTTCAGTCTGGTGTCCAAGTCCACCAGCCTGCGATCCTCATCAGACCAATGTTCCTCACGTTTTTCTCTAGTACCTCTCCTAGATCCAGTTGGGTCAAGAAGAGGACTAACCCCATGAGACATGGGTATATGTGGTCCATCCTTAAGGATTTTCAACATATACCTCTCTATCCCACCAAAATGCAGTAGTATCCTGGCCTTCCATGTCCCAAAGGTCTCACTGTTTCCATCGAAACTGGGAACAGGAGTAGTGGAGTAGTGGACATGGACATGGTTAGGGGCATTAGGAGGAGGAGGAGGGTTGGTATTAACATTTTGAACAGGTGGATTGTTATTAGGATTATCTTCTGGACCAGAACCATTCTCACCTTCAGTAGTAGACATCTAAGCAGATCTAGACAACAAATTAGTCTTTCTGCTCTGATACCACTTGTAAGTCCCAACTCAAGAGATGGTACCACTGAAGACACCTCTATGTCAATGGTGAGATACTTTGCAATACACACACTGATCTGGACGTGACCAGTTGCAGTGTGTAGTATACCAGGTTTAACTGGAGAGTTACTTATTTAGGTGACAAATGTAAATAAGTAAAGACAATGCAATAAGTAAATAACTTGTAAGTAAATCTGGTGAGATCAGTTGTAATTTTCAAGTGTAATTTATTTATTAATGTTAAATAAATTACAAGGTTGTTGTGGAACCAAGATAATACAAAATATAAATATCCTAACAACCTATGAAATACAGTCGATCTAATACTTGGAAATTCTCTAAACAATCGAAACACTTAAAGTTGTGAAATGTTCCATTTTGCGATTGAGAGAATATTGCACAAGTTCACCAAGAATATGAAAATGTCGAATATGCAAAAAGTTGTTTCTTGGTTGTGCAAAGACCTCTATTTATAGGCAAAGGTTGACATTGGGATGTCAACACGTACAAATATGGTTGAGAGCATTTAAGGAATAGCATTTAATTCCTTGAACATGCTTGATAAAGTATGACATAAAGTCACTTTATTCAACCTGCTTTATGTACTTTTGTACTTTATACATAGATAAATGCTATTATCCGGATAAAGGTACATAAAGCAAAAAGGTTTTCCTCGTAATCAGTGTAAAACTTTGTAAGTACTTTATACTGATGGTTCTCCAGTCTTGATCTGGGTAAAACATCCACTGGGCTTCGCTGCCATGTATGTTTTCTATCTTCCATTTGTTGTTTTCGACTTCAACTGGAATGTCTTCAATTCTTGATCAGATCTCAACTGGAGGAAGTCTTCAGTTGCATTGATTATACACTTGCAACTGGACTTCTAATATTTCTGGACAAATCATCTGGTCTCCAGATACAACTGGAGACGCTCCAAACTGATAAACTGGACCTAACAAAAACATGGCAAACATGAACCTTTTTGATGTTTAGATGGCGATGCAAAACCACATGGTCAACGACGACAGACAGACACCGATCTGAAGTAAACAACGTCATTCAGAGCGTATCTGACAACAAGGTGGTTTACCAAGCCGAAATCCACCGAATTAAACTCCCGATCGGGTTCGTAGCGCCGCCGAAAATGAGTATGTTGTATATCTTCGAGGGAAGATCGATTGGCTGGATCAGATTATTTTTCAGTTTACCGCCACGTCTTCTACGTTCACAGCCACTCTAGACCACGCGGTATTCTGGCAAGGCAGTGTCGGTGGTGGTCGGTATGTAGATTATAATACTAACCCAGGGGAGGAGTACGTATCTCCTCAACCCGGCGACGTGCCGGGTCTCCTGAACCCTATCGATACATTCATCGCAACGACGGCGACAGTACTGTGGACTCGGACTATTCCGAGTGTTAGGATTATGTAATGTTTTTTAATGATTTTAGTAATATTATGTAATGTTTTTCTATGATTTTAGTAATGTTATCTAATATTTTATGGTTTTAGTAATATTAGTTTTAGTTTATTAAATAAAAGTTTTAATTATTATTTGAATAAAAATAAATAGAAAATAAATAAAATAGAAAAGGGTGGGGAGGGCGGGGAGGTATTCCCTGCAATTAGGGAGTGGGCGGGGAAGAGAAGAAAAAGCGGGGAGGGGCGGTGAGGTACTCCCCCCACCCTTATCACGATATATCCATCTATAATATAAAAGAAACTACCTCCTACACTCAAAAGATGATTTAAAGTATTTAGAATGCACTTATCTTAAACATATTCACCTAATACACCTATAATATTTTTAATGGAATAATTTACAACATAGTTTCTTCAACCCTTAAAGTAACTACACTACTCATTTTACATCAATTACTTTTGCATTCATTATCAGATCATCACCACTGTTGGACGTCACCACTCGTCGTGACCCATTTCCGCCATCGCTGTCACCACTCGTCTCTACCGCCGCCACCACTCGTTTCTACCACCGCCATCACACGTCATCGCCTATATTGTCGCCTGTTGCCACCACCACCACGCCCCCGCCACTTTCGCCGCCGTATCGCGTGAGTATACGTCTAGTTTATTTGACCCGTCCAAATTGCTACCAGCATAGCCCAACCAAAAATCCTAAGATAAATTTGGTTGGGTTAACTGTGAGTCCCAAATATAGATGGTTAATACCCGACTGGCAAGTAGTTCTAACTGGAAGATGACCAGTTCAGAATACGATCCAAATATGGATAATCAATAAGGTAAAGATACTGAAAGTAAATGCTAGAAACAATAAGTGCTGAAACTATATAAATAATATGTATATTTCAAGTATGTAGCATTGAGACACGATGTACTTTTTCAATGTATTTGATTTATTGATATAAACAAATACAAAGGTTGTTGCGGAACAAAGATAAACACCCAAGTGTAAATATCTAAACAACCTAGAAATACAAGTGATCTAATAACTTGGAAATACTCGTAAGGATTACTTAGAGTATATCTCACAAGTTGCAATGCTAAAGTTTCAAGCCATTTGCAAGTTGTGAGAAGACTTATATTTATAGACCAAGTCCATGATGACGTGGACCAGATCGTACAAATATGGTTGGGAGCATTTAAGGAATTAAAGCTAATTCCTTACATGCGTACTTTTAAGGTTAAGTATATAAGTCAATTGATGTGACTTATCATACCTTATTCCCAACCTTTACTTTACCTCGTACTTTTATTAATAGTTAAATCTATTAACTGGGTAAAGGTATGTAAAGTAAAAAGTCTTCCTCGTAATCAGTGTAAAAGTGTGTAAGTACTTTTACACTGAGATGCTTCAGTCTTCGATCAGGTAGAATCAACTTCTGAGCTCCACATCTGAGCTTGATTCTCTTTCTTCAGATTTCAGTATTTGACTTCATTCTGAACGGTATTCTGATACGTTGATCTGAACTGAAGTGAAGCTTCAGTGAACTAATTCTGAACGACTTCAGAATTTTGTACAAGTATTCTTCACTGAGCTTCAGCTATTTCTGAACAAATTATACTTGGTCGATTTTCGACCTAACAAATTCCCCCTATTTGTTCTGAAATAGTGCATGCATCTCAGACTTCTATCTATACATGTTTGTAAGTCTGAAATGCAAGTTTTTGTTTAAGTTGTAAAAATTTTCTAAGTGCATCTTATAGATCATTGATATCTCAGAATTTTACTTGTGATTTTTCTAACTTAAACCTATCATCTACTTATGAGTTACAAAATGTAACATATATATACAAACTGAAGTGTTTGTTACATTTGCAAATATTTGTACAAGTAAATGATAAACTGAAAAGAGAACTACTTCTTCGCAGGCCTCAAGCCAGAAGGTGCTTCAGTAGCTTTTCTCTTCAGTGGAAAATGATCCTTCTTTCCAAACAATATGCCTTCAATCTCTATTTTGGCTTGCATCTTTTGTTGTATTCTTGATAACCATGCACCAATCAGAGCAGATTTTGGCTTCCCCCTCAGAATTTGGATCATCTCCCTGTGTTCAGAAATCCCAAATTCATGCACTGAAGTTTGATTATATTCTTCAGCTGCTCTACCTTCTCTTTTGACAATCAGATCAAAAAGCCTCAATCCATCAGCTTGGTTACTTCCATATCAACTATTTTAGATGGATGAGATCGATGCTTCAGATAATGCTCATATTGATCCTTCTCATGCTTTCTTTGGATCTCAGCAGCATCATCAGACATTGGTTTGAAGGTAGAAAGATCAGCATCACGAATATTCTTTCTCGATGATCTTGGTCCAGTCAATTTGGGCTTTGTGGGTGGCCTTGATAATTCTTTTTCAACCTTCAGAACTCCAGCCAGAATTTCTTTCTTTTTGATTGCCATCTCCTTTTCTCTATTTTTCACCAAGTCCTCAATGGACAACCTGAATGTGAGATGGTCCAACTTTTGTTCTAAGGGAGAATAATTCACCCCATACTCATACTCAAGCATATCAACAACAGCTTTCTGCACTCTTGGATCATTTTTGATTTTCAGATATCTTTCCAGAGAGAGACCAAGAGCTGCAGCATCAACATGATCAAGGGTCCCCATCTTCAGATGTTGTTCCCTTTCTCTTTCCTTGTTTTCCCTCCACATAATGAATTGATTAGAAACTTGCTTCTGCAAAGCCTCTAATTTCTTGCTATCAGCATTAGGATCATGAAGGGGATAACCATGCTCATCAACATTTTCACCAACCACCAAACCAGAACCCTTAGAATCTTTCTTTGTTGGTTCATCCACCACTGGGGCCTTGCCCTTATCTTTCTTAGCTGGTTCAGAAGCTTGTACTTCAGATTTCTGAACCTGTTCCCCCTGAACTGAAGTACTACCAGATTGTACTTCAGTTTGTTTATTGGTCGCCTCTATTAATTCTTGAGTACTTGAGAGCAAACCAATAGGCACATTTCCCCCTTTGGGGACCTCAGAAGGCATCTTGGCATAAAGATAAATGGTTGTTTTCATTGACTTCAGAGGTTCCCAACTTTGCTGCTCTAGGCTATCAGAAATACCCTTAGCCATGGTAGAGAACTGAGCCCTTAATCTAAAGGATGAATTAAGGTTCAGTGCCTCTTGTTCTTTTAGTTCCTTCAGAATTTTTCTATCTTCTTCAGTAAATGAAGCAGGGGGAGGAGGAGCAACACTTTGTTCTTTCTTGAGAAGGGTCAGAATTTCATCTAACTGCTTGGACTGGCCCTTAACAACTTCATCAAGAGTAGATACAGATTTCTGAACTTCAGCAACAGCCTTATCTACCTTCTTGGAAGTGTCTTTGGTGAGTTCTAAGACCATCCTTCTGACCCCTTCTTCAACCTTTTCAGCTACAGAAGCTGAAATCTGAGCAACAAGATTCTGAGATATCTCAGACTTCAGCTTCTCAATCACATCAACACTAATAGAAGACCCAAGTTCTTTCTCATTGACACTTGGCCTTTTAACCAACTCATTCACCTCCTTCCCGACTTCCATAACTTCTTGTTTGATCAATTCAATACCAGATGTCAAGTTCGCAACAACTGAAGCTCGCACATCTCTTTTGGCCAGTCTGAAGGCTTCCCTGATAGCCATACTTATTTTATTACAAGAATGCACCAGCTCATTTAGCTTCCCACTTACTAGTCCCTCATTCCCAGCAACCTTGGTGAACTCAGTGCCAAGAAACATCTGAGCACCCTTCATTTCAGCCAGGGACGTAGTATTGGCAGTTAGAGATTTAGTTAAGTCCTCTACCTTGAGAAGTAGGCTTTGGACTTCGGTATGTTGTTTCTCTAACTGTGCTTCTACACTCAAAGGTGAAGGTGGTTGTGCAAAAACAGAAGCCACAAAGGGAATTCTACCAAGCCCATCTAATGCCTTCTCCAATTGCATTTCAGTTGGACTCTCAGATTCAGTGGCAGAGTCCAACTCCTTTTCAGTTTGATCATCATAACTGATGGGCCTTGGTACTTGGTGAATTTGTGGGTGTAAGTGTTGGAGTTGTGGTTGAAAACGAGGTGAAGTTACATAGGCAGGTGTAGAGCCAGGTGGAAAGTATGGATGTGCATGAGAGGTTTCAGGTTGGCGATATGGTTGTTCAACAATTAAATTTTGGATTTCTGGGGGAGGTTGGACGTTTGTGAGGCTGAAGGTTGGCTCAGAATCAGAAGACTGATTCTCCTCCAGTAAGCCCTCATCAAACTCAAAGTTAGCAAAGGAATCAAGATTCCCTTGAGGTGGCTCATCTTCATCCCAGAGGTCAGTTAAAACTGCAGTCTGATCAGATATGCCCTGGTTCAGATCACTGGTACCTGAACCAGCTTCTGGTTCAACAACTGCTACTACAGATGTATTGTCACCAGATTTATGGGTTGGCTCAGCCATAGCTTCATCGCCAGAGACAGTAGACACAGGGGTTGCCTTAATGACCCTCGTACCATCATCAAGAGTCACTTCATCGGCCGTAGAGTCTGGAATCTCAGTCTCAGGTGGTGTCACACCAAAGACTTCATCAATTCGTGCTGCAATAGAGTGTGAGATTTGTGAAGTTACAGGGGGTGCGCGTGCAGACACGGACTCTATTGTGTGCTGGGCTGGCACACTAATATTATCTTCACCATCTCCTCCTAAAGAAGTTTTGGAGATGGCTGCTTGTGGGTTTCCCTTTGGACTCGATTCCTCTGGTTCTTGTTGGGAAGATCCATAGGGGTTTGCTTCGGTACTAATGTCCTTGGGCTGTGAGGACTGCTTATATTTACGACGTTTTAATAAGCCCTTTGGAGATCCTGAGGGATCTTTTGGGAGATCCTCAGGTTGGTCAGTGGAGGAGGGAATTGGTGGTTGGGTAGATGAAGTTGCTGGGGTTTTAAACAACTTCAACATTTGGCCACCAGGTGCACCAATGGGTCTCGCATTCTTTTGCGACCCGCTCGGTGACCTTTCTGAGCCAGCCGGTCATGCTGTTTCAGTTTTAGAAATTACCTGAAGCATTGCAGCGGAGAGTTCTGGTTCTGGATTTGAAGTAGATAGCTTTGATAGATCCCTGCAGAACTCCGTCGCTGAAGATTCAAGTCCCTCCAAATGATACGCATCTCCAAGCATGTTCATGAAGCAAATGCTCAGAAATCTAGAGAATGAGATATGTGGACTCCTTTTCCCTTTTAACTTTGTTACCAACTGAGAAAAAAGTATCTCAGCGAAGTCCACCTCAATCCCATGCCACAAGTAGTACCCGATTTCTACTTGTGTTAAGGAAATCTGGTCCAATCCACCCCAGTTTCCTCCTAGGCACTCCACAATCTGAGTCCAGAAATAACGCCAACAATTTTTAAATCCAGACAGAAAGATATGTCCAGATGTTCTCAGATTGTGCTCAGCATCGACCATGTCATCATGACCCATGGTGTGCAGTACCTCCCTGAAATTAACTCCTTTTAGCCTTTTTGCATAGGCTGAAGAAGTGGGAAGGTAGTTCAAATGAAGGGCCTCCCGAAACCCATCAAGTGAAAGGATATACTACTTAGTGCCTTCTTGTAAAGAAAAAGCAATGGATTTTTCATCCTTGCTCAGAGTAGCAGTATACCAGAATTCAAGCAAGTATCTATGATACATTACTTGAGGATCTGCAGTCAAGGCATAATGGAGAGGGGATTGTTCAAGAAATTTATTAATCCTCCCCATTAAGGTTTTGCCTTTGGCGTTTAGTGCGGCCTTGAAGTTATTCATATTGAATCTAAGGGTCGATGGCTCGAACCCTTTTGGCCATTGTGCACTTGCCTTGACTACTTTGGATGGTTTGTATTCGAAGGATATTAGTGATTTAACTATTTTAGCCATTATTTCTACAAGGGAAAACAGAATATGAAAGATGAATTTAGGGTTTTGGAGTTATGAAGGAATGAGAAAATGAGAGAGAATGATGATTGGGAGTAAATGTAAAGAGAAGTAAATGAAGGAATTGTTCTCGAAAAGGTATTTATATTTATGATGGAATACAAAGGGTTTTCCAAAATAAATAAATTAAAATTGATTTTGAAATTCAAACCCAAAAAAAAATATTATTTTAATGAAATCAGTTTTGATCGGGTTTGAAGTCCGAAAATAATTTTTGGGTATACGTCCGCATTTAATGTAACGACGGCTATGACCCCACATTTTCACAAAACTTTTCAACACTTTAAAGAAAAAGTGATCATTACTTTCCATTTACGGCGCAACTTGTGTGACACGTCAGCAAAAGGTATCATTATTCAAACGTTATACAGTAACATTCATGTGTTCACACAACGACCAAGTATCCAAAATACATTATAAAGGATTTACTCATCTCAGAAATAATACACAAAATCTAAGCATGATCAGATTTAAGGAATCTGAACCATCTCAGTTTGTACCATTATTCTGAAATCATTTCAGAAATTCTGAAGCATTTCAGTCAAAATATTTTTCTGAAAGCAAAGTTCCCCCTTAGAGAAAAATTCTTTTAAACATAAAAATATTTGACACTTCCCTCTGAGGTGATGCTATACAGGATTTAGCATACCTAACTCACTGATGAGATGTTTAAACGTTTTGACATCCAAGGGTTTTGTAAAAACATCAGCGAGTTACTTATCAGTGGGAATGAAATGAAGTTCAATGTCACCTTTAATAATGTGATCTCTAATAAAATGATACCTGAGGTCGATACGCTTGGTTTTGGAGTGCATGACAGGATTGTGAGAGATGGCAATGGCACTTGTGTTATCACAAAATATTGGAGTCTTTGTATACTTAACACCATAATCAGTTAGTTGGTTCTTCATCCACAAAATCTGAGCGCAGCAACTGGTTGCAGAAATGTATTCAGCTTCAGTTGTGGAGAGTGATACTGCAGTCTGCTTCTTACTTGTCCAACTAACCAATTTGCCACCTAGGAAATGACAACCACCTGTGGTACTTTTCCTATCTATTTTACAACCTGCATGATCAGAATATGAATAACCCATTTGATCTAGACTTGATCCTTTGGGATACCAAAGACCAAGTCTGGGGACACCTTTAAGGTATCTGAAAATCCTTTTCACATCATTTGTGTGTGCTTCTCTGGGATCAGACTGAAATCTTGCACAAAGGCATGTTGCAAACATTATGTCAGGTCTACTAGCAGTTAAGTACATGAGGGATCCCACCATACCACGATATTTTGTGGGATCCACTTGTTTTCCATTGGGATCTGAGTCCAAAGTTAATGGTGCAGAAATGTATTCAGCTTCAGTTGTGGAGAGTGATACTGCAGTCTGCTTCTTACTTGTCCAACTAACCAATTTGCCACCTAGGAAATGACAACCACCTGTGGTACTTTTCCTATCTATTTTACAACCTGCATGATCAGAATATGAATAACCCATTTGATCTAGACTTGATCCTTTGGGATACCAAAGACCAAGTCTGGGGACACCTTTAAGGTATCTGAAAATCCTTTTCACATCATTTGTGTGTGCTTCTCTGGGATCAGACTGAAATCTTGCACAAAGGCATGTTGCAAACATTATGTCAGGTCTACTAGCAGTTAAGTACATGAGGGATCCCACCATACCACGATATTTTGTGGGATCCACTTGTTTTCCATTGGGATCTGAGTCCAAAGTTAATGGTGCAGAAATGGGAGTATCTTTTGATGAGACAGAATCAAATTGATATTTCTTTAATAAATCTCTGACATATTTTTCTTGATTTATAAAAATACCATCACTGGTTTGTTTCACTTGAAGACCTAGAAAATATGTCAGTTCACCCATCATACTCATTTCATACTCAGATGACATTATTTCAGAAAACTGTTCACACATTTTGTTATTTGTAGACCCAAACACAATATCATCGACATAAACTTGTACAAGTAAGATATCACATTTATCATGTAATATGAATAAAGTGTTATCTATTGCACCCCTTTTAAAATCATTTTTCAGAAGATGTTTAGTAAGAGTATCATACCAGGCTCTAGGTGCTTGTCTCAGACCATATAGTGCTTTGTTCAGTCTGTACACCCAATGAGGTCTTTCTTCATTTATGAACCCTGGTGGCTGATGCACATACACAACTTCTTCCAATTCACCATTCAAAAATGCACTTTTAACATCCATCTGATAGACTTTGAACTCATGATGAGCTGCAAAAGCTAAGAAAATTCTGATAGCTTCTAGTCTAGCAACTGGTGCAAAAGTTTCATCAAAGTCTACTCCTTCTTCTTGTGAGTAACCCTTTGCAACAAGTCTAGCCTTGTTTCGAATCACATGACCATCTTCATCCATCTTGTTTCTGAAGACCCATCTTGTCCCAATTGGTTCTTTCTTTAGATCACTGGGACACGGAACAAGTTCCCAAACATCGTTCCTTTTAAACTGATTAAGCTCATCTTGCATGGCTTCAATCCAGCTAGGGTCTTTCATAGCCTCGTCAATCTTCTTCGGTTCTATCAATGATAAGAAGCTGACATTTAAGCATTGATCGCTTGTGGCTCTTCTGGTCTGAACCCCACTAGTGGAATTTCCAATGATTTGCTCGATTGGATGTGCTCTTGTCCATTTAGTGTAATGACCAGGATGAACAATGATATCAGTGCAAGAACTCCTCTGAATTACTTCAGGAGGTGCTTCAGAAAAGACTACCTCAGTCTCATCATCTTCCTCCTGCAGATCATGATTTGCATCATGAAACTGTTCAGATTGTGGTAATTCAGTGGAACCTGATATCTGAGGTGAAGCAGCTTGTACATCTGATCCAATAGTCAGTTCAGAAGGTAGTTTAAAACTGACTGAAGGATAGAATGGAATGTTGCTTGACTTGCTTGTTATTGGTTCTGAACTGAGATGTTCAGAAATAGGTTCAGGTGACTGATCAGATTGGACAATAGGATCAGAATCACCAAAACTTATTGGACTTTCTGAGGGTGGTACAGGAGTTGAATTCTTAAAGATTGCAGAATTAGATTCATCAAAGGTAACATGAATTGAATCATCAACCTTTTCAAGTCTCTTGTTAAAGACTCTAAAGGCTTTGCGATTTGTTGAATATCCTAGGAAGTACCCTTCATCAGCTTTTGCATCAAATTTTCCAAGCTGACTGGAATCATTCAGAATGTATACTGGACATCCAAATACATGGAAATATCCAATGTTAGGCTTTATATTTCTGAGTACTTCATAGGCTGTCTTCTTGTGTCTTTTGACGTAGACAGATCTGTTCTGAGTGTAGCAAGCAGTTGCAACAGCTTCAGCCCAGAAATTCTTGG
Organism: Erigeron breviscapus; assembly: GCA_034093135.1. Classification (NCBI taxonomy): domain Eukaryota; kingdom Viridiplantae; phylum Streptophyta; class Magnoliopsida; order Asterales; family Asteraceae; genus Erigeron; species Erigeron breviscapus. The sequence continues at coordinate 61,046,373 of CM067169.1, forward strand.
GAAGACCAGATTCATTTAGCATACTTCTAGCAGCTTCAATCAGCGTTCTATTCTTTCTTTCTACTACACCATTCTGCTCTGGTGTGTGGGCTGAAGAGAAGTTCTGAGATATGCCAGTTTCAGTGCAGAAGGACTCTAGAGTGGCATTTCTGAATTCAGTGCCATTGTCACTTCTGAGCTGACAAACTTTTCGCTTATGCTTGAGTTCAATTTGTTTGATGAGAGCAATGATTTCAGCAGCAGCTTCACTCTTGGATCTGAGGAAAATTACCCAGCAATATCTTGAATATTCATCAACAATAACAAGGGTATACCTTGATGTGCTAAATCGAGTTTAAAATTTAAAACTAGAAATACCTTGAAACTCACTACTACGCACTATCGGGCAGTGGACCCGATCGTATGCAGTATAGTTAAAAAGTAAGTCCAGGTTCGTTCACGGGGATTGGTTTGAATCAATTGTTTAACAAAGTAGTTTGGGAAACAGGGTGGAACACTTTGTATCTCACTTTGACAACTAAAGTAGAGTAAATTTAAAAAAATAGAACGCTTGAAAGTGAAGAAAAGCTTAAATCAATAATAGTAAAGTTCATCCACCTTGACTTCGCTAGACTTCAAACGTGATTGCATTCAATTAAGACCAAATTCATTAAGAGTTGACAAGATAATCGTGAAAGGATAGAATGCTCGCGTGATACCACCAACCGCTCACAAATCACCCAAACACCTAAATTGCTAGTTTAATTACCCAAGCCGGTACCACCAATGCCTAGACAACCTTACCAACAATTAGTTTACTTGATTATCACATTACCAATTGTGCCTATGTGAATTAAAACGTGGTACCACCAATGCCTAGACAACCTTACCAACAATTAGTTTACTTGATTATCACATTACCAATTGTGCCTATGTGAATTAAAACGTGGTACCACCAACCGTTTCTAAACACGTTGATAAAATATTCCTTTTATTAAAATGAAACTCACTACTACGCACTATCGGGCAGTGGACCCGATCGTATGCAGTATAGTTAAAAAGTAAGTCCAGGTTCGTTCACGGGGATTGGTTTGAATCAATTGTTTAACAAAGTAGTTTGGGAAACAGGGTGGAACACTTTGTATCTCACTTTGACAACTAAAGTAGAGTAAATTTAAAAAAATAGAACGCTTGAAAGTGAAGAAAAGCTTAAATCAATAATAGTAAAGTTCATCCACCTTGACTTCGCTAGACTTCAAACGTGATTGCATTCAATTAAGACCAAATTCATTAAGAGTTGACAAGATAATCGTGAAAGGATAGAATGCTCGCGTGATACCACCAACCGCTCACAAATCACCCAAACACCTAAATTGCTAGTTTAATTACCCAAGCCGGTACCACCAATGCCTAGACAACCTTACCAACAATTAGTTTACTTGATTATCACATTACCAATTGTGCCTATGTGAATTAAAACGTGGTACCACCAATGCCTAGACAACCTTACCAACAATTAGTTTACTTGATTATCACATTACCAATTGTGCCTATGTGAATTAAAACGTGGTACCACCAATGCCTAGACAACCTTACCAACAATTAGTTTACTTGATTATCACATTACCAATTGTGCCTATGTGAATTAAAACGTGGTACCACCAATGCCTAGACAACCTTACCAACAATTAGTTTACTTGATTATCACATTACCAATTGTGCCTATGTGAATTAAAACGTGGTACCACCAATGCCTAGACAACCTTACCAACAATTAGTTTACTTGATTATCACATTACCAATTGTGCCTATGTGAATTAAAACGTGGTACCACCAATGCCTAGACAACCTTACCAACAATTAGTTTACTTGATTATCACATTACCAATTGTGCCTATGTGAATTAAAACGTGGTACCACCAACCGTTTCTAAACACGTTGACAAAATGATTCCTTTTATTAAAATGACATTCACTATCATACCATGAACTAGTGATATTACTCATAGACAAGCAACCGTTAGAAAATCACATATGTATCCAACTAGTACCACTAACGAAGAACACACATGCCACCAATATCATAATAATAAATATAAAGGAATAAAATCATCAAGATCTTGACACAACGATAATTGAAATCAACTCTTTGAATTAAAACATATAGCAATCACATCGTTCGTCTAGTTACATCAAGGTGGATGATTGAAATATTAGCCACTCATGATTAAATTGAAATAACAATCAAAGTAAAGGAAGAACATGATGTACCAATCGTTCTTGAAATCAAAATTGAAAGACAATAAAATAGATACGATCCAAGTGGGTGCACGTGAATCTTCAATGAATTGGAAGACAATGAAATCTTGAATTGATCCTTGAAGGTGTTCCTTGAAGTGCAGCTCTTAGAAAGAAGACTTGATCATTTGGGAATTAGGTTGTGAAAACTATTTATACCCCCTTTAATCTGATGCAAAAATTGTCAAAAACCTTTCAGTCCCGCACTCTCACTGCGGCGCAGTGGGCAAATGCACATCCCACTGCGTCGCAGTGCTTTTACACTGGTCATGATGCTCTTTTTCCACTAGCTGACTGCGGCGCAGTGGGCCTGTTCTCCACCACTGCGTCGCAGTACAATATTACTGGACTGGAGTTGCCTTACAACATAGATGACTGCGGCGCAGTGGACTTGTTCACCACCACTGCGTCGCAGTACAAAAGTACTGAACCGAAGGCTTCACATCAACTTATGAAAACTTGCATATCTTTTCTATCTCTTTTCACTCTCGAACTCTCCAATCAACTTCCCGACCTCAAAATTATTCGAAATTGCGCCAAACGGACACGTCACCTGTTTAGAACCTGAAACCACTAACAAAACCCATAAACGCGCCAAATGCCAGCAAAATCGACTAAAAACATATAATAAAAAGGCCAATAACGATGTGGGCGATGGGTATAAATTGGTCACATCATACCTCTTTCCTGCTCTTGTCTGAACATTCACTGGTCCAAAGAGGTCCATGTGAAGCATGTGAAGAGGTTCAGTTATACTGAAACTTTGCTTTGTCTTGAATGAAGCTCTTTTCTGCTTACCCATTTCACAACCTGGACATGGCTTATCTTTATTGAAAGACATTGAGGGTATCCCATCCACAAGTTGTTTTCTTGACAACTTGTTAATATTCTTGAAGTTCAGATGGGATAATCTTTTGTGCCACAACCAGTTTGTGTCTTCATCTGCCTTTGTGTAGAAACATTGTTCAGTGGGTGAACTATTCATATCAATGATATAAATGTTTCCTTTTCTTGGTGCAATCAATACTACCTTTCCATCTCTGTTGAATATGGTGCCTTGTGAAATATCAAATAATACCTTGAAGCCATCATCACACAGTTGACTGACACTGATCAGGTTATATTTCAAACCATTCACATATGCAACACGTGTGAATTTGACTTGTCCATTATTCACAATACCATATCCCTCAGTTTTTCCATTTTCATCATTACCAAATGTTATTGAGGGCTCCTCTTGCACCCTATATTCCTCCAGCAGGGTTTGATAACCAGTCTTGGTTCTGCCAGCAGCGCTGTCAAGATACCATATATTCTTCTTTCGGTCTCCCTGCACAAACACAAAGATTAGTTCTTTTTGGGAACCCATCTCGTGATGGGTTCGCTAGACTCTCCCTTAGCAGTCTCAGATTTCTTTGGTTCATAAGGGACTGAAGGATCGAAGGGGATCTCAGTCATAATCTCAGATGACACAAAAACAGTTGGTTTGATGGGGGGTTCAACCTTTTTCTTCTCAGATTTTTGCTTGATTGGTTTGGAAAAAGGTTTTGCATTTTGCTTAGGTTGAAGAGGAGTGGTTTCAACATTTTTTAAACGTGCATTACAACTCTACACTTGTCTAGCCAATAACTGAAATTGACTCTCTAGCCTTAACAAAATTGATTCTTCATTAGACACCTGAGCCTTACCTGAATCTGAGGTAGAAGGCTCGGTGGGGGAGATAATTTTCTTCTTCTTTTGGCCTTTTGGAACCTTAGATGAAGTCTGAGGGGATGGCTTTTTGGTTTTAGCCTTCTTTTCTGAAACAGTTGTCTGAGCTGTTTCAGATTTACCCTCAGATTGTTCCTTGGCCTTATCAGTCACAGTTTTCTGTTTGCCAACTTTAAGAAAAATAATTTCAGGTTTCATTTCCTTTGGAAGTGCATCTAAATCAGTGATTATAGATGCCAAATGAAGATCACCAGATTCATATGTTGTTCTTTGAGTTGCAAAAGTATTTTTAATTGCAGCATCTGGTTTTGGTGCATTCATCCAAGATTTAATTATTCTTTGTTCTTTTTCAAGGATGGTTTTTAGTTCTTCTTTTTCCAACTCTAAAGTGGCAACCATGGACTGATAACTTTTTAAAGCCAACTGAACATCTTTCAGCTCTTTTAGTCTGGCCTGACTGGCGTTCAGTTCAGAAGTATTACTTTCAAACATTTTTAAGCTTTCTGAACGCACAGTTTTGACAAATGAAATGTCAGCCTCTAAAAGAACCAAAAGGTCCAGTTTTTGTTCCTCATTACTTTCAAAACCAAAGTCACTAACCTTTTTCATGACTATATCCACCCATCTACCAGATTCAACATCAGACTTGACCAAATGACCTTGATCTTCACGTGCCATGAAACACATATCCCTAACTTCTTCCTCATCATCAGATTCTTCCCATTTTTCAGTCTTGGCAATCATACAACTATTATTGCTTGAGTTGTTTTGAGCCATGAGAGCTATTTGGGCTTTCAGCTTCTTGTACTTAGCCTTATAGCTGTCATCAGGTTTCTGAAAAATAGAATGATTAGGGGCAGATTGTGATGATGAAGGCTGACTAGATCTGCATTCCTTCATGAAATGTCCTTTCTTGCCACACTTAAAGCATTCAAGATTAGACTTATCAATAGAAGCGCTGGAAGCAAATGGTTTGCCAGATCGATTAGATTTGGCCTTAAAACGATTGAACGTTTTAGCCAGCATGGCAACCAGATCATCATTGTCATCCTCATCACAACTATGAGTTACATTACCAGAAATGCCAGTTTTTAACATTTCAGAGACCATCTTCTTCATCGAGTCAGAATGATCACTCTCAGAAGATAGTATAGCAGTCCCATGTGGCTCAGAACTCTGAACCATGACTGAACTGGTAGAAGCATGATTTTTGGCATCTTGCTCAGCCACAGCTCTCTCAGCTTTGTTCTCTTCAGTGTATCTGAAGGCTCCATATAGGGAAGCAAGAGTGTGACTGTGCAAGGTTTTTCCTTGTCTTAAAACCAAGATCAAGTTTTCCCATTTAGAAGGTAAGATAACAAAATTTATTTGTCTTTAGTTACACCCAGGGCTTTCAATTGATTTACCAGATTAGTAAATCTGGTGTATGTATGAGTTAAAGTTTCACCAGGGATAGCAAAAAAAGACTCATATCTTTTATTTAAAGCAACTTTTCTTGTGACAATTGTCTCAGAAGTGCCTTCAAACTGTGTCATGAGTTCCTCCCACATTAATTTTGAGTTTTCAAGTAAAACAAGGGTGGGCATAAGAGTTTCAGGAACCGCATACAAGATCATATTTTGTAGCTTGGTATCAAGGTCTACCAGCCTATGATCTTCCTCAGACCAATGATCCTTCTCCTTGGGTGATACCCTAGGAGTCCCATCGGCATTTCTGAAACAGTTGTCTGAGCTGTTTCAGATTTACCCTTAGATTGTTCCTTGGCCTTATCAGTCACAGTTTTCTGTTTGCCAACTTTAAGAAAAATAATTTCAGGTTTCATTTCCTTTGGAAGTGCATCTAAATCAGTGATTATAGATGCCAAATGAAGATCACCAGATTCATATGTTGTTCTTTGAGTTGCAAAAGTATTTTTAATTGCAGCATCTGGTTTTGGTGCATTCATCCAAGATTTAATTATTCTTTGTTCTTTTTCAAGGATGGTTTTTAGTTCTTCTTTTTCCAACTCTAAAGTGGCAACCATGGACTGATAACTTTTTAAAACCAACTGAACATCTTTCAGCTCTTTTAGTCTGGCCTGACTGGCGTTCAGTTCAGAAGTATTACTTTCAAAACCAAAGTCACTAACCTTTTTCATGACTATATCCACCCATCAACCAGATTCAACATCAGACTTGACCAAATGACCTTGATCTTCACGTGCCATGAAACACATATCCCTAACTTCTTCCTCATCATCAGATTCTTCCCATTTTTCAGTCTTGGCAATCATACAACTATTATTGCTTGAGTTGTTTTGAGCCATGAGAGCTATTTGGGCTTTCAGCTTCTTGTACTTAGCCTTATAGCTGTCATCAGGTTTCTGAAAAATAGAATGATTAGGGGCAGATTGTGATGATGAAGGCTGACTAGATCTGCATTCCTTCATGAAATGTCCTTTCTTGCCACACTTAAAGCATTCAAGATTAGACTTATCAATAGAAGCGCTGGAAGCAAATGGTTTGCCAGATCGATTAGATTTGGCCTTAAAACGATTGAACGTTTTAGCCAGCATGGCAACCAGATCATCATTGTCATCCTCATCACAACTATGAGTTACATTACCAGAAATGCCAGTTTTTAACATTTCAGAGACCATCTTCTTCATCGAGTCAGAATGATCACTCTCAGAAGATAGTATAGCAGTCCCATGTGGCTCAGAACTCTGAACCATGACTGAACTGGTAGAAGCATGATTTTTGGCATCTTGCTCAGCCACAGCTCTCTCAGCTTTGTTCTCTTCAGTGTATCTGAAGGCTCCATATAGGGAAGCAAGAGTGTGACTGTGCAAGGTTTTTCCTTGTCTTAAAACCAAGATCAAGTTTTCCCATTTAGAAGGTAAGATAACAAAATTTATTTGTCTTTAGTTACACCCAGGGCTTTCAATTGATTTACCAGATTAGTAAATCTGGTGTATGTATGAGTTAAAGTTTCACCAGGGATAGCAAAAAAAGACTCATATCTTTTATTTAAAGCAACTTTTCTTGTGACAATTGTCTCAGAAGTGCCTTCAAACTGTGTCATGAGTTCCTCCCACATTAATTTTGAGTTTTCAAGTAAAACAAGGGTGGGCATAAGAGTTTCAGGAACCGCATACAAGATCATATTTTGTAGCTTGGTATCAAGGTCTACCAGCCTATGATCTTCCTCAGACCAATGATCCTTCTCCTTGGGTGATACCCTAGGAGTCCCATCGGCATTTCTGACAACAGTGGAGGCATTCATGGGGACAAAGGGTCCTTCTTTAAGAATATCGGTCAAATGTCTTTCAACACCAGCAATATATTTGAGCATGCATGCTTTCCATGTTTGAAAATTTTCACTGTTCCCATCAAACTTGGGAACATGATTATTTGGAAAGTGTACGTGCACATTATGCGATGGTATATTGTTGTTGATAATAGGGGGTGGAGTATGTGGAGTAGTATTAGCATTAGCATTAGCATTAGGGTCAGGGCCTGTATTGAACATCTGGTCAACCATCTTTGCAGATCAAAGGTTAATGAATTAATATAATTCAACCTTGCTGCTCTGATACCAATTATGAGTCCCAAATATAGATGGTTAATACCCGACTGGCAAGTAGTTCTAACTGGAAGATGACCAGTTCAGAATACGATCCAGATATGGATAATCAATAAGGTAAAGATACTGAAAGTAAATGCTAGAAACAATAAGTGCTGAAACTATGTAAATAATAGGTATATTTCAAGTATGTAGCATTGAGACACGATGTACTTTTCAATGTATTTGATTTATTGATATAAACAAATACAAAGGTTGTTGCGGAACAAAGATAAACACCCAAGTGTAAATATCTAAACAACCTAGAAATACAAGTGATCTAATAACTTGGAAATACTCGTAAGGATTACTTAGAGTATATCTTACAAGTTGCAATGCTAAAGTTTCAAGCCATTTGCAAGTTGTGAGAAGACTTATATTTATAGACCAAGTCCATGATGACGTGGACCAGATCGTACAAATATGGTTGGGAGCATTTAAGGAATTAAAGCTAATTCCTTACATGCGTACTTTTAAGGTTAAGTATATAAGTCAATTGATGTGACTTATCATACCTTATTCCCAACCTTTACTTTACCTCGTACTTTTATTAATAGTTAAATCTATTAACTGGGTAAAGGTATGTAAAGTAAAAAGTCTTCCTCGTAATCAGTGTAAAAGTGTGTAAGTACTTTTACACTGAGATGCTTCAGTCTTCGATCAGGTAGAATCAACTTCTGAGCTCCACATCTGAGCTTGATTCTCTTTCTTCAGACTTCAGTCTTTGACTTCATTCTGAACGATATTCTGATACGTTGATCTGAACTGAAGTGAAGCTTCAGTGAACTAATTCTGAACGACTTCAGAATTCTGTACAAGTATTCTTCACTGAGCTTCAGCTATTTCTGAACAAATTATACTTGGTCGATTTTCGACCTAACATTAACTAACCCGAAAATTCTAAAAATTCCGTTTCATTAAAAAATTTAAATCAGAACGGTTAGAGGGATCTTTGGTTTGGTTTTTCCAGGTTCAGGACTTTTTGAACACCCCTAACCCTACTTATATATGTGTACACAAAAATATCATTGTAAATGAAAATTTGGAGTTTTTTTAATCGAAAACTTGAAAATTATAAACGAACTTTAACCAGTAAAATTTTGGGTTTAATCAGTCGATAACCAACGTACTTTTTTCTTATACATGGTTGCACGTAAATCGTTTTTATTGAATTATATGCCCGGCAAATTTCTAATATGTATACATGGTTCATACATGCTTAACTAATATTTGTACATAGTTCATACTTGGTTGACCAATATAAAAGTAGTTGACCACGTATGAACCAATATAGAAGTTTGCGGGACATATATATATTAATACAAAAGCTTAACGTGTAACAATATACAAATTTTAAAAGTTTGTGGGCATATACATTAATAGAAAATTTTAATATGCAACTATATATAAAAGAAAAATACATTGGTGATTCAATAATTTCAGAACTTTTATATCTTGTTGGGAGGTTTTGCTTACATGTTATAATCCGTTTATTATTTTTTCCTTACTTCCGTTTGATTTTTTATTTTGACTTAATCTTAGAAGAATTGGTTAGAAGCTCTATCATTAGGGAGATCAATTAGAAACTTTATACTTACTCGTAACAAAATCATTTTTCTTAAAAGCCTTTCAGGTTTCGTTAGATTGCATAGAAGAAAGGTCAAATCCATTTTAGTATCCTCAACCTAATTAACAAGGTGTTTTATTACCCTGAATTATTAAAGGTATAATATAGTATCATAGTTTTGGTTAACAAGGTTTTATAGTACCTTATACTCACTAACTAATCTTTTTTTAAAGTTTTAAATAAATTGATTAGCACGCCTATTAGATAGTACGTGTTAAAATATATTTGACAAACTATAAGTAACTAAATATATTAAAAACTTATATTAACTTTAACAAGATTATAAACTAATTAAAATGCAGAATTTAAAAGTAGACTTTGAAATTGTTACTATAAATAGACCTTAATTTAAATTTTATTAATATTTAAAATTTGTAAAAACATAGTTAAATTATTAAAGAATTAGGTAATATAACAACAATAAAAAAGTTTGTATATATTAAATAGCTATGTTTACATATAATCATCCTTTTATTGGAAATTTTTATCATTTTGTTCGTAAAATTAATATAAATAAGTAATCAAAATGATATGATTAATCAGTTCAAAAAAATTAACCTATAACATACATTGTGATATTAATATCCATTTTCAAAGTCATACTTTTTCCCCCCCCCCCCCCCCCCCCCCCCCCCCCCCCCCCCCCCCCCCCCCCCCCCCCCCCCCCCCCCCCCCCCCCCCCCCCCCCCCCCCCCCCCCCCCCCCCCCCCCCCCCCCCCATACTTAACACCATATATCTTTAAAAAAGATAAAAGGTACCGGCGCGATGCGACGATGTAATTGTGGCATCGGCGGCAATCGGTGACGGCGGCTACTGGTGGTGGTGGTGGCGGCGGGTGCGAGTAGTGTAGGTTATTGATGTAATATGATTTTTATGAATTGTTGAAACTTAAAATTGAACAAAAATGAGTTTTGCTTTATAATATTGTATAGATTAATTAGTAAGACATGTTTGGCAAGAGCTTTTCAAGAAATTTTTGGTAGCTTTAGCTGTTAAATTTTGAACAATAAGCTCCTATTGTTTTAAAAACTTTGTTTGGATAAGATTAGCTTTAGTTTTTATTTGAAAGAAAAAACTTCAAAATATAACACTATTTTAGATGAAACTTTTAACTATTAAAAAGTTACACAAATACTATTAAAGTTGGCCATTACAACCAACATACTAAAAAATAAAAACTTGAGTTAAATGCAAGAATGGTCCCTGTGGTTTGTCAGTTTTTGCAAAGGCAGTCCCACTCTTGAATTTTTAGCAACGATGATCCCTGAAGACATGTTTCAGTTGCAACGGAAGTCCCTCTCTAACAGAACCATTAAATAATGTCGTTAGGTTTCCCATGTGAGTAGTACGTGATGGGTATTAATATCTTTTCACCTACACAAACCTAGAGATGTTCAAAACTATCCATGCATATCCGAACCTGTTATCCGAAAATCTGATCTTGTTTTCTTCGAAAAGTCGGATACCCTATATTCCAGACATAAATTCAGATAGTGACTTTTGAAAAAGTTTAAGAATTTTATTTTTTTTTCTTAAATCCGAAAATGTCAAAAAATATCGAAAAAGATTATTTTCAATATCCGAAAATATTCTAAACTTTACGAAAATATCTGAAACTTAGTCTCAATACGAAAATATCTAGGATATTTTTTTTTCCAAAATTCGGATAGTTCGGATTTCCGAAAACTTCGAATATCCAAAATTTTGAATATGTTCGGATATTGAAATCCTTTATCCGAAATTTTGGGGGGATATCCAAGTTTCAGCTATCCGATTTTTAATTATTCAAACTTTCGCATAGTGAATTTCAATATCCAAACTTTTCGAATACTTTTGGATATTTTCTAATGCCCGAGATTTTCAAAAATCATTATCCGGACCCGAATATTAGGATATCCGAATTTTGAATATCCGACTTTTCAGATAAATCTGATCGGATTTTCAGATTACAGGGTCGGATACGGATACTTTTGAACACCCTGTGTTTGTGTAGGTAAAAGGACATTGATACCCCTCACGTGTTACTCACATGGAAAACTTAACGGCACTAATTAACGGATCCGTTAAAGAGGGATTGCCGTTGCAACTGGTACATGTCTTCAGGGGCCATCGTTGCTAAAAATTCAAGAGAGGAACTGCCGTTGTAAAAAACGACAAACCACGGGGACCATTCTTGCATTTAACTCTAAAAACTTTATCATACATATCCTTTAAGTCTAAGTTACTAAAATATCTTGTTACCAAATTTAAAATTTAGGATAATATCTTGTTACCCAATTAATCAAGTTGGGGTATTACCGTATACTTTATTCTAGGTCTTCACTCTCAAAAACCCTACTGCATATTCAACTTTCATTTATATTCCCCCAAAAAATCAAAATAAAAATGTCAGAATGTATCCCTGTCGAAATTCAGGCGGAGATCTTGAAAAGGCTGCCTGTAAAGCCATTAATCCAATTCCGATCTGTTTCAAAACCATGGAAGGGTTTGATCGACAGCCGCGATTTCATTGTTTCTTACTGTGTTCATCAGCCCACCGATGATCGTTTCATTTTAAGGTACGAATTTTATCCTGATGCGGATAAATATTTAAGTTTAGTTGATAATGATGACGGTTTTGTCCAACAAGAATTTATTCCTACTATTCCTGACCTCATTAAGACGCGTAGTGATTTGCCTGGTGTAGTTGGTAGCTCTCAGGGTTTGCTGTGCTTTCACTGTATCCATGATGGAACAAAAATGGTTGTTGTTTGGAATCCTTCTATACGGAAATCCGTTGGTATTCAAGTCCCGTTTATATATGATTCGCTTAATGAAAACCTTCATAATTTTGGGAATTATCATTTTATTGGTTTTGGGGTTTGTCCTGTCACTTTGGATCCTACTGTTATCAATATTAAATATATTATTGATTATAAGCGGAAAATGGAAGAAATGCCTGACATTAGTGCCCCTTGGATAGTTCGAGTTTTTACTTTGAGCACCGGGACTTGGAGTATTCTATCTACCAATCTCCCCCGCGAATCAATTAGACTTAGAGGGTCTCAGGTCGTTATAGATAGGTTTATTTATTGGCGTGCTTTTGATATTGCTGTTGCTGACTATAGACGATGTCTATCAATCATGTCATTTGATTTGACTGCCAAAGAATTTAAAGAGATAAATCTCCCAGATAGTTTAACAAACCCGCTTTGTATTATTGAGACTATATCTCAGCTACGGGAGTCTCTTGTTTTACTTGAATACCATGGAGAGTTTGAGCAAGACTTTTCAGTTTGTTGTCTGTGGATGATGAAGAAGCAAGGTGTTAATACATCGTTTTCAAAGCTATACAACATCAACGTGCCAGATGCGACAATAAAGACATTACTAGGATTTAGGAAGACAGATGAACTTATATTGGTAACACGACAACAGGACTTTGACGAGGCGGATCTTGAAATTTACGATCCCAACACAAAAGCCATTGATAATCTTTTGATTTATGGACTTGAGTATTCCTTCTTTATGTGTTCCTATATGGAAACACTCCTTTTGCTTGATGAGCTAGATGGTTATATATATTCGATCAGTAACTAATCACGAATAGATGATCGCATTGAAAGATGTGGGTGGATCAACCATGTGATGTACTACATTAAGGAGGGACCGCTTGTCAACAGTTAAGGTAGAATATATTACTTTTGCCTTGTATAAGTGATGTCATTATTCACTTAAATTTCAGATTTGCTTAAAAGTTCTCGTTTTGCAAATGCTTGAATTTTTAACACTTCATGTCTAATATGTTAGTTTTCTGATTTGATCAAGTTTTGTATGGTTGGTTTACAATCAAATGAAGTGTTGAAACGGAATATTGTTTACCTTAATGTTAATGACCTACTGATTGCCGTTTTCCTGTATTGATGTAGATTAGTTTAAGTAACAAAAACTGAGATGGATGATGTAGAATGACTATTATTGAATTGAGATAAATCTTCCAGATAGTTTAACAAACCCGCTTTGTATTATTGAGACTATATCTCAGCTACGGGAGTCTCTTGTTTTACTTGAATACCATGGAGAGTTTGAGCAAGACTTTTCAGTTTGTTGTCTGTGGATGATGAAGAAGCAAGGTGTTAATACATCGTTTTCAAAGCTATACAACATCAACGTGCCAGATGCGACAATAAAGACATTACTAGGATTTAGGAAGACAGATGAACTTATATTGGTAACACGACAACAGGACTTTGACGAGGCGGATCTTGAAATTTACGATCCCAACACAAAAGCCATTGATAATCTTTTGATTTATGGACTTGAGTATTCCTTCTTTATGTGTTCCTATATGGAAACACTCCTTTTGCTTGATGAGCTAGATGGTTATATATATTCGATCAGTAACTAATCACGAATAGATGATCGCATTGAAAGATGTGGGTGGATCAACCATGTGATGTACTACATTAAGGAGGGACCGCTTGTCAACAGTTAAGGTAGAATATATTACTTTTGCCTTGTATAAGTGATGTCATTATTCACTTAAATTTCAGATTTGCTTAAAAGTTCTCGTTTTGCAAATGCTTGAATTTTTAACACTTCATGTCTAATATGTTAGTTTTCTGATTTGATCAAGTTTTGTATGGTTGGTTTACAATCAAATGAAGTGTTGAAACGGAATATTGTTTACCTTAATGTTAATGACCTACTGATTGCCGTTTTCCTGTATTGATGTAGATTAGTTTAAGTAACAAAAACTGAGATGGATGATGTAGAATGACTATTATTGAATTGAGATAAATGTTTCTTATATCAAATGATGTCAAATGTCACATATTTGTTGTTAACGTATTACACATATAAAGAGAGTCACGTAGATCAGTAGATGTTTATTTTTAATAGCCTTAAGAGTCAAGACTAGTCAGTATTATGTCTTGATTAGGTAAGAGGTATCAGGTTCAAAGTTCAACTATGAATATATGTAATATTGATCATTTACTAAAAGAGCTTTAGCTATTACCAGCAATTTGATCTAAAACCCCCATATTTCGGTTATATTCTTCAAAAACTGTGCTTAGCAAGTAAAAATTTAAGAACGTAATGAACTACACAATTAGGTATAAAGTGGCCAAAAATCTGCTTGTCAACAGTTAAGGTAGAATATATTACTTTTGCCTTGTATAAGTGATGTCATTATTCACTTAAATTTCAGATTTGCTTAAAAGTTCTCGTTTTGCAAATGCTTGAATTTTTAACACTTCATGTCTAATATGTTAGTTTTCTGATTTGATCAAGTTTTGTATGGTTGGTTTACAATCAAATGAAGTGTTGAAACGGAATATTGTTTACCTTAATGTTAATGACCTACTGATTGCCGTTTTCCTGTATTGATGTAGATTAGTTTAAGTAACAAAAACTGAGATGGATGATGTAGAATGACTATTATTGAATTGAGATAAATGTTTCTTATATCAAATGATGTCAAATGTCACATATTTGTTGTTAACGTATTACACATATAAAGAGAGTCACGTAGATCAGTAGATGTTTATTTTTAATAGCCTTAAGAGTCAAGACTAGTCAGTATTATGTCTTGATTAGGTAAGAGGTCAGGTTCAAAGGTTCTTTACCTTCTTTGTACTCCTTTTACCTTCTCTACCTCTACATTTTATGAACTACTTACCTCAGACCAGATGGAGGTGAGGGGAATTACCATATGATACTTTACCTATAATTGCTATGACCAGAAAGTCAAACAAATATGTCGAGTTAATAACCTTTTTCACATGTTATGCAACCCACCCATCTTGTCCTAAAAGCGTTTCATGGCTTATACCTACTACTCAAGTATCATGAAATTTGCAGTAATGACTAGATTGACACCCTGAAACCTGGGTGAAGGCCCAAATGGTCCTATAAGTTTGTGTTGACTTAAAAACTTAAATCTATTAAAATTTAGAAGATTCAACTCGATAATTTGTATGGATAAACTGATAAAACCATCGTAAAAACTAGAGGTTAGGGGTTTAAATGTGTTTTTAGAAGCATAAACAAATTAAAAGAACTTACAATTTTGAAAAGCATTTTGGTACCATAATTTCCGCTATACTGGTGAGCAATATAAGCCTATAACAAATATGAGTAGCAGCTCAGTAGGCTACTCTTCGATCAAAATACATTGGAAGCTCCGACCAGCATCGACAACCATTAAAGGTTATTCTTTGTTCTGTGAGCCACCGACTATTCTTCAACAGAATAAACTCTGTATAGTATTCAAGTAAAGAACTCTTTTTTGTTCTGCAACAAAGTATAACTACGAATAATAGTCAAATCAGTAGATTGTAATGATCCAATTCTTACTATATTCCTCACAAAACAACGATACTCGGAGAAATACATAGTGACATGTTATATTCAGACTCACAGCCCTACCATTTAAATACAATTTAGAGTTAATTACTTAAATGGTACCTAACGTTTGCGCGATATTACTGGTTTCATACCTTTCATTTCGATATTACGCGAATCATATCCAACGTTTTCAAAAGTCCACTCAACTAGTGTCTTGAAATTTGCAGTAATGACTAGATTGACACCCTGAACCTGGGTGAAGGCTCAAATGCCCAATTGGTCCTATAAGTTTTCAGTTGACTTAAATACTTAATTTTGGGTTAAAACCGTCCAAATACTAAATGTTAGTAGAAGATTAAACTCAACAATTTATGACGATAAACTGATAAAACCGTTGTAGAAACTAGTGGTTTGGGGTTAAAATGTGTTTTGTTGATGTAGCTTACAGTTTTGAGCCAAAGCATGTTGATAACCATAATTTCCGCTATACTGGTGAGCAATATAAGCCTATAACAAATATGAGTAGCAGCTCAGTAGGCTACTCTTCGATCAAAATACATTGGAAGCTCCGACCAGCATCGACAACCATTAAAGGTTATTCTTTGTTCTGTGAGCCACCGACTATTCTTCAACAGAATAAACTCTGTATAGTATTCAAGTAAAGAACTATTATTTTGTTCTGCAACCAATAACCAGCAACTCTATTTATAATGACCTGATTCTACTATATTCCTCACAAATTAATGATATAGTGACTTGTTATATGCAGACTCACATCATACATTTAAAGTAGTAAATACAATTTAATTACAGGCTTACACTATTTATGGATAATGCACCCAACATACATTATCTCTATAGGCGCTAATATCTCTTTCAACAAGAATTCGTGCTTCAAACTGATCACCAAGCGCTAATATATTTCAACAGTCAAAAGGACCTTAATCGAATGCAAGCCCCTTGGATGGAATATTTGCAACTATTTGCTTTTGTGATCAAGCACAAAACCGGAGTTCATAATAAAGTGGCAGATACATTAAGTAGGAGTTCATAACATTGTCACTGGTTTTGATTGTTTGAAAGATGTTTCTGCATTTTTGTAGACGTTTGGCAACAAAACCAAGCGAAAATGTTTATGCGTTGTTTGAATTTCTTTCTGCGCCAATATATTCTTAAGTCAATGGTTCTGATTGTTTGGCAACAAAATCAAGCGAAGACACAAAAATTCTATATTATTCAAGACGGGTTCTTCTTCTTCTTCTTCAGAAACCGCTCATGTATACCTCGAGGATCCTGAGGGAGCACCTGATACTGAAGCTTCACAGGGGAGGTCTTGGTGGCCATTTGGGACGTGACAAGACAATTTTATTGGTCGTGGACCGATATCCTTGGCAACGACTCAAGAAGGCCGTGAATAAGTTTGTTAAGTGTTATACGTGTCAAACAATTTAATTACAGGCTTACACTATTTATGGATAATGCACCCAACATACATTATCTCTATAGGCGCTAATATCTATCTATGGTGAACATATTTATGGGCTTTGACCTAAATATTATACACATCCACAATCATTCCTTGGCTAGTCTAATACCCGCACGATGCCGCGGCAAAAATCTATAATACACAAGATGTTCGTCGACGATAATTTACAATGTAATACTCGTTCTCTGCTATTTAGAATTTGTGTTGTCGATTTTAAATAGTCAAGACAGTCACACTTATCTAGTAAGATTACCACGCATAACAACGGATGAATATGTTGTGATTACATATTAATTGTGACGATAGGAGATAATATAATAGTTATGAAAGAGATATATTTCAGTGTTATTTTCGTTTTTGACAATGTAAGTAAAGCCCCAATGATTATGAAAGAGATATATTTCAGTGTTATTTTCGTTTTTGACAATGTAAGTAAAGCCCCAATGTTTTATCAGCAATCAAATACATACCTACGTTACTCACTATGTAAAATTCTTTATAGATCACATCAAGTGTAAATTCTATCTCGACTAAATTCTATCTTAGATGCTTGCAGCTAGGAATTCCCTTAATAAGAATTAGGAGGTTTGAAAGCCTCGCGCTGCGGGACTATAATTATCGTTTTTGTGCGTTATTTTTTAAAGACAATACCCAAACATAACATCATAAATGTATTTACAACTATATTGATAATTTTGTATAACATAATACTAAAAAATCCGCGATTGTCCATGTCTTTTTGAAAGACATTAGGATAGCCATACCATTATGTTTATGTTTACTACTAAAAGTCACAAAGGGAAAAATGTCAAAAACAAAAATCCATAAATATAAAATCACGAAAAAAATACAACAAAAATTAAACAAAGACTAAAACAGATCAAAAGTAAAACAAAAACAAAAACAGAAATGGAAAACAAAACAAAAAAGTTTAAAAAATAAATTTAAAAAAAAAACAAAGATGATTAAATCAATAAAAAAAAATTGTTTAAACAAAAACATGTCAAAACTACAAAATGTGAAAAACAAATAGAAAGGGATGAATGGTTTCAATTCTATTTAAAAGGGACAAAATGTAAATTTCATATATAAAGGATGAAAGACAAAACTTTTAAGTAAAAGATATTCTTTTTAAAAAAAATTAGAAATTGAACCTAAAAACACAGGCATGAATCAATTCTACCTAACCCATTTTTATTTGTATTTTGCTTAATCTAATGTATATAGAATCTAATGTATATAGAATGTTAATAACTAACTTGCTATTAAAAAAATTTTAATTTTCTCTCATTTGACCCATTTAATTTTTCAAAAAGATAGTTAAGAAATTCAATACAAATTGAACATATACATAAGATACTTACTAGCACGGTACGCGCGCAAATGCGGCGGTGATCGTGGCGACGGTGTGGTGGTAGGGCGACAGGCAGCGTCGAATGGTGTAGATAGTAAATGTAAAAGTAATTGATGTAAAAGGTTAATGGAAATATTTTAAAAGATAAATGATTGATAATGTGATTTAATCATTAATGTTAAGGATGTAGTGTATGTGTGAAAATATTTTAAAAAGTGATAAGTGAAGAAATTACATATTTAACAGTTTCAAAATAAAATGTTATTCTTTTTATAATATAGTATAGATATGGATAATGGTAGTTTATGAACAATAGGCTAACTATCACATATACAATTAACATTGTACTTTTAACACTCGAAATTGTGCAATGTAGGATAGTTACTTCTATTCGAATCCATAAAATATATCTGAACCAAATGCAATTTGGATTTAACGGATTAGGTTAATCGGATCTGGGATGTAACTAGTTTTTCGGAATTGTGATTCAGAGTACATGCATGGACCGGTTTAAAACTTTATAGATATATATAGATTTAACAAGCCTGGTACCCGCGCAATGCGGCGGCGGTGGGGAAGGCGATCTAGTGGTGTCGGTGATGGTATTATTGGTGGTGGTGATGGTGTAAGGTTGATGTAATTGTGATAGTGGAAATTTTTAAAAGATAAGAGCTTGAAGTGTTGATTATTAAAATAAGGGTTTAGAGTGTAAATTAATTCATTAAGAGCAAATTTGTTATTTTATAAAAACTCTTTCCATAGTGGGTGTTTATTAAGGGTAATTTAGTAATTTCGTATGTAATTATTTCTAAAAATAGGGGGTATGATAATTTTTATAAAGGAGTATAAATATAGACAAGCATATGCTAAATTGCCAATCATACATTACTATTAGTCTCTTATATAACTAAAAGAATATGTCTTTTTATAGGTGCCATTTTTAGTTTTTTTGTCACATAAGATTTTTAATGAATTGTCATTTTTCTATTTAAATTACTATATTTATGTTGTCATGTATGATCTTAATCATCAATTCTAGAATCATAATTCTAATAATTAATATTTTTATTTTTATTTTTATATTGTACAAAGATGTTTATATACATTATAATATGTTTTTTTATTAAATTCAATGATAATTATCTTTTTTTAAATGAGATTGTTTATTATATTATGTTTATTTTTTTGAAAAGTATTTTTTTAATTATATTTAATGAATATATATTATAAAAAAGATTTTTTTGATTTATAATATTTATGTTATTAGTCATGCTTTAATATATTTGACGTATATCATAAACTCATAAACTATAATTTTATTGTTTGAATCAGTCGTAATATGACAGTTTTTTATATTATCATAAATTATGAATAATAATGTAACTATCAGTTATTATACTTTTTATATATGTTATCAGTTACTCTCGCACAACGTGCGAGATTAATCTAGTTAACGTTATATAATAATTTTATTGTTGATAAAATTGTTGTGACCTCGACATCATCATCCGCAATTTCTTGCGTGACTAGTGTAGTCTCCTCGCCCTCGTGGGAACTGTTGGTTGGAGCCAACATCATGAAGGGTTGTGAGGATATGTTGGGAACTTAAGGGTGATGATTTGAAACCGGTTTGTTGAAAGAAACTGTTATGACTATGGGTTAATCGATTTTCTACGAATAAGAGGACACCATATTGGAGGGCTACAGGTTGCCTGATTGAGTGGACGACGAGTGAGCCGGGTTGTAGAAGTGACTATTGAGTACATTTGGGAAGAAATCATTTTATTGTGGTTGAGGTTGGTTGTTTTGTTTTGATACGATGTTTATCTTTTCTTATTTTTCCTCTTATTTGAATTGTTGTGTTATTGTCATTTAGATGGTTGTTTGAATTTGCGTTTGGGAATGAAAAGGTATATATTTATAAAAAAATCAGTAAATATATATAGGAAAAGGTTCAAGTGAGAGTCATTTGAATTAAAAGAACCATGAGAACTTTTAAATTATAACTTGATGTTCATATACGAATGGTATATGTAAACATATGTGTTCATATATAAATTTATACTTAAAATTACTTATGTTCATTATGTAAATAGTTTTTACATGAACCTTACCCTATATATATAAAAGCTAGATGATTTTTTATTTTTCAATTTGTGTTCTCGATATTTTTTTCAAAAAGTTTTTCTCTAGAAAATAATACCGAAAGTCTTTGACATAAAACCACGAAACCACGGGCCACCACTTCTTCATCTATTTGGAAAAGCGAAGTATCAGTTTTTGCCAAACCTATGAGGGTGTGCCGATGCTATCGGCTTTCTTCACAAATCCAAAGAGACAATGAAGAAAACATAAGGAGCATTCTAATATACTAAAACTAGATTATTACCCGCGTAATACGTGAAAAACATATATATATAATCAATGACATGTTAAATTTTTATAATATTATAAGTTGACAAATATAACCTGGTAAGAATTAAACCACTAAAAAACATGAAGTTACATTAGTGGTCGCTAAGATTCCGGTTAACAGTAACCAGACACTTGAAAAATGGATACATCATCTATTAGAGGTCTCACTAAGTAAGGTTTCGTTTCTTTGGATGTCTTTCATTCATCCGGATATGTCTACATTGTCATTGTACTTGTGCTTTAACGTTTTGCTCAAATAATTTAGTTATACACTAAAATTACTAAGCAATTTAATTATCAATCGCATGTTGTGTTAATCTAACTTAAAGTTATGCATAATATCATTGCAATTTCCATACAATTATTTTTCTGATATATAATTGTGATAGCTTACTATAGACTTCATATTTGTTTTTTAGTTAAGAATGTCAGTTTGATATCCGGTCCAGTTTTTAAAACATTGATTTAATAAAAACGTTATATGATAAAAATCCTATACAAAAATCCTTATAACCAAATTTTATTCGTTATATGATAAAAATCCTATACAAAAATATAATTTAATAAAAACGTATTACATTAAAAAAGAAAATTTTATTGTAAAAACATTAAAAATTAATTTAAAGATAAAAAATGATGTAAAATATAAAAATATTAGTTTCCATAATTATATCATTAAAAACATTAATTATTAATGTCTACAAACTTAAATAAAGAAATAATAATAATTTAAATTTATTAAAATAAAATTAAATCTAAAAAAGTTAAATAAGGTATATGACATCATCATTTGATCTAATGGCTCTAATTAAAAGTTGAACTTCATCTAAGGGTCTATACTTCTCCAATTATGAATTAAGGTTTCTCTTTTATATATATTTAGAGATTATCTATATATTTAAGCAAACTGCCTATTTTTTTTTTCCAACATTTTATCTTTGAAATACCATATATGCCTCTAAACTTCTATACTACCTATACACAATACACCCTAAACTACCAAAACTACCCTTATAATTTCTTAACTCAAACATACACAACGAAATCACACAAACCACCCCATCTCTTCCTTCTCTCTCACTTGTGCTTGCTCCCCCTCTCTTGCCGCCGCCGACGACCCTCCCCAATCCCCCTCTCTTTTTGTTTTAGAGATACCTTCACTGGTGACACCATCTCCATCGCCACCACCATCCATAGCCACGACCACCATCCATCACCTCCACCTCCAGTGATTCAGTTTTCTTTTTTGATTCATCAATCGACTCCGACGCGTGATTGATATAAATCTTTATTTTTTTTTATATAGATTTATGGGTTTCATCAAATATTTTAATTATTTCTAATTTATTTTGAATTGTTCTTACTGTTGGGATTTTTGGGTTTTTATCAAAGTAATATTATCCATATAATATTAAAACGCAGCGGAAAATTGAACCATTTCAATTTGTGTATATAGTTAAAAACCAATTTTAACTTATAAAATAAAACCCAAACAATAAGGATCCATGTATATGAATAACATACATACAAAACAACAACCATAGGGTGTTTAGAAGACTACCTTCTTCCAAGCTTATGAGAAGGTGGAATGAAGGAGATGATGATCTTGAAGTGGCAAGTCTTCAACCTAGAAGAACCTCAAGCAAGTATACCCCAAGCTTCCAACAAACACCCAAACTATGCTAGGATTTGAACTTGAAAACCCTTTTCTTTTCTTTCCTTGTGGCCGAAATTACCAAGAGAAAAAGAGAGTGTTTTTCCCTTGAGAAAGTTGAGAGAATTCTTACAAGAAATGTAAGAGTGGTGATGCACTCTATGTTATGTGTTGTGTCCATCACCCCATGTGCAAATCTATTATAAGTGTATGAAACACACTCAAGACCACATGGGGGGGGGGGGCCTCCAAAGCCAAAAAGGAGGGAAAACAATTTTCTTTAATTTTATAAAAATATATCCTTATATATTTTGTAGATAAATATGTAACATAACTTGTTACATATAATATGTAACATATTACATATTATACACAACACACATAAGTGTTTATTTCTCCAAATAAACATTTTCACATTTTTCTCAAAATAAATCATCCATATAATTTATTTACATATCTCAAGTGCAATTATTTAGAAAACCACTTTCTAAATGTTTCAAGTATTGATATTTATTTAAAGATCATATCATATAAATAAATATCATAAGTGTTTGTCTAGCTTGTTATTGGGTATGACCCGACTTGGATCATCACGTACTAGCCACGTCAATTTAATATGTGTCTTGGGCAGACGAATTCCAACAATCTCCCACTTGCACAAGATTCATAGAAGATTGACGCAAGCAGCAAATACCGCCTAACAACGGTTTGCTACCCCTAATACGTATGACTAAGTGCCATTCAATAACATCATCCTCTTCAAGTCCCTTACTTGAAATGATTTAGGTGAATCGATCATTTATCCTTTTGTCACAGATGTCATGTTAAATCCTAGAGACACAGAGTGATCATTCTCTATTGATTTAACTTTGTAGCAGGCCTTAGACATCTTACTCTCAACGAATAAGAGGGACAAATTCCATTTCGACTACATACGTCTCTCACAATCACCTTATATCATACCTGAGCTTAGTCTTATGTACTGCATGTTTCAGAACAGCGAAGAACTAAGTCAAAGTATAATATTCAGTGAATATCAAGACCCAATATGTATCTCAGGTCTGAGGACACAATGATATTCGCCTTTTAACTCAAGATTACTTATGATCAATCACAGAGATTCCATGTAGTAATGCTTGATTGCAGGTCAGTCCAATATTTGTATCCCACAAATATCTATGAACCTTGGTAGCAACACTTTGCTCTATATTCAAAACCTTTTGAATATCTACCAATCCAAGTTCATAATAATCTTACATTCATATTTGTTCCCACAAATATGATCGACTACGGACATTTAGAATAATTAACTTATTCATGGATTTAAACATGCAAAAATGGAACATAACACAATTTAAATGCAAAATACCAATATTCATATAAATGTGTTAATAACTACAAGTGTTCCGATATCCAAATACTTAAAATAGATCAAATCCAATCACTAGAATATCGAAGTCCCATGGCACAAGTATGACTCTCATGCTTAGGCCTTTCAAGGAGCTTCGTGAGTGGGTCCGCAACATTTTGATCGGTGTGAACTTTGTGAATACATATCTTTCCCTTTTCAACTTCATCCCTTATGTAGTTGAATCTCCGCTCAATGTGCCTAGTCTTTTGATGTGCACGAGGTTCCTTGATTTGAGCAATCGCACCCTCGTTATCACAAAGAATTTCTAGGGGTTCTTGAATGGAAGGAACAACCCCTAGATCGGCAATGAATTCTTCAACCATGCAGCTTCTTGTGCTGCTAAAGAAGCGGCGATGTATTCCGATTCTGTAGTGGACAATGCAACCACATCTTGCTTTGAGCTTTTCCAAGAAACAGCTCCTCCATTTAGAATGAAGATATACCCCGATTGTGATCGAGAATCATCTCGATCAGTTTGGAAACTCGCATCCGTGTAACCCTTTACAACGAGTTCCTCCTCACCAGATCCATATATTAAGAACATATCTTTAGTGTTTCTAAGATATTTCAATATATATTTGACAGCCATCCAATGACTATCTCCTGGATTTTGCTGGTATCTACTTGTCATGCTTAAAGCGCATGACACGTCCGGTCTCGTGCATATCATAGCATACATGATGGATCCTATAGCAGATGCATATGGGATTCCACTCATTTTCTCTTGCTCAACTTTTGAGCTGGGAGATTGAGAAGTACTCAATATAGTTCCTCTTTGAATAGGCACCAAACCCTTTTTGGAGTTTTCCATCTTGAACCTTTTCAAGATCTTGTCTATGTATGCACTTTGATTCAAACCTATTAAGCGCCTTGGATCTATCCCTATAGATCCTTATTCCCAAAATATAGGCGGCTTCACCAAGATCCTTAATGGAAAAGCAACTTCCAAGCCAGGCTTTTACACCTTCCAAGGTTGGAATGTCATTTCCAAATAGTAGAATGTCATCGACATATAATACTAGAAAAGTAATGATGCTCCCACTAGCCTTCTTATACACACAAGCTTCATCAGCGTTTTTGATGAAGCCAAATTTCTTGACTTCTTCATCAAAACGACGATTCCAGCTTCTTGATGCTTGTTTCAATCCATAGATTGATTTCTTTAACTTGCATACTTTATTAGGATGCTTAGGATCGACAAAACCTTCAGGCTGATCCATATAGACATCTTCCTCAAGATATCCATTTAGAAAAGCGGTTTTGACATCCATTGCCATATCTCATAGTCATAATGTGCGGCTATGGCAAATAATATCCTAATAGACTTTAGCATTGCCACAGGCGAAAAAGTTTCATCATAATCGACCCCTTCGAGTTTGAGTGAAACCTTTTGCTACAAGTCTAGCTTTATAAGTACTCAAGTTTCCATGCATATCGTGTTTCAATTTGAACACCCACTTACTTCCAACTACTTTGGAATTAGGAGGTTCAACAACCAATTCCCAAACTTGGTTGTCATACATGGATTGCATCTCAGCGTTCATGGCCTCTAGCCATTTGTCCGAATCTGATTTGGACATAGCATCATGGTAGGTGGTAGGTTCATCAGAAACTACCATGTAGCATTCATCCACGAGAAATCCATATCTCTCAGGTGGATAAGTAGCTCTACCAGATCTACGAACGTTTTGTGTGTCTTGATCAACTCTTTGATCATCTTCAACATCCTTTTGTTGAATGCTAGTGTCACCCAAGTGTGTATCTGTCAGTGGTTCTTGATCTTCTTCAAGTTCCACTGTTCTGGAACTAGTTCCTTCCATAAGGAATTTAGTCTCCAAGAACTCAGCCTTTCGAGCAACAAACACATTTTGCTCATTAGGATTGTAGAAATAATATCCCAAATCATCTTTGGGATATCCTACAAAGATACACTTAGTGGATCGGGGCTCTAATTTGTTTGAGGCATCATGTCTTACATAAGCCTCACAACCCCATACCTTTAAATATGATAAAGATGGAACTCTTCCATGCCATATTTCAAAAGGTGTTTTCTCTACTTTCTTGGTGGGAGCCATATTTAAAATTCGGGCAGCAGAGATTATGGCATATCCCCAAAATGATAGAGGTAGTGAGCTTTTGCTCATCATGGAACGAACCATATCTAATAGAGTTCGATTCCTCCTTTCAGACACACCATTATGTTGTGGTGTTCCAGGTGGAGTTAGTTGTGAGACATCCCACAACTTCTAAGATGATCTTGAAAAGCATCACTTAGGTATTCACCTCCTCTATCAGAACGAAGAACTTTTATTGTCTTACTGAGTTGGTTTTCTACTTCATTCTTGAAAATTTTGAACATTTCAAAAGCTTCACTCTTATGTTTTAATAAGTATACATAACCGTAACGGCTATAGTCATCGGTGAATGTAATGAAGTATCTTTCACCATTCCTAGTCATTGGCTTAAAAGGACCACATACATCCGAATGTATGATACCTAATAAATCTTTTGCCCTTTCATTAGTGCCTTGAAAGGTGCTTTAGTCATCTTGCCTTGTAAACAAGATTCACATACATTAAATGAATCATTGATTTTGTTTTCAAAAGACCATTCTTTTGAAGTGTTAGTATGCGATTCTTATTTATATGGCCAAGACGACAATGCCAAATATAGGTTTCACTTAAATCTAATTTAAGTTTCTTGGTGGTAGCTTGGTACATTGAGTTATCATATGTTTGGTTTTCATGAACTAATTCATAAATACCATTTAAAGGCATAGCTTTAAAATAAAATACATCATTCAAGAAACATGGATATCATTGTTAACAAAATTAAAATCATATCCAACATGTCTTAAACGGGAACAGAAATAATACTCCTAGTCAAACTAGGTGCATACAAAACATTGTTCAATACAATTTCCAAACCATTTGGAAGTTTCAAAAGATAGTCTCCTTGGGCTTCAACATGCACCAATGCACCATTGCCCATAAAGAGACTAATGTCTCCCTTCTTGATGTGCTTCTTTCTTATGAACCCTGTAACATATTACAAATATGAGTTCCACATCCGGTATCCAATACCCATATGTAAGAAAAAACAGCATTAAGCTCAATATATATCATAAATATTGTACCTGAGGTTTGCCCTGCATCCCTCTTAGCTTTTAACTCTTTGAGATAGGTTGGACAATTACGTTTCCAATGTCCTACCTCCCCACACTCAAAGCATGGGTCATTGACAGCAACCTTTTGCTTCTTCGCTTTTGGGTATCCATTTTTCCCTTTCCTTTGCCTTTAAAATTCCCTTTGTTACCCTTTCCCTTAGCAACATTTGCCTTGGGTCCGGAGTAAGCCCTTTTCTTTCCGCCTTCATTGATCATGAGAACGGGTTGAACTTTTCCTCCCATACTAGCCTCGGCCGTTTTGAGCATCCCATGAAGCTCGGAAACGGTCTTGTCCCATCCATTCATGTTATAATTTAACACGAAAGTTTCAAATCTCTTAGATAATGAGTTAAGGATCATATCCGTAGCTAACTCATTTGAGACGGGACAATTAAGCCTTTCGAGGCGATCAATGTAGCTTTTCATTTTAAGAACATATGTTGAGACGGGTTGTGAATCATCCATGCGACATGCATGAAGCGCTCGAACCGTTTCGAAGCGTTCAACCCTCGCCTTTTGTTGGAACATTTCCTTGAGTTGGGTAATCATGTCGTATGCCCCATGGTGCTCGAACTCCTTTTGGAGTTCGGGAGTCATACTCGCTAGCATTATGCAACTAACTTGCACGGAGTCCTCGACATATTTAGCCCAATCATTATAGGCTTCAACATCAGTTTCTTCGGGCTCATCAGGAATAGGATCGTCTAAAATATAGGATTTCTTTTCGTGCCTGAGAACAATTCTCAAGTTACGAAACCAATCCACAAAGTTATTTTGATTAAGACGATCCTTTTCAAGGATGGATCTTAGTGAAAAGTTATGGACGTTTGGGTTGGGGTTAATTGCATTGTTAGCGGCCATCTACAAGATTAACAAAGTTCTTTATTAGTATTTTCGATATCAAATATAAATTTTAATTGTTAATACCCTTTTATGTCCCATGGACAATTAATAATTAAAACCTAGAATCCAACGTTACATTTAAATGATGGTTAGGTGACCTTTATCCCATGATCTAAATTAACAAGGTAGTCAACGTTTGACAATTGCAACACTTTGCAATTTCTAGTGGTATGGGACCGGTTTAATATCTTATATTAAGTTGGCATGTTTAATCCCATCAACGCCTTTGGTTACCATGCTTCGGTGACCCTAATCACATGGCTTCCAAATCAAGTTGTCCTACTTATACACACATGTAAATTTATCTTATACTAGTGGTTAGGTGACCTTTATCCCATAAGTACAATAAATTTACCTTAACTTATAAGTTCCCTCAAAGTAGTTAGGTGACCTTTATCCTACAAAGAGTTCCCAAATAATTAAGTGTTGTATAAAAGGATGGCGTTTAACTTGTTTTAAAGGGTCGTTTGAGTTTTTATATTCTAGTTAAAAACTATGTACCATAATGAATTTTGAAATCCAAATTTCAAGGTTCTTTTATAAAATCCATTTTTATAATTGTGACCATTAACTTTTAATAAAACCCATTTTATTTTACCAAGTCAATGTCAATATTAAAACCAATTTTAATCTTTATGTGTGTCTTTTAGTTTGTTGGTTTTTAAGCATCCACATGACAAAATAATAAACAACCAATTTGACATACTCCCACTGCGCCGCAGTGGGTGACATACTCCACTGCGCCGCAGTGGGTTTGACATACTCCACTGCGCCGCAGTGGGTTTGACATACTCCACTGCGCCGCAGTGGGTTTGACATACTCCACTGCGCCGCAGTGGGTTTGACATACTCCACTGCGCCGCAGTGGGTTTGACATACTCCACTGCGCCGCAGTGGGACATACTCCACTGCGCCGCAGTGGGTTTGACATACTCCACTGCGCCGCAGTGGGTACATACTCCACTGCGCCGCAGTGGGTTTGACATACTCCACTGCGCCGCAGTGGGTACATACTCCACTGCGCCGCAGTGGGTTTGACATACTCCACTGCGCCGCAGTGGGTTTGACATACTCCACTGCGCCGCAGTGGGTTTGACATACTCCACTGCGCCGCAGTGGGTTTGACATACTCCACTGCGCCGCAGTGGGTTTGACATACTCCACTGCGCCGCAGTGGGTTTGACATACTCCACTGCGCCGCAGTGGGTACATACTCCACTGCGCCGCAGTGGGTTTGACATACTCCACTGCGCCGCAGTGGGACATACTCCACTGCGCCGCAGTGGGTTTGACATACTCCACTGCGCCGCAGTGGGTTTGACATACTCCACTGCGCCGCAGTGGGACATACTCCACTGCGCCGCAGTGGGTTTGACATACTCCACTGCGCCGCAGTGGGTTTGACATACTCCACTGCGCCGCAGTGGGTTTGACATACTCCACTGCGCCGCAGTGGGTTTGACATACTCCACTGCGCCGCAGTGGGTTTGACATACTCCACTGCGCCGCAGTGGGACATACTCCACTGCGCCGCAGTGGGTTGACATACTCCACTGCGCCGCAGTGGGTACATACTCCACTGCGCCGCAGTGGGTTGACATACTCCACTGCGCCGCAGTGGGTACATACTCCACTGCGCCGCAGTGGGTTGACATACTCCACTGCGCCGCAGTGGGTTTGACATACTCCACTGCGCCGCAGTGGGTTGACATACTCCACTGCGCCGCAGTGGGTTTGACATACTCCACTGCGCCGCAGTGGGTTTGACATACTCCACTGCGCCGCAGTGGGTTTGACATACTCCACTGCGCCGCAGTGGGACATACTCCACTGCGCCGCAGTGGGTTTGACATACTCCACTGCGCCGCAGTGGGTGACATACTCCACTGCGCCGCAGTGGGTGACATACTCCACTGCGCCGCAGTGGGTTGACATACTCCACTGCGCCGCAGTGGGTACATACTCCACTGCGCCGCAGTGGGTTTGACATACTCCACTGCGCCGCAGTGGGTACATACTCCACTGCGCCGCAGTGGGACATACTCCACTGCGCCGCAGTGGGTTTGCATACCCCACTGCGCCGCAGTGGGTTTGACATACTTCCACTGCGCCGCAGTGGGAACTCACTGTCTTCGGCTGCATTATCCCCCACTGCGCCGCAGTGGGTTTGACATACTCCACTGCGCCGCAGTGGGAACTCACTGTCTTCGGCTGCATAACCCCACTGCGCCGCAGTGGGTTTGACATATTCCTCCACTGCGCCGCAGTGGGAACTCACTGGTCTTCTTATTTGGCCTCCAACTTTTAGCCCCAAACCTTTTGATGCTTCTTCTTGGAGATTACATTTATAAGAAAAAATGCAACTAATCTACTTATTACATACCAAATGAAATAAATAGATTACATAACCAAATGAATGAATAAAATCCTATTTAACTATTACAACCATTGAATAATTAAATAGAATACAAACACATCCACACATCACAAACATTCACAAGGTCTCTTGGCTAAGTTGTGACACTAAAATACACAAGAAAAAGGAACCTCCTTTTTGTGTATTAGTTTCGGCCATTGCCAAAATGGCCAAAACATTGGATTTTGTCCAAACAAAATATCAACTTTTGATGTATGTATCCATATAACCGGCTCTAGATGCCATTGTTGGGATTTTTGGGTTTTTATCAAAGTAATATTATCCTTATAATATTAAAACGCAGCGGAAAATTGAACCATTTCAATATGTTGGTATAGTTAAATTCAAAGTTTAACTTATAAAATAAAACCCAAACAATAAGGATCCATGTATATGAATAACATACATACAAAACAACAACCATAGGGTGTTTAGAAGACTACCTTCTTCCAAGCTTATGAGAAGGTGGAATGAAGGAGATGATGATCTTGAAGTGGCAAGTCTTCAACCTAGAAGAACCTCAAGCAAGTATACCCCAAGCTTCCAACAAACACCCAAACTATGCTAGGATTTGAACTTGAAAACCCTTTTCTTTTCTTTCCTTGTGGCCGAAATTACCAAGAGAAAAAGAGAGTGTTTTGCTCTTGAGAAGTTGAGAGAAAACTTCTTACAAGAAGTGTAAGAGTGGTGATGCACTCTATGTTATGTGTTGTGTCCATCACCCCATGTGCAAATCTATTATAAGTGTATGAAACACACTCAAGACCACATGGGGGGGGGGGGCCTCCAAAGCCAAAAAGGAGGGAAAACAATTTTCTTTAATTTTATAAAATATATCCTTATATATTTTGTAGATAAATATGTAACATAACTTGTTACATATAATATGTAACATATTACATATTATACACAACACACATAAGTGTTTATTTCTCCAAATAAACATTTTCACATTTTTCTCAAAATAAATCATCCATATAATTTATTTACATATCTCAAGTGCAATTATTTAGAAAACCACTTTCTAAATGTTTCAAGTATTGATATTTATTTAAAGATCATATCATATAAATAAATATCATAAGTGTTTGTCTAGCTTGTTATTGGGTATGACCCGACTTGGATCATCACGTACTAGCCACGTCAATTTAATATGTGTCTTGGGCAGACGAATTCCAACAATCTCCCACTTGCACAGATTCATAGAAGATTGACGCAAGCAGCAAATACCGCCTAACAACGGTTTGCTACCCCTAATACGTATGACGAAGTGCCATTCAATAACATCATCCTCTTCAAGTCCCTTACTTGAAATGATTTAGGTGAATCGATCATTTATCCTTTTGTCACAGATGTCATGTTAAATCTTAGAGACACAGAGTGATCATTCTCTATTGATTTAACTTTGTAGCAGGCCTTAGACATCTTACTCTCAACGAATAAGAGGGACAAATTCCATCTCGACTACATACGTCTCTCACAATCACCTCATATCATACCTGAGCTTAGTCTTATGTACTGCCATGTTTCAGAACAGCGAAGAACTAAGTCAAAGTATAATATTCAGTGAATATCAAGACCCAATATGTATCTCAGGTCTGAGGACACAATGATATTCGCCTTTTAACTCAGATTACTTATGATCAATCACAGAGATTCCATGTAGTAATGCTTGATTGCAGGTCAGTCCAATATTTGTATCCCACAAATATCTATGAACCTTGGTAGCACACTTTGCTCTATATTCAAAACCTTTTGAATATCTACCAATCCAAGTTCATAATAATCTTACATTCATATTTGTTCCCACAAATATGATCGACTACGGACATTTAGAATAATTAACTTATTCATGGATTTAAACATGCAAAAATGGAACATAACACAATTTAAATGCAAAATACCAATATTCATATAAATGTGTTAAT
Organism: Erigeron breviscapus; assembly: GCA_034093135.1. NCBI lineage: Eukaryota > Viridiplantae > Streptophyta > Magnoliopsida > Asterales > Asteraceae > Erigeron > Erigeron breviscapus. The sequence continues at coordinate 61,078,653 of CM067169.1, forward strand.
AACTACAAGTGTTCCGATATCCAAATACATAAAATAGATCAAATCCAATCACTAGAATATCGAAGTCCCATGGCACAAGTATGACTCTCATGCTTAGGCCTTTCAAGGAGCTTCGTGAGTGGGTCCGCAACATTTTGATCGGTGTGAACTTTGTGAATACATATCTTTCCCTTTTCAACTTCATCCCTTATGTAGTTGAATCTCCGCTCAATGTGCCTAGTCTTTTGATGTGCACGAGGTTCCTTGATTTGAGCAATCGCCCCCTCGTTATCACAAAGAATTTCTAGGGGTTCTTGAATGGAAGGAACAACCCCTAGATCGGCAATGAATTTCTTCAACCATGCAGCTTCTTGTGCTGCTAAAGAAGCGGCGATGTATTCAGACTCTGTAGTGGACAATGCAACCACATCTTGCTTTGAGCTTTTCCAAGAAACAGCTCCTCCATTTAGAATGAAGATATACCCCGATTGTGATCGAGAATCATCTCGATCAGTTTGGAAACTCGCATCCGTGTAACCCTTTACAACGAGTTCCTCCTCACCAGATCCATATATTAAGAACATATCTTTAGTGTTTCTAAGATATTTCAATATATATTTGACAGCCATCCAATGACTATCTCCTGGATTTTGCTGGTATCTACTTGTCATGCTTAAAGCGCATGACACGTCCGGTCTCGTGCATATCATAGCATACATGATGGATCCTATAGCAGATGCATATGGGATTCCACTCATTCTCTCTTGCTCAACTTTTGAGCTGGGAGATTGAGAAGTACTCAATATAGTTCCTCTTTGAATAGGCACCAAACCCTTTTTGGAGTTTTCCATCTTGAACCTTTTCAAGATCTTGTCTATGTATGCACTTTGATTCAAACCTATTAAGCGCCTTGATCTATCCCTATAGATCCTTATTCCCAAAATATAGGCGGCTTCACCAAGATCCTTAATGGAAAAGCAACTTCCAAGCCAGGCTTTTACACCTTCCAAGGTTGGAATGTCATTTCCAAATAGTAGAATGTCATCGACATATAATACTAGAAAAGTAATGATGCTCCCACTAGCCTTCTTATACACACAAGCTTCATCAGCGTTTTTGATGAAGCCAAATTTCTTGACTTCTTCATCAAAACGACGATTCCAGCTTCTTGATGCTTGTTTCAATCCATAGATTGATTTCTTTAACTTGCATACTTTATTAGGATGTTTGGATCGACAAAACCTTCAGGCTGATCCATATAGACATCTTCCTCAAGATATCCATTTAGAAAAGCGGTTTTGACATCCATTTGCCATATCTCATAGTCATAATGTGCGGCTATGGCAAATAATATCCTAATAGACTTTAGCATTGCCACAGGCGAAAAAGTTTCATCATAATCGACCCCTCGAGTTTGAGTGAAACCTTTTGCTACAAGTCTAGCTTTATAAGTACTCAAGTTTCCATGCATATCGTGTTTCAATTTGAACACCCACTTACTTCCAACTACTTTGGAATTAGGAGGTTCAACAACCAATTCCCAAACTTGGTTGTCATACATGGATTGCATCTCAGCGTTCATGGCCTCTAGCCATTTGTCCGAATCTGATTTGGACATAGCATCATGGTAGGTGGTAGGTTCATCAGAAACTACCATGTAGCATTCATCCACGAGAAATCCATATCTCTCAGGTGGATAAGTAGCTCTACCAGATCTACGAACGTTTTGTGTGTCTTGATCAACCCTTTGATCATCTTCAACATCCTTTTGTTGAATGCTAGTGTCACCCAAGTGTGTATCTGTCAGTGGTTCTTGATCTTCTTCAAGTTCCACTGTTCTGGAACTAGTTCCTTCCATAAGGAATTTAGTTTCCAAGAACTCAGCCTTTCGAGCAACAAATACATTTTGCTCATTAGGATTGTAGAAATAATATCCCAAATCATCTTTGGGATATCCTACAAAGATACACTTAGTGGATCGGGGCTCTAATTTGTTTGAGGCATCATGTCTTACATAAGCCTCACAACCCCATACCTTTAAATATGATAAAGATGGAACTCTTCCATGCCATATTTCAAAAGGTGTTTTCTCCACTTTCTTGGTGGGAGCCATATTTAAAATTCGGGCAGCAGAGATTATGGCATATCCCCAAAATGATAGAGGTAGTGAGCTTTTACTCATCATGGAACGAACCATATCTAATAGAGTTCGATTCCTCCTTTCAGACACACCATTATGTTGTGGTGTTCCAGGTGGAGTTAGTTGTGAGACAATCCCACAACTTCTAAGATGATCTTGAAAAGCATCACTTAGGTATTCACCTCCTCTATCAGAACGAAGAATTTTTATTGTCTTACTGAGTTGGTTTTCTACTTCATTCTTGAAAATTTTGAACATTTCAAAAGCTTCACTCTTATGTTTTAATAAGTATACATAACCGTAACGACTATAGTCATCGGTGAATGTAATGAAGTATCTTTCACCATTCCTAGTCATTGGCTTAAAAGGACCACATACATCCGAATGTATGATACCTAATAAATCTTTTGCCCTTTCATTAGTGCCTTTGAAAGGTGCTTTAGTCATCTTGCCTTGTAAACAAGATTCACATACATTAAATGAATCATTTGATTTTGTTTTCAAAAGACCATTCTTTTGAAGTGTTAGTATGCGATTCTTATTTATATGGCCAAGACGACAATGCCAAATATAGGTTTCACTTAAATCTAATTTAAGTTTCTTGGTGGTAGCTTGGTACATTGAGTTATCATATGTTTGGTTTTCATGAACTAATTCATAAATACCATTTAAAGGCATAGCTTTAAAATAAAATACATCATTCAAAGAAACATGGATATCATTGTTAACAAAATTAAAATCATATCCAACATGTCTTAAACGGGAAACAGAAATAATACTCCTAGTCAAACTAGGTGCATACAAAACATTGTTCAATACAATTTCCAAACCATTTGGAAGTTTCAAAAGATAGTCTCCTTGGGCTTCAACATGCACCAATGCACCATTGCCCATAAAGAGACTAATGTCTCCCTTCTTGATGTGCTTCTTTCTTATGAACCCCTGTAACATATTACAAATATGAGTTCCACATCCGGTATCCAATACCCATATGTAAGAAAAAACAGTATTAAGCTCAATATATATCATAAATATTGTACCTGAGGTTTGCCCTGCATCCCTCTTAGCTTTTAACTCTTTGAGATAGGTTGGACAATTACGTTTCCAATGTCCTACCTCCCCACACTCAAAGCATGGGTCATTGACAGCAACCTTTTGCTTCTTCGCTTTTTGGGTATCCATTTTTCCCTTTCCTTTGCCTTTAAAATTCCCTTTGTTGTTACCCTTTCCCTTAGCAACATTTGCCTTGGGTCCGGAGTAAGCCCTTTTCTTTCCGCCTTCATTGATCATGGAAGAACCATATCTAATAGAGTTCGATTCCTCCTTTCAGACACACCATTATGTTGTGGTGTTCCAGGTGGAGTTAGTTGTGAGACAATCCCACAACTTCTAAGATGATCTGAAAAGCATCACTTAGGTATTCACCTCCTCTATCAGAACGAAGAATTTTTATTGTCTTACTGAGTTGGTTTTCTACTTCATTCTTGAAAATTTTGAACATTTCAAAAGCTTCACTCTTATGTTTTAATAAGTATACATAACCGTAACGACTATAGTCATCGGTGAATGTAATGAAGTATCTTTCACCATTCCTAGTCATTGGCTTAAAAGGACCACATACATCCGAATGTATGATACCTAATAAATCTTTTGCCCTTTCATTAGTGCCTTTGAAAGGTGCTTTAGTCATCTTGCCTTGTAAACAAGATTCACATACATTAAATGAATCATTTGATTTTGTTGTTACTCTTTCCCTTAGCAACATTTGCCTTGGGTCCGGAGTAAGCCCTTTTCTTTCCGCCTTCATTGATCATGAGAACGGGTTGAACTTTTCCTCCCATACTAGCCTCGGCCGTTTGAGCATCCCATGAAGCTCGGAAACGGTCTTGTCCCATCCATTCATGTTATAATTTAACACGAAAGTTTCAAATCTCTTAGATAATGAGTTAAGGATCATATCCGTAGCTAACTCTTTGAGATAGGTTGGACAATTACGTTTCCAATGTCCTACCTCCCCACACTCAAAGCATGGGTCATTGACAGCAACCTTTTGCTTCTTCGCTTTTTGGGTATCCATTTTTCCCTTTCCTTTGCCTTTAAAATTCCCTTTGTTGTTACCCTTTCCCTTAGCAACATTTGCCTTGGGTCCGGAGTAAGCCCTTTTCTTTCCGCCTTCATTGATCATGAGAACGGGTTGAACTTTTCCTCCCATACTAGCCTCGGCCGTTTGAGCATCCCATGAAGCTCGGAAACGGTCTTGTCCCATCCATTCATGTTATAATTTAACACGAAAGTTTCAAATCTCTTAGATAATGAGTTAAGGATCATATCCGTAGCTAACTCATTTGAGACGGGACAATTAAGCCTTTCGAGGCGATCAATGTAGCTTTTCATTTTAAGAACATATGTTGAGACGGGTTGTGAATCATCCATGCGACATGCATGAAGCGCTCGAACCGTTTCGAAGCGTTCAACCCTCGCCTTTTGTTGGAACATTTCCTTGAGTTGGGTAATCATGTCGTATGCCCCATGGTGCTCGAACTCCTTTTGGAGTTCGGGAGTCATACTCGCTAGCATTATGCAACTAACTTGCACGGAGTCCTCGACATATTTAGCCCAATCATTATAGGCTTCAACATCAGTGTCTTCGGCTGCATTATCCCCCACTGCGCCGCAGTGGGTTTGACATACTCCCACTGCGCCGCAGTGGGAACTCACTGTCTTCTTCATTTGGCCTCCAACTTTAGCCCCAAACCTTTTGATGCTTCTTCTTGGAGATTACATTTATAAGAAAAAATGCAACTAATCTACTTATTACATACCAAATGAAATAAATAGATTACATAACCAAATGAATGAATAAAATCCTATTTAACTATTACAACCATTGAATAATTAAATAGAATACAAACACATCCACACATCACAAACATTCACAAGGTCTCTTGGCTAAGTTGTGACACTAAAATACACAAGAAAAAGGAACCTCCTTTTTGTGTATTAGTTTCGGCCATTGCCAAAATGGCCAAAACATTGGATTTTGTCCAAACAAAATATCAACTTTTGATGTATGTATCCATATAACCGGCTCTGATACCATTGTTGGGATTTTTGGGTTTTTATCAAAGTAATATTATCCTTATAATATTAAAACGCAGCGGAAAATTGAACCATTTCAATTTGTGTATATAGTTAAAAACAAAGTTTAACTTATAAAAGAAAACCCAAACAATAAGGATCCATGTATATGAATAACATACATACAAAACAACAACCATAGGGTGTTTTAGAAGACTACCTTCTTCCAAGCTTATGAGAAGGTGGAATGAAGGAGATGATGATCTTGAAGTGGCAAGTCTTCAACCTAGAAGAACCTCAAGCAAGTATACCCCAAGCTTCCAACAAACACCCAAACTATGCTAGGATTTGAACTTGAAAACCCTTTTCTTTTCTTTCCTTGTGGCCGAAATTACCAAGAGAAAAAGAGAGTGTTTTTCTCTTGAGAAGTTGAGAGAAAACTTCTTACAAGAAGTGTAAGAGTGGTGATGCACTCTATGTTATGTGTTGTGTCCATCACCCCATGTGCAAATCTATTATAAGTGTATGAAACACACTCAAGACCACATGGGGGGGGGGGGCCTCCAAAGCCAAAAAGGAGGGAAAACAATTTTCTTTAATTTTATAAAATATATCCTTATATATTTTGTAGATAAATATGTAACATAACTTGTTACATATAATATTATCTAATTTATTTTGAATTGTTCTTACTATTTTGTTTTACGTCTTAGATCTGGACACCAAGACGACCGTCAATCCACCATTAATTTGGTATAAATCTTTTCATTTTTAATTTATTTTTTACATCTTCTCAATCATGTTTTCTGATATAAGAACCACTATTAGGGTATTGCTACTGCCATTATATATCCTCTTTTTGTCTAAATAAATTTGTGACGCTTGAAGGTGTATGACCTACTTTCCCCCTTCTACTTATGTGTTTCTATTTTCATATGATAAATATGTGGTAAATGTTCTTTCTTTATCAACTATGTTGTATCTCAGTTCCTACATGGGTTCTATATTTTGAACTAAATGCAATGATTCTATAATTTATTCGTTCATTTTTATGTTTCACATACACATATAGAGGCCATTACAAATATATAGTCACACACCAAAAGCTCAGCTATCACTAAATGTCAGACATCATAAGTCTTACTCGGGTAAATGGGAAGTGTTGGATGAATGGCTGCTAAAACAAGCATGATATGGCCTTGGAATTATTTAATCCGGGGTTCAACTATGTGTTGAGTCGTAATGTATGTGAAAGTCATTCTCCCACTTTCCCATTTAATCTTGAAAATGATGTGCATTGTATACAATGTTGATGGATAAGTGAAGTTTTAATTTTTTTTTATCGATGGTTATATATAATAAACTTTCAGATTAGTTTGTTTCATATCGATCTGTTTTTACAAAGTACGTATAATTGTTTGCTATCATTATTGAATACTATGATCTACTTTTGAATTTGTTTTAGTAAGATTTCTCTTGCATCTTTCATACATTCTACTATATACAACCTATCGGTTTGTTCGTACATCCTTCTAGCGAAAAGATACCATTTAACCGACGCTTTTTAGAGGTACCGCGGCAACGCGCGGGAACCCATCTAGTTTGGTTCAAATCAAGTGGTTAACATCTGAGGACGAAATCAAAGGTTCAATCTAAATTTTTTGTAAGGTCGGAGGTCAATTTTGCCTTAGGTATAACCTAAAACAACTTCTCTATTTTAAGTAGAGTAGGTTATCTACGTCTTTATACATCTAAAAAGACGTAAAGCCTCATGCTTAAAAGGAGGAGGTCTGCATCGGATCTTAGGTTCTCTATTGCACTCCCTAAATACGGTTCTTTTCTCCGTTCGTTCACCGTACCGTGTAAATAAATTTGAGACACATAACCCGTAAATAATGAATTTACTATATATGTTTTAAGGGGGAAGGGTATATGAGGATGTTTGACACTTAAGTTGGGTGAAAAACCTCTCACATACCATTTTTTAAAACATAAAAAACATGGAATCCAAACATTTATTTAAATTATTAAAAAACTAATATGTTAAGTGTTTTTCACCCAAATTAAATACATAACAGTTTCATACTCACTTTTTCTATGTTTTAAATATTGCGAATCTTATATGATATGAATTATTGGATGGATATATGATGGGTTAAATCCAAATAATCCAAAGCCCGTAATACCCACCCACCCGAATCTCTGAAAACTTTCTTTTGCGTGCAAAAATCAATCAAAGAAGGTCCTAGAAAGAAACCGGCGACAGGATTCATTCATTCATTCAAGAAACAAATCTCAAAGATGAGTGCAAATCAATCTTCTTCTCCATACTTTCCGGTGCCATTCCACCTTCAACAACAACCGACAATTCCAGTTGCGGGGGCTGTCCCCACCCTTCCATATCCTCCGGCTGTTCCACCACCCGATTACACCGTCCTTCCTAATCCTCAATTCCATTTCCACCAGGTATTTCACTTTTTCATAAAATATATCACTTTTAATAAGATGGATGTTTAATTAAAAATGAATGAAAAACTGTTTAATTAATATTGTTATTAATCTTATCATATTATGCACAAAAACAAATATCATCTATCATATATGAATAAAAATATATTAAAAAATTGTTTTTTAGGGTTCCACATCTAAGCTTAGGCGCGGGATAAACTTATATTGACTTTTACCTATATACATATATATACACGTATATATATATGTGTGTGTTTGTGAATGTGTTTGTTTGTATGTATAGGCGCAACAGCTTTTTCAAAAGGATGCCCAAACAATAACACCCGAAGCTCTCAAGAGTGTCAAAGCAGCCCTTGCAAGCAGTGAAATCCAGCAAAAAGCGGAAACTAAGAAGAAATCCGTACCTCGCAAAGCTGCCGGTCAAGCTTGGGAGGATCCCACTCTGGCCGAGTGGCCTGAAAGTATGTTCATTTATCCATTTTGTTTTTACTTTACTTTTTAATGTTAATTAGAAACAGAAATTAAACCTGCCCGCTAAACGTACATCATGATTACTTCAAAAGCTGGTCGAATTGTTAGATGTGTGATCCCCTCTTCTTATATTTGTTGCCATTTTCATCTTTATGAAAGGATACATAGCTTTCTAACTTTCTTTCGTTGATCATATATAGTATGAATGAATTAGCAAATGGGTGTTCTTTTTGTTCATTATGACTACGGGTGTATGATCATTGAATGTCCATGTTATCAGTGTGGCTTTTAGTATTTTTTTTTAATGCCAGATGCCAAACTTACAACGCCTAACCTTGTAGGTTAAATTAGTAGTGCCATTGGGGTGATAGCCCAGTGGTTAGGGAGTTTTTTACTTTGTGATTTCTTCCTAGGGGGTCAAGGGTTCGAATCTTGCCACATGCAAATGTGGTGGGGGGCCTTAGTGACGCTATACCCATCTACACATGGGAGAGAAAACCTTTTAGGGCGTTAGAGGATTCGAACCCGGCGTGGGCGCACCAAAGTTGGTGGTGTTAGCCATTTATTCGCTCTGCCTTTTAAAAAAAAAGGTTAAATTAGTAGTGTCTGAAATTACAGTTACTTGATGATTAAGGTGATAATTCACATAGTTTTATCCGTGCAAAGGGACACTTGTTAGTGAGTGAAAGGGATCGATATATTCTAAAATCTATCCCAATCTGATTACTCCTCGAGTGGCCGACTCCTCCCTTGGACCCCTGCTGTGGGGAGTCCGAGTTGCAAGTTCCCCAATAGATGATTCAGATTTCAGAGTTGGCTGAGTCAATAAACGGAACAATAGACGTTAACTAAAATACTTTTTTTAGAACTCATGGCATTTTGTGTATTTGAACTATGCATCGTACCCATTGATTTCTGTCATATGTGGTTGATTTAGTAATGTTGTTTCTTTGATGGTCGAATTTTTTGCAGATGATTTTCGTATATTTTGTGGCGATCTTGGGAACGAGGTGAATGATGATGTTCTTTCAAAAGCATTTTCAAGATTTCCTTCCTTTAACATGGCCAGGGTAAGTCTCTTTAATCTAATGGTACTTAATTCCTGTCTGGTGTACATGAGCCATTTGCATGTCCTCTCCAGATGTTTGTTTAAAGTCACGGAGCACTGCCTTATCTCCTTTATGTGAGGTAGGGTTGTCTACCAGTCATCACATTTGACTATGTATTGTTAATTGAATAGAGGGTGGTTTGATCTTGGTTTACCTTGTTGTATTTGATTGCATTAGTTTGCACTATAAGTATCCAAGAATTTTGACCCTCAAGTATTCTTCTTAGTTCTTACTCAAACGGACAGAATATCATGTATTCTTCTTCATTGGATATGCATATTAGGTTGCCTGGGGAGATTATTTGGGAGTGCTTAGTAAAAGGTGGTGGTGTTAGAAAAACTTTGCTACTATCTAAAGGTAGGGATGGTTTCGGTATGGTACCGGTACCGAACCGTACCGAAACCGAGAAATACCGAAACCGAATGTACCAAAAATCAAATCCCGATACCGTACCAAATCCACTAAACCGGTACCGGTTCGGTACCGGTTTCGGTACCGAGATTTTCGGTTCTATACCGTTTTGGTACCGAATTTTCACACTTTTTCACCAACCAACAGTTTTTGAACACCACTGAGGCTTTCAAAATCGCAACGTTAGCTCACACCAAAATCTTGAATAAGTTGAAAGGCGCATAGCCTACAAATGATAGAATACCTACTGATCTTACAGAATGCAACAGTGTGTTGCACATATATATATGTAATATGTTATATGTACATGCCTAGATTCTTTCAATAATGAATCAATGCCTCGTAGGCAATTCCAGCATGGATATGAGTGTCTTATGAACCCAAAAATTAAAACACATACCTGTGAGATAAGTGTCATTCAAACGGTCTTCCATAAATAACGGATTAGTAGTATATACTTAGTAATATTTACTAAAGGACATGCAGAGAGGCATGTTAACGGAAGTGGATAACATTTATATATTATTCTAGCTTCTAGTAGAGTTCTAGGTGATTTATACGTTAGTCTTGCATGGCTTTACACAATGTGAATGTTTCTTAGTTAGTTGTCTTTGAACATCCTATAAAAAAAATACTCGTATTACTTTCGGTACTACAAATCGGTTTCCCCGTACCGAACCGGTACCGAACCGATTAGTACCGATACCGAAAAGGACCCAAACTAAAAACCGATACCGATACCGAATCCCCATCGGTACCGAAAATCGGTACCGATTCGGTTTCGGTATTTCGGTAATTTTGCTCATCCCTAGGTAAAGGTATTATGTTGTCAAGTAAAAATGTCAAGATATATCTAGCTTTTATGAAGATCCGATGTCTAGCTGGTTATAGTTAGTGATGTCTTAAATCTTAATACTTGGTAGTCCGTAGTTTTAAGAGTGTTATAAAAAACGTCACTTCTTCCAGTTATAACAATCACATACAAGAGTCCATGGTTGTAAAATTCGGCCGAGTACCTGGGATTGGCTCGTGATTCGGCCTTCAAACGGATTGATTCAGGTTGACTCAGACTACAAACCCGGTCATTGGGTAAAACTCGTGGTCAAACTTTTATAAAAAAAAATTAATACATTTTTTTACTCTATTTAAATAAACTTTTAGTTAGATTATCGCGTTAACTTTGACATTCTGATTTATTACTAAGTCATTGTTTGTGTTGGTCGCTAATATTTATGTTAATATGTTAATTTATCAAATAACTTATGTTTATGTTTCTAAGTAATCAAGTTTGAGCTTTGAATTATTTTGTTAATGTTTCTAAACAATGATGTTTAAGTTTGATGTTTCTAGTGTATTTATAATTTTTCTTATTACATATAATTTCAGTAATTATTATTTTTATATATAAAAATCCCTATCCGGTACCCGCGGAGTCCGAGTCTGGGTGACCATAAATTATTCTTTTTATATTTAAAAACCCCCATCAACTTAATGTCTACTCTTTATTTCATCTATCAATTTAGGAGTCATGAGTAGTCAGCTAACAAGTCATTTGATTCTTGGCACATTTATAAACTTGTAAGTCACAGCTTGACTGAAAAATACATTTCAGTTTCTTGCTAGAGTAGATATATGTGCACATGCATACTTCTTAGGAAGCAAGAAATGAGTATTTTACGAAGTTTGACATAACAAGAATAGTGTTATTCCCTCGTACCTCTAAAAAAAACTTAAGAAGAATACTTGTCTGTGTTTTGCTTATGGACATAAGTTGGTAGATTTGGTGTTTGTCTTTTGTTGACCTGACAATTGTGAAGGTATTTAAAACATATTTGAAAAACCAATTTACAAATCTTGATACACAGAGGAGTCTACATTCATCTCAATGGCGTATAGTAAGTGTTATAGGCATGCGTTTGTATATTCCTACTTTGAATGGTCTCAAGACTATTTATTGTGTGATGGTGTCAGGTTGTGAGAGATAAGCGGACTGGGAAGACCAAGGGATATGGGTTCGTAAGTTTTGCCAACCCCACCGATCTAGCTAGTGCTCTGAAAGAGATGAATGGTTGGTGTCTTCTTTCATCTCTTCTACTTGCAATAATTTTGCTCCAATAAATATTACAATGTAATTGGTTCATTGATGTTGATTATAGGCAAGTATGTTGGAAATCGTCCAATAAAACTGCGTAAGAGCAAGTGGCAGGAGAGAACAGATTTTGAGGCCTTAGACAAGCAAAAGGTAGTTGTAATGTTCTCACAGCAACTTTTATTTATTTGTGGTGGTTGTAATCTATTTGTTTTTCTCACAGCAACGCGGTCAGAAGAAATCAAAGCTCCCCAAGAAGAGCGTCCTTCACAAGTGAGAAAAGATGAGACGATTTACATCTTCATGAAAACTTCCTTTGTTTTTATCCAGCCGTACCATCTGAATCATGTAAAAGTGTAAACATTACTGGCATTTATGAGTTATGAGAAATTGTTACTTTACAAATTGGGCTCTGAATATACCTGGAGAATAGTGTAAGTGGCTTTATTTGTGGGGTAATGGTTGTCTTTTTCTAAAGTCAAAAGTATAGAATTTGTCATGGACCATGGTTTTAGATGTGATCATATTGACCAATAGCAAGAAACTGGTGATAAAGTTTGGATGCAGTTTGTGCAGACATAATGCAGTTAAACACATGCACAAAATCAATAAATGAAGATTGATCTTTCATTCAAAACCATAGACCAACAAACAGTGGCTATGTTTTATTTGTCTGATACCAATAGAACTTTAGGTTGTAGTTTAGGTTTATTATGATCATCCATATCAATAGCACATAAAAAATGGGTAAAAACGATCAGTTTTATTACCCAATTTGTTCAATTAGCACACAAAACAAACAATATTATATATTACTGTTAGCGATAATTAAGAGCATGTGATCATATCAATAACACATAAAAAATGGGTGAAAACGATCAGTTTTAATATTCAATTTGTCAGTTAGCACACAAAACAAACAATATTATTATTTATTACTGTGAGCGATAATTAAGAGCATAATATAAAGAGTTACAGTTTTTGCTAAAATTCAAGTCCCAAGCACATATTAAGAATTCATTAAACTAGGAGGAAAAAAAATGACTACTCAGAAAGGGTAATGTCAAAAGCAGATCATAAAAATAAGCCAAAATCTTAGCTATGCATGAGGTGGATTCTACTTCCATGATAAAACATTAATCGTCTTCCTAAAGAACAAGGTAGTCTAGTGGTCCGTTATTCTCACAAAAGATAACATCTTGAGGTTGCGCGAGTAGGGTTAAATAACAGTCACAGGAATATTCCAGGTAACTTGAAGAAAAAAAAACAACTCCATTTACTCACAGATCATCTTTAGAATTACTCTTGACAGTAAGTAGTCATTTAACAAGAATCGAAGTGTTGCAATTGTAGCCGAAAAATAAACAGGAAACCAAACAGTCACAACTGTTCTTCATATTGCTTTTCTCAATATATTTCAATTACCAAACCAACAATACACCCAACTATGGAGTAATTAATCTATTATTCCTGCAACTTACTCATTTGGAAAGTTGTCAAAGCTCAATATATCTAATGCCACTCGTAAACCTTCTCACCTGTAGTAGACTTGACAGACTGTACAAAAGAACAGGAGAAAAAAGGCCAGCTAATAATACTGTGTGTGAGTGTGACCATGTGCTACATGTCTGATCATCACATATTTCTCGAAGATTTCACGTTTCTGTAAGGGCATATCGGGTGCCATTGATGGTGACAAAAATATGATTGGATAAAAGTTGTTCCATCAGTATGAGCTATCATCAAATTGTGCGTAGAAAACCACGAACGTCAACAAGGAATTGGTTTAGATTTTTCCTGAATTTTCTCATGTTGGAGCGATCAGCAGATGGAGAGAGATCATCTGAGGTTGTCAGTGAGTGCAGTGCACTTGTCATCCTCGTTTTCAATACTGAGTTAGGTTGCCTTTCAACCAATTCATTCCCTAATCTCTGTACAAATCAGAGCCAAGAAGTTAGAACCATTCCACTTTGTCCTAGATTCACTCTTTACTGAATCAAAAATTATAAAAAACTGTGTCGTGGTATCTGATAAAGCCATAAAGGGAGGGGTGGACCGAGCAAATTGGATAACAAGTCGGGGTATGTTTTGATACAGGTTGAAACAGGTAGGTCTGTTTTTGGGTGGACCAGGAGCATTTCATGTCGAGTTTTTTTAATGCAACTACTCAGTGTGTTAAGTATCGTTGCAAATCAATCAAAACTAAATCAATATACTTTTATAAGATAATTATCTTAATTTATTCACTTGAGTACTTGGCCTATTTGAGAGGACAGTTAATCCAAATCGACATATTGATAATAAGTAACACCAATTATAGACTAGTATGTAACACCTTTGGCCAAAATAGCCCATTGGATCCATACAAAGTGTGTGTTCAAAAAAGTATTGACAAGAAGACATCTAGAATTCCAGCCTATGACCATTGATCCTAAAGAGTGGATAAAAACTGGTCACCCTCTTCCGAACACCCAAAAGTAGATAGAAACAAACAAATAATCATAAAAACAAATGTAACAGAATCAACAAGAGGTTCTGTAGTTCAAAGTTAGAATGCTAGAAACACTATATACCTGGTAGAGGTCATGGTCACAAAGGATTAACGGAAAAAGAGCATCAGCGGCAGCTTCTACAAGATCCATGCTGCAACTCACACAAATAAAGTTTTATCATATGATAATGAAATAGAAAAATGGACCTTGTTTACATAGATGTCACTAAAAACTAGGCCATATACTTGATACTGCTAGCTAGAGGTGGATAATTGGTTGGGTTGGACAATTCCGACTAGGGTTCAGGTCTCTTTCTTGGTGCGGGTCGAAATGGGTTGGACAGTTCAACTTAAATTGAAATTCAAAAGTCCAAAATTAATAAACAAATAAATATACATTAGCATCTTATTTGATCAATATGATAACATTTCAAATAATACATTAAATTAGAACCACGTATTTGCATCAAAATGATATATATTATTTCAAATAATACAATAGATTGGAACCAGAGAGTGTGCTAATATTACCCTCTGTACTTCACTACTCCAGAATATGCTTACACTGAGTATTTAATAGAACAGAGATTGGAACCACATGGTTTCTTCTTACCTGTAGTCCTCAAAGAGGATTAGTTGCAGAAGTGATCGCAAAAATCTACTAAGAATGCCATCCTGAAAATTTCCATCAGCGTCCATATAACTGGTCGCGTGTTGACCTAAACCATCCCTACCAGCACCTCTTTCCTTGTAATGGTAGAATGCAAGAGCTCTCAAAGATCTCAAGCACATGCCAACTATTTCTACATCCTATCATATATCATCCAAAAACATATCATTGTTAGCACAGGTAGAAACGGTTTGGTTCTTTGCCTGAAACACTTTTTTTCCCAAAAAATTGTAATTTTTTTCAGTATTCTGCGTCTCAGATATGATTACAAAATCTATATTATTTCTAAAATAATATATGTTTTAGATAAAAAAAAATAAATTATAAGGTGTTATGCATTACTTTTGACCAGACCAATTAAAAACGTTTTCCTTTACAGCTCTTTTATTAAGTTAACCTGTTCGAACTAATACATAGCTAAAATCGACCCTTTCATAAGTAGAATATGTCAAGATCTTAACACCCCAGACAACACAAATATAAATCTAACTATCAGTATCTTCCTTTTGTTCATTAGCAGCGCATATAACAATTAGTATAAATGAGCAGCTTCGGACAGTTACCATCAGTTCAAATGGAGTATTGATTACCTGGTTATGGAGACCGAAATCAAGAGTTCCTGAAATTTGACTGAAGGCTTCATGGTTTAGTTTGGGAATCATTTCTGGATAAACTTCCAGCATATGTGACAGCAGAGCAAAGTGCTACTCCCGTAAAAGATAAGAAGAAAAGTATTAATTGCAATCGGAAAGAAGAGTGTATATCTATTTATGGGATAATTAACTTGAAAGCTTACATCATAACAAAGCTTAGGATACTTGAGCATTTCTATTGTTATCAGAGGGCTAACAATGTGAACACCAACATATATAACCTGCACAAAAGACCAAACATAGGGATTTAGTTATATAGTGTAACAATACCATGATGATAAGAGAATCCATCTATTATAGCATGGGTGTTTTGGTAATTCAAGGTCATTAAGAAACCTAAAGTAGTAAGCAAACCTGTGCACGAGTACAATAGACATCAACATACTGCCTTCATGCATATAATAAACAATGTGAATATCGTATTATACCTGAGAAATGCTTGTCTGCTGGTCCTTACTTGTAGCTAATGAAACATCAACCTGGATATTTCAACATCATTGACTGTTCATTTAGATTTTATACATAAGAATCCAAGAAATCTCAGATAATTACCATATCTTTTGTGCATAGTTTTTGAAGCAACTGCAGCAGAGCACGTAAGTCCCTGTATTTTTCAGCATTTGCTTCACTTTGTAAACTGCTTGAAGCGCTTACAGATATCTGAAAGATGAAGTGGTCATGAAGTTAGACAAAATGACTAATGATGTAAAAAATGTGTGGGAAACCTTTATGGTCTTCTATCAAAAACTATTTTCAAGACCAACACTCACAACTTGTTGCTAAAAGGATTTCAGGAATTATGTAATGCAATGATGAAGAAACTGAACCATTTACTTGGTGGGTTGATTCAGGTTAAGTTTTACCTCTAACAAGTAAAAGTAGAAAACTAACAAAATTAGCTTAAAAAGAAACATGCAAATAAGACGAATAATATGAAATTCATTTAAAGTATTTCTAAGCATAATTCTATAAATTATTTCTTTAAGAAGATAAATTACTATTGAAATAAAATAGTGCTCCCAAAATATTAGAAGAATTGGAGAAAGTGTTTTGAGTAAAACCCTTCCCATTTCGACCATCAAAAGCTACCTATTTTAAACCTTCATCAAACCCAGCCGGCCCGGCCAAATTTGCCACCTCTAGATGCTATATTCTATGCTAACAAGACTACGCTATGAGACACATAAATTTGATACCTTGCCAATGTTTTGGGAAGAGTAAAGCTGAAGCAGATGCATACAAAATTCAATAACCATGGCAGTCTCATGAGGCTCCAGATAGATGATTTGCCCCTCCACCCAGTCAACGACAACCTTAAGTAACAGATACACAACTGTAGACTAAACATATTCTAGAATCAGCATATATATATATATATATATATATTATATATATATATATATAATATATATATATATATCATAAGCTTAGGTACTAGGGAAGAGAGAGTTATAAGCAATGAATAGTTGGTCATTGATAAATTTGACAAAGTAATCCTTTATTTGGATGGTAAAGAGGATTACAGCGGTAAATTTTATATATAAGATGAAAAATAATTACAAATAATAGCAGGATACCCATTATGAAGCATTATCTTAGACATGCCTCAAAAATGTGATATTGATAATCTATGACTAATAAATTTAGACAAAGCATTTCTTTTATCTTACATCCCAACCCCTTAGAAGTCGCTTCCATCCGTTGAAAGTTCAAAACACGACTCATGCAGTATATTGATGAAGCTAACCTTCCCAAACAAAAATAACATCAATCATATAGGAAAACGATCCCTGCTGTTGGCTGCGCAAAACCTTGGGTGCAGCGAGGTACAAATGAAGGGAATAAAGGGATAGGTTTTTTTAACGTATATAAATATGTAAATTGGTGGGGTAAAAATGTAAAATTTTTAAAAAAATTTACACTTTGCAGTGCCAAAGATAGGTGCTATCAACAGCACGTATGATTTGTCCTAATCATATAATCAGATATATATAATTAAAGGGAGAAAAAAAACAGATAAACTCAATCATAAGGTGGTGATCAGATGTAACCTCGTGTCATAATGATAATTTAAAAATAAAAAAACTTCTAGTACAGGATAATGTCAAGAACAAGAAATAATACCTCATCTTTGTAAACCTCAAGAAATTTAAGAATTGGCTGCATCACTGAAAATCCCATCTCATATATTGCCGTTTGAGTCCGTGGCTCTGAAGCACAGGAAGCACCTCGAAGCCGCTCCAATAAGCAAGTAACCTACAGAAAATCTATAAATTAGCAAAAGAAATTCTACAGGAAGCTTTTTTAACCTTAATTAAATGACTACATATTTAATACTTACCACGAGAAGTACATCTGGCTGCTGACAGATACTCTTGATATCATTCTTGCCAGATATGTCATTTAGATGACCAGTCATATGACTGGTAAGATCCCTTATGTATCTGGATAAGTTCAAGATCTTCAGATTATTTGGATGAGGATCAAAGGAGATAATGTCAGGAAAAAAGATATCAAAATATCTTACTGATTTCTTTCCACTGGGTCTTTTATGCCAGCAGCTGAAAGAACCAGAGTCTGAGCAAGAGAACGCTGCACTTATGTAGGTGAACGGCATAGATAATTAAGCAAGTATTAGTATTAGGCTCAGAATACACAAAAAGAGAGGTGGCAAATTCAACCCATTTATTTATGAATGAGACGATCTGGGTTTATTTATGTGCACAATGGATCAAAGTGTCAAACAGGTAATATGAAAAGCCTATAAGAAAAGGGGTCAAACGAGTCTCATGGGTCTGAAGTCTCCCAAAATGCAGTTTCAGTGCATAAAACCTCTTGAATTATTCTATTTGATAGATAAACTAACATTAATATAATAGAAATTTTCTAAGCATATTTAGAGTACTCACTATTTAAAAAATATTATAAAAAGTAACGAAAACATGTTTTTGGGTCAAGCCAAACCGTTCCTTGCGGCAGGTTACACATCTTAGCCCGTTACCCAACCTAATATCAAATGTTCACCATCAATGAAACAAATGGTTGAGATGATATGGAAACGGTACTTGGTGGCTAGCATTTAATGAGAACAGCTCTCTATTGTTGGCAAAGCAATGCGCTAGCTCACGCCACGAGTCCTGCAACAGAAGTAAAGTATCCATCTTCATCAACTAAATTAACAAGCTAATATGACATTCTGATTTATTGGTTTAAAAAAAAATAATGGCAAACAAATAGCCAATGAGAAGCCGATATTTAAACTCAACAAGTTCCTTGATTTCTTTTGTCCTCATCGCAATAATATCCACTCAAGGATAACAATAGCTGATAAAAAACAAAGTGTTTATGAGCTCCAGTTAAAATAGCATGTACCTGTGATGCAGCATCACCGAACACTTCGTGGTCGGCAATGAATGGTGGTGGTGGTGACTCGTTTCGCATTGCCACTCTTTGTACTTATATGATTAGAGTTATTAAGGGTAATGTAAAATGAAGAATAGGGCTAAAAGTATTAGTAATTTAATATTTGAATGAAATAAATTGTTGAGATTTACAGTTATGAAGAAATTAAAAAAAATAAGTGGTTGAGATTACAAGTTTTGGGGTGTTTGGAAGATGAGCGGTTGTGATGGAGTAAGAAATGAAAATAATATTAATTTAAAGAAAGTTTGGAGGCTAGCACGTTAAATGTATATTGAAGAAGTATAATAGATATATTTACACTACAGATATAGTTATTCTTACAAAAGCTACCATTATAGCAATGAGATTCTTAAAATGCACAGGGAAAAATTACAGAATTGGTAATTTAACACAAATGTCCAATAAAAAAATGATAAAGTGGAAATTTTATTAAAGAAAAGACACTCACCAAGGTGACAAGGTGTGCACATATATTTTTCCTACGAACAACTCCACCAAGCAATTGGTAACATGTAAGGGCCTGTCACACACAGATTACAAACCAAACTTATCTGTCAACATCAGATTGAAAATCACTGTAGTTCTCAACAAAGTTTGAATGTGAAACTTAAAAGTATTCCCAAGCATCTTATGCACGTATACCCACATATGTATGTAGGTTCACGCTTATGTCTATATATCTAGACACATAATTCTATGTGATACATATATGCACTAACTACTAAGATATGTAGATGTAGATGTGCATATATTACATCTATGCATATACATACATGAAGTGTATCTATGAATATGTAGCTTTGTGTAGCCTGTATAAAATGTGTATACATATAAATATTTATATGTGTATGCATATATGCATATAGAAATGTATGTGTACACATGCATGTATGCGAATATATATGGATGTGTATTTGTAAAGATATGCATTGGTACCTGCAAATCCTTTTCTCCTGGATATGAAATGAGTGTTGTCAATGCTATGCGAACAATAATGTCAAGCAAGGTCTTTCCATGAGTATATTCTGCGGAGAAACTAAGCAAGGCTTTTCTGGAGTGCTGCATCTGAAGCAGCGTAATCTCATTTACGAAGTTCCTATTACTTTGCATTTCTCCAGCTGTCATTAAGTATGTACCGGACCATCGAGAAAGAAACCATATAATTGCCTATACCAGCAAAAAGAAAAATGATAATAATGAACAAATAGAAGCATAAAACGAAGTATTTTCATTAGAAACTTTAGCATATCAAGTAACACCTCCATAAGCCGAGGGCTGAAGAAAGCTGCTCGCATACGAGGATCTAAACTCTGCTCTGCAAACTTTATAATAGACCTACAAAAAAACAGATTTCTAATCATATTGATATCATGGTTCCCAAATAACACATACAAAAGAAAAGAGATAGCATTTTTCAGTTCTTTACTTAAACAAAGAAACTAAAATAACATAGATCCATGAACACAATATATAGATCCAAAAACACAGGCGGAAAATGAGAAACTAACCCAGAAAGTACAACTACTGGATGCTTGTCTGTTTCCACGTACTCTGGAAAACGTGTTTCTATAGCCATTGGTATCTGAAAGCAGGAAATACATAACATAAAAAATTTCATAATAAAATGCTCTACGGATAAATAAATAAAAGCTAGTGAAAGACCTATTACCAAGGGCGTTTCTCCTTCTCCTTCATCTGCTAATACATGGCCAGTTATCAACAAAAGCGAATAAAGTTCTTCCATTGTTGTAGTTGGATCACTTATCCCATTTCCCTGAAAAGTGCATATATCATCGCATAAAAGGCAACACATCAATGTGGCAACAAACGAATTCAAACCCTAAACATCTACATTAGATCTATTCTATTTTAGTAGATAAGTCCATCATGTATTCAATTTGTTTATGCTTTGCGTTATGATACTGACCTACTATATACCAATCATTCTTTTCGAAATGCAACAGAAATTAACATAGTATGCTTGTAACAGCAGACAACAAGACTAACACTATTATCTGCCCAACATCTGTTTTTTTAACTAATATGTGAGTGCAGTTAACAATATATCTTAATTTAAATACTGGAATAATGGAATCTGTTGAACTTACATCAGAAAAATATGAAAATGGTACATGACTGTTCTATTCCATTTTTATTTGTTTTTTGGAAGGCATTACGGTTCTATTCCATTGATGCAGTGATTGCAGTCTATTAAGCTATTACGTCTGGTATGTATACATGCAATACAAGACCAGTTGTAGGGATGTAATTACTAATGATTGCACACGGCGGGACAATCGCAAATGTATATTGAGATGCTACATAGGTGACCAGAAGTGACAGTCATAGACCCCAGAGCTTTCGTATCATACTTTTATTTATAAATACTTAAATAACAGTATATTGAACTAATAGATCATGTACTATTTGTTATCAGATTCTGTGTAGCTTTTGTACCTGGTGAAGCCTTGCAAAGCGCTCAGAGAAAAGCCCAGTCAGAAAAGGGATTGTCACGTTAATAGCAGCTCGTGCAATAAGAGCATAAGAACTCAATCTCTCATCCATAGCTACAAACAGAACACTGGCATTAGAAAGTGCCTTATATAAAGACAATAGAGGCACTGAAAAGGTCAACTCAAGGTTAGGATGGCAATAATAGCAGGTGAGGCAGAGTGGATAACATTCAAATTGAGCATTTTATAGTCCGGTCAGGTTGTGCCGACCTGTGAACACATTTACAACCCTTTTCTTTTCTAATTTCCTAAAAAGATAAATAAATAAGGTGCTGAATGTGATTAGAAAAAACGTATAGCAATTTTGAAGGTTTTATGTATTTAAATGCATTTCAGATGACGATTCCCCTTTTAAGATAAAGTTTTACATTAAACCATATGACTCATCAGGGATAAAACATAAACCAAATCTATTGATAAACTTAGGGTCAAAAGTTGCCACCTCTAATCAAGATACAGGACAAGTAAAAGTAGATTACCAGATACTGAGGCTTGAAAGTAATCTTCTCTCTCTTCACTGGCTGATGCAGCTGTATGATTTGCAATATATCAACTTCGAAGAATAATTGGAATAAACATAAAGTAAACATACTGGAAAATCCAAGCTTACCCTTTAGTTCTGATTCAACAATTAGGGCAAAAAGATTGGCAGAAGCATTTATTCCTTCTGGTGGAAGCAATGATTTCAGGCCAGAACTGTTTGTTTCCTATAAAACATAGGTAGAAGATTAAAGCAAAGCAGCCATACCTATTATAAAGCAACCATGTAAGTTGTGCACAACTTGTTGTAGTGAGCTTTATACAATAAAACTCTATAATTTAAATGATTAATTAATACCGTTAGAAGGGTTGTCCACGTATCGAGTAATATATCACGTGCAACCCAGCTCCATGGCTCTTCTTCCAAATCTTTGGTCATAAGATCTCTAATAACTTCACACATTAAGGCAGATAACAGACTGAGTGTGCCAAAAGGCCTGAACATCAAACAGGTTCACAAAAAATGAATATTTGTAGACTTCAATAAAAAGTTATTGATCCATTATAGTGCTACTGGTGTACAGTGTAACTACAGTTAGGTAACACATTTTACTAACCTTATGTGTTTCAAGAGGTCATCAAAACTAACTGGGTTGGTAACAGAAGATATGGATAACAGTCCGCGGCAGCCATCAAGCAGCTCACTGAACAAAAAAGATTTATGTAGCAAAAACATTGAACAGAATATCAGTGACGGTATAACTTCCAAAGATATACAAGAGTGGCACTTTCGACCCACTTACCTATGAATAGATTCGAGTTATATATTAACAAAATATATATATTGAAATATTATAGGTTTTGTAATCGTGTTTGGTACACCAGGTATTTATAAGCAAAAATTAACGCTTTTATGAAAAAAAAGTAATCCAGGGACCAAACCCAAGCTGCCCGTTTGATCCATATCAAAAGATTATCCCTTTTGCCTGTGAGCCAACCTGCCCTACTCACCCAGTTTGCGACCTCTATCATACCTCTCACTTCTTCCGTTGTTAATTGCATTTGCAATAACATCAGGAGGATGAATCCACTGTATGATTCCAGATATCATTTGCAGAAGATGCTTCCCTTGTGAAACTCCAGCATCTATAATTGAAGAAAGTGAAATTTAAGTGAAACCATTTGAAGAAACCCCCAAACAAGATAAGTCCAGAAAAATAATAGAAGCCAACATGAGCAACTTCTTCCACATAATTAAAAGAAGGGATGATTACCAGATGGAAATACAGTTCCAGTGAGTGAGCAAAACTGTATTATGAGTTTTCGAGCAGAAACCGCAAGAGGACAATCAATCCAATAGCCCTTACATGAAAACTTATCTCTCAGTGCACCATACAACCCCAAAAGCCATCCTATGTGACCACTTGTGATCAAAACATCACGCCATATCGCGCCAGGCTTCAAAAAACAAAACAAACTGGTCAGATCCTTAATCAATTCGTCAAAACTAACTAAAACGGTAAAACCAGATGACTTCATCAAAATCAAGAAAGCAAAAAACTAGTCAGAACCTTAATCAATTAGTCAACAATTTTGGTGATATAAGGGACATGGTAGTAACTGACAAAAGAAAATAAGAAACACAGACTGAACTCAACTTTCAGTCTTTCACATAAAGGATAGTAAGTACTCCTATTTATCAAAAAGTTAATTGTATTAAATGCCATATATACTTTGGATGAAGTTCATTATCATCGCTAAATTTTCAAGATTGGCATACAAAGCATTGAATTGAATGTTAAAGATAACTTAAAGTGATTGAAACGAGGTTGCATAAGCCTAAGCCTGCGCACAAGGTTGTAGAACTCGGGGATCGGGATCGGATCGGCGAGGTGGGGAGACGGGAGATTTTGAAAAATCGGGGAGATATCGGATTGGGTGAATAGTGAATAATAATAATAATTTATGGAAATATATGTAATAAAAGTTTAAAAATATATTAAAAACTCATAAATCTTGAACTTTTGTATAACTTTTTTAAAAAATTGACAAATATAAATAGATATAAATATAAATATATGATATATTCTGAGAATATAGATATTAAAAAAAAAAAAAACTTTTGTTGACTTTGACCCGATCCAACCCGATATTTGACCGATATTCCGAGATTTGACCCGATCCAACGATTTTTCCAACGTTGACCAGCGTTGACCCGAGATATGACCCGATCCTAGCATCTCGTCTCCTTGACTGGCCGATCCCGATCCGATATCTCGGCCGATACGGCCGAGATTTACAACACTGCCTGCGCATTACGTTGGAATAAAACTACTATATATATTTCACTCTTATGTGTTTCTTTGTGTCGAGTTATAAAAGTAGGTTAGTTTGATCATATATAATCACAATAAATGTAAAAGAAAATCAACAAGATTTATATTTTAGCATTGACAACTATAAGACTTTCAAAATTAAATAGTTTATGTGCAAATATTGGTGTTTCATTTCACTAAAGACAGGGGAATAAATTGTTTGTGCATGTTTCATTTTAATTTAGAGGGGCTGTTTATAGAAATAAATAGTATAATTGTTTGAGCATGACATGTTAAGCTCAATCACAAAAGGGGTTTAGCCACGAAAATCATCAAAATCTCCTCAAATTAAGAGTGCAAACCTACTAAGTTCTTAACGAACCTAAGGTGAATGATGATTTTCCCAAAGAAATGTTTCAATCTTTGAAGGATATGAAATATGAGTATTTTTGTGTTATGAATGATTGATGAATGATTGAATGTAAGTGAATGTTTATGAAGATGAATTGTGTTCTCTGACAAGTATTGATTGGTAGTATATATAGGCCTAAATTTAGGGCTGTAAACGAATTGAACAGTTCATGAACCGTTCGGCGGGAAGTTCGTTCGTTTAGTTAAATGAACGAACATGAACACAAAAATCTGTTTGTATAGTTAAATGAACGAACATGAACAAAGCTCTCGTTCGTTCATTTATGTTCATGAACCGTTCGATAATCTAATCTGTTCGTGAACGTTCGTTCGTTTATGTTCGTGAACCGTTGTTCATCAACAATAGTTCGTTTATGTTCGTGAACATTCGCTCATTTATGTTCGTGACATTCGTTCATGAACACAAATGAACGAACATGAACACAAAAATCTGTTTTTAGTTAAATGAACGAACATGAACACAAAAATCTGTTTTTAGTTAAATGAACGAACATGAACACAAAAATCTGTTTGTATAGTTAAATGAACGAACATGAACAAAGCTCTCGTTCGTTCATTTATGTTCATGAACCGTTCGATAATCTGTTCGTGAACGTTCGTTCGTTTATGTTCGTGAACCTTGATCAATAGTTCGTTTATGTTCGTGAACATTCGTTCATTTACGTTTGTTTATGTTCGTTCATTAGTGTTCGTTCGTTTATGTTCGTGAACATTCGTTCATGAACACAAATGAACGAACATGAACAAGCCATTATGTTCGTTTATCCGTTCGTAAACACAACATTGTGTTCGTGAACCGTTCGTTAAGTTAAACGAACAAACATGAACAAGGTCCCGTTCGTGTTCGTTCGGTTCGTTTACAGCCCTACCTAAATTAGGGCAACCTCGTATTTTGGGCCGTATCAGTTATGGGCTTTGGCCCTAAAACCCAAAAGTACAATACGAGGTATAAGAATGATTCACTCCTTGGCTTCCCAAACTTTAGTGAAGATTATCCTCACTGAGGAGAGTCTTCCTGAGGAGAGCCTTGCTGGGAGAGCCTTCCTAAAGAGAGCCTCACTGAGGAGAGCCTTGCTTGGGAAAGCCTTGCTAGCCTTACTTCCTTAAGGCTCGACACTCTCATTCCTTTCATATCTAAGCTTTGCCCTATTTACCTGGGACCCACTTTGAGTCTCGCAAGGGGTCTTCCGTCCGGGGCCTACCTGAGCCTCTCCAACACCTCGCTATTCTCTCTCCTAGAATTCGCTGAGTAAGAGCCTCGACAGGGAGCACTTCGGCAAGGGCCCACTCCCTTGCTTTTACTTTGACAAACTTGTCTCTCCTTTCTAAGCTTCGACAATACTATATATATATATAGTTGCACTATATATATATAGGGGTGGGATAAATTGAGTCCAGCTTAATTTGAGTCCAAAAAGGGTCCATGTAACTTACACATGTGTAAGTCGTGGTGGCGGTGGTCGCCGTCGCCGAAAAATCATGGTGGTGGTCGGAGATGATGGTGGTGGTGGTAGGAGGTGGTTGGAATTTAAGGAGATGGAAGAAAATCAATGGACTCAAATTGGACTCAAAATAAGCTGGACTCATTTTATCTTTTCCCTATATATATATATATATATATATATATATATTAGTTACTTATCCATGCGATCTGAACTTTGTCTAAGCTTCTCTCTTTCTTGTCTTACCTTTACTTTCTCTTGCCAAGGCTCAACACTTTCTTTTGTCTAGCCTTAAGCTTTCCTGGGTCCCACTCCAAGGTTTGGAAGCCTTACCTTCCTTACTTGTCTAGCCTTAAGCTTTCTTGGGTCCCACTCCAAGGTTTGGAAGCCTTACCTTCCTTACTTGTCTAGCCTTAAGCTTTCTTGGGTCCCAATCCAAGGTTTGGAAGCCTTACCTTCCTTACTTGTCTTTTCCTAAGGTTAGATGAAGGCTCTCCTGGGGCCCACTTCCATCCTTAACACTCTTTGTCGTTTCCTAAGGCTAGAAGACGGCTCTTCTGGGGCCCACTTCCAACCTTGACACTCTTTGTCTTTTCCTAAGGTTAGATGAAGGCTCTCCTGGGGCCCACTTCCAGCCTTAACACTCTTTGTCTTTTCCTAAGGCTAGATGAAGGCTCTCCTGGGGCCCACTTCCAACCTTGACACTCTTTGTCTTTTCCTAAGGTTAGATGAAGGCTCTCCTGGGGCCCACTTCCAGCCTTAACACTCTTTGTCTTTTCCTAAGGCTAGATGAAGGCTCTCCTGGGGCCCACTTCCAACCTTGACACTTTTGTCTTTTCCTAAGATTAGATGAAGGCTCTCCTGGGGCCCACTTCCATCCTTAACACTCTTTGTCTTTTCCTAAGGCTAGATGAAGGCTCTACTGGGGCCCACTTCCAACCTTGACACTCTTTGTCTTTTCCTAAGGTTAGATGAAGGCTCTCCTGGGGCCCACTTCCAGCCTTGACACTCTTTGTCTTTTCCTAAGGCTAGATGAAGGCTCTCCTGGGGCCACTTCCAGCCTTAACACTCTTTGTCTTTTCCTAAGGCTAGATGAAGGCTCTCCTGGGGCCCACTTCCAACCTTGACACTCTTTGTCTTTTCCTAAGGTTCGATGAAGGCTCTCCTGGGGCCCACTTCCAGCCTTAACACTCTTTGTCTTTTCTTAAGGCTAGATGAAGGCTCTTCTGGGGCCCACTTCCAACCTTGACACTCTTTGTCTTTTCCTAAGGTTAGATGAAGGCTCTCCTGGGGCCCACTTCCAGCCTTAACACTCTTTGTCTTTTCCTAAGGCTAGATGAAGGCTCTCCTGGGGCCCACTTCCAACCTTGACACTCTTTGTCTTTTCCTAAGGTTAGATGAAGGCTCTCCTGGGGCCCACTTCCAGCCTTGACACTCTTTGTCTTTTCCTAAGGCTAGATGAAGGCTCTCTGGGGCCCACTTCCAGCCTTGACACTCTTTGTCTTTTCCTAAGGCTAGATGAAGGCTCTCCTAGGGCCCACTTCCAACCTTGACACTCTTTGTCTTTTCCTAAGGCTCTCCAAGACTTCTTTGTCTTATCTTAGCCTTTCCAAGGTTTTTCCACCTTAAGCCTTTCCAAGGTTTTTCCACCTTAAGCCTTGCCAAAGTCTTTCCATCTTAAGGCTGGTCAAGGTCTTTCCATCTTAAGGCTGGCCAAGGTTTGACCGAGCCTTCCTTTGCCAAGTTTTCTATAAATATATATTTATTTGTATATATTTATTTATTTTTATTATATCCGAGACATAAAAATTTGGTTAGCTTAGTTCGAGTGTGGGTGTAAATCGGACCACACCTCATTAATAATCGAAGGATTGTTATCTAAAAATAACCAAGTCTGTCAAAGACATAATAATAATAATAGAGGTAACATATGATGTTTTTAAAAAGTAAAATAAATAAAGTATCACACAAAACAGAAGAAACTAAAATAATGAGCTTTTGCTATTTCTTATAAAAGAAAAAGTAAATTACCCTTTTTCAGTATCCATTCCAACAAAACCTTCAAATTTAATATGTAAGGATGATGGTCCCATCCTTTTGATTATAAAACAGCTTTAGCTATAGACTTTCAGTAAAAATAGTTCAAAACTGTATTAACTACACACACTCACAAAAACATACAAATAATTATGTATACATATATAGCTGGTCCATTTGAGCACCACAAAACACATAAGAACAAAACAACAAATCTGAGCCTTTGGATCAAAAAATGAAGTGCCCAGATAAAGTCTAATCACATGTGAATTAGAAGATAATTACATGATTGAAATGTTTTGTTTTATTTTCAAGTTTTTGGTGTTTCTCAAATGAAACTGAGTTTACCTTGTAGGATAAAAAAGGAACAGTTTCAATCATATCATTGAATTGTGAAAACAGATTAAAGAGTTAATTACACTTTTGGTCCCTGTCGAGGGTTAAAAATTACCGTTTTCATCCTTACCTTTCATATATTACCGTTTTGGTCCAAAAAACTTTGATCCGTCAACGCTTTTAGTCCAATTCTCGAAACGGACGTTAAATGTCCATCACGTGATCTGCACATGATGGGTATTTTAGTCATTCCATAACACAAGGACCAAAAGTGTAAGTGCTTTTCTTTTTGGACCAAAAGTGTAATTAACTGTATCTAGTATTAATATTTGCTACCTAACTATCATTTCAATACTTTTCAATACTTTCATATAGTCAGAACTTATGAAAAGTTGAAAACTCTGCAAACAAAACGATCCTACTTTACTAAATATTCGATCATACCCATCATGTATGTATCGATAAACCTATAGATACAGAAACTTGATCAGAATTAAAAACCCCAACCCATCATTATTCGCTGCCATGGCCACCCCCTGGTGGCCGGAAGCCACCCCAATAGCAGCGGCCGGTGGTGGATTAGAGGCGGCAGGCGGCGGCTTGGGTTTTTTCCAATGGTTTCGGCCGATTTCAATGGGGAAATCGAATCGGTGGGATCTGATTGAAAGGAATCAGCAACAACAGATGAAGATGAAGAAGATCTAAAAAGATATTCGCTGCCATAGCCAACAAAAGAAGTTCACGGCGGCCGGAAAATTGAATGGTGGTGGTTAGGGCACTTCGATTCAGATTGATACTGATGATATCTCTTGGCATCAAGATCGAAGATGGATCCCTTTTGGATATTTTGTCAAACAATATTATTATTATTTATTTTATTATTAATTTAAGTTTTGTTTTTTTTTCCTGGAGAATATAGAAAAGAGGGCAACCAAAATAGTTTATTCGAATGATTTGGTTTGAACTTTGACCCATTATTGGATAGTTAAATTTTGAAAGGAAGTGGGGGAGCAATCAAGCATCGTCAACAACTCATTCTTTGTTTTTTTTTAAAGCAATTGAGCAATGTTGATAATTGTAGATGGTGAGTTTTTATTTTATTGTTGATGATGCTTGAACATCTGGAAAAAAATTTGATTATGTGTATGTATGTATATGTGGATTTGTATATATTATTAGTTAAAAAAGAAGTTTATTATTAAAAAAGTTCATTACACTTTTAGTCCTTGTGATAGCAAAAAGACTAAAATACCCATCATGTGCAGGTCACGTGATGGGCAATTTAACGCCCGTTTGAAATTTGGACCAAAACCGTTGACGGAGCAAACTTATTTGGACTAAAACGGTAATTTATGAAACCTAGGGATGAAAACGGTAATTTTTGACCCACGACAGGACGAAAATTGTAATTTACTCCAGATTAAAACACATTTACATAGACACGGATAATATAAAGGGGGGATGGGAATATAAGGCTGTTAGGTACCTAAGCTTAGGTGTGGAACACTCACATATTGTTTTTTTAATCCATAAAATTCATGGGGCCCAAGCATTTATTCATTAATCAAGAAATATTAAAAAATTTGTATGTGAGGGGTTCCACACCTAAGCTTAGGTGTCGGACAGCCTTATATTCACTTTTCCCTAATATAAAACCAACATTTATATGAATTATGCAAACAGTAAGGTGCACCTATATGCAGCTAACATTTTCTAACATGCACACATCATTTTCAAAACTTAACTCATGTAAAGGATAAAAGGATGATGTTCTCCTTCTTCAGGTAGTTGAGGAGGGTAAGTCTTTGACTAACATGACTAATATGTATGCGGCCAAACTGTTGGTTATTGTTGTCTACGGCCCAGCCCATTAAAAGGCTACTGAAAGTCAGAATTAAGGCTGCCGGCCTAAATTGATTGTGAAAGCAGAAGGCAGCAGGCCTTATTGCTTATTGCTGGCAGCAGGCCCCTTTAATCAATTAAGCCCAGCTTTAGGAAACTTGGAGACCAAGTTTAGTTAACCCTAATTGTAGCCTATATATACTCTTGTTTCTTGTACATGTATTGTGTGGAAAATCAATAGAAAACCTCTTTGCCCCCCGTGGATTAGTTCACACAGCTTAGTGTGAGATACCACGTTAAATCTCTCGTATCCTTTTTCTTGTTATATTCTGGTTCTTGTGTGTGTGCAGTTTTATTCCTAACACAAACTGGGGTATTGATATGAACCCATCCCATAATAGGCTCACATCATACCATAAGCTAGGTGTAGAACTCACTTCCAAAAGCTAGCTCAAAGGAGGAGGGGACACCTAGGCTTATAAACCACCAACCAATCCCATACTTGGCCGATGTGGGATCGTAACAGGTATCCTCGTGGCAGTTTCCTAGTTTCCTAACCCCTTCCCTGGCCACCCCCAAGATGTTACCTAATTAAAAACCTAAGACCTCTTATTAGGACATCAAGTCTCGTAACCACTAGGCCACCTCCCCTTGGCCCTTACCACAAGGCAACGTTGGTGGCGGTGAAATTTTAACTCAAGTTTACGGAAAAAGAAAAATAATTCCACCTCAGCATATGCAAGCATATGCAACCTGTGTAGTCAATTCGGCGGGATTTCGGTTTCGACCCTCCTCCGGAATTTCAGTCCAAATTTTGGTCCGCTATTATCAATGATATTTACCGATATCCCACCGCTATCATCAAAGTATCGGTCCAAATATCGGTGGGATATCGGTTTTCCAGGGTTTTTTTTGGGTCCAAACGTAAACACAACATAATATACACTAATTTTTGCAAGTAATAACACTAATCTATCAGATATTGACACTTAAGCTTGACTTTTGATATTTCTTTTATCAAGTGATTATTATTATTATATATATACACATATTGATAATGTTAAAATTACCAATATCCCACCGCAATAACCGATATCTAAAATATCAGTCCTTGACCGATATTTAATTTTAGGCCGGTATAACTACATAGAATGCAGCCACTTCTTCCAATAAATATGTACACCAAAGTGCTAATATGTGAAAGTTCAAACTTTTTCTGTGGATGATACAACTCCAATAACAATATAGGAATTTAACTGAAGAATAAAGTTTTTAAGCAATCAAGTCTTAATCAACTGTTCAACCAGTCTTATAAATGAGTCGGTTTGGGTCAACTTAAAACTCACCAGGTCAAATTAGTCACATAAGAACCGCCAAAAGGAAAACAGAGTGAACTGGTAAAACAAGTTGAAAGCTCTCAAATGTTGTTAAAAAATTAATGCTATTTAAATCATGCTCAAACCATTAACTTAATCATAGATAATATCTACATTTGAAGGAAAACCTTTTTCAGTCAGACCAAACCAGCTTGCTTTTGTCCAAACCCATTAAGACACGCCCCACCCATCTTAATACCTCTGGTTGGAAGTAAAAGAATCATTACCTGGACAAGCGAATAAGCTGAGTTACTGTCTTCTTTAGCAACATATGAAAAAACATCTAAGCTGTTTTTCACAGCCCTACCATTGTTACTGA
The DNA here is from genome assembly GCA_034093135.1 of Erigeron breviscapus. Lineage (NCBI taxonomy): Eukaryota > Viridiplantae > Streptophyta > Magnoliopsida > Asterales > Asteraceae > Erigeron > Erigeron breviscapus. The sequence goes on from CM067169.1 coordinate 61,110,728, forward strand.
AGTCCCAGTTAAGAACTTGGAGCATGAAACGAAGAGCCGTTGCACAAACTTTCGCCTCTAACACAGCTGTATCAGAATTTGTAATTTGATTTGTGACACTTTGTGCTGCCTCCACAGCCCAACAGTAAAAATTCTGTGAAATTAAGAACAAAAAAATAAGAAAGTGAGAAGCAAAGAGCAGAACTTTCTAGGCCCCAATCCTGTACCACCTCCCAACTTCTTTCCATTTAAAGTTTCATCTCTTTTACGAAATTCTAAACAAAACTAGAAGCGGAAAACGTCAATCCCCGGGCATCCCCCACTTCACAGTTAGCTCAGTCATATCTAAGAATGACTCGTTATGTAACGAGTAGAGGTGGCGACCACAAGCCTTTTGCTAATGAACAGGTAGATTTGGATTTTGTTTACACACCAACTAAATCAAGAAATGTAGTTAAAGGGGAACAGATCAAACGGATAACCTCTTTAATTACAATACTTACGTAATCATTATTAACACAATAGTTATTCAAAACTGAAGAACAAATATGTGCAGGTCAACCCAACCTGGCCCGTTCCAACAGATACAAAGATTGCCAGAGCTGCACATCTTGCCACCTCTAATAATGAGTACTGGAAGGGAATGGCTAAATAGAACAAAGAAAAACCTTCAGATATTCATGCTCAAGAGACTTTCGACATTGCTCATGGAACTCCCTGGGAAGGCTCAGAGCAGTAGAAGTAGATGGAGAAAATTCGGACACCTACACAATTATTTTGTATCTCAAAGTTATTCGTTTCAACAAATTTTAAACCATGATACAAATGAGGTTTTTGGTAACATCATGCAATACATACCAATGACTCAAGAAAATTAATTCCAGTGAACTGCACATCTAGTCCATGGATACCAATTATAGCCAGTTTTATCTGAAGAAAGTATGCAAGAATCAAGTAACAAGAAACACATGATTATGATAACCATGAAAAACAGAATTCTCAACGTCGAATAATTAGATTCTTAAATTATATAATGTAGGAAAGGTGTGCCTGAAATGAAAACTTCATGACATTATTGACAATAGTGCATTGTAAAGATTGATAAGGTTATTAAACAAATATGGATGTACTTCAAAAATTACCTCAGTGAAAAATCCATCTCTTTCTGCAGCAGTAAATTCTAGCCTACACTCAGGCCAGAAAAGAGTTTATTTTCTCTTAAGCGATTCATAATGAAATAAAATATGTGAAATAAAAACAAGAAATAAGTCAACCAACATTTTGAACTATGCCTCCTACTCAAGATTATAGATATTCTAGAAATGTTTAAAGAACTTACCAACCCCTTTTCATCAATTGAGCCGCAACAGATGAAATTTTTGAAAGAACGTATCCTTCAGGTGAAGTTGCATGCTTCATAACGTAGGACAAGCAAAAACTGCAGAAGGTAAGAATATTAATTACTTCAGTAGGATATGAATTACAGAGTTCATAAATTTACTTGAACACTACGGCCTACATATAATAGGCTTCGTCATAAAACTTTCAAATCTTAATGGCTGAAATGAAGTATAAAATCCAAAATATCTTCAACAGAAGGTACATAAGTTAAAATTCTTAAAACTCTTGGCAGACTTGAGGAGATCAAAATGTTAGCCTTGAGGCTCTGCAGGTGGCATGAGGTTATAAAAAGTTCAACAGAAGACTCTCGTTGTTTAATTAAAATACATCTAGTATTTTCTAAATATTCATAGTCAATTAAGTCAAACTAGTAGAGTTCGTTAAACGATTGCTACCGTATTTCAAGCCATCGAAATCATTCTTATATTCATTGAATGTCCAAGGCATCTTCACCCATCATTTTATTTTTATATAACAGCAGAAAATCTTTTCAAATTCTCAAATCTAAAGAAACACACACACAATGCAAAAAAGTAAACTTTGACAACTAATACCAACCGGCGATACTTAAAAATATGTCACACTGAAATTTAATACTGACGGAGACTGCAAAGTTGTAAAAGTACCCAATCAAGCCTTTTTTCTCATCGGCTGAAAGAAATGACCATTCTCGTATTGCTGCAGCTCGAATTGCGGTGGCTGCCTGAAATCTTGCATTTGGCATTTGAGAATTTTCTGGAAACAGTGAAGAAACTAATGATATGAAGGGAAAAAAATACTCTGAAAAGATGGCTCTTCTTTGATAATTTAACCAATAGTGATTGCAAGCTCTCTTAATTGATTTGATCTCACTGACATTTATAATGTAGGTAGCCAATTAGAATTTAAAACTTTCTGACAACATATACCTTTTGACATCTTTTTGTATCTGAAATTTATCCAGCAATTCCCTTAAACAAACTGCACCAGGCACTAAAAGAAGTTTCTTTTACTGGGAAGGTTGAATTCCATTGTTGGTAGACAATATATGATATTGTTTGTTTAAAGTATAACTTTTAAAGTTTCTTTTGGTTAACAAAAAGAGAAACATTTTTAGTAATCGACTGAGTAGTCATATAAAGCTTCGCTTTCACTCACCTTTTTTGTGCAAGGACATCAGTGTCTAAAACATATGGTTATCAAAAGTTTTATTTAATTTAAAATTTAATTATTGAAATTAGTTATCAGTATTATAGAATGAAAAACAAAATAATAAATTGAAAAGTGAGAGAATAGAGAAATATGCAAAATGATTCCTTTTTGTCAGACTATTTAGAGAAATATGCAAAATTATGCAAAATGATTCCTTGCTCAGATTTGGAAAAAGTTTGTTACATAAGATAACACTACATTATAACTTTCACTTACCAATAATAAACTGACATGCCTGGTATGGTCGAGAGGATTGGCATAGGGATAAAATAGTTGCTTCAGCAGCCGCAGGATTTACATTAATCTGTATAATATAGACAATTGAAAACGAGAGAATATTTTCAGTATAAGCATGCTTCCACCTCGTGGAGACTCCAAATAAATAATAATCACACAAAGCATGTACAATCTTACTCCAAAAATGAGATAAACGTGGAACAAGAAACACGTCTATCTAGTAGGAATCCTACTGTAGGATATACAGCTGTCACCTGGGTTTAAAGTTTATAATCAATCAAGTAAAAAGGGATGGTTCATTGATCCACTTTGTGAACTTATGCATTATATACTAGAAGTACTTAAGAAGACAGCTATACCACCTACTTGCTAAGCATAGCATGACAGCTTATATAGTGATCTACATCATTGGTGCACCTATTAGGTCCTCATTCCTCATATAATGGATTTATCTTTTTAGTATTAATTTACACTGTACAAATTTAACATTAATATTACTTTTGAGCATTTCCTGAAAATTGTTGTTCCAAACATGCATATTTTTGGATCTTCCACCGGCTACATAGAATCCATAGAAAGAGTAGAGAACAAAACTAAAGTAAACCCATATCTATAATGTTACATCATTTTGCTTTTATCATGAACGATATGGTAATGGGAGGTAATTAACACACAGAAAGAGAGTGATGCACATAAAATGCATATCATCAAAACGTTGTAAGTTATGTATATGCATCACTCTTTTTCATCTGCCCAAATAATCTACGTATCAGTACTTCTATACTATTACATAAAGCATTACCCACCCACAAGTTTTTTAAAGGGCATATATAACAATCTACAACTACCTAATAATTACACAAATTGTTTTAACTGATGAGTCACCCCAATACCACTAGGCCAACGACCCTTTAATTTACCCACCACCATTTAAGATTGAAGGGATCCATTAACAATGCGCCACACTACCCTCTCCTTCTACACAATAAGAATGCGACCCATCTCCCTCTCTAAGGGCACATGGTGTAGTCCGTGCACACCAAAAAAGTTGCCACATCAACACCACAATGAACCACTTTTTACCCAGTGTAAACCATACTGATATTTACTAACACTGATACTACAGTGGTGGTGGTGGTGGTGATGTGGTTCCACACTAGATCCCCGGCATGGTTTGGTCCTCACACTGAGTACCCTTACACACCACCACCAAAAACCGTCAAAATAATTCAAGAAATCGCCATTAACTACGCACCCTGCCACAATGTATGTATATCACGCAAGTTTGAATTACTATGACCATCATGCGAATTACATCTTTAGGATTTTTTTTATTCACCTAACGCCACGATTTTGAGAAAAAATCACACTTAAATCATACATTCACTTTGCAACAAAACATTCAAAAAAAAATGCGGAATACTTGTAATAACAATTAAAAAAAGCAAAAAAACAAAAAAAGACCTGAATAGAACTGCAAGCCATTTCGATAGCTTGCATAGTTGCTTGAAGCTGCTGAACCAATTCACTGTTTCCATTCATCTTTTTCTTTCTCTCAATTCAAAGTTAAACATCAATCAATCAATCACACATGATAATATATATAATAATATATATAGATATAAAATATACATACAGAAACAAATACACATAAAAATGAAAGTAATTTTGCGGGATTGAATATATATTCCGTTACCGGAAATGCAGTTCAATGATTGAGTAGAAAATATAAATAAATGTAAAATAAAGAGTAAAAAAATAAATAAATATATAAATCGTACAAGTAAATTAAAAAAATAATAATAATAACATACCGATTGCTATGATGATGATGATGATGATTGAGAGTGAGAAATAAGTTAGAATTTGAAGAAGAAGAAGAAAGGGGTTAAGAAGACAGCGATGTCGAGGTTTTTCCAATTTATTTACACTCGCAAAAAGAAAAAAACAAAGGGGGTAATTTGAGTTAATCTCAATGTTTTTATTTTGAGTTAATTTCAATATTTCTAGTTTGTCCATTTCATCAAAAGAGGTCCTTTTCGAGAAAAGTCCTTATTTCGATAATTGTTTAGCAATATTGGTCCAACATTTCCAAGTTTCTAACTCCACATAAACTTAAACCGATGGATATTAAACTCTCAAGCGTACGTGGAATTATTGATATGATTTAACGAATATAATAAACTCGGGTGTATGAAATCAGGTTTAAATTCTTGATATTGGAACGTCCTTGAGCTTTAGCTCAATGGTTGAAAGACCATCCCCTTGCATGAGGTCTTGTGTTCAAGCCTTGGGGAGGACATAAGAATTAAGTCCCTTTATGAGGGCTTGACTTGGGTATACCCAGGTTCAAGTCTGAGGGGGCAGGGTTTACCCCTATTAATCGTCGTGCCTTCGGGCGGATTAGTAGGGGGTTTTCCCCCATCGGATATTTGAAATAGGCATTTCTACTTCGGGTGAGCTCTCTAGCGCGAACCCGGTTAAGACAACGTATGCTAGACCTCCCGCTGTCGAATCGCGACACGAAGTTTCCAGCGAAATTCACCTTTCAAAAAAAAAATCTTGATATTGGAAAAATAAACAAACATTATCTTAATTAGAACGTCAATTGTTTGTCGTTGTATAGTAATACGGCTAATTAAAAGTGTTTTCTTATGATAAAAATATATATATGCATGGTCACTTTTTTTTCTAGATGTTTAATGTATGCTTTTATGATTCTTTTAATAATATTAAGTCCTAAAATATCATCAAACTTTATAATTTGTACATAGTTTGAATTGGAATATATTTTTTTAAGGAAAAATTAAAATACCTAGCAAAAATAATGAAAATACCTAGCAAGTCAGCTAATTAATTGTTATAAAGAATTAAAAACTGAGATAATATTAAGAACATCTCACATCTATAATATAACTAAAAGAGGATGTTGGGGGTACATTTAGCACCCCTAATCCCCTCCTAGAGCTTAATCCTCCCTCCTTATTAATCTTCTAATTTTTAATATTTATTTAATAGTTATATTTATTAACACCTTTAATATTAGGGATAATGACATGTGGATGTAGTGAACTATGACAAAATGTCTATGTTATGTATTGATCTAGTCGGGGGTCTATGTTATGTAACGAACTTCCAAAAACGTCCTAATGATGCATGTTACCGGCTAATCTACAGGTTACCGGTCACCAAATGTATTTCCCTTTATTTTTATATTATTACTTGTGACTTGAGCTATATATTATATATATATATATATATTCTATATAAGTAAAATTTTGAGGTTAAAAAGTGATACACCACCTCTCGTACATATAGTACCGGAATCTGCCGCCGACTCCAACATATTTTTCCGGTGAATCTGATCTTTTTAACACACACCCCTTAAACCCTCCTTTAAGTGATAGAATATATATTTCTATATATTATATATATATATTCTATATAAGTAAAATTTTGAGGTTAAAAAGTGATACACCACCTCTCGTACATATAGTACCGGAATCTGCCGCCGACTCCAACATATTTTTCCGGTGAATCTGATCTTTTTAACACAACACCCCTTAACTCAATTTATCTCACCCCTATATATATAATGTATATATATATATATATATATATATATATATATATATTCTATATAAGTAAAATTTTGAGGTTAAAAAGTGATACACCACCTCTCGTACATATAGTACCGGAATCTGCCGCCGACTCCAACATATTTTTCCGGTGAATCTGATCTTTTTAACACACACCCCTTAAACCCTCCTTTAAGTGATAGAATATATATTTCTATCAGATTCCGGTGACTTCTTCAGATCTCCAGCCGACTCTGCCGCCACCTACGTCCCCATTTTTCCGACTAACCCTATCACATTCATATACCCAAAAAATCAACGATCTCAAAACTTAAAATCGCATTCTCAACCAATCACTCAAAATTACACAAACAGTGGTTGTTTCGAAGTCAGAAGTTGCTGATAACAACGGCGACATTGGTAATGGTATCGGATGGAAGGTCAAAAACTGAACCCAATCTCTTTCTTTTGCAAAATCAGCCCGTTTATTCATCATGTCTGATAAGCTGACATCATCATCTTGTGGGTTTATGTTTTCCGGCCAAATCCGCCATTCCGGCCGGAAAAAAGTTGAATGGGTACTACACACCTGATCTATGATATATAGATAATAGATCTTTACACATTATTGAGTTGTCGATCTAATTGTATTGTATATTGTATTGTATATAGATAATTAGAGCAAATAGATCTAATTGTATTGTAATGGATCTTTTACTTCTCCTTCCATGGGTTTTGCAAAATCAGCCCGTTTTTTACATGGGTTTGTATTTATGTTTGATTTTAAATGGGTTTTGTATATTTGTGTTTGGTTTATATATACGGGTTCTAGTTTTTTAGTCTGTACATCAAGGTTTTGATTTTGGAAACTAATAATTTGTCGGAAAAGTGTCACCGGAATCTGGAAAAAGTCACCGGAATCTGGAAAGAGTCACCGGAATCTGAAGAAAGCAACCGGAAAACTGCAAAGATCACCAGAATCCGGACTTCTTCCAATGACCAGAAAGAAAATTTGTATATATATATATATATATATATATATATATATGTATGTATGTATATGTATATATATGATAATTGATAATTAAAAAAATCTGGGTCAAAGCTCCACGTCACGTAATATAAAATAAAGGGAAATAAATTGGTGACCTAACCTGTAGATTAGCAGGTAACATGCATCATTAGGACGTTTTTGGAAGTTAATTACATAACATAGACCTCCGACTAGATCAATACATAACATAGACATTTTGTCATAGTTCACTACATCCACAGGTCATTATCCCTTTATATTATTAATAAAAAAAAACTCCTAAAAATTATTATTATTTTATTATCTATATATATACAACCTAGGAAAAAACCCTCACATATTCTCACCAAAAAAAACCTACGACCAAACCAAAAAAAAAAAGTCGACTACCAAAAGGTTCGACCTCCTCCTATACCAGGTAACATGTTTTTAATTTTTAAAGATCATCACTTTTATGAAATTCAATATATTATGAACTTAAATTATTATTATCATTATTATTATTAGTATTGTAATTAAAAGTTGAAAAAAAGGTAAACTGGAATCAATATTTATATAGAGTTAATTTTCATATGTCTCCTTCTTTAGTTTTCGTATTGATTAAATTGTGATATTGGTCATAGGGATTTAATATACTTGAATTCTAATTTTTTAGCTTTTGATTAATATACTTTGAGACTACCCGTCCATTGGACGGGCCTGAACACTAGTGTGAAATATATAGCAAACGTATTGTCAGCAAATTGGAATCACTTCCATTTTTTTTAAGAAAACAACATATCATTATAAATAAATAAAAGTGCATGAATCTAATGACTTACGCAAGAAACAAAGAAAAAAAAGCAATGCAAAAGATGATTTATATCTTATCTTAACAGAAGGAGTTTGAAATACAAGTTCATTCATTTGCTAGAAATGCATTATCGACATGTGCATAGTTACTTTTCGAAACAAACAATGAAAAAGCAACCATCATATATTGTTGGCAACAAAAAAAAAAAAAAAAAAAAAAAAAAAAAAAAAAAAAAAAAAAAAAAAAAAAAAAAAAAAAAAAAAAAAAAAAAAAAAAAAAAAAAAAAAAAAAAAAAAAAAAAAAAAAAAAAAAAAAAAAAAAAAAAAAAAAAAAAAAAAAAAAAAAAAAAAAAAAAAAAAAAAAAAAAAAAAAAAAAAAAAAAAAAAAAAAAAAAAAAAAAAAAAAAAAAAAAAAAAAAAAAAAAAAAAAAAAAAAAAAAAAAAAAAAAAAAAAAAAAAAAAAAAAAAAAAAAAAAAAAAAAAAAAAAAAAAAAAAAAAAAAAAAAAAAAAAAAAAAAAAAAAAAAAAAAAAAAAAAAAAAAAAAAAAAAAAAAAAAAAAAAAAAAAAAAAAAAAAAAAAAAAAAAAAAAAAAAAAAAAAAAAAAAAAAAAAAAAAAAAAAAAAAAAAAAAAAAAAAAAAAAAAAAAAAAAAAAAAAAAAAAAAAAAAAAAAAAAAAAAAAAAAAAAAAAAAAAAAAAAAAAAAAAAAAAAAAAAAAAAAAAAAAAAAAAAAAAAAAAAAAAAAATTAAAATTAATAGTTAAATTCATGAGAAAAAAAAAAGAAAAGATGGAAAGTTGATTCCATTCTCACCATTCTTCACCATTTTGGGAGGAATCATGAGAATGGAAATGATTCCCCCTTCTACCTCTTCATTTCCATTCTCTTATGTAACCAAACAAAGGAAGTGATTCTCATTTCATTTCCACTCTTTCGTGTTTGGTTGGATGGAATGGAAATGAAAGAAAGAGAATGAGAAACACTTCCCTTGTTTGGTTACACCGGAGAATGGAATCGAGAATGGAGAAGTAGGAATGGTTTCCATTCTTTCCATTCTTTACAAATGGTAGAGAATGAGTGGAAATAGAAAAAAAAATAAAAAATTGTTTGATCTATATTAGTTAATATTAATTGATAATTAAAATTTTATTTTTTTATATTTACTCTTTATTTATAACAAACAACAAAATCTATTTTCATTTCAAATACTCAGTCTTTTTCCTATTATTTCCATTCTGTGTTACATTTCTATTCTTACTGAACACTCTGTAATTGCATTACTTAAGACAAATAAATTCTCAACTTTAACACTATGTTTTTAAGTTGTAATTTAAAAAAAAAAGAATTAAAATGATAGGACAAGAAGAGAAAAGATACAATCATTCCAAATCATTCCAAATATGATAAAAAAAAATTCAAAACAAAAATAACTAAAGAATCTTTTCAAATCAATAATTTCATTTCTTTTCCACCATTAAAAAAAAGGGAATGACATGTGAAAAAATCAGGAGGCAAGATTAGAAAAAAGAATTAATGGATACCACATGTCACCTTCTTAATGTATTAGGAGTACTATTAGGCTATTTGGTTAGAAGGATTTATCATTTTCCTTATAAAAAAAACTTAAAAACTAAACTTACATAAAAATCACTTTGGTCTTTTTACCATTTCAACTGCCTCACATCCTCTATGTACCTCAAAAAATGCCCTACACCAAGATTTGGGATTCCTTTCAATCAAATATTTATAGGCAGAAGGATTAGCTACCTGGATTTCTTGCATAGCAGCCTCATACTGTGCCATATATGTGGACTTGGCAGCTTTCCAAAACAGGTTTCTGAACTCCACACCACTGTAAATCTTCCTGAAATTTTCATAAATGTGCCTAGCACATTGCCTGTGTTCTGCTCTAGGCATAATATCCTTCACAGCCTCAATTAAGCCCTGCATTGTTAATTAAGTCATTTGCAATATATATAAATGTAAGTGGGCAATCAAAAATGTAACAAATTATACATTACCTTGTGTTGGTCTGATATTAGAGTTAATTCTGCACCATCTGGGCAATCAAGATCATGACTCAACAACTGCAGAAACCATGTCCAGTTTTGTTTGTTTTCTACATTGACAATAGCCCAACAAATTGGGTATACTTGGTTGTTTCCATCCCTTCCAACTGCAGTTAACAACTCTCCACTTAATGGCTTCTTCAGAAAACATCCATCCAATGCCACAACCCTTCTACACCCAAACCTCCAACCCTGTTTCAACCCATAGAAACATGTGTAAAATCTGTCAAAGTATGTTTTACCATCAAGGTTGGTTGTAGTGCCTAATTGTACTGTGGAACCTGGATTTGTTTTCAAAATGGCTTGACCATATGAGTTTAGCATGCCATAATGCTCCTCTAAGGTTTTCTCATATTCTGTCAAGGCATATGTTCTGGCCCTTCTAGCCTGGTGATTTGAAATAGTACATTTGTACTTCTTCATAACCAAATTTTGAATTTCACACAACCTGATATCTGGTTGTGATCTAATCCTTTCAGCAAAATGTTTTCCTATCCACTTGTAGTTAACCAAAGAACCATACTTGAAGGTTTTGGCACAGGTGTGTTCATCAACCAAGGACAATATTTGGAAGGACTTCTCATTATTCATCCTGGCATAACATCTAAATTTGCACTTTTGTTGCTTAGCAGGGAACCTTAAATGCTTTCTTTGTTTACCTTTAGATGGGTCAGAGATCTTAGGGGGTCTAGTTCCACACCTAGCAATTAAACTGCTTTTACAAGATCTCTCAAACCATAAGGTGTATCCATTAGCAAGTGCATAATAGGATAAACATTCTCTCAATTGGTTATGGTCTGTATATAATTCACCCACCTGAGGTCTTCTCAATCTCCAATGTGTAGATGGATCATGAGTTGGGAACTTGGGCAATGATGGTTCTGGTGGTTTCAATGGGTCATTGGAAGTCTCCCCATCCTTTGATTTAAGGGCTGCAATTAGTTCATTTATGAAATTCTCATGCTCACTATGAACTGCTGTCTTAACATCTTCTTCATCCTCCTGACCTTGCCTATTACCACCAAGCTCAGGAAGTTGCCTAGGGGTTGGGATCTTGGCAATGGGGTTTCCTTTCCTAACTTCCCTCATTTCATCTTCCCATTCACTTAAATGGTCTAATGAGGCTACAGAATCCACATCAGAATCACTACTCTCATATGGTTCATCATCACTATCAAAAGGCTCCTCATTTGGTCCTTTACTACTCTCACCATGCTCTGTTTTAGACACAAACTCATCCCCACCCTCATTCTTATCATCAATCTCACCAACAGTTCTCTTTTCAACATACTTAGTTAAGTCTAATGAATAATAGTCAACAAACACATGAACATCATACTCTGAAGCAATAATATCATAAAATGCAGTCAAATCATCTTCATCCCTATATAATATATATATATATATATATATATAAACACATAATATATATATATATATATATATATATATATATATATATATATATATATATATATATATATATATATATATATATATATATATATATATATATATATATATATATATATATATATATATATATATATATATATATATATATATATATATATATATATATATATATATATATATATATATATATATATATATATATATATATATATATATATATATATATATATATATATATATATATATATATATATATATATATATATATATATATATATATATATATATATATATATATATATATATATATATATATATATATATATATATATATATATATATATATATATATATATATATATATATATATATATATATATATATATATATATATATATATATATATATATATATATATATATATATATATATATATATATATATATATATATATATATATATATATATATATATATATATATATATATATATATATATATATATATATATATATATATATATATATATATATATATATATATATATATATATATATATATATATATATATATATATATATATATATATATATATATATATATATATATATATATATATATATATATATATATATATATATATATATATATATATATATATATATATATATATATATATATATATATATATATATATATATATATATATATATATATATATATATATATATATATATATATATATATATATATATATATATATATATATATATATATATATATATATATATATATATATATATATATATATATATATATATATATATATATATATATATATATATATATATATATATATATATATATATATATATATATATATATATATATATATATATATATATATATATATATATATATATATATATATATATATATATATATATATATATATATATATATATATATATATATATATATATATATATATATATATATATATATATATATATATATATATATATATATATATATATATATATATATATATATATATATATATATATATATATATATATATATATATATATATATATATATATATATATATATATATATATATATATATATATATATATATATATATATATATATATATATATATATATATATATATATATATATATATATATATATATATATATATATATATATATATATATATATATATATATATATATATATATATATATATATATATATATATATATATATATATATATATATATATATATATATATATATATATATATATATATATATATATATATATATATATATATATATATATATATATATATATATATATATATATATATATATATATATATATATATATATATATATATATATATATATATATATATATATATATATATATATATATATATATATATATATATATATATATATATATATATATATATATATATATATATATATATATATATATATATATATATATATATATATATATATATATATATATATATATATATATATATATATATATATATATATATATATATATATATATATATATATATATATATATATATATATATAGAAATAAAGAAGAAATACATATATACAGATGGTGTGTATATATATATTTATATTTATATATAAATATCTGTAACACGTGTCCCGTTTTTTAATAAAAAAGAAATAAAAAATGCAAGTGGTAACCGGCTACTTGTTGTGTATCCGGTTGCTTGCGTTGAATAACCCAAAAAACGTAGTTGGTTACACTAAATAGCAAGTCGAGTAGTAGGGTACATTACATAGCCTTTTTGCCATAGTTGGTTACACTCCCATGCCTTTAACCCTCTAATCTCTAACTATATTAAAGGAGATTAGGTGATGACCTAAGAAAAGGCTTATGTGTCGGCCTTTAAGGTTATCCACATCATAAAAAACACATAATGGCTGATGTCATGTGTGTTTTTTTTTTACTTCCATGGGAAGATTTGATCCAATCTTCTTTAACACTCTTCTTTCTCTTTCTTTTTCTTTTTCCCAAAAAAAAACTCAAAAGTTACAGATCTTTTTTTTTTCACTCAACCTTTTTCTCTTTCAATCTTCTCTTTCTCTCTTCTCTTCTCGTCATCTTTCTTTTTGAGTCTTCTAATTATTTTTCTCTTATCATCACTATCTTAATTTTTAGCCCGAAAACCCTAATATTTTTTTGTTGGTTGTTACAGTCTCCGATCAGATCAACGATGGTAGCTCATCTCCGGTCAGATCCACGGCAGCGAAGGTCATCTCTGATCAACTTCTCTCATTCCTCACTTAATAACATGTTCTCCATCTGCTTTTAAGCTAACAAGGTAAAATTCATTTCAAACAAATTTTCATTGTTATTAATATTTATTCAGATCTTTGAAATTTTTTTGACAGTTATTGTATTTATTCTTTTGATTTTGATTCCGATCTATACAAAACAATGAACAAAAACTTTTTGTAAGTTTTTTTCTATTGGCTTCTTCATCTTATTCTTAGTCATCCATCTTCATCAATCTATCTTCATCAATTCTTAGTCATCCATCTTCATCAATCTATCTTCATCAATTTTTGTAGTTATAAAAATTGTTAGCTATTTATATTGTGGATGTGGTGGTTTTGTTGGAAGAGATATTTGGGTTGCCTGGTATTGAAGACTTGGTGGTTTTAATTATCAATTTTTGTATTTGTTATGTGTTTTGTTTTTCAGGCTCGGGTTCTTTGACTCGATGATGACATGAGCGAACCAGATTCTGAAATGGCTGATCCAAATGAAAAATTTTTGGATGTAATGAGCCTGCCAAGAACCATATATGGTGAGTTTTTTTTTTAACTTCAATTCTTTAAATTGTTTCTGGAGTCGTGACTGGTCAATTGGAGTCTGGAGACAGGTATAAAAATATCACAATTATATTATTAGATGTTAAATGAGAAATCAATGTCAAATTAGTTTATCATATTTTCATATGATTAACAACTTGATTTAGAGTATTTATTATTCCATAGAGCTATTTAAAACTGGAGACTGGAGTCTGGAGACTGGACAGTGGAGTCTGGAGTCTGGAAAACTGGAGACTGGAGACTGGAAACTGGAGACTGGAGACTGGAGACTGGAGACTGGACAGTGGAGTCTGGAGTCTGGAAAACTGGAGACTGGAGCCTGGAAACTGGATCTGGAGACTGAAAACTGGAGGTGGAAACTGGACTGGAGACTGGAGCTGGAACTGGAACTGGAGCCTGGAGCCTGGAAACTGGAAACTGGAGACTGGAGACTGGAGACTGGACAGTGGAGTCTGGAGACTGGAAAACTGGAGACTGGAGACTGGAGCCTGGAAACTGGAACTGGAGACTGGACAGTGGAGTCTGGAGTCTGGAAAACTGGAGACTGGAGACTGGAGCCTGGAAACTGGATCTGGAGACTGAAAACTGGAGTGGAGTCTGGAACTGGAAAACTGGAGACTGGAGACTGGAGTCTGGAATCTGGAACTGGAGACTGGAGACTGGAGACTGGAGACTGGAGACTGGAGTCTGGAGACTGGAAACTGGAGTCTGGAGACTGGAGTCTGGAAACTGAAGACTGGAACTGGAGCCTGGAGCCTGGAAACTGGAAACTGGAGACTGGAGACTGGAGACTGGACAGTGGAGTCTGGAGACTGGAAAACTGGAGACTGGAGACTGGAGACTGGAGACTGGAGACTGGAGACTGGAGACTGGAGACTGGACAGTGGAGTCTGGAGTCTGGAAAACTGGAGACTGGAGACTGGAGCCTGGAAACTGGATCTGGAGACTGAACAGTGGAGTCTGGAGTCTGGAAAACTGGAGACTGGAGACTGGAGCCGGAACTGGAGACTGGAGACTGGAGACTGGAGACTGGAGACTGGAGACTGGAGACTGGAGACTGGAGACTGGAGACTGGAGACTGGAGACTGGAGACTGGAGCTGGAGACTGGAAAACTGGAGACTGGAGACTGGAGACTGGAGCCTGGAGCCTGGAAACTGGAAACTGGAGACTGGAGACTGGAGACTGGACAGTGGAGTCTGGAGACTGGAAAACTGGAGACTGGAGACTGGAGCCTGGAAACTGGAACTGGAGACTGAAAACTGGAGGATGGAGTCTGGACTGGAAAACTGGAGACTGGAGCCTGGAAACTGGAAAACTGGAGACTGGAGACTGGAGACTGGAGACTGGAGACTGGAGACTGGAGACTGGAGACTGGAGACTGGAGACTGGAGCCTGGAGAACTGGAAACTGGAGACTGGAGACTGGAGACTGGAGACTGGAGACTGGAGACTGGAGACTGGAGCTGGAACTGGAAACTGGAGACTGGAGCCTGGAGCCTGGAAACTGGAAACTGGAGACTGGAGACTGGAGACTGGACAGTGGAGTCTGGAGACTGGAAAACTGGAGACTGGAGACTGGAGCCTGGAAACTGGAACTGGAGACTGAAAACTGGAGGATGGAGACTGGAGACTGGAGACTGGAGACTGGAGTGGAGACTGGAGTCTGGAAACTGGAGTCTGGAGACTGGAGACTGGAGACTGGAGACTGGAGTCTGGAGACTGGAGACTGGAGACTGGAGACTGGAGACTGGAGTCTGGAACTGGAAACTGGAGTCTGGAAACTGGAGACTGGAGACTGGAGACTGGAGACTGGAGACTGGAGACTGGAGCCTGGAGACTGGAGACTGGAGCCTGGAGAACTGGAGACTGGAGACTGGAGACTGGAGACTGGAGACTGGAGACTGGAGTCTGGAGACTGGAAACTGGAGTCTGGAGACTGGAGACTGGAAACTGGAAAACTGGAGTCTGGAGCCTGGAGCCTGGAGCCTGGAAACTGGAAACTGGAGACTGGACAGTGGAGTCTGGAGTCTGGAAAACTGGAGACTGGAGACTGGAGCTGGAGACTGGAAACTGGAGACTGGAGACTGGAGACTGGAGACTGGACAGTGGAGTCTGGAGTCTGGAAAACTGGAGACTGGAGCCTGGAAACTGGATCTGGAGACTGAAAACTGGAGGATGGAGACTGGAGACTGGAGACTGGAGTCTGGAGACTGGAGACTGGAGCCTGGAAACTGGAGACTGGAGACTGGAGACTGGAGCCTGGAGTCTGGAGCTGGAAACTGGAAAACTGGAGACTGGAGACTGGAGACTGGACAGTGGAGTCTGGAGTCTGGAACTGGAGACTGGAGACTGGAGCCTGGAAACTGGATCTGGAGACTGAAAACTGGAGGATCTTCACTGCATGATGCATCTGGACGATCCAACTGGATGATGCATCTGGAGGATCCAACTGGATGATACATCTGGAGGATACAACTGGATGATACATCTGGAGGATCCAACTGGATGATACATCTGGAGGATCCAACTGGATGATACATCTGGAGGATCCAACTGGATGATACATCTGGAGGATCCAACTGGATGATACATCTGGAGGATCCAACTGGATGATACATCTGGAGGATCCAACTGGATGATACATCTGGAGGATCCAACTGGATGATACATCTGGAGGATCCAACTGGATGATACATCTGGAGGATCCAACTGGATGATACATCTGGAGGATCCAACTGGATGATACATCTGGAGGATCCAACTGGATGATACATCTGGAGGATCCAACTGGATGATACATCTGGAGGATCCAACTGGATGATACATCTGGAGGATCCAACTGGATGATACATCTGGAGGATCCAACTGGATGATACATCTGGAGGATCCAACTGGATGATACATCTGGAGGATCCAACTGGATGATACATCTGGAGGATCCAACTGGATGATACATCTGGAGGATCCAACTGGATGATACATCTGGAGGATCCAACTGGATGATACATCTGGAGGATCCAACTGGATGATACATCTGGAGGATCCAACTGGATGATACATCTGGAGGATCCAACTGGATGATACATCTGGAGGATCCAACTGGATGATACATCTGGAGGATCCAACTGGATGATACATCTGGAGGATCCAACTGGATGATACATCTGGAGGATCCAACTGGATGATACATCTGGAGGATCCAACTGGATGATACATCTGGAGGATCCAACTGGATGATACATCTGGAGGATCCAACTGGATGATACATCTGGAGGATCCAACTGGATGATACATCTGGAGGATCCAACTGGATGATACATCTGGAGGATCCAACTGGATGATACATCTGGAGGATCCAACTGGATGATACATCTGGAGGATCCAACTGGATGATACATCTGGAGGATCCAACTGGATGATACATCTGGAGGATCCAACTGGATGATACATCTGGAGGATCCAACTGGATGATGCATCTGGACGATCCAACTGGATGATGCATCTGGAGGATCCAACTGGATGATACATCTGGAGGATACAACTGGAGCACTTTTTTTGGGGAAATGGTCCGGGGTCATTTCCGCATCAAAAGTATAATCAGCTTGAAATAAAATGCTTTTGTATCTTATTTAAACCATTTTAACATATACATCATTAATTGATTTGCTCAAATGGAAAGATTACATCTTTGATTCACTAAGTGTTTGTTTTTTAGTCCCATGAAGGGACAAAGTAGCTAGATTTTTCCACTCTATAAGTTTCTTCATTTTTAGTTGCTTAATGTGTTCTTGTCCAATTATTTTATATAGCAAGATATGGAATCAGACTGGAGAATCAAACATGCAACTCAACTTTATCATTTTTTATCATTAATATACGACATGATTTTTAAGTATTTGATTTCGTAGTTTATTATGCTTTATTATATTTGTAGATGACTATATAAATTGGGATTTGCATTTTATGCTTAGAATAGAAAATTCTAAAATAACCCATGGGTTTAGCATGAGACTTTTAACTTGATATTGAAAGTTGCTTAAAAAATGTATTCATAAGAACGACTAAACAAGTAAAGGTTTTCTCCGGGTTATTCAATGAGACATGTCTTTGACTTAGATATTTTTTGTCAATATAGAACTTTTTATTTGTCTTAATCAATATTTGACTTAATGCTAAAACATTTTTAAAAAATATTTTTTCATAACAAATTATTAATATTTTAAACATAACATCCCATGAATTGCCAAAAAGAAATCAAAAACAAAGACTAAATTGAATATTTAATATAACCAATACATGTAACTAATGAACTTGATTTTGTACGTCGTTAGATAAATATGTAACGTCAACAAAAAATTTAAACGGCCATCGATTGACCGTGTTTCTCACAAAAGTGTGGTGTCAAGCTTCTACATGGGCCACGATAGTGCAAATCAAGGGGTTAGTGACATCATCAATTGCTTAGGGGATAGTTAAGGCTTTGGTTGGGTTTTGATTCGGTTCTAACTACACAATTAACAGACAAATGTTGCAGACCAAGCAGGGGGAGCAGGCGGCGGGAGATGGCTTTGAGAAGTATCGCTGCAGCCAAATCTCCTTTCCGATGCATTCCAGGTCTGTAAATCTTCAATTGCACTTCTCAATAATTCATATTTGGGTTAAATTATCAATAATTCAAATTAAAGTTGTTTTCCATATAACAATTATAATCTGAAATCAAAAAGTAACAATTACAATTTCCAATAAAAAATCAGAAGCTTCAGTACTTACCTGCAAAAGATGGAAATCAAATCATCAAGTCAAACAAGAAAGTAATTTGGTGTTTCTTTCAAAGATAATCTTTAGAAACAAGCAAAGGGTGCACCAAGTTTGATTTTGTCTATAAATCTGATAATACAACCATAATCTCACCACATCTTCTCTTCCATATCTCATACTAATCTTAATATCTCACTAATCATGGCAAATGAAAATTTCAGTTTTGTTGAAGACCTTAGTGTGGCGAACGACTTTTGGAACATCAAGGCACGAATCATACGTAAATGGGAACAAACCTTCAAGGTTGACATGGTACTTCTGGATGAGAGGGTAAGGTTTCTGTTTTAATGTTTCTTGAAAATTTTCAGCGTGTAAAGGAATCCTGTTAATGAATCGTGTCAATGAATCGTGTTTGTTTTGTCAGGGCAAAAAAATCCAGGCTCAATGTAAGAACCAATTGTTGCCAGATTTTGGGCAATATCTTAAGGAAGATTCCACCATTGTTATCCGTAGGTTTGGTGTGGCAGAGCAAAGAGACAAGTATCGTGTGGTTCCCGTTTATAGGCGTCGACAGAGAGGACATACAGTCGAGAAGAATGGCATCCCACTTGACAATAGATTTGTTGTTCCTTATAATGCTTCCCTGCTTCGAAAGTACCAATGTCACATGAATGTAGAATGGTGCAACCAGTCAGGTGCCATCAAGTATTTATTTAAATATATAAACAAAGGCCCTGATAGAGTCACCGCTTTCGTATATCAAACAAATCATCAGAAAGATAAAGATGCTGTAGAACAACCAGTGGATGAGGTCAAGAATTACCTCGACTGCAGGTACAATCTTCTTTAAATAAACTTTATAAGTTTACAGAACTATGAACGTAGTTCATATAATTACAACTCCCTTTTTTGTGGCAGGTATGTTTCTGCTTGTGAGGCAGCTTGGAGGATTTATGGTTATGATATACATTATAGATGGCCTCCTGTTGAAATACTACCATTTCATGACAAAGATAAGCAGACTATTGTATATGACGAGAAAGCTAACCTATGTGATGTTGTCACTAATCCCACTGTCAAACAGTCAATGTTTATTAAGTGGATGGAAATGAACTCGGTTGATTCGTTTGCCAGAAGCTTGCTTTACGTAGAATTCCCAAGGCATTATGTTTGGATTCGTAAGGATAGGGAATGGGTAAGAAGAACGTATCCCGGTGGTAGTATTGGTAGAATTTCTTATGTTCCACCCTCACTTGGAGATGTTTACTATTTGAGGATGATATTGAATCACGTCAGAGGACCACAATCTTGGAAAGATTTAAAAACTGTCAATGGGCAGCCCTTTGAAACCTACAAAGAGGCATGTCAAGAAATGGGCCTTTTGAGTGATGATAAAGAATATGTTGAAGCAATTGAAGAAGCAAGCCTTTGGGCCACTGGTGCATTTTTGCGCCATTTCTTTGTCATGTTACTACTTTCTAATTCCATAACATCTCCAATTCAATTATGGTCCAAAACATGGAAGTTTCTAATTGAAGACATTCAGCAGAGACAACGGTCCATTCTGAATTGTCCAGGTAACAAATTATATTTGATAAAAACTATATTTTTCCTGGTATGTATAACACATTCTTTGATGCAATTTTAACAAACATGTAGCTTTTTTATAGGTTTGGTTCTTCAAGAAGATGAATTGAAAAACCTATGTCTATCAGATATTGAAGGTTTGTTAAAAAGTAATGGGAGTACAGTCAAAAACTTTCCAGATTTGCCATGCCCTGACGAAGAATATGTAACATGCTTGAACAATCAATTGATACGAAACGAACTTATGTATGATAAGGTAGCTTTACAAACTGAGCATGCGACTTATTTAAGTAGCTTAACCCAAGAACAGCATCATATTTATGATACTGTTATAAAGGCAGTTGACAAAAATGAGGGTGGCGTTTTTTTTGTATATGGATATGGGGGGACTGGGAAGACCTACCTTTGGAAAACACTGACAGCTGCTATACGTTGTCGAGGTGATATCGTGCTAAATGTTGCATCAAGTGGCATCGCATCACTCTTGCTAGACGGGGGCAGAACGGCACACTCAAGATTTATTATTCCAATACATATAGTGGAAAATTCGGTATGTTCCATCGACCCCCAAAGTGATCTTGCTGCTTTAATAAAGAAAACAAAACTAATTATTTGGGACGAGGCACCAATGATACACAAACACTGTTTTGAGGCTCTTGATAGAACTATGAGAGACATCTTACGTTCCAGTACGCAAAATAGTGAAAATATGGTGTTTGGGGGGAAGGTTGTCCTCTTTGGTGGCGACTTTAGGCAAATTTTACCTGTTATTCCCAAAGGGACCAGAAGCGACATCGTAAATGCAACTCTGAATTCTTCTTATCTATGGAATCATTGTCGTGTACTCAGATTAACCGTAAACATGAGGTTAAGAGTTGGAAGTCCCCAGTCTGATTTAAACGAGATAAAAATGTTTGCGGATTGGATTTTGAAGCTTGGTGATGGTCTTCTTGGCGAGGCAAATGATGGGGAGGTAGGCATCCCAATTCCTGCTGATTTACTTATTGACGACATTGAAGATCCGGTGAATTCTCTAATTATGTTTACATATCCTAATATGGATTCAAACTTGCATGATCCGCTTTATTTCCAACAGAGAGCCATACTTGCTCCAACCCACAATTTAGTCAATGCTATCAATGAAAAGTTACTTCAAATGATTCCAGGTTTATATCTCCTACTTTGTTTGTTTTTTAGAAAATTATATTATGTTCTACTAATATCCTTGGATTAGTTGATTTACTTATGTTTTTCCAAATATATTAATATTCCCAATTGTTTTTCAATTTTCTTCAAATAATTGTAGGCGAAGAAAAAATATATCTTAGTTCTGATAGTATATGTGAATCTGAACAACCTACCGAGTTTGATAGTGCATTATTTTCTACTGAGGTGTTAAACAGTATGCAACTATCCGGGTTACCTAACCATATATTAGTTTTGAAAGTTGGCACTCCAATCATGTTACTTAGGAACATTGATCAGTCAAATGGTTTATGCAATGGAACACGCCTGCAAGTCCTCAAACTTGGGAAACATGTCATTGAAGCAAAAGTCATCACCGGGACCAACGTTGGTCAATCTACTTTAATTTCAAGATTGAAGATGACACCATCAGACAAAAGAATTCCCGTTAGAATTTGTCGAAGGCAGTTTCCTATTGCTGTATGTTTTGCAATGACGATAAACAAAAGTCAAGGCCAGTCTCTTGATCGTGTAGGTTTGTATCTTCCTCGGCCAGTTTTCAGCCATGGTCAGTTGTATGTGGCCGTATCCCGGGTCAAAAGCAAGAAGGGCTTGAAGATCTTGATTACTGATAAAGATGGCAAGCTAGCGCCCAATACAACTAATGTTGTTTTTAAAGAAGTTTTGCAATACTTATGAATTGTATAAACAAGTTATCAGAGTAAGTTTTAATTTTTGTTTGTTATCACTAATAATGGACCTGGTTAATCTTTACTCTCTTTTGACATATGATTTTCTCTTTAATATAAAGCTCTGTGATAACAATTACACAATTAATATACCACTTAGTGGCAGCCCGGTCTTATGCATTACAAAAGAAACAACACAGAATTACGATAACTAAATACTTTAAAACATACCAAAGTTTTGTCACGTTAATACATCAAACGTCCTAAAAATACCTACCAAAGGGTTGTAGCTACAATTTTGATACCTAATCAACCCACCAACAAAAGAACAAGTTCCAGCAAATACAATGCCGATAGACAATACCAGAAATAGTACCAAGTATCACAGCAGACATGTTGAACATAATATTATCACATACAAACTTATGACCAAATGACACACATGTTGAACATTACCATGAGAAGTCCTTCAGCGCACATGAGATTTCATCAACTATTCATAGCATATGTCAAAATCAGCCACGTCTCCGTCACATTTGTCAATATTGAGTTGAAGCCTCATTTCACACTTCACATCATCCCCCACTCTCATTCCAATGTCTTCAACAACTTTTCGCCAGTTGACTTGCAGCACAACATGGGTGTAATCTCCTGGTCTTCGGCTGTCCAAACGGATAATCACTTTTCCAGCATACCAAGCATTCTGAAAATGAACCTTAGCCCAAGAGTACTTCTGAATTTGATGTTTTCGAACAAAGTTTTTGGGAATAGTCTACAATATAACAGGAATCATATTATATTTGGAAAATGCATACAAAAACACAAACCAATTTTTTTAGATATATAGTTAGAGATATATACACATTTATATTTCACTAATTACCAGGCAACGTGTTCTTAGGTTATGAGGACGAAGTTGCACCATGATCCACGAGTCAACCCCAATGCTGTGAGTATGATTACGAAACCTACAGCAGTGGTTGCTAATACTTCCAACAGTTGCTGCATTAATGGTAGTTACAACATGTGGTTCATTCTTTGGCTCCCCATCATGATTTGCAGGCTTGGGTTCATTAATCCAACTTTCAACATCGGGTTGAAGCTTTGGAAAAACACGCAACATAAATCCTACAGCAGGCTGCTCCTTTGGCGCCTCTTGATACAAAAATTCTACATAATCATTATCATCATCGCTTTCATCAGTTACTGGTGCTTTATTCAATGTCTTTTCATACTTTTTAAGCATGTGTTGATGAAGAAATTCGGCAAAATCTGAATCACCATCACTTTCAGAATCCGGTGAATCATAAGAAGTCAATACATCAATCACACCTATACGATTTGAATAAGTCAAAGATTAGTTAGAAAGTATTTTAAGTTACTTAACTGCACAAATATAAAGTATCTAATTTAATTTAAATAGACTTACTTTGCTGACCAACTTGAACACAAGCTCCATCCGTCTTGAATACATCTATAACAAAGCTTCCATCTACCACCTTGGATTTTGAAACTTTCATTGTCCTTCCTGGCATAAAATCATTATCGATGCAGAAATCAACCCAATTGGTGCCCTCAAACCCCACTGGTATTGGTCCACTCAACAATTCTCCATTGACTTGGAAATCACGAACATCATACCATACTTCAACAGTTGCACCTTGCACAGGCCCGATTACTTTGCAACTTTTTGCAGGTTCCCTATCACCATTACCATTCAACGACAGCAGCAATTTGTAAGGTAAAGTCTGCAACAAGAATTTAATCAAATGTTACTACAAATTCATCAAATACAATCTAAACTAATATTATTAATTTCATAAAAACGCACCTGTTTATGGAAAGTGTTTTGTGTGATATTCAGCAAACAACTATGTACATATGATTCCCCATCCGCTGCCACCCTGTACTCCAAATCTTGGAAATCATAAAATTGTACTTCAAACACATATTCTGGTTCAATTTGTCTGAAACATATCTTGTGAAAAGGTGGTTGGCAAGCAGCAGAGGCAAGAAATAATTTCCAGTTCTTTCCAACAACTTTGATTAGACCATTCCCATGGCGTTCTACCTCAAGACGAAATTTTCTGTTCGGATAATGGAATCAGACTGGAGAATCAAACTGGAGAAATGGAATCAGACTGGAGAATCAAACTGGAGAAATGGAATCAGACTGGAGAATCAAACTGGAGAAATGGAATCAGACTGGAGAATCAAACTGGAGAAATGGAATCAGACTGGAGAATCAAACTGGAGAAATGGAATCAAACTGGAGAAATGGAATCAAACTGGAGAAATGGAATCAGACTGGAGAATCAAACTGGAGAAATGGAATCAGACTGGAGAATCAAACTGGAGAAATGGAATCAGACTGGAGAATCAAACTGGAGAAATGGAATCAAACTGGAGAAATGGAATCAGACTGGAGAATCAAACTGGAGAAATGGAATCAGACTGGAGAATCAAACTGGAGAAATGGAATCAAACTGGAGAAATGGAATCAAACTGGAGAAATGGAATCAGACTGGAGAATCAAACTGGAGAAATGGAATCAAACTGGAGAAATGGAATCAGACTGGAGAATCAAACTGGAGAAATGGAATCAAACTGGAGAAATGGAATCAGACTGGAGAATCAAACTGGAGAAATGGAATCAGACTGGAGAATCAAACTGGAGAAATGGAATCAGACTGGAGAATCAAACTGGAGAAATGGAATCAAACTGGAGAAATGGAATCAAACTGGAGAAATGGAATCAGACTGGAGAATCAAACTGGAGAAATGGAATCAAACTGGAGAAATGGAATCGAACTGGAGAAATGGAATCAAACTGGAGAAATGGAATCAAACTGGAGAAATGGAATCAAACTGGAGAAATGGAATCAGACTGGAGAATCAAACTGGAGAAATGGAATCAGACTGGAGAATCAAACTGGAGAAATGGAATCAAACTGGAGAAATGGAATCAGACTGGAGAATCAAACTGGAGAAATGGAATCAGACTGGAGAATCAAACTGGAGAAATGGAATCAAACTGGAGAAATGGAATCAAACTGGAGAAATGGAATCAGACTGGAGAATCAAACTGGAGAAATGGAATCAAACTGGAGAAATGGAATCAAACTGGAGAAATGGAATCAGACTGGAGAATCAAACTGGAGAAATGGAATCAAACTGGAGAAATGGAATCAAACTGGAGAAATGGAATCAGACTGGAGAATCAAACTGGAGAAATGGAATCAGACTGGAGAATCAAACTGGAGAAATGGAATCAGACTGGAGAATCAAACTGGAGAAATGGAATCAGACTGGAGAATCAAACTGGAGAAATGGAATCAGACTGGAGAATCAAACTGGAGAAATGGAATCAGACTGGAGAATCAAACTGGAGAAATGGAATCAAACTGGAGAAATGGAATCAGACTGGAGAATCAAACTGGAGAAATGGAATCAAACTGGAGAAATGGAATCAAACTGGAGAAATGGAATCAAACTGGAGAAATGGAATCAAACTGGAGAAATGGAATCAAACTGGAGAAATGGAATCAGACTGGAGAATCAAACTGGAGAAATGGAATCAAACTGGAGAAATGGAATCAGACTGGAGAATCAAACTGGAGAAATGGAATCAGACTGGAGAATCAAACTGGAGAAATGGAATCAGACTGGAGAATCAAACTGGAGAAATGGAATCAAACTGGAGAAATGGAATCAAACTGGAGAAATGGAATCAAACTGGAGAAATGGAATCAGACTGGAGAATCAAACTGGAGAAATGGAATCAAACTGGAGAAATGGAATCAAACTGGAGAAATGGAATCAAACTGGAGAAATGGAATCAGACTGGAGAATCAAACTGGAGAAATGGAATCAAACTGGAGAAATGGAATCAAACTGGAGAAATGGAATCAGACTGGAGAATCAAACTGGAGAAATGGAATCAAACTGGAGAAATGGAATCAAACTGGAGAAATGGAATCAAACTGGAGAAATGGAATCAAACTGGAGAAATGGAATCAAACTGGAGAAATGGAATTAGGCTGGAGAATCAAACTGGAGAAATGGAATCAGACTGGAGAATCAAACTGGAGAAATGGAATCAAACTGGAGAAATGGAATCAAACTGGAGAAATGGAATCAAACTGGAGAAATGGAATCAGACTGGAGAATCAAACTGGAGAAATGGAATCAAACTGGAGAAATGGAATCAGACTGGAGAATCAAACTGGAGAAATGGAATCAAACTGGAGAAATGGAATCAGACTGGAGAATCAAACTGGAGAAATGGAATCAAACTGGAGAAATGGAATCAAACTGGAGAAATGGAATCAAACTGGAGAAATGGAATCAGACTGGAGAATCAAACTGGAGAAATGGAATCAAACTGGAGAAATGGAATCAGACTGGAGAATCAAACTGGAGAAATGGAATCAAACTGGAGAAATGGAATCAGGCTGGAGAATCAAACTGGAGAAATGGAATCAGACTGGAGAATCAAACTGGAGAAATGGAATCAAACTGGAGAAATGGAATCAGACTGGAGAATCAAACTGGAGAAATGGAATCAAACTGGAGAAATGGAATCAGACTGGAGAATCAAACTGGAGAAATGGAATCAAACTGGAGAAATGGAATCAAACTGGAGAAATGGAATCAAACTGGAGAAATGGAATCAAACTGGAGAAATGGAATCAGACTGGAGAATCAAACTGGAGAAATGGAATCAGACTGGAGAATCAAACTGGAGAAATGGAATGAAACTGGAGAAATGGAATCAAACTGGAGAAATGGAATCACACTGGAGAATCAAACTGGAGAAATGGAATCACACTGGAGAATCAAACTGGAGAAATGGAATCAAACTGGAGAAATGGAATCAGACTGGAGAATCAAACTGGAGAATCAAACTGGAGAAATGGAATCACACTGGAGAATCAAACTGGAGAAATGGAATCAAACTGGAGAAATGGAATCACACTGGAGAATCAAACTGGAGAATCAGACTGGAGAATCAAACTGGAGAAATGGAATCACACTGGAGAATCAAACTGGAGAATAAACTGGAGAAATGGAATCAAACTGGAGAATAAATGGAGAAAGACTGGAGAAATGGAATCAAGCTTGAGAAATGGAATCAAGCTGGAAAATGGAATCAAACTGGAGAAATGGAATCAAACTGGATAAATGGAATCAGACTGGAGAATCAAACTGGAAAAATGGAATCAAAATGGAGAATCAAACTGGAGAATCAAACTGGAGAAATGGAATCAGACTGGAGAATAAATGGAGAATCAAACTGGAGAAATGGAATCAAACTGGAGAAATGGAATCACACTGGAGAATCAAACTGGAGAAATGGAATCAGACTGGAGAATCAAACTGGAGAAATGGAATGAAACTGGAGAAATGGAATCAAACTGGAGAAATGGAATCACACTGGAGAATCAAACTGGAGAAATGGAATCAGACTGGAGAATCAAACTGGAGAAATGGAATCAGACTGGAGAATCAAACTGGAGAAATGGAATGAAACTGGAGAAATGGAATCAGACTGGAGAATCAAACTGGAGAAATGGAATCACACTGGAGAATCAAACTGGAGAAATGGAATCAAACTGGAGAAATCGAATCAAACTGGAGAAATGGAATCAAACTGGAGAATCAAACTGGAGAATCAAACTGGCGAAATGGAATGAAACTGGAGAAATGGAATCAGACTGGAGAATCAAACAGGATAAATGGAATCAGACTGTAGAAATGGAATCAAACTGGAGAATCAAACTGGAGAAATGGAATCAAACTGGAGAAATGGAATCAAACTGGAGAATCAAACTGGAGAAATGGAATCAGACTGGAGAATCAAACTGGAGAAATGGAATCAGACTGGAGAAATGGAATCAAGCTGGAGAAATGGAATCAGACTGGAGAATCAAACTGGAGAAATGGAATCAAACTGGATAAATGGAATCAGACTGGAGAATCAAACTGGATAAATGGAATCAAACTGGAGACTGGAGACTGGAGACTGGAGTCTGGAAACTGGAGACTGGAGTCTGGAAACTGGAGACTGGAGACTGGAGTCTGGAGACTGGAGACTGGAGACTGGAGACTGGAGACTGGAGACTGGAGACTGGAGTCTGGAAACTGGAGACTGGAGACTGGAGCCTGGAAACTGGAGAAATAGAATCAAACTGGAGAAATGGAATCAGACTGGAGAATAAAACTGGAGAAATGGAATCAAACTGGAGGATCCAACTGGAGCACTTTTTGTGGAAATGGTTCGGGGTCATTTCCGCATCAATAACATCCCACCAATTGCCAAAAAGAAATCAAAAACAAAGACTAAATTGAATATTTAATATAACCAATACATGTAACTAATGAACTTGATTTTGTACGTCGTTAGATAAATATGTAACGTCAACAAAAATTTTAAACAACGGCCATCGATTGACCGTGTTTCTACACGGGTCTAAAACTAGTAACATAGTGTAAACAAGCGACGACCCTGGGTTGGGTATTTGGGTCCTCAGTCGTCACTCTCAAAAACCCTAGCTACTACATATTCCAACATTCATAATCCCCCAAAAATCAAAATGTCAGAGTATGTACCTATAGAGATTCAGGAGGAAATCTTGAAAAGGCTTCCTTCAAAGCCGTTGATCCAATTCCGATCAGTCTCAAAATCATGGAAGCGTTTGATCGACAGCCCCAATTTCATGGTTTCATACGCTGTTCGTCATCCTCAGCCCGATCGTTTTATTTTAAGGTATGCACTTCCTGATTTTGATGATTATGATTATGATGATGATGATGATGATGATGATGATGATGATGATGATGATGATGATGATGATGATGATGATGATGATGATGATGATATGATGATGATGATGGTGATGATAATCATCATGGTTTTGTCCTACAAGATATTGTTCCCACCATTCCTGACCTCCTTAACAGAACTGGATCCAATTCAACTGTAGTCGGCAGCTCTCACGGTTTGGTGTGATTTTTCGGTGATTACGTATTTCCTGATGATGATTCATCTCAATTTGATGGAGCAAAAATGGTTGTTCTTTGGAATCCATCTATTGGGAAATCTGTTGGTATTCAAGTCCCAGAGATGTATGATTCCGCAGATGAAGACTACGAGATTGTTGATGTTATTGGTTTTGGGGTTTGTCCTGTCACTTTTGATCCTACTATTCTCATTATTAGATGTATTGATTATAGGAAGCAACTAAAAGGCGGTATGCGTGGCATTGGTGTCCCTTTGAGAGTTCGAGTTTTTACTTTGAGCACTGGGACTTGGAGTATTCTATCTACCAATCTTCCCCGCGAATCAATAGGTTTATGTAGAGGTCTATCTACAGGGTGGTCTCAGGTTGTTATCGATAGGTTTATTTATTGGCTTGCTTATGATTATATGGTTCATGCTGAAGGATCTCAAAAACATTTTCTGATCATGTCATTTGATTTGACTGCCAAAGAATTTAAGGAGATTAATCTCCCAGATAGTCTAACAAACCAGGCTTGTGGAATTGAGACTATATCTAAGCTACGAGAGTGTCTTGTTTTGCTTGAATTCCATAGAGACTATGAGAAAGACCTATTAGTTTGTTGTCTATGGATGATGAAGGAGCAAGGGGTTAGTGAATCGTTTACAAAGCTATACACCTTCAACCTACCAGATACCACAATTAATACATTACTAGGATGTAGGAAGACGGGTGCGCTTATACTGGAGACGTGGCATGATGACAAAAACTATGCCGAAGTTCAGATTTACGAACCCAACTCAGAAGCCATTGAGCTTGAGATTGATGGAATCGAGCATTTCTTCTCTCTATGTTCTTATAAGGACTCTCTGCTTTTGGTTGATCAATTAGATGGTTTTATATATTCAATCAGTCACTAATCACAAAGAGATGATCGCGCATGGATTTCCCAAGTGTTGTACTACATTAGTGAGGGCTGCTTGTCATTGTTAAGGTAGAATAATTTACTTTCATATTGTGTAAGTAACTTCATTATTCGCTTCAAATTTTAGACTTGGTTGGAAGTTTTTGTTTTGCAAATGTTTGAATTATTAACACTCCATGTATAGTGTTGGATGATCCAGAATGATTTCATATGCTTCAAATTTGATGTGACATCCAAATGACAACTCGAGTGTTTTTCATTATGTGTGCAGGAACAGTTAATTTAAGCTTCTTTGCATATAGTTTTCTGATCAGGTTTTGTGTGGTTGGTTTACAAGCAAACGAAGTGTTGGAATGAAATACAGCATTATAAATGGATAAGAAGCAGTAAATGAGGAGAGCCAAAACTGATATCGGATTAAACGTGAGTACAGCCAAAATTGATTACTTGTGCTTTTTATCTTTCCATAAGATAAATTTAGACTAATTTTCTACAAATATTTACTCTTTCTGCTAGTAACGATAAGCTTTTTGCTTAAAGGATAAAAAATTAGTGACATAATTACTTTCTTAGCCGGTTCAGGATTCATGATGGTAAATCTGCAAATTATATGATAGGAAGTGGGACATAAAAATAAGGGAAAACAATCTTGAATCTTAAATAGGTGGATCGGGTAAGTTCGGATTATTTAGCTAAAAAGGAACAAGTCAAATGGCACGAATGTCATACAAATGAAACAATTAACAGATTTAAACCCAGCAAATATATTTGAGCTAATTAGCTTTACACATGTTATGCAACCCACCCATCTTGTCCTAAAAATGTTTGATGGATTATAACTATTACTCAAGTGTCGTGAAACTAGCAGTAATGAGTATATTGACACCCCGAACCTAGAAGAAGGCCCAAAATGTCCTGTACAAAAAATTAAAATTTAGAAGATTAAACTCGATAGTTTGTAAGTATGAACTGATCAGGGGCGGAGCCAGGATTTCGAGTTGACGGGGGCCGAGTGACGACATATAACATTTTTAACGAAGTTGATTTGAGCTTGAAGAATGTGGCATTTTTTGTCTCTTCAACCTACACATCCACATGCCCGGGTGCATATATCATTTGATTTATTTTTTGGTTATTAAAAACTATAAAAGTAAACTCGTTTTTTACGGGTTTTAGGTCCCAATACCGTCTTCGACGGTGTATGAGTAAGGTTGATATGTAGACAGCTTTATCCTTACCAAAAGTAGAGAGACTGCTTTCATGTTCTAACAAAGGTAGAAAAAGACCTCCAAGGCTTGTTGGGCATGAGGATCGAACCTTTGACATCTGTCTCAAAAGGCAAAAGACTCCAACCCAGTTGATTTATTTTTTTATTCAAAACTATCTAACTAGTTATTAAAAACTATAATAAGAACAATAATTTGTACTTTGAAACACAAAAAGTATTTGTTACTAACAAAAGAAATCGTAAAACTTCTGATTCAATGTTAAAAGGCAAATTTGAAGGGCAGGTTACTTATTAGCGTATATCATAAAATATTTTCTTAATTATTATATTTATAAACCTAAACGTATATAATTGGCAGTATAAGGTTAAAAGGTGCTTTTACTTTATAATACGGAAGGTGCGTTTGGCCAAGTTGAGGCTAAAGTAGCGTAATATAAAGTATAAGGTTTGAAATGTATTCTTATCCATACTTAAGGGTCTTATTAATAAAGAATAAAAAGATGTCTTCTTCCTCAATCCTTACTGATCAGTTTTTCGTCCATTAACAGATAAATCTCCAATTCTCCATTGCATCTATCAGCCATAGAGAAATAATGTAAAGAAAAATATGAGTTGTTAGGGGGGACCAAGCACCCCCTAGCCCCCCCTGTCCCTCCGCCACTGCTGTACCATTGTAGAAACTAGAGGTTGGGGTTAAAATGTGTTTTTATTTTATGCATAAAGATATTAAAAAGTACTTGACGCAACTTACACTTTTTAAAAAATGAAAATTCTTGTTATTATTATGTAAGTAAAAGAAATGATAAAATGCATGGGACTACAGGAAGGGGGATAAATTCTAAGGATTGGGTGGGGATTTCTTAAAGTTCCCCTTGGGGAAATCTTGACCCTTGAATTAAAATCAAGGGACAAGATTTAAAGATTAACTTTGAATCTTGTCCTTTAATTTTGATCCAAAGGTCGAGATTGACTTAACTTGACCCATCAAGTTATAAATAACTTTAGAGAATTCCCACCGAAATTCTAATGCATTATGAAAATTAAAAGCCACATCAAAGTTACATTAGACAATAAAAGCCACATGAGAGTTACAATAGATGTTTGAAAGGTAGATACTTAACGCTAGACGGTTTTTTTGGTTGAATAGTCCTTAAAGACATTCATATAAATTTGTATACTAGTTTTAGGAACTATTAGCCCATTAAACGTCTCCATTTCTCCTGTGTGAAGTTTCCACTCTAACCCTTTTCTTGGAACGGGCTTTAACAGACTCTTGTTTTTCATCCAAAAATGAAACGAACGTCTGAATGCATCCGGATGGCTCCGAAAGTTCGGATTTGTATTTCTTATACTCGTATATGATCTGCATCAAGTATATAAAAAGCGCCAGGAAACAAACTAGGCCACATATGAAGAACAAGCCTTCAAAGCTCTTTAACTGGAGTTGGTCCACTGTTAATTTTGCATCTTGAGAACTGCACGCACTTCGTGTAAGCCACTTGTCGTGGATCCTTTGCAACTCTCCGTTTTCGGACATTTTCAGTATGGCATTCGATATATCTACGGCAAGAAGAGAGTCCTTCTGAAATGCCTGTAACAAATCAAGAATC
>CM067169.1:61149307-61200074 GCA_034093135.1 Erigeron breviscapus
AAAGGAGTTTGAAAATCCAAGTCATTTGCTAAGGAAATGCATTATCGACATGTAAATAGCTACTTTCTGATATACACAATTAAAAAAAGCAACCATTATATATTGTCGGCAACAAAAAAAATCTATGAAAACTTTTGATAAAATTAAACTTGTTGAAAATTAGAATTGGTATAGTAGCTGAAAGTTGGAGCAAATATTTAATTAAACTGAAGTTAATATTTACATTATTTCTTTGTTTTTGTTTGTTTTTTTTTTTTTTTTTTTTGGCATTTGTCAAATAACGTAGTTGAAAATAAAGCTTAAAAATATAAAATGACGTTAAAGAATTATTTTATTTTTGAAAAAAGAGAGAAACTTTATTACGAGCATTTATGAATTTAACATACTGTAAATTAATTATAGGCTACTTGAACTTAGTTTTTAGGAGCTTATTTTTCATGTATGGGGAGGTTAAGATGTAGGCAGACCTTACCTCTACCTAAGCAGCATGGTTGGATCGGTGGTAAACACCCTGGCCTCTGGAGACAGAGGTCATGGGTTTGATCCTCATCCCATGCAAAGGTTGGAGGGTCTTTTCTACCATTTAGGTAGAAAATGGAAGCAGCCTCTCTACTTAGGTAAGGTCTGCCTACATCTTAACCCCATACACCGTCGAGGTATTAGGGCTCAAAACCTGCGAAAGGAGGCACTGAGCAGTTTCTTTCACTCTAAGCTAAGTAGTCTACCATTATTATTTAAAATTATAACATTTTAAAAGTAAGTTCCGGACAAAATGAGTTATTTTAAACTCCTTGCAAAAGGCAATTGTTGTCAATCTATCAAGCAACATCGTGCTTAAATTCAGTTATCTCTTAAACAGTTTATACAAAATAAAAAATTTATTCATAAAAAAGTGCACAACTAAAAATAATACAAATTGAGATCTATAAAACTTACACCATTGTTTATTAAAATATTAATCAATCACCACCATCGACGACCATAGTTCTAGCGCGGCGGTTGACGTTAGCTTATGTGTATTCTGGCAATTTCAGTTATATCACTTAGCTTTGTTTTTAAGAACTTTGCTTATGATATTTTCCAAATGTGTTTTGCCGCATGGAAATGCGTCTCTTTTATAGTGTGTATGTTTCATCTATTCTATGTTAGCCATTTTTCTATCAATCTAGGCTAATAGCGCACCTCCCTCCTATATCGTATTAATTTCAAGTATAGATAACTATACCAAGGCTTTCGGTAGACTTCTTTCATTTCCGAATTTGCTTGCGACAAGTCCTAGCATTAGTATGAGTTCGTTGACATATATAGTTTTTGTGATCGTATTAAACATATTAACCATATATAAAAGAAGTGTTTATGGCTAAATCCAAAATCCGAATCTGATATGGCCAGTTACCCAACCCACCCGTTTTCCCACATACTTTTAGATTAAAAAATAATAATAATAAATGTGATCGCAAGAAACGGCTGTGTGAATGAACAGAAAAATAAGCAGTTCACAGGTTCCCGCATACACATGACCCTATCAAGGAAAGCTGTATGCATTACCCAAATTCAGAATTTACTAGAGCGCACCGAATGACTAATCGACAACCAGTATGGGATCTCAGCTGAGTTTCCATAATCAGATGTGAATATATATATTCTGCTTCTGATAAACATCCTTTCCTCCTTAAACTCGGAAGGATACATATCACATATATGGGTAATAGGAAGAAACATTTCACCAATAGAGGCACAAAATATAATTAAGTTGACTTTTTTGCCCGTGGGTTGAAATTATGTGTTTACATATAGTTACATAAGTTGACTCGACTTTTCAAATTGTGCATGGATGGTAGGGTGTTGAAACATATTACTGCTGTTGGAAAGCCTATAAAGATGTAAGTTGGGTTCATTATCCATAGGGGACTCGATTCAGCAATTGTGTTACGGGCTGTAAATTGTATCTACGGAGTACTACTTTAAATGGTACGGCTGCAAAAATCTTCATATAACTTTAAATGGTAGGACTGTGAATCTTAATATAACATGTCACTATGTATTTCTTCGAGTATGGTTGTTTTGTGAGGAATAGAGTAAGAATTAGATGATTTGACCATTAAGTGGTGGTCATACTTTGTTGCAGAACAAATTAAGAGTTCTTTACTTGAATATTATGTGGTGCTTATTCTGTTGAAGAATAGTCGATGGCTCAGAGAACAAAGAATTACCTTTAATGGTTGTGGTTGCTGGTCAGTGCTTCCGATGTATTTTGATCAAAGAGTAGCTTACTGATCTGCTGCTCATATTTGCTATCGAGGGTTATATAGCTCACAAGTATAGTGGAAATTTCTGTAACCAAAATGCTTTGGCTCAAAACTGTAAGCTACATCAAGTAATTTTAATATGCAAAGAAGCTTAAATTAACTGTTCAAATCAGAAAACTATATGCAAAGAAGCTTAAATTAACTGTTCCCGCAACAAAATGAAAAACACTCATAGTTGTCATTTGGATATCACATCAAATTTGAAGCATATGGAATCATTTTGGAAATCCAACACTAAGACAAGGAGTGTTGATACTTCAACCATTTGCAATACAAAAACTTCTAACCAAGCCTAATTTAAAGCGAATAATGAAGTCATTTACACAACATGAAAGTGAATTATTCTACCTTAACTAATGACAAGCGGCCCACACTGATGTAGTACATCACTTAGGAAATCTATCCGCATCTTTTAATGCGATCATCTATTTGTGATTATTGACTGATCGAATATATAAAACCATCTAATTGATTAATCAAAAGCAGTGAGTCCTTATAAGAACACATAGAGAAGGTATGATCGACTCCATCAATCTCAAGATAATCGATGGCTTCTGACTTGGGTTCGTAAATTTGAACTTCAGCATCTTCATTGTATTTATGTTGTGTCTCCAGTATAAGTTCGCCGGTCTTCCTACAACCTAGTAATGTATGAACTGTGGTATATGGTAGGTTGATGTTGTATAGCTTTGTAAACGATTTATTAACACCTTGCTCATTCATCATCCACAGACAACAAACTGGTGGGTCTTTTTCACAGTCTCTATGAAATTCAAGCAAAACAAGAGACTCCCTTAGCTCAGATATAGTCTCGATATTACAAAACTGGTTTGAAAAACTATCTGGGAGATTTATTTCTTTAAATTCTTTGGTGGTCAAATCAAATGACATGATCAGAAAAGGTGATTGAGATCGACCATCTTCATAATCAAGCATATAATCATAAGCAACCCAATAAATAAACCTGTCAATAACAACCTGAGACGCTTTATATAGACCTATATATAAACCTACCGATTCGCGGGGCAGATTGGTAGATAGAATACTCCAAGTCCGAGTGCTCAAAGTAAAAACTCGAACTTTCCAAGGGACGCTAATGCTACGTAAATCACCTTTTAGATGCTTCCCGATGCATTGAATCTTAAGAATAGTAGGATCAAAAGTGACCCGACAAACCCCAAAACCAAAAATATCAACAATCTCCTCGTAGTATTCATCCGGGCAATCATACATCTCTGGCACTTGGATACCAATGGATTTCCGTATAGAAGGATTCCAAAGAACAATCATTATTGCTCCATCAAATTCAGATAAATCACCATCGCGATATTCGTAGTCACCGACAAAGCACACCAAACCATGAGAGTTACCGACTACACTAGAACTGGATCGAATTCTCTTAAGGAGGTCAGGAATGGTAGGAACAATATCTTGTTGGACAAAACCATGATGATGATTATCATTATCATCATTATCATCATCATCATCATCATCATCATCATCATCATTATCATTATCATTATCATTATCATTATCATTATCATCATCAACAAAAAACAAATATTGGTCCTCAATAAGATCATCACCATCATTGTCATTATCATTATCATTATCAACATCATTATCATTATCAACATCATCATCATTATCAACAAAAAACAAATATTGGTCCTCAACAGAATGACCATTATCAGGAAGTGCATACCTTAAAATGAAACGGTCGGGTTGAGGATGACGAACAGCGTATGAGACCATGAAACCGGGGCTGTCGATCAAACGCTTCCATGGTTTTGAGACTGATCGGAATTGGATTAACGGCTTTAAAGGAAGCCTTTTCAAGATTTCCGACTGAATCTCTATAGGTACATACTCTGACATCTTGATAATTAAGATGCAGCTAGGGTTTTTGAGAGATTTTATTGTTTTATACAATTAGACCAGAAACCTAAAAGGGTCTAAAATGATCAATAAAAGTCCACTTCACTTGTATAGTGCTTTTTTTTTTGTGTGAGTGAAAGTATTTTTGCGTTGATTTTTTTCTTGGAATACTACTTTTTTTACAATAAAACATGACCGGTTAACACAATATAATTTACCCTTTCAAGACATGGTTCTCATGATAAATTTTAATATTTATTTTTGATATCGTAAATGATATCGTCCTAATTTAAAGTCATAATAAGCAAAAAAAAAAACAAAAGGAAAAAAAAACCGCATTCTATAATAGTAATGAATAGGGGTTGATATTAATACTAAAGATTTTAATTAAAAAGGGGTAATTGGATGGAAACCTTCTGATCCCATGTGCCATTTGGTACCCACTAATCCTCCAGCTAGGCTAGTGTCCATGTGATTCTCAACCACTTAATAATCCTCTGATTATCTCAAGTTTGCCTTTGAACCCAAGACCTCCCCTTGAAAGTGACGGCTGGCGGTCACTAGGCTATTACCCAATGGTTACTATAGATTTTAATTAACTTATCAAAATTGTACATTAGATGCTTGTGTTATATGAGTAGCTAGATTAAGACGGGTGACATACTGACATCAATAAGTAAATATTACGTACTTATAATAATTATTCATTGATAATGATTCTTGTTAATTAATGCATATGAAATGCAAAATTATGAAGATTAAAGGTAAAAAATAAATAAGTTGGTCTTACACATTTTCCGTGATTTATAAAACTATCGAGTTCTTTAAATTAATTTAACTTACCTTAAGAAAAGAAGTAATTTTTAAGATTTGGTAGAAATAAAAGTAGAAAGTGATTTTGTCCAAATATATTATTTTACATGTGAACAAATTCACATATGCCATTTACATGTACACTATGGACAATCGTAGAAAGTGATTTTGAAAATAAATGTTTCCAAATAGAATCCAAAAAAATTACATCAAATTCTTATAAGACAACATAAGTTTAGATATATGAAATAATTTTGATAAAAATGAAAACCATTTGGAATTTGAAAAGAAAACTAAAATGGATCATTTGGTTGGAGGTGGGCAAGCCCAGAAACATAAGGCCGTAACTTTTAGTTCAAGCTACTCGTATATTATTATTTGTTTTGACAATAGGATTGGAAATGAACTATCAAGTTCATATGTACATGATGTGCTCCTTTAATCCATGATTCTTTGGTTCGATCCCACCTCAACACGTACCATTTTAATTCTTTTAAGCCAAGATCAACACCAATGTATATATTGATTTTTACACGTAGGCGTATGAGGTGTCATGTGAGGATGAGGTGGTATTTGAGATGACAAACTTATAAACACAAAAACGTAAGAAACTGACACGTAGGATAAAAGCTTATGTGACGAACAAAAAAGAGTGATACATAAGATCAACCATATCCTCTCTTAGTTATATAGAGAGAAACTTAAACAGAACGGTAATTTATCAAAATTTACGGTACTAATATCAAGTCCCTATATAAACACATTAACTTTTATGAAACAAAATATAAATATAAGTTCTATTGTATAAATAGTACCCGAATACATTTAACTAAATGAACCACCACGGTCGACCATAGTCTTCAAGCGGCGCTTGACAAAATCGATCGTCGACACCTCTAGCTCGATTGTCTTAACATGAGTTTTGAGATTCATATTTAAATCTAAAAGCTTTATTTAAACATGAATTTAGACATTTTAAGAATGAACCACCACGGTCGACCATAGTCTTCAAGCGGCGCTTGACAAAATCGATCGTCGACACCTCTAGCTCGATTGTCTTAACATGAGTTTTGAGATTCATATTTAAATCTAAAAGCTTTATTTAAACATGAATTTAGACATTTTAAGAATAGAAACCGTTCATCATTGAATCATATGTCTAGAATTTTAGTGGTAAAAAAGATGTAGTGAGAGTTTTAAAATTAAGACGTGTGTGATAAAAAAAAATTTCTTTTATAACTTGATGTATCAACATAAAGTGTACCAATTACCACAATTCTTTTTTTCAAAAAGGATGGTACGAATGATACCCATCATTGTCATTATTATCTTATGATATATCATTTTTATCGATAGATATAATATATCTATCGCTATTAGGGTGGACGGAGTGCATAGGCACCCGACCGGTACCGGTTTGCACACCATTCCGACCCTCCGGTACCGGTAGGGTGGGGAGGGGAAAGGAGATAGTGGTGCCGGTTTGCTTGTCGAAGATTTCGAAGGTTAGAGCATTAAAAAAAAGAAAAAGAAATGAATGGGGCCCACATTGTAACGTCTCTTTCTCTCTCTTCTCCCTTTTCTTCTTCTTTTCTTCTTCTTTGTTTCTGTTCTGTTTTCTGCCGTTTCCTTTCTTTTTTTTTTCTTTCATTTCAATTAACAAATAAATCCACAAAAACCATATAAATCACTACAATGAATCGAGGGAGGGGCAATACAAAACGTAATGAACGCGATTACAGTCAACTTCCAAAACGACGTAGAAACCCCCCACCCCCAAACAATCGCGATTCAATGCCACCTCCTCCTCCGCCACAAAACACCGAAAATGTTTACATACCGGTACCCGTTGATGACTTCTTGAGTCAAATGGATCCCGGGTTTTTTGAAAATCAACCCGGGTTTTCGCAATTTGCGGCGAGTGGTTCATCATCACAACAATACCAAATCGTTGAAGAAGAAGAAGAAGAAGAACAAGCGGCCGAGGAGGAAGAAGAAGAAGAAGAAGCAATACCCGAGACTCAAGTACCGGTTAAAGGAAAAAGAGAGTGTCGTGGATGGGGGAAGGATGATGTAACATCCGCCGTTTTGACCGGTCAACATAACGGGACTAGTAGTGTAACACCCGTCATTTTAAAAACCTGGATTTACAAAAACTTTGCCTAACAGCGTTCAAACTTTGCGGAAAACGTACATCTAAAACTGCCCCATCCGTAACCGGATGATACCTTTCATAAAAATGGTGTTACTAAATCGTATCGTCACAACAATAAATGATAAATCCAAGTTATGGCACCAACAT
Organism: Erigeron breviscapus; assembly: GCA_034093135.1. Classification (NCBI taxonomy): domain Eukaryota; kingdom Viridiplantae; phylum Streptophyta; class Magnoliopsida; order Asterales; family Asteraceae; genus Erigeron; species Erigeron breviscapus. Next base: position 61,156,610 of record CM067169.1, read on the forward strand.
AAATGCCATACATCAATACATAAAACATAAGTCATTAATAAGTAGCCAAACAATGGCTAACGGGGAAGTCTAAGCATCGGGGAACTAATGTTAATCTTCCTTTATTTTTCTACCCATCTCACGATCCACGCACTTCACTAGCTTATACCTGCTTATCCTGAAGGACACAACATTTTCATAAAAGGAAGTGTTAGCTAATAAAATTAGCTAAGTAAGATACACACATTTTGATAAAACGTTCTTCATTTTACTTTCATAAAAATGGTGTTACTAAATCGTATCGTCACAACAATAAATGATAAATCCAAGTTATGGACCAACATAAATGCCATACATCAATACATAAAACATAAGTCATTAATAAGTAGCCAAACAATGGCTAACGGGGAAGTCTAAGCATCGGGGAACTAATGTTAATCTTCCTTTATTTTTCTACCCATCTCACGATCCACGCACTTCACTAGCTTATACCTGCTTATCCTGAAGGACACAACATTTTCATAAAAGAAGTGTTAGCTAATAAAATTAGCTAAGTAAGATACACACATTTTGATAAAACGTTCTTCATTTTACTTTCATAAAACTTCGTCATATTTTACTTATCAAAACATAATCACATTACATATCATCCACAACAATCATAGATCAACCCATACTTCCCTTTTCCCACATTTCATTTCATATCAACATATACATCATATCATCATATACTCACATCTTAATCAATATCTTATATAATATCAACATAGACTTACCACTTAAACGTAACTTCATATCATATCTTGGCATATCACACATAAACTTGTCACACGTATTCATATTAGCACACGGAGAGTATCTACTCCTAATTGTGCCTATCAACGATACATCATACTTATTACACGTCTCAACATATCTTATTAGATATCACGTCACATTGTAATCCCACGTCTTAAATTACATGTACATCTTTCTCACATATTCTTATAATTATCTTAATCAACTTATTCTCACGTCTTACATCTTTACGCACTAGCATTACAACTAGCACGATTTCCCACGTATTATCTTTTAGGAAAGGCAATGCCATTTCCATAGTATCCCGTTATGCTTTTAACATTGGTGGTTAGTCACTCCACCCAGAAATACTAGTCCCACATAACTATGCTGCAAGGAGCCACTCAAGCGACCACGTACGCACTAGCTTTACAACTAGCACGGGTTAAGCTTAACACTTCCCACGTCAATCTCACGTAATTAGCTATAGCATTTCCCACGTATTTATAACTTTCTTACTTTTTACGCACTAACACTAAGGCTAGAACGGTTTCCCACATCTCACATTTTACTTTAACATTAGGTACAATCGTTACCTAATTAGTCCCACGTCTACTTTTGCATTCAATCCCACTAACGTGCACAACTCATAGCAATTCCCACGTGTATCTAGTGAACTAGACATATCATACTTAAGTCCCACATACAAGCCATGACATATCAGCATTAAGGCATATCAACGACATTATCAACAACACATATCTTAAACATATCATGGCAATGTTATTATAAGCATCATACTTCATATGCACATATTTTCTTCTACTTTAAACATCATCATATCAACATAAATCATTTCAACATGCATACATTCCCACATAACCTCCCGCATAACCCGGAAAACCCAACACATATAAGATAATCCGATTAAGAGGTTAATTATAGAAAACTACTTTTGTTGTGCCTCCAGCGTGAGAAAAGTCATGTATCTTACCTCAGAGAAGAGCACACAAGTGATAACGTAAGTTACCGAGCTTTGCAAGTATTCCCGATTACCTATAACCATTAAACGATTATTAACAATCTTATCACCTACCTACTTATGATCATAACCAAGCTTTAAATACTTGACCCATGTCAATGCTCGATTCAACAAAGATCCAACCATTAAATTAGAGCTCGCTAAACTCGACAAAACTTGACATTTTCTCATTATATTAATCATCTATACACTTTTAGTTTTGATTCATCTTCAAAGAATATTACCATTGGAAAATAGACTCTCCCACGATTTCGTGGATAGCTAGTTTATCACAAACGGAGTTACGGTTTGAAAGTTAAGACTTTTCAAATACTTAGTAGTTTGCATTCTGGACTCGTGATGCGACATGACCACCATGATCACGGCATGACCTCTAACCAAAAACCCGACTTTTGCCACTTCTGTAATTCAGATGCGACATGACATCTTGGTCACGCCATGACCACCTGCGGGTTTGTTCAATATTGCATGTTTTTCACTTCTAAACGAATCCAAACACACCCAAGGTTAACCCCACGACTTATACACTTAAAATTGACCTTGTTTAAGGTTCAATTGATGACTTGATGCCACCAATTGATCCGGAAATCATCTACATCAAATCCATGATCGCTTAATTACCCGAAAACGTTATTAATCGATTAAAACATCATAATTATTCAATCCCAACCATCAAGGACAAATCTAATCAACAAAACCTACTGAAAGAACTTCATAAATAATCAAAGAATGCTAATATACCTGTAGGAAGAATTATAGGATCAAGATCTATCAAAAATCACTCCCGAATCGACCCGAAACCGATCAAATTCTCTAGAGAGGCACTTAGGGTTTTATGGCTGCTAAATTTCGTGATTAAGGTAAAATAATGAGGTTATTAGAGCCTTTTATAGCCTAAATCTCCAGCCACAAGTTTGCTAGTTTGACATCTAAGCCCTTATACTTTCCGTTAGCTCTAATTATCGCTTTAAGAGTCACTTAATGGCTACGCGGCCCCTCGTTCACACTTTAACTTTATTTAACACATAATTTACTTTATTAATTGTCATCTTTAATCACTTTAGTATATATTCCACATATCATTTAACATATTACACAAACACACGTAAATCGCATATTAACTAACGGTCAATAACGACAAGTTAACGGTCAATGTCAAAAAGTTTTGGGATGTTACAAGTAGTTTTGAAACGAGTCAAACTTTGATAAAGTAACTTTGCGTATGAATAGTCATTAGAAACGTAATTTCAAAATAGATAATAATATGTCAGCCAAGAATTTGAACGAGTCTTGATTTAAAAACTTTAACTAAACGAATCATTTCTTGGGAGAAACCGAAACTAGTTGCAAGAGTGCAAGAGGGGAACAAAACCCCACCCCACCTCTCATTTCTCTCTTTCTCTAACACACACAAACACTCTCTTTTTCTCTCTATCTCAAAGAAACATCATCTTCATCTTATCTTCTCCATATTTCTTCTAATTTTTGGATTTAATCACATCTTTGTAAGTGAAATTGTTGATAACGGGTATAATAATAATTATTGGTTCTAAAGATTCAAGACTTTTATTATATTAAAGTGTGTTCTTCATCCTTAAAGCTTCAAAAACGGATTTGAAACTCCGGGTCGTTTTGGTAAGTGATTCTTAGCTTAAAATCATCATTATATGTTGCTTATTATGTTTCTTAGTCGAATCTAAACATCACTTGTCTCGTTGGTCGTCAAAATCGGATTTTTGGGTTTCTAGGGTTTTGGGTTGGAATCTAGGGTTTGATTTGAGTTATATTGTGTTTTGGAAAGGATTTGGTGATGGGTTTTGTCAAATATACGTTTGTAACATGTTTCCTAGCTTCAAAATGGTCTTTGGATGTTCAAAATCGAGTTTGGGTCGAATTGGGGTCGTGTTTGGCTTAGGAAGGGTTTGCTGATATTGGGGGTGCAGGTCCCGGCATCCCAGATGCTGGTCCTGGCGTCCCAGACGCTGGGCCAGACGTTCTGGCGTCTCAGACGCCAATCTGGGCGTCCCAGACGGTGCTCTAGTCTTGTAACGATCATAACTTTTGAACCGTAAGTTCGTTTTCGACGATTAAGAGGACACGGAAGCGTAAGTGAGTCTACTTTCCAATGGTATAGGCCTTTGGGTACAAAACATAACTTGAACAAATCTAAAGTTTAGATAAAGCAACAGTGGTCAAGTACCGACGAGTCTTTGTGAAACAAAACGTAACGATTCCACCTTGGTTGGGTCAAAGACTTATAAAATGAACATAATAAAGAATTTATAGTAAGAATTGGTCAATATTAATAAGATCTTAACTTTTGGGATGCTTTAGGGTTAATGTGATACGTGTATGATAGGTTTCGGCTACCGTGGACGTCGGTTCGACTTTCTTTCATCTTGGGATTGTATTGCGCGCATCAGGTGAGTTTTGTAGCCCCTACTATGCTTTGGGGGTGGAAAGATACTCGCTTTGTGTTTATGTGTTATGCCGTAGATTTAGCTTATACGTTTTTGTGTTAGAACATGTCATAGGTAGACATGTAACGTGATTGATAACAATGTGGATGTAATTGAACGTATAAGATCGTTGTAGCCTGTACTAGGATGATCTCCTGATGTGGTATATGATATTGATGTGTTTACATGATTATATATTTGGTAGGTTTTTGGTATGCTTGATGGGTGTTGGTTGGGTGGAGGGTTAGCCGCTGGTACACTCTGTATACATATCCTGCCAATACTTTGAGGGCATATCAGTACCTAGGTCTATTTGGTGATTTAGATAAATTGGAAAGTATACTCATTGTTAATTGTGAATATGTTCGTTATATGATCGTTTATTGATCGAATCAAGGTTATATGTTCGTTATATGATCATTTTATGATCAAATCAAGGTTTCAAGGTTATGTGATCATTTATTGATCGAACCAAGGCTATATGTTCGTTATATGATCATTTTATGATCGAATCAAGGTTATATGATCATTTATTGATCGAATCAAGGTTATATGATCATTCATTGATCAAATCAAGGTTATATGATCATTTATTGATCAAATCAAGGTTAGGTGTGATCATTTATTGATCCAATCAAGGTTGTATGATCGTTTTATGTTCGTATCAAGGTTATGTGATCATTTATTGATCCAATCAAGGTTGTATGATCGTTTTATGTTCGTATCAAGGTTATATGATCATTTATTGATCAAATCAAGGTATCAAGGTTAATGTGTTATATGATCATTTATTGATCAAATCAAGGTTATGTGATCATTTATTGATCAAATCAAGGTTATGTGATCATTTATTGATCGAATCAAGGTTATATGTTCGTTATATGATCGTTTATTGATCGAATCAAGGTTATATGTTCGTTATATGATCATTTTATGATCAAATCAAGGTTTCAAGGTTATGTGATCATTTATTGATCGAACCAAGGCTATATGTTCGTTATATGATCATTTTATGATCAAATCAAGGTATCAAGGTTATGTGATCATTTATTGATCCAATCAAGGTTGTATGATCGTTTTATGTTCGTATCGAGGTTATATGATCATTTATTGATCAAATCAAGGTTATGTGATCATTTATTGATCCAATCAAGGTTGTATGATCGTTTTATGTTCGTATCAAGGTTATATGATCATTTATTGATCAAATCAAGGTTATGTGATCATTTATTGATCCAATCAAGGTTGTATGATCGTTTTATGTTCGTATCAAGGTTATATGATCATTTATGTTCGTTGTTGTAAATTGTTGATCGTATGAACATGTTATGTGATCCTACGAACTCACCAACCTAGTGTTGACGTTTTTGAGTATCTTTTCAGGTATAAGAGAAATCGCTTGCAATCTAGGAGTTGATGCCTATGGATGGACCTAAAGATCGTTTGATTGCATTCTAGATCTTTAGACTCGGGCACGATGCATCAGTTTGTTTTCCCCTTTCAAGGGATTTATATGTTGTATTTTGATTCGTGTATGACAGTTGTTTATGTTAAATGAACCTCATATAGATTCTCTGAGTAATATCCATTTGCAAGCTCATTTCAGTTGCATTTCACGTTTCCGCCACTGGTGGGGTGTTACAGAATGGTATCAGAGCCTAGGTTTTAGAGAATTAGGTGGTTTGACCTAGACTAAAACCTAAGCACCCGCATATAGTGTATTTCATAGGAAACTATGTGTGCATTGCTATATGTGAATTATATGGATTGCTTGCGGATAAATTGAGGAATTTCTAACGATGTCTTCTTTCAATGTTTCAAAGTTTTGAAAATGTTTGCCAACTACTAATGTCGGGTTCCCCAGAAACTTGAATTTTAAATATACGATGAAAGCTTATGTGTAACTGCATGTTTTCATATGACTTATTTATTTTTGGAAAAATTCAAGGTCTCAACCCTTTACAAAATTTGTAGTTACACGTCTTCTTAAATGCAAATATTACTCAAATGGTTGGCAAACTCCGAAATACAAAACTTTCCAATTTAAATGATCGCAAATATTTATGAAAATCTTGTTACAAAAATTCAAACGAATTTGAAGCTTTCCGTGATGGTACGAATGTAAAGATTTTTCAAGTTTATGCAACTTATGCGTTTGTGAAGAAACTTTGTGGTAACGTATGTAAGATAGTCGAAATATGATTAGATGGTCATAAGTGAGTTTATGCAAGCGTATATTGGAGGATGATACTAAATTTGAGGAATTAACGTTGTGTACTCGAATACTAAAGGTTTTTTTTAATAGAAAGTGGTGAGTTCGTTATTTTCAAAGCTAACCATATGATTAGTAAGAGTTATGTACTTGCTCGTTGTAACCTTGTGTTTACTCTCATCATTATTTGGTTGGACTAAATTATGAAGGACTCAAAGGAACATATGTTGTGTGGTGCGCTTCTTGTTGGAACGATTTCTTGGTGAAACCAAAATTTTGCATGGAATATGAAACGAATCTTGGTATCCTGGTTGGAATGGATCTTGTTGTCATCTTTGTTGAGATGGATCTTGTGTTATCCTTGTTGAGATGAATCTTGTTGCCATTCTTGTTAAGATGGATCTTGTTGTCATCTTTGTTTAGATGGACCTTGTTGTTGTCTTGTTGAAATGGATCTTGATGTTGTCTTGGTTATGTGGTTGATGATGGAACGTGAAATTTGTTGTGTGTATTTACTTTTGGCAAAGTGAAGTTATGACAATAACGTAGTATAACACTGTGGCAACCCTAGAAACGCCCGATCAACGGTTCTACGGCAACCCGGTGGTATATGCAAGATATTGGTATCATGGATTGCACAATGTGGTTAAAGTATAGTAGGTAAACCGGTATACTTAATGGGTGTGGGTTGGGTGGAGGGTTAGCCGCTGGTACACCCTGTATACATACCCAACCAATACCTTAAGGGCATATCGGAACCGAATCCCGACATACATCTAATGTGCTAGGGGTGTGGAGGGTTAGCCGCTGGTACACCATGTATACATACACCACTAGTAGAGTAGATGTAGGAGTTAGATTCGGACTATAATTTAACCGCATTGTTTAGGGCCTTGTATGTGTTTATGTTATGATTGGAAATTTGATGATGGAATGTATGTTGTTTCGTATGTTTGATGTATAAGCACACATTTTGTTGTGACCTTGTCAAGATCACCTTGTTGTGGTGGCCTCGTTAGATGGTTATCCACTTGTTATTGTATATGTAAGTGAAAGGTATTGAGTACCTCGTAGATGCTGTAAACGATGTTGTTATTTGAATTAAACGTGTTGACAAGTTGTTAGGAACTCGTATGATAGTCCTACCCCTTTGACGTATTGATGATTAGTATGTGTATGTATGTGATTGTGATAATGCTTAAGTCCACGTTGGTGGCATAACGCTTAAGTCCACGTTGGTGGCATAACAATTAAGTCCACGTTAGTGGCATAACGTTGTTGTGAATGATATTTATGGATGTGTATGTTGTGTATGAATCATTTTGTTATGACGTAACGTTGATATTATGATGTGTAAACGTATGGATAGGTTTTTAGGATACAATGTGATGAACGTGTTGATATATATCCTTAGTGAGGGTTTGATGATGATGTAAGTATCTGACACTAGTATATTGGAAACGGTTGATATCCCAACATTAACGATTTAAAAATTAATTGGTAAACAATGAGGATGTATTGTTGAATAGTATGTGGACATTAACTCGTATGAAACGTTTAAAGTTGAAAGTTTATGCATAAAGTAATATATTTGGTGATGCAAGTGTCAAATGTATACGTTGGTGAGAGATTATATGAACGAATTTAGCATGCTAATTTCGTTACATGATTACGGGAAAACTATATAGTTAAACCTACAATTTATGCATGAGATAACGGTAATGCATGTGTAAGTGTGTTAATTGGTGAGGAATTGCATTGATTGATTGGTATACTAGTCGATAGCATGAGCATGCGTAAATTATGTTGTTGAACTAAACCGTATACATTAGATATTAGAAGCGGTGGCGTATGTGTAAGCGTTTACTCGATGGACAATCGTCTGAGTGAGTTTGGTAAACATGTTTAATCGTTCGAGTATGCCCAAAACCTTATTTCCTTACTTACTTATAAAAACGGATCGATAGAAAATGTTACTGCATGCATAGTTGTACCCAACGTATGAGAGATCGAATGTATGATTTAGTATGCGGGACTAGTTGTTAGAACATGCAAAATCTTACCTCCTAACTTGCTTATGTAAATGAATTGTTAGGATACGATAGAACATGCATGGTTTCCATTCAAGTCTAATTGTTGAATATGCCCAAATCAGGTTGCCTAACTAGCTTGGTGGAATAAATCATTAGGATTTGATAATGCATGCGTAAAAGTAGACATTTAAGGCAATTGTATGTATAGGTTGTCATGCTAGCCTAATTGCTTGAATATGTAAGAATCGTGTTGCCTAACTTGTTTATGGAAATATATATTTAGGAATCGAAGATGCATGCATAGTTGTAAATGTCTCGTAAGCAATGGTATGTATGACTTAGTTAGTAATGTGGAGATTATAAGTATAGTTGTAATATGATTACGGGAACGATCATTTATTGATCCAATCAAGGTTGTATGATCGTTTTATGTTCGTATCAAGGTTATATGATCATTTATTGATCAAATCAAGGTTATGTGATCATTTATTGATCCAATCAAGGTTGTATGATCGTTTTATGTTCGTATCAAGGTTATATGATCATTTATTGATCAAATCAAGGTTATGTGATCATTTATTGATCCAATCAAGGTTGTATGTTTGATTTATGTTCATATCAAGGTTATATGATCATTTATGTTCGTTGTTGTAAATTGTTGATCGTATGAACATGTTATGTGATCCTATGAACTCACCAACCTAGTGTTGACATTTTTGAGTATCTTTTCAGGTATAAGAGAAATTGCTTGCAATCTAGGAGTTGATGCCTATAGATGGACCTAAAGATCGTTTGATTGCATTCTAGATCTTTAGACTCGGGCACGATGCCTCAGTTATTTTTCCCCTTTCAAGGGATTTATATGTTGTATTTTGATTCGTGTATGACAGTTGTTTGTGTTAAATGAACCTCATATAGATTCTCTGAGTAATATCCATTTGCAAGCTTGTTTTAGTTGCATCTCACGTTTCCGCCACTGGTGGGGTGTTACAGATGAAGAGGTGACATTGGCAAAAGCTTGGTTAAACGTTTCCGAGGACCCATACACCGGAAACGCTCAAACGGTCGGGTCGTTTTGGAAAAAGGTGAAGTTTGAGATGGAAAAACACTTGAAGCGTGATTCGGGGCGTACCCCGGAAGTGTGTAGGTCGAAGTGGAAGGATTTGAAACATAAGGTTTCGGGTTTTTGTGGTATTTACAATGTTAAGAAAAAGTAAGATGTTGAGTGGCCAAAGCAACGAGGATGTGTTTAAGGCGGCCGTGGCATTGTATATGCGGAAATACAATAACAAGTCCGGGTTTCCGCATGTAGAGGCGTGGCAAATTTTGAAAAACGGGCCGAAATGGGCGGAAGTTCTTACTTTGGAGGGGATTTGTGAGGATTCGGGGAGCAAAAGGGCAAGAACGGAAGGGTCAAATGTCAATGTCCGTTCATCCGGGGAGGCGTCGGTCCATATTGACTTGAACGAGGACCAGTTTGATCAAGAAGAGGAAGGTGGGAACGACATTGATGCACCAGTACGGCCTGCTAGACCCGTGTCGCCCCGTCGTAGAGGTAAAGGTAAGCAGCCGTCTACATCCGCCTCCACCACATCTGAAGAATTCTTGAAGATGGTCGCCGAGTTGAAATGCGACAATGAGGATAAAAAGCGAGCTCGGGAGGAGAAGCTTCAGATTCAGAAGGCAATGATGGATAGTTATATGGCGGCGGAGGAGGCTAGGAAAGTACGGGAGGAGGAGATGACACGGATGGTCCAAAGTCAACTGCGGCAGAACGATATGGACTTCGTCATCAGGTCACACGATCACCTCACCGGGCCGATGTTGGAGATGGTTTTGGCGCAGAAACGCGCCATTTGTGAGAGATACGGATGGCCGATGCCTTAGTTTAAGTTGTTTATGTTTTAGTTATTTGTGTGTTTGAATAATAGTTTATGTGTTTTATTTATGTGTTTTAGTTGTATGTTTTTATTTATGTTTTTATTTGTGTGTTTGAATAATAGTTTATGTGTTTTATTTATGTGTTTTAGTTGTATGTTTAATTTATTAAATAAAAGTTTTAATTATTGTTGAATAAAAATAAATAGAAAATAAATAAAATAGAAAAGGGTGGGGAGGGGCGGGGAAGGGTGGCGAGGTATTCCCTGCAATTAGGTGTTGGAATAAACATGATTTGATTCAAGGGAAAATACTCACCAGATGATCCTGTGGAACCTGTAAAGGCATTAAACATAGTTGCCATTGATTTCGGGTTCCCAAAACAAGGTGATTGAGTAATGATGGGATTAGTAATTCGGCTGTAACTTGATGCACGAATTAGAGAGGAGAAAACACACGAAAATTAGGGTATTGTATGTGTTGGGATTAACCTAAACTTAGGGTTAATTACTCTCTATTTATAATGAAAGTAATTACACATTCAACCCCTTTGGTGTTTAATGTGTGTACCATTAGTCCTCTTAGTTACAATCACCTAATGAGAAACCCTATACTACGTCTTTAAGAGTAAATACGCCCATCATATATTTACTTAGACATAGGGATTTCAGTTATCGTCAATTATCATATCATGAATGATAAACGATCAGTGACGGTCACACTAACGTGGTTCCAACATTCTCCCACTAGACCGAGCGATCATTTATCTATGAGTATTCATTAAGTCCGAAATAATACTCATTTTGTTTTAAACCAAAATCATAGCCAATAAGTACAGTCGTAGAGAAGAACATCAACTCATGACCCCCACTAGTCAAACTATGACTCAAATTTAAAACTAATAAGCAATGATCAATTGACTAAGACAAATTTTGTTACAATAATGTCAATACACCAATACGAGTACTCAAAGTGTAATTAATAGACAAACAAAATCTGAATAAGGAGGAAAATTTTCATTTAATAATAATGACCAATAAGTACAACATGCTATGATAATATGTCTTTAAGTAAGCCTCATCTTCGACACGTGTCCTACGAAGATTTTAGGAGGAAGACCTTCGGTCATTGGATCCACTAGCATATTATGTGTACTTATGTACTCAATACAAAGAACATTTTCCTCAATCCGTTCGCGTACAAACAGATACTTTGTATCGAGATACATCTCAGCGCCAGTTGAACTGTTACTGTTCAAGCAAGTTACGGTAGCTGAGTTATCACAGTAAAGCTTCAATGGTCTAGTAATAAAGTTAACGATTTTCGAGTCCACTAACCAGGTTCTTTAACAATATCCCATGACATGGTATTATAGATGAAAATGCATTCAACCATCATGATGGACATTGTAGTTAGTTTCTCATTATGACTCCGTCAAGAGATATGTCTGCTGGCTATTCATAAATATATATCCAGAAGTAGATTTCTTATCGGAATCAGAACATCCTACTACTTCCTAGTTGTCACTTCTTCTATAAGTTAATGTGTAGTCTTTGGTCCTTAGCAGATATCGTAGAACCTTTTTAGCCGCTTTTGAGTGTGCTAATTCAGGATTAGATAAGTAATTCCCAAACATACTGGCGATATAAGCGATATCTGGACAAGTACGAACCCGAGCGTATGTAATGCTCTTAACTACTTACGAGTAAGGTATCATCCTCATTTGCTCCATTTTAATCTCAATGTTCGGACTTCGGAAACAATTACATACGTCTCCTTTTACTACTAGAGCTATAGTGGGTGTGCAGTGTTCCATGTTATGGCGTTCTAAGATGTGTTCAATATAAGTCTTTTGAGAAAGACTCAGAACATCATTACGCCTGTCTCGGTGTATTTCGATACCTATGACATAAGAGGCATCACCGAGATCTTTTATGTCGACATTATGCGAAAAATAAACGCTTCGACTCATGCAACATATCCAAGTTCTTACTTGCAAGTATAATATCATCCACGTGCAAAACAAGGATTGTAAATTTACTCCCACTGATCTTGAGATAGGTGCATTAATCCACTTGATTCTTTAGGAAGTCTTGTCCTTTTATGACTTCATTAAACTTAAGGTACCATTTTAGTGATGCTTGCTTCAACCCATATATGGACTTATACAACTTTGCAGACCATGTGTTATTTACCTTCTTGAATGAATCCTTTAGGTTCACATGTATACGTCTTATTGCAAGTTTCAATTCAGGAAAGTGGTCTTGACATCCATATGATGTAACTCTAAATCATAATGAGCTACAAATGTCATGACGATCCTTAAGGAATCTTTATGAGACAGGAGAAAGCCTCTTGATAATCGATTCCTTCATTTTGAGTAAAGCCTTTCGCAACTAGTATTGGCCTTATAGCGTTTGACGTTTCCATTCGGGTCTAATTTGGTTTTGAAGATCCATTTATAACTTACAGGTTTGGATTCTTCAAGAAATTCAACCAAGTCCCAAACGTCATTATGCTACATAGAATTAAGCTCTCAATTTATGGCTTCATTCCACTAAGTGGCCTGATCGCTATTAATGGCTTCTTGATAAGGAATAGGATCAGTGAGCTTTCCAATATCCTCAACTTCAGTAATATAAGTTATGAAATCATCAAAATTTATGGTCTTGTGACCTAGATGATCTCCTGAGTTGTTTTTTAGGTTCAGTAAGGAAGATGCTTTAGCATTAGTAGTAAGATGCTTTATCATTAGTAGTATCCTGATTAGGAGAATTAAGATTTTGATTAGGAGAAGGTGGATCAGTGATATTAGGAGCAGCGTTGGGTACAAGAGGAGTTATCGGAGGAGTAATAATAACCGACGAGTGGTTCCCCCCTGCTTCTTGTACTTCTTGCAAATCTTAAGTTATGATTTGTCGTGCTCCCACTGATCTCTTAGTTCTCAAGAAACGTGGCCTGCTGCGTGTTAATAATGCTAGTAGTATAGGAAAGACAGTAAAACTAATAATCGATAAAGAAACATGTAAGGGATTTATGATCCAGTTTCTTTAAGTTAGGGCTATAGAGTTATGCTTTGGCAGGACAGCCCCATATATTCATATATTTTAGACTCAGTTTCCTACCTGTCCAGGAGTCTCAGGGACAGATTCTTATGGAACTTTTATTGAGTATATGAACGGCTGTTTTAAAGCCTTAGTCCAAAATAAAATAGGTAAGTTAGTGTTGGCAAGCATACTTTTCACCATGTCCATTAAGGTTCCATTTCTCCTTTTAGCAACATGATTTCGTTGAGGAGAACCTGACATGGTGTATTGGTTTATTATGCCATGTTCCTTTCAAAAAATAATGGAAAGAACCAGGAGCTTGACCAATATCAGTATGTCTACCATAATACTTACCTTCTTTATCTGATCTCACAACTTTTATTTTACGATCAAGTTGGTTTAAAACCAAGGTTTTAAGATCAATAAAAGTCTCTAAGGGTTTAGATCATATATAGGTGCATATAACGCGAATAATCGTTAATGAATGTAATAAATGATGCATGTCCTGAAATGGATGCGGGATAGGGGCCACTTAATATCAGAGTGAATTATTTACAACAAGTTGGAACTTCTAGTGGCTCCTTTCTTATTCCCTTTAGCCATTTTGCCTTTGAGGCATTAAATACATGTTTCAAAATCACTAAAGTTAAGAGAATGTAATATTCCATCCTGTATGAGTCGTATCATGCGAACTCGTGAGATGTGGCTAAGATATTTATGCCACAACATGGAAGAATTCTCTAATTATTTAGGTGATTTTGTCTTTGTTTTAGTTATGTCATCAATTTTAAGAGACAACAAAGACCGTGAGAAATTATGATCTAGTTCTAACTTATAGAGTAATCCATCCAAGAAACTAGGACCAAGGAATTCATTATTATGAGTTATGGCAATCTCGTCGCATCCATGAATTATGACATAACCTTCAAGGTCTTAGACTAGAAAAATACACAAGGTTCCGAGAAATTCTCGATACACATAAGGTATCTACTAGTCTAATACACTTTCTAGTGTTTATATGTAAATCATAAGTCTCCATGGTTTCGACATATAAGAGATCAACCCTTCTAACTCTAAGCTTTCTCTGGTCATTTGATAGCTTCTGGATTGTATGGAACTCTCGTATAGAGTTGATGACATGAACCATAGAACTAGAATCACTCACACATGTATTAAAAGGTACATCAAACATAAAAGAATCAAATATTACAGAAAATAAGTTACCTTTCTTAGCTAGCTACTCCTTGATTTTAGGGCAATCTGGGCACAATTAGAATTTGCAGTTAGGATTGCTCGTCAAGGACTTAAAGCTAGAGGCAGCAGCACCATGATTATCCTTTTGAACTTTAATTGCAGTCTTATTACTGTTATTATCCTTCCTCTTAATGGAATTAGCAGTGGTAGTAAGGTGAACAACTTTAGGTTGGCCCAACTTAAGGCGACCATTTTCTTGCACACACATTGCGATTAGTTCACTCATCGACCATTAATCCTTCATAGCGCTATAGTTAAATGTTAGAAATATAAATGTAGTAGTTGATTTGTGTACCTTATGTTAATTTGTACTTATATTGTAAACTTGTTACAATGGAAGGGGCATAGTGTAAATAGCTCATATGTATATAAACCCCCTCCATTATGTTAATTGTAACCTTTCACCCCATAATACAAACCAAACTTTCCCTGACATCTCTCTACTCTCTCTCTACATTCTCTCTCTAGTAACCACCATTAACACACACACTTACACACACAAAAGCTCGAATTCTACACTTAACAATTGGTATCAGAGCACAATCAGAGTTGCTGAACGATCCACAAGCTTATTACAAGCTTAATTTGTGCTTAATTTCAGAATTTGAGTAATTTTTCTGAAAGGTTCATTTGCAGAGCTCACTGTTTCAGTGATATCTGCAAATTAAGTGTGTTTCTGTTCTAATTTTGTTCACCGATCGATTTAATATCAGTATATCTTCCTTCGCTATCATTTTCAGAAGCTAATTTCATCATTTGAGTTGTTTTTGATCGAGCTCTACAAATCGCATGTTCGTGAGGGTTTAATTTCCAGTTGAAATTAGCATCTAATTTGTTTGAGGATTTGTGCGCATTGATTTTCTGAACATTTTGATATAAAATTCGAGTTCTAATTCGCAAAAATGAAGAAGATATCGAAGATTTACAGTCTTCTCTGCAAATGAGGTGTTGGCTGAACGAAGAAGACAACCAGTAACCGACTATTTTGTCGTGTTGTGGTTACTCGTATTTGCAGAGGTTTAAGCTCGGCAAACAAGTGTTTTTGGTTGGTGTGACTAAGTACAAGTTCTATTTGTGCTGTTTGCAGAGATATTTGCTCGGCAAATACGTGTTTCAGAAATTTGGCTAAGTACTGGAACTTCACTTGTTTTATTTGCAGAGCTTATTGCTCGGCAAATAGTTATTTCAATAAATTTGGTTAAGTGTTCTGGTCACTTGTTCTATTTGCAGAGCTCCTTGCTCGGCAAATAGGTGTTTCAAGGATTTGTAGTTAAGGGTTGAGGCTACTTGTGCTATTTGCAGAGCTTTTTGCTCGGCAAATAGTTGTTTTTGAGAATTCTTGATTTGAGACCGGTGCTACTTGCATTGTTTGCAGAGGTTTAAGCTCGGCAAACAAGTGTTTTTGGTTGGTGTGACTAAGTACAAGTTCTATTTGTGCTGTTTGCAGAGATATTTGCTCGGCAAATAGTTGAAATTGATTCTTCGACCAAGTGACTTTATAAGTTGTACTGTTTGCAGAGATTTAAGCTCGGCATTCAGTTGTTTTTGTGTGTTGATCTAAGTACTTGGGTTGTGACTTGGTCACTTACACCATTTGCAGAGATTAAGCTCGGCACTTAGTTGTTTTTAAGATTCTCAAATCAAAATTTTTCAAGAAAATTTCTCAACCATTTTCAAATTTTTTCATATTCTTACTTGTTCTATTTGCAGAGGTTTAAGCTCTGCATTTAGTTAAAATTGAAAATTCTAAAATTTTTCTAAGTCTTTTAATTGCTTGAAATGGCATCAAGCGAAGCTTTAGCACTTGGTTCTGAAGGAAGACCACCTGTCTTGTTCAGAGGATCTTATCCTCAATGGAAGAAAAGGTTTCTGAACTGGATAGACAGGCAGAAGAATGGAAAACTGCTAAGGAAATCATACAAAGATGGTCCTGAAATTCCAAAGAACCCAGTTAATGGAGAAGTTTTACCTGAAGAGAGTTGGAACACAGATCAGAGAAACAGAGTTGAGGCTGACCAAAGTGCAATTGCCTTTCTTTACCAAGCACTTCCTGATGACATTTACTGCAATGTGGATTCCTATGAAACAGGAAAAGACATTTGGGATGAAGTGGAGAAGCAGATGGAAGGATCTGATGTGTCAAACACCATAAGGTTGTCGACTGTTCTGAACATGTATGAAACATTCAAACAACAAAAAGGTGAACCATTGAATGAGGTATACATCAGATTCTGCAATGTCATCAATGAGCTGAGAAAGAATGATGTGAAGAGAACCAATATGGAATTGAACATCAAATTCATCAAAAATCTGGAAGAGGAATGGCAAGTGTATGGAACCCAACTCAACCAACAATCAGACTTTGGAAAACTCACCATTCACACTCTGTTTGAAAAGCTACAACTTAATGTTGAGGATGTTCAGAGAATTCAGAAGAAGAAAGAAGAGAGTGTACATTCAGATCCATTGGCCTTGGTTGCTGAAAAGAAGACTTCAAGATTGTCAACTCCAATACACCTTACATTCAGAGCTTTGAGCTCGGCATTTACATGTTTCAACTCCAATACACCTTGAGCAAAATTTTTCAAAATGTACTATTTGCAGAGCATTTTGCTCTGCAAACAGTACAAATAGAATTAAAAATTTTTTTTTCTTTCCATTATTTTATTCTATGTTCTTTTTCATTATTATTTGTTTTGTGTTTTAAAATGTGTAAATGTTTATGTGTATTGTGTTGGTATAAATATATAGTATTTCATAAGTGTTTGGGGTGAGAGGCAAGGTATCGAACGCCTTTGTGTACTACCTTGTTTTCTTATCTTTTAATACTTATGTGATTCTATATATTGTCATGTTTTGGATATATATTTGGGTGAGATGCAAGGTATCGAACGCCTTTGTGTACTACTTTGTTTTTCTCATTTCTAATATATATGCAAAACATTATCTTTGTGTAATAAATGTGTTTCTTAACTGTTGGTATGTGTTATTATTTTTCTGTGATTAAATTGTATTTTCTGGTCAAAACTTTGGTCAGTTTGTCTTAAACAGAAAAATAATAAAGTATCAAGATGGCAATGTTCAGAGAAGGAGATTCAATGAAAATGCAAGCCAATCAAGCACTACATATTCCATTTGCTTGCAAATTCCCGATCATTCCAGAGATTCTTAGCTATCATCCATTAACTAATGCTTTGACTGGAGGGGCAATTATACCTGAGAAGTATGTCTTTGAGCTGTGGCAATCAATTGAATATGTACGAGGAAGTAAAAGGCATAACACAGCAGACTACTTCAAATTTTCTCTAGAGTAAGAAGATGAACTGTTTAATTGTCGATTCACTTTGGATGAGTTTAGAACAACAATTAGATTTCCTGTACTTGAAGAATACGAAGAACTCCCATCAGTTGAAGAAATGTTGGCTGGAGTTCATTCGTTGGGTTATGCAGGAGAATTGGCAACGATGAGAGATTTTAGAAGGAGTAATGTAGCAAGTCTCTGGCATACGATGTACAATGTTTTAACCACCTGTTTGATGCCATCACAGAAAGGAATTGATCTCATGACGAAGGATTCCTTATCAATTTACTATGCAGTCACTCACAATGTGCAGTGTGACTTTGCGGCGATTATATGGAAAAAGATGATTCAAGTTGTCAAGGGAAAGGATAAACAAGACAGAAAATATATTCCCTTTATCAGATTCTTCACACTGATCATCGAAGATGTTCTTGATAATGCAGAGGAAATTCCAAAATTGGAGAACAGCTTCAAGTGTGTGATTGCGATGTATAAATCAAACTTGAGAGGCACAAGTTGTGAAACTGTTAGACCTTTTCCGATTCCACCATTCCTGATAAATCTGGTTCCTGCTCAGAGTCCTCACCTTAGGGCTTATCTTGAGTGGTTAGTCTCAGCAATGGGGTCTGAAAGCCGACAGACTCCTTCCCAAGCTGAGCATAGGTCGCCAAGTGAGGGTCCTAGTTCGTCAAAAAGAAAAAGAGGGGTTAGTGATGAAGGGGCCTCTGAGCAGAGGAAAAGAAAGTCAAAAAGAGTTATATTTGAGCAAGATGTTGCTTCACCTGAACCTATTTCATCACCTGTTTCACAATCTACACCAAACATTACATCACAAACATCACCTTCACAATCTACACAATCTACACCAACCGTTCGTTTTTCGCAATCTTCACCTTCGCAATCTACACCTATACCATCCGTAGTTTCACCGAATCCACCAATTCTAACACCACCTCGTTCATCACCGATTCTTAATCCAACACCACTTGCATCTGCTCTACCTGATGAACCAACTCCACCACCAGGTAGACGACTTAAAATGTCTGCTAGAAGTGTCCTAAAGCAGACTTCAAAGAAGAAGAAATCAAAAAGAAAACATAAGTCGTCTAAATCTGCAAGACAAAGACTTGAAACTACTTCAGCAGATGTGAATGAACAACCTGGTGCCTCAGCGGGGTTTGATGTTGAACAAGCAACACGAATTGTGGATAATGTTGTATCTGAGTTAGATACTGAGCATGTTAGCACTGGAGATGATGATGTGCTGGAGGAACAAGGCAGGAATGAGGGAGGAGTTGAAAATGTAAGAGAGGATGTGCGGTCCGGGTTAGGACAAGGGCATAAAGAAAACGTTGGCCCTCCGATAGTTCAAACCACAGAGTCTAGCCGGGTTATTTACCCTAGGGTAGAAGTCGGGAACTGCCCATTCTCGCTTGCACCAACCTCTCCTAGCCATTCTGACTCCTCACAACAGGAGTTAGTCTCAGAAATGCACGGGGATCAGCCACGCTCACCACACTCTCCTCATTTGGAGGATGAGAGTGTTGAAATAAGAGAGGACCAGCCCCACCTCTCGCCTTCTTTTCATGCACAAGAGTCTAGATCTCCTAGGCACACTGATTCACAAGCCCAGTTGAGTACTGGAGCCGGAACAAGCGGAGAGGGACCCACTTTGTGTGACCCTCAAGGACAGCTTGGAAATCCTGCCTTAGCTAACATCACACCAGCTTTAGCCGCAGGTAACAGTCCTCAGACCGAGACTGGGGGACAGTATGAACGCCATAGTGACACTGCTGTTCCTCAGGATCAACCTGAGACTGTATTAACGGGCATTCTCAGTGACCCCGGTGTTGTTAGAGGTGTTACCCAACAACAAGTCCAGGACAGTGATTTATCACAGTCTAGGACACAACTTGATTCGGGTTGCGAAGCCCATGAATCTGAAACTGCTGGTGAGGGTATAACCCGAGGATCCGCAGGAAATCCTGAATCAGCATCGCTGAATTTAGGTCACACCACAAGTGTGCCAACAACCTCCGGGTTGGTTCCTCCACATCAAACACCAACACAAAGAACACCAACACCAACTCAAATTCCATCAAAGATTCTGCATGTGAAGTTTTGTTAAATATCTTAAGATCGGAGGGTGATTTGTTGACTGTTACTGAAAGAGGAGTGTTGAATGCCTTGGAAGTTAGAGAAAGGGAACTTGCAACTGAAAGAAGAGTCAAAGATTTACAAGAACAAGTTCAAAAACAAAAGGCGGAGTATGATGCTAAACTAGCTGCATTTCAATTAAGATTGTTGGCGTTAGAGTCTTGCCGACCGGCCTCGGTTGCTTCTCGACGGGATGATCCTGATTCTGATGATCACCCCGAGGGGGAGAACCAAGGAGAAGGTCAAACGAATATTGATAATACTTCGGCAAGAGTTGAAGGAATCGTTGAAGATGTGGTGATGGAAGAAAGAGCTGAAGGTGGTAACTAAGA
The DNA here is from genome assembly GCA_034093135.1 of Erigeron breviscapus. Taxonomy (NCBI): domain Eukaryota; kingdom Viridiplantae; phylum Streptophyta; class Magnoliopsida; order Asterales; family Asteraceae; genus Erigeron; species Erigeron breviscapus. Next base: position 61,177,081 of record CM067169.1, read on the forward strand.
TGAAAATGAAGAAATTCAAAGAAGACTTAAGGAAGTTTTTGGAACTAGTTCTGATGATGATGATGATGATGATGAAGATAATGAAAATGTTGTTGAAAATGAAGATGAAGGGTATGTGATTGAAAATGAGATAGTTGAATATGCTGAGAGAGATGCAGATATTGAAGCCTTAAAAGATAATGTAACATTGGATGAGCCGGAGATAGTTGAGTATCCAGCAAATGTAGAAGCTGTTGAGGAACCTGTGTTTGAAGACTTCCCAGATCTTGATTATTTTGAAACAGGTTCATCAAGCAGAAAAGATGCTGGAGAATCTTCTACTCAGGGTTTCACAACTCCTCAACATTATACCTTTGAAGACTTCAATAGCTTTGATGAATTGAGAAAGACTCCTGAGGCTGCATCTCAGAACTTCAAGAAATCAACATATAAACAAGTGTTGAAAGAAGCAATCGTATCCGAGGAAGTTCTCCCTGATTATTTTCCAACAGAATTAACTGAAGAACAAAGGAGATTCATTAATCGGGGATACTTCTTGAGGGATAAAGAAAGAATGGTTGCGCTGGGTTTAAGCCAAAAGAGGCAGCCAAGAAGTCTAGATTTTTGGAAGAAAGAGCTTTTCCGATATTTTGTGGAGCTACCAAAGTTACCAAGACCAGAAGACCAGAGTTGGATTCGATGTATAAGTTTAAGGAAGCTAGACAAGTTGAAGAATACAAAGAGCTTCTTAAACTCACCAAGCAATATAATCCCAAGCTCCTTGAAGAACAAAGAAATCACAAGATCTTGGTGCTGGTCAGAGTTATTTTGGTTAAAAGGAATACTATTTCAATCCCAAGTTTCCATGTCAAAAGAGATAATGGCAAGAGCTACAGATTTACTGAAACACAGTTCAAGCTGCTGCCAGTTGATGACATTATCTTTCTCTACAATCATTTCGTGAATGCTATGCAGAGATATCGTGAAGATGTTATTGCTTTTGAAGCTGTTAAACGATATATGTCAAGCTGCATTCAATATGCTTCATTGGAAGATTTTCAGATAGGATTTGAAGTTGTGAAGAGAAAGATTAATGTGCCGTATCCAGATCAAAGTCTATACACTGCAAATATTGAACAGCTAAGTATTGGTCATATCATAGAAGAACCATCCTTCGGTGTTGTCTTTTTGAATAGCAGAAAGAAGAAGATTTTCATTCGCATGGATGAACTTGCTTCTTATTCTGATGGAACTTTGGAGTTTTGTAAGAATGTGTTGTTGTGCCTGCAAGAAGACGAGCAAGATGAAAAGAAAAAGGAAGTGTTTGATAAAGCAATCTCCAAGATTAATCAAAGACCCGAGTACAGAGACAACATTAGAATGATGAGAGAAGCAAAGAATGTTCAGAAGTCTAAGTACGTCGTACGTCGAAGAGGAGGTTGTTGGATCAAGTACGAGCCCGGTCATCGTCCAGGTCCACAGAACATTCCTCCAAGAAACTTTGCAGACAACATGGTTGTTCCTGATGATAGACCCGAAGGAGAAAATTGGTTCTGGCATCCAAACAAAGATAGACCGAATACAAGAGCTTAAAGAAAGACAAAGACTGGATATCTTTCACAAATCACTACTAAGGGGGAGATTGTTAGAAATATAAATGTAGTAGTTGATTTGTGTACCTTATGTTAATTTGTACTTATATTGTAAACTTGTTACAATGGAAGGGGGCATAGTGTAAATAGCTCATATGTATATAAACCCCCTCCATTATGTTAATTGTAACCTTTCACCCCATAATACAAACCAAACTTTCCCTGACATCTCTCTACTCTCTCTCTACATTCTCTCTCTAGTAACCACCATTAACACACACACTTACACACACAAAAGCTCGAATTCTACACTTAACATTAATTTTGAAGGAGTCGAAATGAGCAGGCAATGAGGTCATTAAAATGCACAAGAAAATTGTCAAAGACTTCCATTTTAGGACTCTTAAACTTATGAGTCATGTCAGTCATCTTCATTATGTGTTCACATCTACTGCAATGTCCTTTGTATTTAAGCTACTTGCATACGCCTTATACATTCCCTCGGATACTATGATTGATGAAGTTCCTGACCATCATTAGTGACGAGTGATTCGCCCTATCCCACTTTCTTAAAATTCGCTTTCTGAGCTGCAGAAGAGTTAGCAGTAATAGCAGTAGGTTCATTATGGCGAATTACATAATCAAGGTCTAGCATCTCCCAAAGTTAGAGGTAAATTAATCTATTCATGAAGCAAAGTTTGCATCAGTAAGTGGCTCAATGCCTAAGTTAGGTACTATAGTGGAAATTAGGATATTAATTTATGATATAAGCAATAGAAGATTATTATAGTAATGCCTAAAATAAGTAGGCTCAATAGTAATGAAGTTACAGTAACATGATTAGCTATCTAAGGCATACTAGGTAATGTCCTTTAATAGTAATGGAACTAGAGTAATGCCTAAAATAAGTAGGCCTAATAATAATGTTCCTCATAATGACATAATTAGATAACTAAGCCAGACTAAGTAATGTCTCTTAAAGTAATGGAACTAAAGTAATGCCTAAAATACGTAAGGGCTAATAATAATGTTCCTAAAAGTAATGAGACTAAGACCATTATTATAGTAATGAAGCTAGTGATAGGTAAGCCTATTGTAAACACCAAAACAATAAGCTAAAATAAGGCTCTACTTAGAATTTACATCACCTTTGGGCAGAAATAACTAATATCTAAGTACACATGAGCATTAGGGTCATGCAACACAACGCTTATCTTTTGACCTTTGGGCACAAAATTAAGAATCGTGTATATTATGCATGAAAATGTTCCTTTTAGCACACAAAGTATATTAAATCACCTTTGGGCAGAATCAATACACTAAGTGTTCGTTATGCAAAAGGAAAAGAACGCAACATGAGAATCACATTTGACCTTTGGGCACAAATGATAAAACCATGTACATTAGTGCGAAGCCCCACACATTACGGGGGTCTGGGGGCAGCGCCCCTGGAAGCGGGGTCCAAGGGGCAGGGCCCACAAATTTTTACCCTTGAAGTGCTATGGTAAAAATGTTTTAGAAAAAATTATTTTTTCAAAAATAAGAGACAAATTTAGCCACAAAATTATAAGGTAAAATTAGTAAGCACGAAGTCATTCATCAGCTAAAATCATCTTTAGTATAACACGAACTTAAGTTATAACTCGTGAGTAAGTAAGCACGAAGTAGACAGTAAGTTTGTGATGATGTAAGCACGAAGACATCCTTAAGTCGTGATGACGTAAGCACGAAGATGTACTAAGTTCGTGATGATGTCAGCGCGAAGTTGTCATAAGCTCGTGATGACGTAAGCACGAGTTTGCGTGCGAAGATAGCTGAAGTTCGTGGTGACGTAAGCGCGAAGATGGGCAGAAACTGTATTGACGTCAGCACAAAGTAGTCTTGAGTTTGTGATGACGTCAGCACGAGTTCGTGATGACGTCAGCACGAGTTCTTCAGTTCTGCTGATTCTGAGTTCGCAAAAAACCCTCAAAATCGAACCAAAAAACATGATAGGCATTCGTAACCTGACTCTGATACCACATGTTGGAATAAACATGATTTGATTCAAGGGAAAATACTTACCAGATGATCATGTGGAACCTGTAAAGGCATTAAACATAGTTGCCATTGATTTCGGGTTCCCAAAACAAGGTGATTGAGTAATGATGGGATTAGTAATTCGGCTGTAACTTGATGCACGAATTAGAGAAGAGAAAACACACAAAAATTAGGGTATTGTATGTGTTGAGATTAACCTAAACTTAGGGTTAATTACTCTCTATTTATAATGAAAGTAATTACACATTCAACCCCTTTGGTGTTTAATGTGTGTACCATTAGTCCTCTTAGTTACAATCACCTAATGAGAAACCCTATACTACGTCTTTAAGAGTAAATACGCCCATCATATATTTACTTAGACATAGGGATTTCAGTTATCGTCAATTATCATATCATGAATGATAAACGATCAGTGACGGTCACACTAACGTGGTTCCAACATTAGGCACCCGACAGGTACCTATTAAAAAAATAAGGGAGGGCGGGGAGGAGTGGCGAGGTACTCCCCCACCCTTAGCCTTGTTCCTATATAGTATATTCTGTCAATAATAGATAACACTATTGAAGTGACATATTTTTTGTGATCTCATTACACATATTTTCTGTATAAATATAGAAGAAGTGTTTATGGCTCAACCCAAAATCCGTATATAATATGGCCATTTATCCAACCCACCCATTTTCCCACATACACAGGACCTTATGAAGAAAAGCTATATGCATACACAAATTCAGAATCTAACGGAGCAGCGAATAACTGACAACCTATTACAGATGAGATCTTCAGCTAAGTCTACATAAACAGATGTAAATATTCTTATGCTTCTGCTAACGTCCTTTCCTCCTATACTTTGAAAGATACATATATTGTTATAGAAAGAAACATTTCACCAACTGAGGCACACAATAATTAGGTTGACTTTTTGCCGTGGGGTGCAACTATTTCTAACAATTAAGTATACTTAGTTGACTTTCTTGGCCGTGGGTTGCAAGTATTTCTAATAAGTATATATATATGCTTCATAAACACAAGTTATATAATTCAACAAAATACATCATCGCATTTCACATACACTTGTGTAGGTACAAGTTGAAGTTTATATACATTACTTAAATTCGATTCTAACCAAAATGGGTTGTCATTTACAAGTTGAAAATAGACAAAACTGCAATCATCAATTTTACATCGTCAAGTTTCGCCCTTCTCTTGAAGAAATCAAAAAACACGAGGCCAAGAAAAAATATCAATTTTTGAGTACTACTGCTCGACATCGTATCAATAAAGAAATTGAACAACTAAAGGTTCGTAACTAACCTTGTGTACATGTTTTTCTTTAGACAAATGATGGAAGTATATAGTTGAATACTCACATATGACTTATGTGTGTCTAAATTGGTAAACAGGAAGATGAAAAGGAGATAAACCATAAATTAAAACCGATTTACAACCGTGAATCATTGATAAAATGGAAAAGTGAGTCTATCAGGAGACACGAAAGTTATATAGCTGAAGACAAACCCCCCAAAAGTTCAGCGCCTACTAGAGTTGTAAATTTGACAGATGAAATTGATGCTGCAAAACCTATAAGACTAGATCAAAAACGTTGCCAAAGAAGGTTGATAAACAAAGGGCGGATGGACATGGAATATTTGCAACAAGTTGAGGAAGAACTTCTTTCTTCAAAAAAGATTGGTGGAATGACATCGTGTGGTACACAAGAGCTTAACGATCTGGTATGTATATATATATGGTTTTTCTAAATGTGTGTGTGTGTGTGTGTATAGCTAGCGTGTGTGCGCGTCTAGATCACTTCAAGTAATTAATCATATTTCTATCCTTTTCCATATACTCATCAATTGAAAGATCAAAAGTATGGCTCAAAGGATCCAACATGGGAGCAAGAATAGGAAAGAAGAAATGAAAATCCATGACAAACTAAGAGAGTTAAAGATAACAAGGGAAATTTACACTGCGCAAGAACCCAAAACATCTTATTATGGTAGACGCAGCGAGTATTGGGACAAAAGACAAGAAGAAAGCCGACGTCGCTATAAGCAATCCCTAAAGTCTATAGTAAAGGTAACTCTTTTCCATCTTCGACTTTAAATCATTTTTGGTGCGTACTAATTGTTTGATGTTATTAACAAAATCTTCATTTTTAGAATGACTTATATGACCTTGAGATAATGAAGAAGAATCAAATGGGGTATAAAACAAAAGTCATGAGACTTGAAGCAAAATTGCAACATGTGAAAAAAGACATTATTTCGTTACAGAAGGAGCTTGAAGATGTTCATTCCCGGATGAAAATAACGTATAATCTTATTCAAATGGTTCCTAAGTCGCAGGTATATGTAATTTCATTTGATGAACTGTTAAACTGCGCTAGGAACTAACATACGTCATATCCGTATATTGTTTTTCGTTTCACACTAAACATGAATGTTATTCATCTGTATTGGCTGATTCAGGAAACATGTTATGATGAGTATCAAACGCTATTGATGAACGTGAAAGATGTCGCACAAACAAGAGATGTGGCAACAGTAAAACGACTATGTCATACACAGGTTTGTTCATAAATAACTATAACGCATTATATGTATATGTAGGCATGTCCAGGAGCTTGCATTCACCTTGTGCAAAAAACTTGATTGATACAAGGTTGAAGGGTTCATGGCACAGTGGAACGATAACCAAGCATTCAGGGACGATTACGAGAGAAGAAAACTAATCAACACTTAAATGACTATTTGGAGTCCAAGGACTTTGAAGATGTTCAAAGTCTGGAACACAAGAGGTAGGAAACTGGGCAAATAACACAAGTGGTGATGAGCATCGAAAAGGAGTAATCATAGCAGAAGAGATACTTGGACAACCGGTTACAACTCATAAGGAATCTTTGCAACACTTTCACATCACTTGATTTTAGGGTTTGGGGTATGTATGTGACTGTCAAACAATTGCCGCTTAAAAAAAGTGTCAAACAATTGAATATAAGAACTCATCTATCTATCTATCTATTAAAAGTATTGTTATTTATTTCTCGCATTTTTCATTCAAAAGTAAAAAACCTGTAATGATATTGTGATTCAAATGGTGAATCATAGTTGTTACTGGAATTAAACAATTGGTTGCAGAATCTAATTGAATCCAGCAAGCCAGGGCAAGATATTGCAGGGTATCGATCAACCAAATCAACATACCTCTAAATGGCACATAATGCTCACCATGTGTTGAATTGCTTTCAAGCTAGGGCATTATAAATAAGCAGAGATAAAGATAAAGAAACTTTCCTCTTGAACCTCTTACCCAAACAATCTTTTTTCACCTATATCATTGCATCAAGGATTGACAAGTGTTTCTTCCTGTAACGATGTTCTTTCATGATGATGGTACATATGAGTACATGTTCTATACACGTAATTATGAGATACGACGCCCTTTAGACTCTCATTTTTATGACATGTCCATCTCATCTTGTAAAAGGATCTCGTAAACATCAGTTCTCACGTTGAGCTCTTTGTCACGCATAACTTCCAATAGATCGGACAACTCTTTTGCAGTTAGCACCGAACTTAATTTAGTGAAACCATCAAGCCATAGCTTTTTTGACCTAGAAAACATAATGTCAACAGACTTAGGGTTTGTGTATCTCAAATGGGTTAAAGAACAATATAGCTAAGAAGGATCCAGTCAAATGGGTCGAACTGCTTAGAAGTCATCCGAAGTGTACTTTAATTCATAAAACTTCCAGCCTTGTTTATTCAAAACTATAAATTGATATAGTAATAATATTGTTTACATAATCATAATAAAGATATTAGTAACTCTTCCTTTATATTGACGTAAATGGTTCTAGGTCAACTCTATCCATACAAAAGATAGACATCTTTCAACCCAAACCCTTTACGCAACCCGCCCATCTTTCCACCTCTAAGTGGTAGTGACAAATACATGTCCAAATTTAACAAATGGAAAATTTGTTTAAAAATTAAAATAAGATCAGTTCATTGGGAAACTATGGTTGGGTCATAAATGATCAGGAACTTACCATGGACATGTGTGGATAGCACGAAAGTAAATTCGTCTGGCTGCAGGCAGGTCACATGTTACATGGATCTCATAATCAATGTACAAACGCCATAGAAGTACAGAAAATCTCAACTTGTTGTCCATCAATGCCCTTTCAAAGATCCTATGTACTCTGTGATGCGAACTTCCTCTACTTGTCTCATATGACAATGCAAATAGACAAAGTATCACAGAAGGCTTCCTAAAAGTGGTGAAAAATAAGATCTAGTATTAAAATCAGAGATAGCTAGAGGGCCGGGTGGATTAGGTAACAGTAAACAGAGAATTTATGGTATTGGTCGGGTCAACTCCCAAACTCTTTTGTCCAAAACAATTACCATTAGGTATCAACCCAGTTCCCTTTTTGTCCAAACTTTTTCTAATTATATAATTATTTAATAATAATATTTAATGATCAGTCTCAAATATAAGTAAAAAAAAATATTAATAATATTTAAATTTTATTTTTTTTTTTTTGAACGGCATTCTATCCTACTCCTATTCCTAAACTACACGTATGCCTGGAAATCAGGACTCTCGAAAAACCCCTATTAATCCACCCCCACAAATGTGGGAAGTGGGACTCGAACCCAGGTGGATCCTCCCAAGGTCAAAGACCTTACCAATGGGCCACCAACCCCATTGGCTTGAATAAAATGATTTATTTTCTGGGTTAAAAATACATTTGGGGCGACTTTCAGCCCATTTGATCCATTTCCTTTTTACCTATAATTTTTATGTTACCCATTTGATCCATTAAAAATAAAACATAACCCAAATCGATCCATTCATGGGTAAAATTGTTGAAACTGCTACCTCTAGAAAATATAGTGCAGAACAATAGTAACGCGAAGCAAAGATATGTACAAGAATCCGAGAATATATCATTAATATAGAGGCAGCCTATATTAACTTACTTGTGTAAGTAGTCGTCAATGATCCATCGCAGTTTACTAGGTGAAGTATGAAGATGTGCAATTCGAATAATTGAATTATAGAGTTTCGGACTGAATGGATATATCTGCAACCCTTGAACAACAAATTTCCAAATAGTTGCTAATTCTGACTGAGAACTGTGTTTACAAAGCAGCCGCACATAAAAGTTGAATAGTAATTCAAGCTGATAATTTTGGCTTCGTCTTTCTGCATTTACAAAAATTTTGTTAGAGATGACTATACAAAAATTATCCAAATACCTTTGCAACATAATTACCTCCTCCTCTAAAGATGACCAAATATAGATGAAAAATACAGGATACTGGTTTTTTTTAACCTTTAAGCTTATCATATATACTTAAGACTTGTCTACTACTTAATGTAAAGACTACAACACATGTCACAGGCTAAAAATAGTTTTGACAAACATTAGGTAATATGCTAAACACGCATGAAAAGTTGAAAACATAATTCATGTACAGCGAAGTTGCACAGCAATGATCTCTTTGGTTACGGGACATACAGTTAACAATGAAACCACAATGACGCACTGCATTTTTAACTTCCTGTTTACCATAGGCGGAACAGACAACTGTATAACAACTATACTGTTTGACCAGATAAGAAGCTATAAAACAGCTGATTATATACACATATATCGCAAAATGCATTGAAGGTATGATGCAATCAGTTAATTCAACACGTAAAGGCTGGTATTATGTAAGTAATTATATGAATTTGAGTAATTAAAAAAGACAATCAGGTGCAGTAAAACATGCAGGTTTGTAGGAGATAGTGTTTGGACGTGTTCTTTGATGTTTGAATGTTTTGAGACTTTAACTATTTAACATATAAACTGCCCAAACAAGATATTCTTGTAAAAATATAAGATAAAACATGGGGGTTGGATAAAGAAGTGTCTAAAAATGGGAGAAAAAGCACTAATTAGGTGTATTATTTTTTTATCGTTTGATAATAAGTTCTTTTTTGCTTAAAGTGGAAAAGACTTGTCAAAACAGTAAGAAGTAAGAACCTACTATAGCGACTAAAAATCACAATAATAAAGCAAAGTGCAAATCCAAATTCCCCTAAAATGCAAATCCAAATTCCCCTAAAAAATGGTACAATCACCTGGAAGCACAGTGGAAAGAGCCTGATTCAGAACTTCTACAGCTGCTTCCATTCCAGTAGTCAACTCTTCAAATAAAGCAGCAGAACAGATGGAAGCAACGGAATTATCATCTATGGTCCCACGTATCCATGTTGCCTGTATCATCCGTATTTGTTCCTTAAAACCTTGTCGAGCCCTCAATAATTGCAAATTTGATGGTTGACTTTTAAATGGGCTATACTTTAACCCACATCCCAGGCAACAAAGAATGTGCAACGCGCGTGGTAATGATTCTGAACCCCTAGAAGATTTATCAGTAAGCTCCGCTTCTGCATACCATAGATATAAAAGTGACGCATTTGATTTAACATCCTGCATAATAGAGAAGCAACATTTTCATATTCTTCTAAAGTTCTATTAGGATGCATGCACAATGTGTTATTCATAGTAATTTGTATTATAGATCAACTAACCCACGGAAGACCTTCAATAGAAAACAATGCCATGTCAAATGCCTTTCTTGCATATTCTATGTTTCCAAATGCAGCCTCCCGTCTCGCATAAACACCACATAGATGTACATCCTGTACCAACAAACTTGAGTGTTCAGAAAACTTAAAGGAGAATTTTGAATATGGCATTACTAGCAATTTGCAAGAAAATGTGTAGTGAATACATCATATATGTGATATGTCCTCAGATATCTTAGTATGATTATATAACTTGCCATGTAACGATGTGTGTAATGCCACCTAGGTATAGAGTTGACCCAAGCCTTGTGTTCTACAATCTCTTTATAACTTCTAAAGATCTTAAAGAAATTGATGTTTTAACTCAAATTTGGGGTGAAAATTTCAAAAAAATATATGATACGTATGTATGATACATAATGCTTATGAATAAAAGAAAATTGACATTGAAAACTCAACCCAGATTAGAATTTTTTCTTCCAAAACCGATTACAAATGCTTGATGTAAAATCTTTGAAGTGCTCAACAAAAGAATTATTTAAGGTTTCACCAATCAAATAATTTTAAGTTTTTTACCAAGCATATCATGTTAGACAGCATGAACAAATAACTTAAATAGAAAATAGTTACTGGAAAAAAAACGTCGTCGTACGAAATGCGGTAATATGAGCCAATAAGTGATATTAAGTTAAGTACTTGTACCAAATAAATTTCTCAGCAATAATCAGAGAAAACCAATGCTGTTATTTGAGAGACAGGGATCTACAATAGTCAAGGACTCAATTTCATGACTCCCAAACTTCTAACTATACGACTTTTTATAGCAGATTTCCATATTTCTAATACTAGTTCTTCGTTATTAGTTTATTACATGGTCTCCAAGAACTTGCAAGCAATGATTAATAATACTAACAAATGCTCATGATCGTAAAAGTTTTACTAGGCCGAGTACGGCAAGTAGTCGCTACTCGGAAACTAACCAAGGCAAATAAGCCCAACTCGGACTCCAAACTCAGTCAACATGTCAAACTCAGGTCAAACTCCATCAAACTTGGTCAACTGGTCAACTCGGGTTAAACTCAGGTCAAGATCAGTAAACTTTCTCTCTTTTTTAAAATAAAATATTAGTAAAACCCTATTAGATGACGAGGTTGAATATGAGTCCGATGAAATACAAATCATCGAGCAATTCGGACAAAATAATAATGAAGCACGAATCGATTAACTAAAAATTATATTTTCAAACTTTGAAGCATTATGTCTATGTTTTTAAACAATTATGTATGAAGTATTATGTTTATGTTTTTGAACAATAATGTTTAAGTTTGAAGTTTCTAGTCTATTTTTACTTTGTATTACATTAATTTTAAAATACTATTATTATTATTTTAATATATAACAATCCTGATCCAATAACTACTTAACTCAAAGACAACTCTTAACTCGGATGCTGACCAAGCCGAGTCAGAGTTCCCCAACCATGCATGTGTTTACCCCAAAATAAAATATTTAAACCTAATTAATAATAACTGGTAATGATAAGATATCTTATCAGGATATTGTGGTATGCCAAGTTCTTTTCCAGCAAAACTCTTTTAACAAAAGATCTATAAGAGTATATATGCCACATAAAATATATTAGAAGAGCAAATTTGCAATTGATCTTTTCAAAGGATATTATTTGCCAACAGACAAAGTTATAAGTGAAAATTTGCGATTCAAAACATAGCATTAGGGTTACTTTGTTACCAATTTTTTTAAGAATCTTATCTACCAAGAATTAACTACAGTATCTAAAAACTATCATTGTATACTTCCAGATATCGCATAAGGATATCCATCAACACAATATACATTCTAAAATATGTGGCACTTGTAAACTCACATATATGTTGTTGACCTAATATGTGGCATGTGTAGTCATTTTTTGTTTTGGTCAAAAATTTAGTACCATAATTGATAACTGAATCATATAACCTTTAGTATGAGATTCAAGAGCTAATCGAAAGAACATGCTAACCCTAATCATTTAACTTTAAACTTATTTGGTTTTGAAATAATTAAATAACCCAAACGTATAAAACACAATTATCGAGAACAGAACTGGCTACAAGACCTAAGGCTACTTGAATATATGATTAACTTTCATCAAACACAAATCTCAAGTGTATTGTCTTATAGTATTTCAAATTTTCATTATGAGTCAAACAATTGACAATATTCAGTTCCTAAACATCACCCAAACTAAAAATGCACAATTAAAAGTATATAATGTCAACAGACAAAAGTTATCATGTAAAAAGTACAATAAAATATATTTCAAAAGATTAGTGACAAATTTGGGCCTAAAGAAAAGTCAGTCACAAATTTGATTTTTTCGCACAATTTAAATGGCAAATTTACGCCTTTAAACTAGCAAATAAGATATGATCAGTTTACTTGAGCCAGAAAAATTTTTATGGTATGCAATTCTAGAATAACTGTCTTAGTAAGTAAATTGATTAAAATTTCCGCCTCTACTTGAAATGAATATATTGATATGTCTAGCAATTCTTCCATACCGAGAATAAATATAGCATACCTGACGGTTACTTTTTATAAGGTTCTTCGCCAATGGCCGACATGGAGTAACCGCAACACTACAAGAATTCATCCTAGTTTTTGATAGTTCTTCAGCAACAAGTGCAACTTCTTTTAAAATGTGGTCAGATGGAAATGCATTTAAAGATTGTAACGTAACATTTCGAACAAACTTCATCATCTCGCTTCTCATATTGATGTTATCAAAACTGCCCAGAACATGTTCTAAACTGTAACCATTAAGACAACCATCTGCTTTTTTAAATATCTCCTCAACCTTTCTCAAGTCATCTTGCATAGAATGTGGCAACCACTCCATCATTAGCGTTCCCTCGGCCCAACTTGAACTATTAGTTGACGACCTACAAAAAGTGAATAGTAAGTTTCTCTAACTAGCAACAAGATGACCATACTAAGCATAATATACTGGTGGTAAAAAGGACAGGTGAGTTAACATGGGTTTGGATCAAAATTGGTAACTTTTGTAGACGCCTGGTCGGGTTGAGCAGAATTACCCTAAAATTTATTTTATTAAGATGATTAGCCTAGTAAAATGAGCTACATTACTTCAATATTAATCTAACATTTATATAAAACAATTTAGACGTTAAGCATTAACAAAACATTTTGGGAGCCTTACAATAAGTTTCACATCCAACCTGTTTAATTTTTTCTCATCTTTCCATAAACTATTTCACTTTACCACTTTGACCCATTGAGATATAGGAAAACACAAATTGATCCATTCTTAAGTAAATATATTAAAACTGCCATACATAATGATTTTCACTTTAACTTAGCATTCTCTGTACAAAACGAAAGTCATTATCGTATTAACGTATACTAAAAGATAAGTGAACACAAAGCCGGCAACAAAAATAGCAGAATTTTATTAGCAGAATAAGTGTGATTAAAATATAGTCGAATGAAGTATGGTTTAAGAGACTAACCACTGAGGAATTATTCCTCCAAAGAAATCAATGAACTCGTACACCAGTGACAAAAGCACTTCGTCTGTAGTTATTGAGAACAAGTACTCACTGATATCCTCAAACAATACAGCTCTCAGAAGCTGTTCGCCACCCTCTTCATCAGTAAGCCCATCCGAAAGTGATGTCCCTGTTTTTTCTAGTCATAATTTAGTAATTACTATAGCGATAATAATAAAGAACTTTTAACATTGATCTGTACACAATATTTAAACAGCTGCATTGCATAAATTTAGCAAAGTCAAAAATTAGTAAATTAGAAGTCCTCTAAAGTCCAAACCCATTGGCCATAGCAGGCACAACATAGGTCAGTTCACAAAGTCAAGGTGGTAATTTCAACCCATTCTACGTATAACAGGCTTGATTAAGGTTGTAACTTTATGCCAAAAGGGTGAGTCGGGCATTAAGTAAGATGAGAGGGGAGAAAATTGTGTTGAAGGTCTCCCAAAGTCTGGTTTTAATGCATGCAGCTTCCTCAATCATTTTATTATAAGATTGAAGCCATCTTTGTGCAATAAAATTGTTTTCATAATCATAATTATAATCATAATCAAAGAATCAATTGTTTAGAGCATATTGAGTGAACAATAGTGTTTAGGGGTCAACCCAGCCCATTCAACATTAACTCATTTGAATACATTGTATAACCAGCTCAAATCACACATGTTGCCATCTCTATCAGAAAACTATCATTAAGAAATTAAGTAGATAAAAAGAAAAGGTACCAGATTGTGTACGAACAGGCATCCATTGATTAGAGTCTCTTGATAACTCTTCTTTTGACCATCTGACCCAAGTTGAAACGTCTTGGACCTCACCATTAGCTTCAGTTTCACCATTGATACCAAGTAATTTCATTAGAGCCTCAGTGTCATCTTTCTCTTCCATATCCACATCATCGTCATCATTGCCAACCTCCATGCCCACATCAGCAACTTCTCCATTATCTTCATTGTGAGCATTGCTTTCACCTTTAGGTTCATGCCACCCTGTCCAACCCCCTTCATCAACTATAGCAGAAGACTCAGACTCCTCCATCATTGCCATTTGCTTTTGTTCTTCCTCTTTTTGCAACCAATTTGACCAACCAAGAGCCCCATCCTCCCCGATTCTTGCACCGGTACTATTCCAAAAATACTCAAATAGTCTCTGTTTACTCTGCTCAGAAAGAAGTAAAGACGGACAGAACAAAGTGTATTCTAATACAGCTTGAAATAAAGCTGTAGCTAATTCTTGATAGCCCGATTGCCACTCAAACCGGCATAAACTGACAAATATACTAACCAGTCCAAGTTCTTGTTGAACAAGAAGAGGGTCTGGTGAGGATCTATCATTTTGACAAGCCTGCATTGATATAAATTAAGAAATGAGAACCTGCATATCAAGGCTTAGCAGCTTCAAGAAATCACAAGTTTGCATCACCAAATGCTCCCAAATGAAAGAAAATAGCAGTTTATAGTTTGGTTTTAATAGGTGTTAGGCACTCCTAGAAGATAAGGATCCAAAAGCCGAGGAGCTATGTATTAGGCTTTAGGCAAACACCTCAAGTACACAAGATCTCTGTTCTTCTACAAAAATATTTGTAAAGTTAATCACTGTTGCATAACATTAATTACCAATTACATACTTGAAAGTTGAAAGTGCTAACAGACACGTTGTAGATGACAATGTATATACTTCACTTGTATAGTTATATACCAAGAGTATTCAAGAGGCTTTAGGAGTGATAAGAAATGTCAGGTCATTTTCACCAAACGTGCTTAAGAAGAGCTGGATAAAGAACCCCACTATAAAAAAGGCCCAAAAAAACTGCAATAATCTCCTATAGAAATCATGTGGCATACAAAACCTGCGAGGCACACCTAGTTAAAAGATGCCTCTGAGGCATGCCTTTGAGCCGCTTTCCATTGCCTAGAGTAGCTTGGCAGAAATAGCCTTGAAGCACCTAGCACCTAGGTATGCTTTGTTAAACCAAGATTACTAAACTAATTGGGGGAAAATGATTAAATTTATATCGCAGAAAGTCTAAATCGCAAATGAAGAACATGAAAGAATAGACTTTTAAATTAGTACGAAATTAGTTTCGATTCGCAGACCATGTCCTATCTCAAAGCTTTCAGCATTAGAAAAGCACTGCAATACAAAAGCATATTTATTTCTATTCGAGAAGGATAATGTACTATTCAAGAGGATCAAATCCACTACGTACTCAGACCTACATTTGTGACAGTATCCGAGTATTTGAGGCATATATAGGAAAATCCATAAGCATATAAAAACTACATGAAATCTAGAGTTTAGAAATCTTTTTTCCTTTGTTCTTGCCACTTTATGATTTACAAAAACCGAGATACATCCAGAGGAAACCAAAAGTAATTCTTACAGAATATCATCCACGATTTAAGTTTCAGTAACAAGCAAGAAACTTATTACTAATAATTTAAAGAAAAACTTAGAGCATAAATATATATATAATTGTGCACCTGCCTATGCTGCTTGTTGCATGCTGCTGACAAAGCCTGTATCCCATTGGCAAACATCTTCCTCACTTCAGAAACCTTGAATCTAGAAAAATCCCCTTGAACAAGCCTCAGAAACTCCCTCCACAACTTATAACTCCCTGAATGGTGTGTAAGTAACTTCTCCCATCTGCCAATCAAGATGTCATTATTATCTCTTCTTTGGTATGCATTCATAAGTGCAAGAAGTAGTTCTTCATTATCAGGATTGAGCTCAGATGCCTTCTCCAATATGCTGATCTTCTTCTCCAATGTTTGTAAACGGGCACCTCTTTGTCGCTGCTTACTTTCAACTTTATCTTGAAAATTAGCAAATTCTAACCAATAATTCTCATTATATGGGTGCTCCCGAGTCATCTTATTAAACTCTTTTGTCTTTCGCAATACTTCATCTTCCCATGATTCCTCAACAACTGAAAGATCTTTAGGCTGGCCTTCAACAGGGGTTGTCTCATCTGAAAGTGGTATGAAATCAGTACCTAATTCTTGTTGAGAACCTTTCGGACCAGCAATTCTAAGTCGCTTAAAGTTCCTATGATGCTCCAATGCAGCATGCTTAGCAGACCAGTAACGACCTTCTGATCTAAGTTTACTGTCTAATGAATTTACATCGTTATCACCACCAAGGTCCCAACTCCTCATATTCGAAGAATAGAATGCATTGTAGTTAAGCCCAGAAGACTTGCTTCCATTAAATATTTTATATCTGGCCACGTCCATTCTGCATTGTAGTAAAAAAATATATTCAAAATCAGATCCTACTACCAAGTACCAATCTCATTCTTAAACAATCTTCAAATGCATCTCATGTTGCAGCAAGAGTTGGCATGCATATACTATCATAAGTCTTCTCATTCCATCGTATAAAAAAAAAAAGAGGGATAGTTTGACTTATACACAGTTTGATTCTCTAATCATCATAAACAATTCCCGCAAACTGAAAACCATGTATATTAGATTTGTTACAATATATCAACTTTAACCGCTAAAAAATGATAGTTCTCACCACATTGTGAAAGTGCATTTCATTTTCTTTTATTAACGACTTCCATAAGCAAGAACAGCGAGGTGTTTACCTATATACGCATTTAACTAAACCCCCAATTATTAGTTCTTCCATCTACTGTAGAAAACTAACTAATTAATTAAAAAACTACCTCTCTATCCCCGCATCTCTGTTTTTTTGTCAACTATTTATCTAATTATATATCTTATTATACAAAATCACAAAATAATGTTCAAACATATATCAAGTACTTATGGAACAATATGTGATTTCCATTTTAAAATCTATAAAAGCCATCATTTATGCAAGAACTTTGATTCACAACAACGTAAGGCCGTCACACTCCCCGCCTATCGCAGGAAAATTTGAGCTAATATCTCGACTAAATTGGTGTGCCTAAACTAAAAATGTCATCAAACTTGCCAATCATTTTCAATTTATCTAAACTAATGATCTATTAAGCCAACTTTTTCTCTCTCTTCTCTCTCTCTACTCTCTTTCTCTCTCAATTCTAACGGCTTTTTTTCTCCGATCTAAGATCTGAGATTGAAAATCTTTTATTCTTGAGATCGAGATGAGAACGTGAGATCGAGAGTTGAGATTGAGAACTGGTTTAGACCTCCAATCCGGTGGATCTAACCCTATTTTTTACTTTCGGGCCGGAGGTCCCTTCCACTTCGGTGGATCTGGAAGCAGCCTCCCTACCTTTGAGTAGGGGTAAGGTCTGTCTACATCATACCTCCCCATAGCCCGGCTTATGCTGGGATTGGGTACCTTGTTGTTGTTGTTGTTGTATTAATACGAAAGAAACAAAATCAGGTTTACCTGTAAAGAGAACCGAAAGCCAAATTATCGCGATCGCCACGAGAATCGAAGTAATACTCCTTATCCCTAATTGAATCATTACTACCAGCCCAAGACTGAATATTCTGTTTCCTAGAATTAGGCCCATATTCAACATCTCTTGTTTCTTTCTTATTCTTCTTCTTTTTCTTATCTTTCTTTCTCCGTTTTCGTCTCTCCTCGAGTTCCTGATCCGATTCAGACGATTCCACCAACTCGTAACGAGTCTGCCGGTTTTGTCTTTCTTGTTCCACTAATTCAACTTCTTTTTCGTCTTCTTGTTCTTCAGTTTCGGGTTCGGGTTGGTGGGATTGAAGAGGGGGTGGTGTGATGGTGGAGATATCGGCGGTGAAACTGGTGTTGGAGAGCCAATTGAGTGCGGCGGTGGCGGTGGTGGTTGGATTGGAGAGTTGAAGAGGTGGGTGTGGGTTTATTGGGTCGGTGGGATTTTGGTTAAAAATGGGGAATAATGATGTTGGTCGGAGAAGTGAGTCTCCCGGTGGCGGTGGTGGTGGTGATTCATCGGCCATTATTGTGTGTGTGTGTGTGTTTTTTTGTTGGGAGGGTTTCTATTTGTATAATTTGAATCTTTTTATCACATTCATCCAATCATCCTAGCTGAGGAACAAATGGAAATAAAAGTTTTTATTAAGACAGACTTTAATGCCAATGGGTTTAAACCCCAGCGTCATTCCCAATTCCTGCAAGGATGCTTGGATCTTGAGAGACAAGGGTTCGAGTCTGAGGAGGCGAGATTTTACCTCCAATTTAATGTCGTGTCTTCTGTAACGGTTAAATTGGTGGGTTTTCCCTCTCCTGTGGTCCCTGACTTCGTGGATCGATCGCTAGTGACTGCATGCCCGAATAGATGTAACGGCTAGCCATCTCGTGACACGAACGTTCAAAAAAAAAAACAGACTTTAATCAAGTTTTTTTTTGAAATCTTAGACCCGTTTTGAGTTGGGTTCGGGTTAACTTTTGATTAACAGGTTGACACGCAAACCTACAAATATATATATTTTTTTAAATAGGTCGATCTCACAAACTCATTTGACATGTCAACAATCATTATCTTAATCTTTTTATATATAAAACTGAAGTCCTTTTCTAAATTTTCTCATTCACTAATCCTATTTGGCACAGCTATCCCCCTTCCATTCATTAAATTTATATAAAAAATTGTTATTTATGACGTAAGAACTCAAGTGTATCTAAATAAAATTAAATTTAAGTTATAAAATAAAAGAAGATTTTCCCAAAAAATAGGAGTCGCCCATGAGGTTCTCAAAATCAAAGGGTTTTCTCAACATAACTCCAAATTATTATATACACAATTCATGAATACAAGATTCTTTTAGCAAAATCTCACTACTGATAGCAAGTATTGTTGCAATTCAAAAGATTTTTCAAATAGCCAATATTGGTTTAAATAAGAAGGTTATTATTAAACGATATATCAAAAATTTTGAATCCATGTTAGTTTTTTTGTGTTTATTTGTTAAATATTATTTTTGTTCATGACAAAACATATTATTTTTGTTTATAATATGCGTGCATCTTGAATTTCATTTTTTTGTATTGAGTGGACATCCAAGTTACCTTTAGAACTATATTTGTTCATTTAGTATCATACGGATTGTTGATAATTTAAATTTAATAATTTAGTGCTATAAGGGTCTTTTGATAATTTAAATCCAGTGACGTTGAAAATAATATATCTTAAACTGATGGTTCTGGGGGAATTCAGAATTTTTATTATGCATGACACGCACACGATTAAGGGCCTTAAAGTAAAGTGGGTTTGATCCTACAGTGACCTGTTTTTTGCTCATGGACAACTATATGTTGCGGTTTCAAGAGTTACAAGTAAAGCAGGTATGAAGGTCCTCATTTGTACCAAATGGTCATTTTTATGTCAAAATGGTCAATGTGAAGATGGTCATTTTTATGTTTGTGTTTCCTTTATGTATTCGCTACTTAATTTGTTTGGTTATGCACATGCTTTAGGGGTTGAAACTACTATTGCGATTGGAAATTCTTCAGTAAATCGATTGCATATTTATGTTGACACATGTTACCGCGTAATATAATACATTTGTTTTTAATGTAATATTCGAATTGAACATGTAATAGTTAAAAGCATGGTTGTATGTGTAGGGTAGAATCATATGATGTTTGGGACTACATCACAAATGTTTTTATTATAGTTAGTTACCATAATACTACCCGGGTAGTCACCCGGGTCCTTAAGCTAGTACTATATAAATCAAGGTTTTCCAACTTAGTTAATTTGCCTATGTGGCATGGTTTAGAAAGCAAAAAACACTACAAATCTGACGTGGCATCCTTAAAAAGTTTTGGAGCAGCGGTTTCTCAAATCAACTCCACGGTTAGTTTCCTTCTCAAATTTAAAAGTATAACCCTTCGTGTACTTTTGATGTGGAAGTTATGTCTATATAAAGCTACCCTCAGTCATTTTTAATTCATCACAAAACTAAAACACACAACATAACTGTCATCATGGCTTCGACCAACCATGTTGCAATAAGAAATCTGACGAGTGACCACAAATATGAAGCCATGCACGATAACATTTAGGATTTTGGCTATGGAAGCAACCTACATATGGCGATCTTAATAATATTTCAAGTATTGAAATGATTCTGATGGACGAACAAGTATCATTTCAATTTTAGTTGTGCTTTTTTGAGTTTTTCATATTATGAACCTGTAAATTATCGAATCATTCCTAAACCCAACCGCCCGGTTTCCGCTCGAAAAATTTGGCAGGCTTACTACAAATGGTTAGTAGTATGTTATTGTTTCAAATTCATTTAATTAGGTTTTTTATGTTTTTATTTTATTCATGAATTTTCTCATATTAATCGTTAAGTATATGTTTTGTTTAGTTGTATGCAGTTAATGAATAGTTTAACTACTATTATCAATTAAGAATAATTATGACGATGCTTTCAAGTTTTGACAATCAGCAATGTGTTCTCACTGTTTGTAATTCTTATTTTAATTTTTATAACTTTGGGGTGAATATATGTAGTAAAGTTTCTATCTTCATTAGTGCAAGATTGATTTATAGATTGGTTGATTTCTCTTTAGAGTTTGTTTGGTTCTTATAGTAGATTTTTAAAATATGTTTGTGCTTAAAGATGTGATTATTAGTAAATGTAACTTTAATTTGATTCAGGTAGATCCCTTTGTAAAAACATCGTTCAAATTAAATTTTCCATTAATTTTATAAAATATTCATAGGGTTTATGTTGAACTTCACTCATATCTGCAAAAGTGGTCGGATCACAATTCTATAGCATATTTTCTGTTAATTAGTTTATTTTCTGATTATATGCTATTGTTGTTTTTTCTTTCTTCCAGATGATGAAGTCTCATATATGGCTATAAACTATTGATGAATCAGTTTAGCTGGTCAAACAGAAGGTTGCTATATTTTGTCCCTTTATATGTCACGAGATGCATGCAGGGATGGGATCTTTAAAAAACTCATCCAATATCTCTTCCATCTCGAGTAAATTGAACCCCGCCGCGTTAAGTTTAATACTTGATTATTGCTGAATCCATCAAGTTGCAGGGAGTTGTAACAAGGTATGTATACAAGGGGTCAATTTCATCGTGTTTTGTGAACAACTTATGACTGTCAATGTAAACTTTTCTGATTAATGAACCTTTGTTTTGGCTTTATCATGCACATAGGAACGAAAGACATTTGATGAGAAATTTATCCATATGGACACAAATAGGCTGTGTGAGTCAACATCTGCTGTTGACAGTTTACAATTAAAGCCATTAGTTGATTTTACCAGTCGAGCACTTCCAAGAATGATAGACGGAAAAACTCTCGAAGAGATTTGTGAAACTCTTCATATACCTGAGGATCTAACAGAGGTAATTTGTGTTTTCACGTCTGTCTGCAAATCAAATGTTTAATTGTAGTAATCCATTTGAGGTTTATTTCCTGCCAGAAGGAAGATTAGAGCCTTTGAAAATTATAACTGATGTTCCGCAGATAGGATTATTGAAACGGAGGAAATAACCAAAAGAAAAAGAGAAACTAAAGGTAATTTTTTTGTAACCAATAAGAAAAGAAGGTTGAAATGTGTGACATCCGGCAAATTTGGGGTCTGTTTGACTTGGGAGAAACCACTTTCTTTGACCATACAACATGATGATTTATAATGAATATGTATATACTCATATATATAAATATATCTATACTCGTATGTGAAACTATGTGTTAGTTTATTTTTACGCGCAATTAACTTATCGGTAAAACGTTAAATTAGTATATGTAGTTTCACTCGACCACCATTCCATGAAAAACATTAGTATATATTTTTCTATATAAAAAAAATAGAAACATACTTCCATAATTTTAGTCATATATAAATTGGCCCTCCATGGAATATATAAACCAAACCACATTGAACATAACCATAATATGATTAATGGCTCATAAGCAAAATTTTTATTTTCTTTTTGTCCATGCTAGCCGTCCAACATCCTCCACCCTCAACCAATCACATTTTAATTTTTTTTTTGAGTTCACATACAATAAACTAACATTAATCCTATTAAATATGACATAATTATTTCATTTTAATTACCACAAAACTAAGAACCTTCTCCTCTCTCTTACAAAGTCACGACCACCATCTAAACCATCTTAATTCTCCATTTAAATCCCTTAAATCAACTAATTAATTAAACATAATTACCTCTAACATTAAAATACTACCTAGGAAATTGTTGGTTCTTTATCTTTTTCTTCTTTGAGCCGTGCAAAACTCCTTCCTATCAACAAATCCTTAAATGCTTCATTAA
>CM067169.1:61201074-61319777 GCA_034093135.1 Erigeron breviscapus
TGAAGACTGAAAAAAGAGAATCATCTCAGAAGCAGAGCCAGAGAAGATTCTACCTGATCGAAGACTGAAGCATCTCAGTGTAAAAGTACTTACAACACTTTTACACTGATTACGAGGAAGCCTTTTTGACTTTACCAACCTTTACCCGGATAAAAGCTTTATCTCTGGAAAAGTACAAGGTTGAGTAAAAGGTTGGGAATAAAGTGTGAAATGTCACACCAAATGACTTTCACACTTAACCTTAAAAGTACACATGTTAAGGAATTGATTTCAATTCCTTAACTGCTCCCAACCGTATTTGTACGACCCTGTCCACGTCATCATAGACTTTGCCTATAAATACAAGGCTTCTCACACTTTGCAAAATGCTCGAAACTTTGACATTGCAACTTGTGAAATATACTCTAAGTAATTCTTAAGAGTATTTTCAAGTTATTTAGATCACTTTGTATATATATAGATAATAATTGCAATAATCCCCCTCTAGTCTATGTCTTCTACGTCTTTAGCCCAAGTTCTCTCATCTTCTTCAACTTCAGTCCAAGAGGCAAAACTTGTATAAATTGTCCAACTTTAGTCCTTCCTTTAGTTCTAAGCATTCAACAAAAGTCTGTTGGGTCGAAAATGACCAAGTATAATTTGTCCAGGAAATAGTTGAGGTTCAGTGAAAATTACTTGTACAGGATTCTGAACCATTTCAGAATACTTCACTGAAGCTTCACTTCAGTTCAGATCAATACAAACTGAAAGCATTCATTCTGAAGTCAAAGACTGAAGACTGAAGAAAGAGAATCATCTCAGAAGCAGAGCCCAGAGAAGATTCTACCTGATCGAAGACTGAAGCATCTCAGTGTAAAAGTACTTACAACACTTTTACACTGATTACGAGGAAGCCTTTTTGACTTTACCAACCTTTACCCGGATAAAAGCTTTATCTCTGGAAAAGTACAAGGTTGAGTAAAAGGTTGGGAATAAAGTGTGAAATGTCACACCAAATGACTTTCACACTTAACCTTAAAAGTACACATGTTAAGGAATTGATTTCAATTCCTTAACTGCTCCCAACCGTATTTGTACGACCCTGTCCACGTCATCATAGACTTTGCCTATAAATACAAGGCTTCTCACACTTTGCAAAATGCTCGAAACTTTGACATTGCAACTTGTGAAATATACTCTAAGTAATTCTTAAGAGTATTTTCAAGTTATTTAGATCACTTGTATTTCAAGGTTGTTTAGATATTTCACTAGGGTGATCATCTTTGTTCCGCAACAACCTTTGTATTTTGTTTATATCAATGAATAAAATACATTGAAAAGTACATCGTGTCTCAATGTCTCATACTTGATTATATATATTATTTATATAGTTTCAGCACTTTAGTTCTTGCAATTTACTTTCAGTTATTTATCCTTATTGTTTAAATCCATATCTGGATCGTCATTCTGAACTGGTCTTATTCCAGCTCAGAATTGCTTGCCAGTCGGGTATTCCATTACATTTGGGACTTACATTTGGTATCAGAGCAGAAGGTTTGAATATTATATTCCTTAACCTAGATCTGATGTAATGGCTAACCCCGAAAACAGTGAAGGACCTAACACTAACCCTAATGCAAATAACCCACCCCCTGTTATCAACAATAATATACCTTTGCATAATGTTCATGTACACTTTCCAAATAATCATGTTCCCAAGTTTGATGGGAACAGTGAAAACTTTATCACATGGAAAGCATGCATGCTTAAGTATATTGCTGGTGTGGAAAGACATTTGACCACCATTTTAAAAGAAGGACCCTTTGTCCCCATGAATGCGTCAACTGTAGTCAAAAATGCTGATGGGACTCCTAGGTTAACACCAAAGGAGAAGGATCATTGGTCTGAGGAAGATCATAGGCTGGTAGATCTTGATACTAAGCTTCAGAATATGATCTTATATGCAGTTCCTGAAACTCTTATGCCCACACTTGTCTTACTTGAAAACTCCAAATTAATGTGGGAGGAACTTATGACTCAGTTTGAAGGCACTTCTGAGATAATTGTCACAAGAAAAGTTGCTTTAAATAAGAATTATGAATCTTTCTTTGCATTCCCTGGTGTGGATATCATAATGAAAAAGGTTGGTGATTTTGGTTATGAAAGTAATGAAGAACAAAAACTGGACCTTCTGGTTCTTTTAGAGGCTGACATTTCATATGTCAAGACTGTGCGTTCAGAAATCCTGAAAATGTTTGAAAATAATGCTTCTGAACTGAACGCCAGTCAGGCCAGACTAAAAGAACTGAAAGATGTTCAGTTGGCCCTTAAAAGTTATCAGTCTATGGTTGCCACTCTTGAATTGGAAAAAGAAGAACTGAAAAACATCCTTGAAAAAGAACAGAAAATAATCAAATCTTGGATGAAATCACTAAATCCAGATGCTGCAATTAAAAACACTTTTGCTAACCAAAGAAAAGCATATGAATCTGGTGATCTTCACTTGGCATCTATTATCACTGATTTAGATGCACTTCCGAAAGAAATGAAACCAGAAATTACTTTTAAAGAAGTTGGCAAGCAGAAAACTGTGACTGAAGTGGCCCAGGAACAATCTGAGGGTAAATCTGAAACAACTCAGACCACTGTTTCAGGAAAGAAGGCTAAATCTAAAAAGTCATCCCCTCAGTCTTCATCTAAGGTTCCAAAAGTCCAAAAGAAGAAGAAAAATGTCTCCCCCACTGAGCCTTCTACCTCTGATTCAGGTAAGGCTCAGGTGTCTAAAGAAGAATCGATTTTGTTGAGATTAGAAAGTCAGTTTCAATTATTAACAAGACAAGTGCAAAGTTGTAATGCATGTTTGAAAAATGTTGAAGGAACTCCTCTCCAATCTAAACAAAACCCAAAACCTTCTTCAAAACAAATCAAGCAAAAATCTGAGAAGAAAAAGGTTGAAAGTACCATCAAACCAACTGTATTTGTGTCATCTGAAATTATGACTGAGATCCCCTTTGATCCTTCAGTTCCTCCAAAACCAAAAACTTCTGGGATGTATAAGGGAGAGTCCAGTGAACCCAACCAAAGATGGGTTCCCAAATCGAACTAATTTTTGTGTGTGTGCAGGGAGACCGAAAGAAGTATATATGGTATCTTGACAGTGCAGCTGGAAGAACCATGACTGGTAATAAAACCCTTCTGGAGGAATATAGGGTGCAAGAGGGGCCCTCAATAACATTTGGGAATGATGGCAATGGACAAACTGAGGGATATGGTATTCTGAATAATGGTCAAGTCAAATTCACACGAGTTGCATATGTGAATGGTTTGAAATATAACCTGATCAGTGTTAGTCAACTTTGTGATGATGGCTTCAAGGTTCTATTTGATATTTCTCAGGGCACCATATTCAACAGAGATTGGAAGGTAGTGTTGGTTGCACCAAGGAAAGGAAACATCTATATTATTGATATGGAAAGTTCACCCAGTGAACAATGTTTCTATACAAAGGCAGATGAGGACACAAACTGGTTGTGGCATAAGAGGTTATCCCATCTGAACTTCAAGAACATTAATAAGTTGTCAAGAAAATAACTTGCTGAAGGGATACCTCCAATGTCTTTCAATAAAGACAAGCCATGTACAGGTTTTGAAATGGGTAAGCAGAAAAGAGCAACATTCAAGACCAAGCAAAATTTCAGCATCACTGAACCACTTTACATGCTTCATATGGATCTCTTTGGTCCAGTGAACGTTCAAACAAGAGCAGGAAAGAGGTACACCCTTGTTGTGGTAGATGAATTTTCAAGATATTGTTGGGTTGTTTTCCTCAGAACAAAGAGTGAAGCTGCTGCTGAAATTATTGCCCTCATCAAACAAATTGAACTCAAGCACAAGCGAAAAGTTTGTCAGCTCAGAAGTGACAATGACACTGAATTCAGAAATGCCACTTTAGAGTCATTCTGCACTGAAACTGGCATATCTCAGAACTTCTCTTCAGCTCACACACCAGAGCAGAATGGTGTTGTAGAAAGAAAGAATCGAACGCTGATTGAAGCTGCTAGAAGTATGCTCAATGAATCTGGTCTTCCTAAAAGTTTCTGGGCTAAAGCTGTTGCAACTGCTTGCTACACTCAGAACAGATCTGTCTATGTTAAAAGACACAAGAAGACAACCTATGAAGTCCTCAGAAATAGAAAGCCAAATATTGGATATTTCCATGTTTTTGGATGTCCAGTTTACATTCTGAACGACTCCAGTCAGCTTGGAAAGTTTGATGCAAAAGCTGATGAAGGTTACTTCTTAAGATATTCAGTAAATCGCAAAGCCTTCAGAGTCTATAACAAAAGACTTGACAAGGTTGATGAGTCAATTCATGTTACCTTTGATGAATCAAATTCTGCAATCTTCAATAAACCAACTCATGTACCACCCTCAAAAAGTCCAATCAGTTTTGGTGAATCTGATCCTTTTGCTCAAACTGATCAGTCACCTGAACCTGCTTCTGATCATCTCAGTTCATAACCAACAAAAACACCAACAAGCAACATACCATTCTATCCTTCAGTCAGTTTTAAACTACCTTCTGAACTGACTATTGGATCTGATGTGCGTGCTGCTTCAAATCTGATACCAGTTTCCACTGAATTACCCCAATCTGAAGAATTTCATGATGCAAGTCATGATCTGCAGGAGGAAGATTAAGAGACTGAAATAGTTTTTTCTGAAGTTACTCCTGAAGTAAATCAGAGGAATTCTTGCACTGATATCATAGTTCATCCTGGTCAATACTCTAAGTGGACAAAGGCACATCCAATTGATCAAATCATTGGAGATTCCAGTAGAGGGGTTCAGACCAGAAGAGCCACAAGCGATCAATGCTTATACGTCAGCTTCTTATCACTGATTGAACCAAAGAAGATTGACGAGCCTATGAAAGACCCAAGCTGAGTTGAAGCCATGCAAGATGAGCTCAACCAATTTAAAAGGAACGATGTTTGGGAACTTGTTCCATGTCCTAATAATCTGAAGAAGGATCAAATTGGGACAAAATGGATCTTCAGAAATAAGATGGATGAAGATGGACATGTAATTCGGAACAAGGCTAGACTTGTTGCTAAGGGTTATTCTCAAGAAGAAGGAGTAGACTTCGATAACACTTTTACACCAGTTGCTAGACTAGAAGCTATCAGAATTTTCTTAGCTTTTGTAGCTCATCATGAGTTCAAAGTCTATCAGATGGATGTTAAAAGTGCATTTCTGAATAGTGAATTGGAAGAAGTTGTGTATGTTTATCAGCCACCAGGATTCATAAATGAAGAAAAAAAAAAAAAAAAAAAAAAAAAAAAAAAAAAAAAAAAAAAAAAAAAAAAAAAAAAAAAAAAAAAAAAAAAAAAAAAAAAAAAAAAAAAAAAAAAAAAAAAAAAAAAAAAAAAAAAAAAAAAAAAAAAAAAAAAAAAAAAAAAAAAAAAAAAAAAAAAAAAAAAAAAAAAAAAAAAAAAAAAAAAAAAAAAAAAAAAAAAAAAAAAAAAAAAAAAAAAAAAAAAAAAAAAAAAAAAAAAAAAAAAAAAAAAAAAAAAAAAAAAAAAAAAAAAAAAAAAAAAAAAAAAAAAAAAAAAAAAAAAAAAAAAAAAAAAAAAAAAAAAAAAAAAAAAAAAAAAAAAAAAAAAAAAAAAAAAAAAAAAAAAAAAAAAAAAAAAAAAAAAAAAAAAAAAAAAAAAAAAAAAAAAAAAAAAAAAAAAAAAAAAAAAAAAAAAAAAAAAAAAAAAAAAAAAAAAAAAAAAAAAAAAAAAAAAAAAAAAAAAAAAAAAAAAAAAAAAAAAAAAAAAAAAAAAAAAAAAAAAAAAAAAAAAAAAAAAAAAAAAAAAAAAAAAAAAAAAAAAAAAAAAAAAAAAAAAAAAAAAAAAAAAAAAAAAAAAAAAAAAAAAAAAAAAAAAAAAAAAAAAAAAAAAAAAAAAAAAAAAAAAAAAAAAAAAAAAAAAAAAAAAAAAAAAAAAAAAAAAAAAAAAAAAAAAAAAAAAAAAAAAAAAAAAAAAAAAAAAAAAAAAAAAAAAAAAAAAAAAAAAAAAAAAAAAAAAAAAAAAAAAAAAAAAAAAAAAAAAAAAAAAAAAAAAAAAAAAAAAAAAAAAAAAAAAAAAAAAAAAAAAAAAAAAAAAAAAAAAAAAAAAAAAAAAAAAAAAAAAAAAAAAAAAAAAAAAAAAAAAAAAAAAAAAAAAAAAAAAAAAAAAAAAAAAAAAAAAAAAAAAAAAAAAAAAAAAAAAAAAAAAAAAAAAAAAAAAAAAAAAAAAAAAAAAAAAAAAAAAAAAAAAAAAAAAAAAAAAAAAAAAAAAAAAAAAAAAAAAAAAAAAAAAAAAAAAAAAAAAAAAAAAAAAAAAAAAAAAAAAAAAAAAAAAAAAAAAAAAAAAAAAAAAAAAAAAAAAAAAAAAAAAAAAAAAAAAAAAAAAAAAAAAAAAAAAAAAAAAAAAAAAAAAAAAAAAAAAAAAAAAAAAAAAAAAAAAAAAAAAAAAAAAAAAAAAAAAAAAAAAAAAAAAAAAAAAAAAAAAAAAAAAAAAAAAAAAAAAAAAAAAAAAAAAAAAAAAAAAAAAAAAAAAAAAAAAAAAAAAAAAAAAAAAAAAAAAAAAAAAAAAAAAAAAAAAAAAAAAAAAAAAAAAAAAAAAAAAAAAAAAAAAAAAAAAAAAAAAAAAAAAAAAAAAAAAAAAAAAAAAAAAAAAAAAAAAAAAAAAAAAAAAAAAAAAAAAAAAAAAAAAAAAAAAAAAAAAAAAAAAAAAAAAAAAAAAAAAAAAAAAAAAAAAAAAAAAAAAAAAAAAAAAAAAAAAAAAAAAAAAAAAAAAAAAAAAAAAAAAAAAAAAAAAAAAAAAAAAAAAAAAAAAAAAAAAAAAAAAAAAAAAAAAAAAAAAAAAAAAAAAAAAAAAAAAAAAAAAAAAAAAAAAAAAAAAAAAAAAAAAAAAAAAAAAAAAAAAAAAAAAAAAAAAAAAAAAAAAAAAAAAAAAAAAAAAAAAAAAAAAAAAAAAAAAAAAAAAAAAAAAAAAAAAAAAAAAAAAAAAAAAAAAAAAAAAAACAAAAAAAAAAAAAAAAAAAAAAAAAAAAAAAAAAAAAAAAAAAAAAAAAAAAAAAGAAAAAAAAAAAAAAAAAAAAAAAAAAAAAAACGAATTAAGTAACGAATTGGTGAAATTACGTCGAATTGTTGCTCGTGAATACTCCTACACGCATTAAGACTTCGTACATAACCTTAGGTCGATTAATTTCTCATTAATTAACAAAAGGCAATAGCAATCTAGTTATCTCAAAAGGATTCCGCACTCTTGACATAACGAATCACGTCTTATTACGATCTATACGACAATAGGGACTTACAAGTGGTATCAGAGCCCTAAGGTTGATTACCAGAAGGTTTAAGATCGTGTGATTTGCTATTGATTGCAAAAACAATTCGAATTTCAAGGTTTTTCAAGAATTCGTTTTTTTATCTTCGTGTAACCTCGTGCTTACGTCAGCACGAGGTGGTTCTTATATCGTGCTTACGTCAGCACGAACTCACTGTCTTCGTGCCACGTCAGCACGAACTGATCCTTCATGTGTTCATTTCGTGCCTAGTTTGCACGAACCAAATTGCTACAGTAATAATTTTCGTTTGATTTTCATACAAAAAATTCGAAATGACTACTGTACATGCTGCTGCTAATACCCCTAATGCTGCGATCATCAATCAGCTAATTATGAACGACCATGAAGTCGGTCGAGGCAACACACCTCCAAAGCTTTTCCGTATGGAAAATTATTGGATGTGGAAGAGACGTTTTGAAGATTATATTCGTCTCAGTGATATTGAAATGTGGTTTGTGATAACTCGAGGTTTTGACTGGCCAACGTATGAGAAAAATGGTGTAATTGGAAGATATACCTATACTGATATGCCAGATGACGAAAAGAAGAAATACATTGTTGAGGGAAAGGCACTTTCTACACTTACTATGGCCTTACCTCAAGAAAGTGTACATTTGTTCAAAAAGTACACAACTTCAAAGGAATTATGGGATGCCCTAGAAAAGTACTGTGAGGGTGATGATACTTTGAAGAAGAATCATATTAAACTTCTTAAGCGTCAGTATGAAGCTTTTAATGGTTTGAAAGGAGAATCTCTAGATGAGATTATTGCTTGATTTAGCCATCTTACGACCGAGTTATCATATTTTGAAGTTACTTATCCATAGACTGAGTTAGTGGATAAATTTTTGGACTCTTTACCAAAATCTTGGACTGAATATGTTCATCATCTTCAAGATGACAAGGAATACAGTTCATGGGATTTTGAGACTGTTGTTTCAAAGTTGAAAAATAGAGAAATGAAGAGAATAATCAAGGATACTCATTCTGATTTTACTCAAGATCCGACTTTGTATCATGCTTCTTCAGTTCATATTGCAAGTACTAGCTCAGGGACTAATGCATTTCTAAGTGGTGTAGAAGCTACACCTATAATTGATCCAGATGGACTTGCAGAATATGTTGCTTATGACAATACTACCTCTGCTGTCAAGAGCAATACTCAATCGTATCATTCCATGCCAATGAGTATGAGTTCCGCAGAGGGTAGAATGAATCTCTACTCTGCTTTCTGTTCTACTCATGAAACTTAAATCAATGGAAATGTAACTGACCCTGCATTGATCGATGAGGATTACAATCAGATAGATCCTGATGATTTAGAAGAGATGGATCTACAGTGGCAGTTAGCAATGTTAACCATTAAAGTCAAGAGATTCACTCAGAGAACTGGAAGATTTTTGGGTAATGGTACTAAAGGTTTTGACAAATCCAAGGTGAAATGTTATAATTGTGATGGATTTGGTCATTTTGCCAGAGAGTGCCAACGCCAAAAAAGAACTGATAATACCGTTGTGGGTAGACAAAATTACAATCAAGGCGGTATTACTCCACCCAATTATCAAAAGACTCAAGCAATGATTACCTTACCTGCTTCTCCTCAACAGTCAGGTTCTCCTCAGCTTTTGGAGTCTAAGGCTGTTGTTGTTCAAAATCCAGATGGTACTTATCAGTGGGATACACAATCAGAAGATAATTCGAATCATGCCTATTTAGTTGAGATTTATGATGACTATGCGCATGTTGCAAATGAAGTTGTTGATACAATTGATTATGCTGTGTATACTAGTGAAGAGAGAGCATCTAAGATTGTCAAGCAAAATGTTAAGAAAGTTGCTGAGATAGTAAGATCTGAGAGTGAGTCTATGACAGCTGTGAAGACACCAGAAGAGAAAGTTGAGTCATCAAAAGTTATTGGTGCAAATTCTGAGAAGAGTATTGAAGATCAAATGAAGGAATTTGTGATACCTGAAGGTTTGACAACTGAAGACTTTGTTGCATACATGGCAGATTGCAAGGCTGCTGATCAGAAGGTATCATGTTCTTTACTTTCAATAGTTAAAGTTTGTCAAATGGTGTTTGAGATGAAACATGAGGTGTCTAGTCTTAGCATGACCATAGCTAATTTGACTGATCAAAATGATATTCTTAAAAGGGAAATTGATTTTGCGAAGGATTCTAAGTTACTTCTGCAAGAAAGTTTTAATAATGAAGAAGAGACAGAACCTGAAATAGACTTTGATCCTAGTGAAGTTATGTACTATACTCTGAAAGACTGTGATACAATATTTTTTGATAGAGAAGTATCTATAACTAGAATTCAGCCTAGATCTAGGATTAATAAAGTCTGGTGTGTAGAAAATAAAAAGAAATGGTTAGAGGAACAAGTTCCATATAAGGATAGACATTTTGAACCATTTAAGCCTGCTTACACTATGGAAGATGCAATCCAGAGGTTAGATATGATTGCAGAACTTAAGGCTTGTGGAATACCAATCCCTGAAGTGGCTTATGACCAACCTAAAAAATATCCGGTTAAATCATGCTATACTTGTCGTGAAAAGGGCCATATAGCTAGTAATTGTCCACTTAAGAAATCCAAAGATCCTAAGAGTGAACCTCTAGTCAAGTCAAAGTATGGTGTTGGATCTTCCAAAAGTAATGGGAAGGGTAGATTAGTTGATCAAGTTAGTTCAAAACAATTTCTGAGTGCATATAAAAGGAAATATTATGAGGATTATGTTAGAAGACATCCAGATAATATAAATGCACAGAATTATGTTAAATTCATAAATTCGATTTCATATGGTAATTCTAGTACCTTAGATCAAGTGAATGAGCAGAATCTGTCATCTCAAGATTTGAGAAAGTCTTTATCTCAAAAGTTGAAATCTAGAAATGTCTCACCTCGAGATACGTCTAGTGATCATGACAACTCTGTTCCTAGTAATCGATCTAAGACCCCTAAACGACAGGGTCATTCACGAAATGCTACTACTAGTAGTCATGGAAGTGGAAGTCCGAGTCGATCTCGTACACCTCAAAGGAGTAATTCACCTAGGAATAAGTATGTTCATCAGAATCGGTCACCCCCTCATGGAAATGAAAATGTTTCTAAGTTCTTTGATCGATTAGAATCACAGCTTAGGTTTGGTCCACATTCACCAAAGAATTCTCCTCCTAAAGCTCGTTTCATTTCACCAAATAAAAGAAAGACTGTGACACCACAGTCATCCAAGGCTCCATCAAAGAGCAATGGATATTGGATCGAATTAATTATGAAATATGAGTTCGGTAAACCTACACCTCAGAAGGTTTGGGTACCCTACAGAAACTAACTTAATTTGTGTCTATTGTGCAGGGAGAACCAAGGAAGCCTATCAGTCTTTGGTATGTTGACAGTGGATGCTCTCGGCACATGACAGGGGACAAGAATCTCTTGTCCAACTATGTTGATATTAATGGTTCTTATGTTAGTTTCGCTGGTCCCAAGGGCGGCAATATCTTAGGTCAAGGTGATGTTGTCAATGGGAAAATTACATTGGAAAAAGTCAATTATGTGGAACAGCTATCTCATAATCTAATGAGTGTTTTGCAGATTTGTGACAAGGGTAATCATGTCCATTTTACTGAGAAAGAAGCACTTATTTTGAAGTCGAGGTATGTTATTCCTGAAGACTGGATCCTACTGAAAGCTCCTAGGAAGAAAGACATCTATGGCCTTATGTTAGGTGTTGTTAATTCGAAGGAGCCAGTTTGTTTATTAAGTAAAGCAAATGAATCTGAATCATTATTATGGCATAGAAGAATGGGACATATTCATGTTACTGTACACGAGTTTAGGCAAACT
Source organism: Erigeron breviscapus (assembly GCA_034093135.1). Lineage (NCBI taxonomy): Eukaryota > Viridiplantae > Streptophyta > Magnoliopsida > Asterales > Asteraceae > Erigeron > Erigeron breviscapus. The sequence goes on from CM067169.1 coordinate 61,212,284, forward strand.
CGTGTTACTGTAGCACGAGTTTAGGCAAACTCGTGTTACTGTAGCACGAGTTTAGGCAAACTCGTGTTACTGTAGCACGAGTTTAGGCAAACTCGTGATATGACCACGTGTTTAGATAAACTCGTGTTACTGTACCACGTGTTTAGACAAACTCGTGTTACTGTAGCACGAGTTTAGGCAAACTCGTGTTACTGTAGCACGAGTTTAGGCAAACTCGTGTTACTGTAGCACGAGTTTAGGCAAACTCGTGTTACTGTAGCACGAGTTTAGGCAAACTCGTGTTACTGTAGCACGAGTTTAGGCAAACTCGTGTTACTGTAGCACGAGTTTAGGCAAACTCGTGTTACTGTAGCACGAGTTTAGGCAAACTCGTGTTACTGTAGCACGAGTTTAGGCAAACTCGTGTTACTGTAGCACGAGTTTAGGCAAACTCGTGTTACTGTAGCACGAGTTTAGGCAAACTCGTGTTACTGTAGCACGAGTTTAGGCAAACTCGTGTTACTGTAGCACGAGTTTAGGCAAACTCGTGTTACTGTAGCACGAGTTTAGGCAAACTCGTGTTACTGTAGCACGAGTTTAGGCAAACTCGTGTTACTGTAGCACGAGTTTAGGCAAACTCGTGTTACTGTAGCACGAGTTTAGGCAAACTCGTGTTACTGTAGCACGAGTTTAGGCAAACTCGTGTTACTGTAGCACGAGTTTAGGCAAACTCGTGTTACTGTAGCACGAGTTTAGGCAAACTCGTGTTACTGTAGCACGAGTTTAGGCAAACTCGTGTTACTGTAGCACGAGTTTAGGCAAACTCGTGTTACTGTAGCACGAGTTTAGGCAAACTCGTGTTACTGTAGCACGAGTTTAGGCAAACTCGTGTTACTGTAGCACGAGTTTAGGCAAACTCGTGTTACTGTAGCACGAGTTTAGGCAAACTCGTGTTACTGTAGCACGAGTTTAGACAAACTCGTGTTACTGTACCACGTGTTTAGACAAACTCGTGTTACTGTAGCACGAGTTTAGGCAAACTCGTGTTACTGTAGCACGAGTTTAGGCAAACTCGTGTTACTGTAGCACGAGTTTAGGCAAACTCGTGTTACTGTAGCACGAGTTTAGGCAAACTCGTGTTACTGTAGCACGTGTTTAGATAAACTCGTGTTACTGACCACGTGTTTAGACAAACTCGTGTTACTGTAGCACGAGTTTAGACAAACTCGTGTTACTGTAGCACGAGTTTAGGCAAACTCGTGTTACTGTAGCACGAGTTTAGGCAAACTCGTGTTACTGTAGCACGAGTTTAGGCAAACTCGTGTTACTGTAGCACGAGTTTAGGCAAACTCGTGTTACTGTAGCACGAGTTTAGGCAAACTCGTGTTACTGTAGCACGAGTTTAGGCAAACTCGTGTTACTGTAGCACGAGTTTAGGCAAACTCGTGTTACTGTAGCACGAGTTTAGGCAAACTCGTGTTACTGTAGCACGAGTTTAGGCAAACTCGTGTTACTGTAGCACGAGTTTAGGCAAACTCGTGTTACTGTAGCACGAGTTTAGGCAAACTCGTGTTACTGTAGCACGAGTTTAGCAAACTCGTGTTACTGTAGCACGAGTTTAGGCAAACTCGTGTTACTGTAGCACGAGTTTAGGCAAACTCGTGTTACTGTAGCACGAGTTTAGGCAAACTCGTGTTACTGTAGCACGAGTTTAGGCAAACTCGTGTTACTGTAGCACGAGTTTAGGCAAACTCGTGTTACTGTAGCACGAGTTTAGGCAAACTCGTGTTACTGTAGCACGAGTTTAGGCAAACTCGTGTTACTGTAGATCACGAGTTTAGGCAAACTCGTGTTACTGTAGCACGAGTTTAGGCAAACTCGTGTTACTGTAGCACGAGTTTAGGCAAACTCGTGTTACTGTAGCACGAGTTTAGGCAAACTCGTGTTACTGTAGCACGAGTTTAGGCAAACTCGTGTTACTGTAGATCACGAGTTTAGGCAAACTCGTGTTACTGTAGCACGAGTTTAGGCAAACTCGTGTTACTGTAGCACGAGTTTAGGCAAACTCGTGTTACTGTAGCACGAGTTTAGGCAAACTCGTGTTACTGTAGCACGAGTTTAGGCAAACTCGTGTTACTGTAGCACGAGTTTAGGCAAACTCGTGTTACTGTAGCACGAGTTTAGGCAAACTCGTGTTACTGTAGCACGAGTTTAGGCAAACTCGTGTTACTGTAGCACGAGTTTAGGCAAACTCGTGTTACTGTAGCACGAGTTTAGGCAAACTCGTGTTACTGTAGATCACGAGTTTAGGCAAACTCGTGTTACTGTAGCACGAGTTTAGGCAAACTCGTGTTACTGTAGCACGAGTTTAGGCAAACTCGTGTTACTGTAGCACGAGTTTAGGCAAACTCGTGTTACTGTAGCACGAGTTTAGGCAAACTCGTGTTACTGTAGCACGAGTTTAGGCAAACTCGTGTTACTGTAGCACGAGTTTAGGCAAACTCGTGTTACTGTAGCACGAGTTTAGGCAAACTCGTGTTACTGTAGCACGTGTTTAGGCAAACTCGTGTTACTGTAGCACGAGTTTAGTCAAACTCGTTTTACTGTAGCACGAGTTTAGGCAAACTCGTGTTACTGTAGATCACGAGTTTAGGCAAACTCGTGTTACTGTAGCACGAGTTTAGGCAAACTCGTGTTACTGTAGCACGAGTTTAGGCAAACTCGTGTTACTGTAGCACGAGTTTAGGCAAACTCGTGTTACTGTAGCACGAGTTTAGGCAAACTCGTGTTACTGTAGCACGAGTTTAGGCAAACTCGTGTTACTGTAGCACGAGTTTAGGCAAACTCGTGTTACTGTAGCACGAGTTTAGGCAAACTCGTGTTACTGTAGATCACGAGTTTAGGCAAACTCGTGTTACTGTAGCACGAGTTTAGGCAAACTCGTGTTACTGTAGCACGAGTTTAGGCAAACTCGTGTTACTGTAGCACGAGTTTAGGCAAACTCGTGTTACTGTAGATCACGAGTTTAGGCAAACTCGTGTTACTGTAGCACGAGTTTAGGCAAACTCGTGTTACTGTAGCACGAGTTTAGGCAAACTCGTGTTACTGTAGCACGAGTTTAGGCAAACTCGTGTTACTGTAGCACGAGTTTAGGCAAACTCGTGTTACTGTAGCACGAGTTTAGGCAAACTCGTGTTACTGTAGCACGTGTTTAGATAAACTCGTGTTACTGTAGCACGAGTTTAGGCAAACTCGTGTTACTGTAGCACGAGTTTAGGCAAACTCGTGTTACTGTAGCACGAGTTTGTACACACTTCCTTTTGTCATCTTTTAAGTATACTTTAATTACTTAAAACGTGACTAGTTTATCACTTGTATCTGTATGTTATTTATAATCACATTCATACAAGTCGTAAACATTAAATCATACCAAAACTCTGATCAATATGTAATCATTCACATTACTTAAGTCCAAATAACAAGTTTAAACATAACATAAGTCTATGATTACATATTACAAAAACATAAACATATACTGATCAAATCGCTGTTGCTGTTGTCAACAGAATCATGCACTTACAGTCTCCCCCTTGACATCAGCTACACGATTTCTTCAGTCTTGTAAAAACACTATCCATCAAATAACAATCTCCTGCTATTTGCATGAATATTAGCATGTAAACAAATACGCAAAATCTTCCTATATCTGCTTTCCTCAGTGGTCCATGAAGGTCTAAACAGACATTCAGTGTCATATAATCTTCTCTGATCATCTCTGGAAAGATTCACAATCTGCATAGGATCAAATACACGTAACAAAATAATTCTCTTATCTCTATCTCCATACATCAATGCTTCACCAGTGTCCCTGTGAATCTCCCAGTGATCAAGTGTACTCAAAACATCCTGAGGCCATTTCTTGACTGGAACCTTCAGTACACGCTTAATTGATCTTTGAGTAAATTCTATCGTACCATCATCTTTTGTAACTTTCTTCAAGGATCTTGGCGTTATGTACACACTGGTTTTATCAAAATTATCATAGAACCTTTTCCTATAATCATCTTGCAACTTTCTACTCCAGTAAGTTGCATAACCATTGCCACTCGGATTAACAAGCCTTTTCCTTCCTAAATCCATCAAATCGGATTCACCAAGGCTTTTAAAATATTTCTTCATAGGCTTTAAGTACTGACATCCATCATCTCTTTTAATAATAAACAATTTCAGCTCATCATCAAAAAACCAACTCAAAATAGTAGTAACATACTTATGAGCATCTCTATCACTAACAAAATCCCAAAAGATAGATGGTTTCATACTTTCTCCTACCAATCCTCTTGCCGGTATTCTTCTATCAATTTGATGTAGGTGATCTTCATCCCTACTTGGCACTGGATACTCTGTCACATCAAATTCCTTAGAATCTTCAATATTCCAGCTTAGAGTAATTCCATCTTCATCATCTCCAACTTTGGCAAAAACCGTAAAGTGTAGAGTTCTTGAACTTGGAATAAAAACTCGTTCAGCTTGAACTTCTTGTTGATCATCTGGAACTTGTTGATCTTGAGCTTGTGCTTGTTGTTGCACAAAATCATCATCTTGAAAAACATTAGTCCAGTCCAAATCAGGAATCATTTCACCTTCTTCCAAACTTTCATCATCATCAGAATCATCATTTTGAACCTTAGATGTACCTGTACCTATCTTTTGAAGCTTATCTGAAATTTAAAAGTTCAAATATGCAAAGACAAACAACATCAAGACATAAAAGATAGCATAAATACAATAAACTATATCATAAATATAATGTAACAATTAAGTACACCAATATTTATCTTATAATTTTTATCTTATTTACATCTAAAGTACACAAATCATTAAGCTCTTAAGGTTCAAAATCCGAATCTGAATCCGAATCCGACTCTGAGGGTGTAAGAGTTAACCCTAACTGCTCTTTCATTTGATCCTTATATGATCCTGGATCATAATAATCATCAGGATCCATAAAATCTGCCATAGCTCTCAAATGAGCTTGTGGATCATATCCCAATCTCCTCTTTAGTCTATGCACTATTAATGGGTGCAACTCTGACTCTGAAGACTTATTGGTAGTAGGATCAGAATTGGAGTTACCTGAATTGGAATCACTATCATCATCAGTAAGAACTACATCTGGAGCAACCATCACAGCTTTTCCTGAATCTTTCTGAGTCCCAGACGTACTAGCACCAGCTGTACCAGCAATCTCTGACTCTCTTTGTCTTGGTGTCTCCCCCTGAGTCGTTGCTTCTGCTTGAGCTTCAGTTCTTGGCTCACCATCAGCATTTGCATCATCATCATGATCTTCATCCTCTTTCCTCTTCAACTCTGTCTCCCTACAACCATCTCCCCCTTGAGCCAACAACTGCCTAAGCTGTTCTCTGAGTTCAGCACTTTGACGCTTTTCATCTGCTAAATCAGCAACTAACGTCCCTACTAACCCTTGCATTGCCTTCATCTGAGCTTCCAATGTCATAACTCTTGTCTCCAAAAGATTAATCTTGAATTGAGGCAACATAATCTGCGCAGGTTCAGAAGGAGACGCAACTGTTGGTCTAAAGTGTGCAACTCCAGAGGTGCTGGTAGGAGGTCTTGGAGGAAATTGAGAACTGCCGATCAACGGTGATTGAAGTGGACGAAGAAGTGTCGTAAACGCAGTGCTTACAGGAACAACAGATCTAATCAAAGCACTCTGCGTCTGAGGAATTGACACTGGACTTGATTCAGCTTGAGTAACTGCAACTGAAGGTCGACGAAACTTTTTTCTTTTATAAAGCAGAGTACCCTGTGTAGATGACGCAGACACAGTAGCAACAACAGGTACCTCTGATTGTACAGGTTCATCAGTAACTGAACTTTCCGTCACCTCAGTTCTCTCAGACTCCTCTTGTTGTCTGTGTTTCTCAAACGCTTCAGCCAAATGAGCAGGTAAAACCTTTCCCGACCTAGGCACTTTCCTTCGTCTTTGCAAAGGAATCTCCTCTTCCTGTGGTTCATAAGTAGGATCACTCTCATCTTCAGTGCGAAACCTCTTCAAAACTCTTTCAACAGGAGAAGTATCACTTGCACGACCCGTTATATCAATATCTGAATCACTTTCTGTAGCATCTGGGTCAACAGCCTTTCCCCTTGAACTTTCTGCAGCAACACTAGCAACATCAGCCCTAGCAGAGTTCAGAGGATCATCTACATCCTCCAATAATCTATCCAACTCTTGATCTCTTTCAGCATTTGATTCTACAAACAACTCTAAGTTATCCAACGCTCGAAAATTATCCACTTGCGCAATCACATCATTCGGATTCAACGCAGCATTCACAAAAGCTTCACCAATCTCAGGATTAGCACAGACAGCCTGATCTAACAAATCTTCCATTGCTTCATTATCTGCCCGAACATCTTCAGCAGCATCTTGTACTGGCTGAACTTCAGGTTGAGCCTGCGGTTGGGCTCGAGGTCGAACTCGTCGTTGTCGTTGAACCTGAGTTGGAACTTGAACTTGAGGTCCTGGAGGTGGTGGTGGAGGTGGTGCATCATTATTTCCACCTCCTGCGACTTCATCGTCATCTTCCCATCCAACTGCTGGAGCTCTATAGTTTGGATTTATCAAGTGTCCAAACAGTGGCACAATCTGCGGATTTGGATAACTATCCTTAACCTTCAACATCATCGACCAAATCCTATTTGGTGGAGAAACAATCTCATATATGTCTTGCAAAAGTGGCAAATTCTGTACAAAATGATGAATGATCGCCATTGTAATCCTTGGCAAAATCATAAACCTATGCGACCCTGTCTGAGTGATCTGGGTCCTCAAAATATCGAAAAAATAGTTCGAGAATGAGTATGGCCTATTCAAAGTCAAAGCCACCATCTGCGAACCGACTTGTTTATTCAGCTGATCAAACCCTGCATGACGATTACTAATCGCCACAATCAAAACATGAGCCAGAAACCTCCAATTGCCATAGAATCCTGCCTTAGCAATCGGCCACTTTGCATGAGGCATAGCATGTCCCATACGTCCAAAACAGCCTCTAACCAACGTTTCATCAAGCTCTATCGGACCATTTTCTTCTTCAACAGTCCCTAAATGCAGTATTTCCCTTAAATCAGCAGCAGTAAATGAAAACGTTTGATCAGCAACAGTCGTCTGAAATCTAACATTTCGAGGGACGGCAGGTCTATCTTGTCGTGCAGGCTGTGCTTGAACCACAATTATCGATGCATTAGTCCAGAATTGATGTAAATAGCTTTGAACGAGTACTGGATTGTGAGTAAGAACAAAGTGAATACGAGACCGTTCCAGATAATCAAACAAAACATGAAAATCTCTATTTCTTTCATTTCTCGTAAAATCGATCCACTGATTATGCGTCGAGAAAAAATTTCTTGGATTGCCTGCCATTTCTGTAAAACAAAAAAAAAAAACAATGTAATTACAGAAATTAAATAAAAACACATTTCCTAAACACGTGTGTACATCTCAAACGCGTGATCAAACGCGTGAAATCTGCACTAAAACCTAATTACGTGGACCAATCTTCAAACGCGTGAAACCTGGTAAACGCGTGTGATTATAGGTAAACACGTGATATTAGGGTTTCTAAACGCGTGGGATATTAAAAGACTTGTGTTTTGATTTATAAATTCCTAAACACGCGTAAAATTCAAACACGCGACACTGTTCATCTTTCAAAAGCAGGTTTAACATGATAGCCAATCTCAAGATTTCTAATAAAAACTAATACGACTATCTAGTTATTGACATGATACTATACAATGAATTTCAATCAATAAGCAATAAACCGTAAAACATACCTGTATAATAATCACGAAAAAGATCAACGAAGAACAAGTTAACGAGATGAACAGTTACCGATCACAATCAATACGAATTTGCACGATTTTAAGTTAAACGCGTGTAGGAGGTAAAACGAGAGTAAAAAGTGAAATTGAAAATTTAGAATGGGGAAAAAAGAACGAGTTTGGTCATAGTATATATACTCGTGACCCAAACACGTGTAACTTAGGTCAAACACGTGGTATAAAATCCAAACGCGTGGTGTAAGCCAAACGCGTGTAGTCAGCCAAACACGTGAAGTAAACTCCAAACGCGTGGTGTAAGCCAAACGCGTGTAGTCAGCCAAACACGTGAAGTAAACTCCAAACGCGTGGTGTAAGCCAAACGCGTGTAGTCAGCCAAACACGTGAAGTAAACTCCAAACGCGTGGTGTAAGCCAAACGCGTGTAGTCAGCCAAACACGTGAAGTAAACTCCAAACGCGTGGTGTAAGCCAAACGCGTGTAGTCAGCCAAACACGTGAAGTAAACTCCAAACGCGTGGTGTAAGCCAAACGCGTGTAGTCAGCCAAACACGTGAAGTAAACTCCAAACGCGTGGTGTAAGCCAAACGCGTGTAGTCAGCCAAACACGTGAAGTAAACTCCAAACGCGTGGTGTAAGCCAAACGCGTGTAGTCAGCCAAACACGTGAAGTAAACTCCAAACGCGTGGTGTAAGCCAAACGCGTGTAGTCAGCCAAACACGTGAAGGAAACTTCAAACGCGTGATTGCACTAAAACCTAATTACGTGAAGTAAACTCCAAACGCGTGGTGTAAGCCAAACGCGTGTAGTCAGCCAAACACGTGAAGTAAACTCCAAACGCGTGGTGTAAGCCAAACGCGTGTAGTCAGCCAAACACGTGAAGTAAACTCCAAACGCGTGGTGTAAGCCAAACGCGTGTAGTCAGCCAAACACGTGAAGTAAACTCCAAACGCGTGGTGTAAGCCAAACGCGTGTAGTCAGCCAAACACGTGAAGTAAACTCCAAACGCGTGGTGTAAGCCAAACGCGTGTAGTCAGCCAAACACGTGAAGTAAACTCCAAACGCGTGGTGTAAGCCAAACGCGTGTAGTCAGCCAAACACGTGAAGTAAACTCCAAACGCGTGGTGTAAGCCAAACGCGTGTAGTCAGCCAAACACGTGAAGTAAACTCCAAACGCGTGGTGTAAGCCAAACGCGTGTAGTCAGCCAAACACGTGAAGTAAACTCCAAACGCGTGGTGTAAGCCAAACGCGTGTAGTCAGCCAAACACGTGAAGTAAACTCCAAACGCGTGGTGTAAGCCAAACGCGTGTAGTCAGCCAAACACGTGAAGTAAACTCCAAACGCGTGGTGTAAGCCAAACGCGTGTAGTCAGCCAAACACGTGAAGTAAACTCCAAACGCGTGGTGTAAGCCAAACGCGTGTAGTCAGCCAAACACGTGAAGTAAACTCCAAACGCGTGGTGTAAGCCAAACGCGTGTAGGAGGTAAAACGAGAGTAAAAAGTGAAATTGAAAATTTAGAATGGGAAAAAAAGAACGAGTTTGGTCATAGTATATATACTCGTGACCCAAACACGTGTAACTTAGGTCAAACACGTGGTATAAAATCCAAACGCGTGGTGTAAGCCAAACGCGTGTAGTCAGCCAAACACGTGAAGTAAACTCCAAACGCGTGGTGTAAGCCAAACGCGTGTAGTCAGCCAAACACGTGAAGTAAACTCCAAACGCGTGGTGTAAGCCAAACGCGTGTAGTCAGCCAAACACGTGAAGGAAACTTCAAACGCGTGGTGTAAGCCAAACGCGTGTAGTCAGCCAAACACGTGAAGTAAACTCCAAACGCGTGGTGTAAGCCAAACGCGTGTAGTCAGCCAAACACGTGAAGTAAACTCCAAACGCGTGGTGTAAGCCAAACGCGTGTAGTCAGCCAAACACGTGAAGTAAACTCCAAACGCGTGGTGTAAGCCAAACGCGTGTAGTCAGCCAAACACGTGAAGTAAACTCCAAACGCGTGGTGTAAGCCAAACGCGTGTAGTCAGCCAAACACGTGAAGTAAACTCCAAACGCGTGGTGTAAGCCAAACGCGTGTAGTCAGCCAAACACGTGAAGTAAACTCCAAACGCGTGGTGTAAGCCAAACGCGTGTAGTCAGCCAAACACGTGAAGTAAACTCCAAACGCGTGGTGTAAGCCAAACGCGTGTAGTCAGCCAAACACGTGAAGTAAACTCCAAACGCGTGGTGTAAGCCAAACGCGTGTAGTCAGCCAAACACGTGAAGTAAACTCCAAACGCGTGGTGTAAGCCAAACGCGTGTAGTCAGCCAAACACGTGAAGTAAACTCCAAACGCGTGGTGTAAGCCAAACGCGTGTAGTCAGCCAAACACGTGAAGTAAACTCCAAACGCGTGGTGTAAGCCAAACGCGTGTAGTCAGCCAAACACGTGAAGTAAACTCCAAACGCGTGGTGTAAGCCAAACGCGTGTAGTCAGCCAAACACGTGAAGTAAACTCCAAACGCGTGGTGTAAGCCAAACGCGTGTAGTCAGCCAAACACGTGAAGTAAACTCCAAACGCGTGGTGTAAGCCAAACGCGTGTAGTCAGCCAAACACGTGAAGTAAACTCCAAACGCGTGGTGTAAGCCAAACGCGTGTAGTCAGCCAAACACGTGAAGTAAACTCCAAACGCGTGGTGTAAGCCAAACGCGTGTAGTCAGCCAAACACGTGAAGTAAACTCCAAACGCGTGGTGTAAGCCAAACGCGTGTAGTCAGCCAAACACGTGAAGTAAACTCCAAACGCGTGGTGTAAGCCAAACGCGTGTAGTCAGCCAAACACGTGAAGTAAACTCCAAACGCGTGGTGTAAGCCAAACGCGTGTAGTCAGCCAAACACGTGAAGTAAACTCCAAACGCGTGGTGTAAGCCAAACGCGTGTAGTCAGCCAAACACGTGAAGTAAACTCCAAACGCGTGGTGTAAGCCAAACGCGTGTAGTCAGCCAAACACGTGAAGTAAACTCCAAACGCGTGGTGTAAGCCAAACGCGTGTAGTCAGCCAAACACGTGAAGTAAACTCCAAACGCGTGGTGTAAGCCAAACGCGTGTAGTCAGCCAAACACGTGAAGTAAACTCCAAACGCGTGGTGTAAGCCAAACGCGTGTAGTCAGCCAAACACGTGAAGTAAACTCCAAACGCGTGGTGTAAGCCAAACGCGTGTAGTCAGCCAAACACGTGAAGTAAACTCCAAACGCGTGGTGTAAGCCAAACGCGTGTAGTCAGCCAAACACGTGAAGTAAACTCCAAACGCGTGGTGTAAGCCAAACGCGTGTAGTCAGCCAAACACGTGAAGTAAACTCCAAACGCGTGGTGTAAGCCAAACGCGTGTAGTCAGCCAAACACGTGAAGTAAACTCCAAACGCGTGGTGTAAGCCAAACGCGTGTAGATTAAACGAGAGTAAAAAGTGAAATTGAAAATTTAGAATGGGAAAAAAATAAAAAAATAAAATAAAATAAAATAAAATAAAATAAAATAAAATTAAAATAAAATAAAATAAAATAAAATAAAATAAAATAAAATAAAATCTAAAATAAAATAAAAGAAATAAAATAAAATAAAATAAAATAAAATAAAATAAAATAAAATAAAATAAAATAAAATAAAATAAAATAAAATAAAATAAAATAAAATAAAATAAAATAAAATAAAATAAAATAAAATAAAATAAAATAAAATAAAATAAAATAAAATAAAATAAAATAAAATAAAATAAAATAAAATAAAATAAAATAAAATAAAATAAAATAAAATAAAATAAAATAAAATAAAATAAAATAAAATAAAATAAAATAAAATAAAATAAAATAAAATAAAATAAAATAAAATAAAATAAAATAAAATAAAATAAAATAAAATAAAATAAAATAAAATAAAATAAAATAAAATAAAATAAAATAAAATAAAATAAAATAAAATAAAATAAAATAAAATAAAATAAAATAAAATAAAATAAAATAAAATAAAATAAAATAAAATAAAATAAAATAAAATAAAATAAAATAAAATAAAATAAAATAAAATAAAATAAAATAAAATAAAATAAAATAAAATAAAATAAAATAAAATAAAATAAAATAAAATAAAATAAAATAAAATAAAATAAAATAAAATAAAATAAAATAAAATAAAATAAAATAAAACTACAAACTGACATAAAATAAAGTAAAAACTAAAATAAAATAAAATAAACTATACACAATAAAATAAAATTATAAGTACAAAAATAAAAGTTAAAAATAAAATAAAATAAAATAAAAAACTTTAAATCTAAACCTCATTATTTATTTACAAGAAATTCTAAGTTTCTGCGGATTAGATCAGATTAGCAATTACATAAGCCTGCAAGTGAGAAATATTTCTCTTATTATTAGTTATGAACAGTGATCCAAAAACGATTACCAATATGTTTGTCCTCTTAAACACTCGGTACTTCCAGTTTCCTTTGGTTTTGTGGCACTTTCGTATTACTTGAGCCAAGGACAGTCACCATGTAACCTAGTAAGTTACTCATGCCACAATTTTAGTTTGCGAACTTATGTGCCCCATATTCAGATATACTCTCACAATTGACACAAGCACTAAGATTAAGACATTTGGTGAGTAAAGTGAGAAAGTCTTTAAGAATCAAGTCAGCGGTGACAGGTCGGTGATTCCTCACGCGCAAAGCGACTTAACTTGACTCACGTACGGAAATATACTCAACATTGCATAATGCCAAGTACTTGCATATTTGTGACATTTATTTTAAGCACTTATGAAAACCCGTGACTTTCGATGAGACCCGTGTAGCGAACTTTCTGACAACCTATCCCAAGTTGGAAGCTTTAGGTAGGCTAGGTATACAAAGACACCCCAAGGACTTACTTGTTCAAATCTCAAAGGCCACATTAGCTTCATATTTTCAACAGATTTAATTTGATATTTGCATATCTTGTCACAAATATACATCCGAAAAAGCAATACATACACATATATGTACCCGAGACCTTCTATATAAAGACCAAATATACCTAATTACAATGCAAGATCTTTCATAAGATTTAAAGGACTTGTCTATTTTAAGAACAAGTATTCTCAGCCATATATCTGAATACGTTTCCCATAAGAACATTGTATACATTTAAGTTCAGATTATAAGGAAACCTTGGTACTTTGTGCCTATCGATACATCATATAATGGTATCACTGAACTGAGCATTTTAAAGTACAATTAAGTAGGCTTAAAAGCTAAAGTATCGTCACGTCTAATCGTCTTAAAGCATCAACTTAAAACTCTATCTTATTTATTTTTTTTTTTTTTTTTTTTTTTTAATGACACTAATTATATACAAACTTAAACTAGACAATCTTTTTGTATTTTTATGACTCTAGCTATTTACAGACTTAAACTAGACACAAATAAAATAAAATAAAATAAAATATACAAGAAAAATAGTTCTTTGAGAGATCTAATATGAATCAGCATTCTTCATACCATTTAGAAGAATCAGCTTTTCAAAGCGAGTCTTATCAAATGCTTTAGTATACAAATCAGCTAGATTATCATCAGTTATAACTTTTTCCAAATGAATTAACTTCTTTTGGGCACAGTCACGCAAAAAATGATGTCTAATGTCAATATGCTTGGTGACTTTATGCAAGACAGGGTTATTAGTTATATCTATAGCTGACTTATTATCAATCTTAATAGGAGTATCAAGAAAATCCATACCGTAGTCTCGAAGTTGTTGCTGAATCCATAATACCTGGGAACAGCAGCTTCCAGCAGCCATGTACTCTGCCTCACAAGTAGACTGAGCTACCGATGTCTGCTTCTTACATTGCCACGAAACAAGTCTCCCTCCTAAGAATTGACATCCGCCAGTTGTAGACTTCCTATCATTGTTACAACCTCCATAATCCGAATCAGTGTAAGCAACAAACTCAAACGTTCCTCCCAACGGATACCATAGACCAAGTCCTTGGTTTCCCTTTAAATATCTGAGGATCCGTTTTGCAGCCGTTAAATGTGACTCTTTCGGATTAGCTTGAAATCTAGCACACAGACAAACAGCAAACATGATATCTGGACGCGAAGCAGTTAAATACATCAATGAGCCGATGATCGCCCGATAATAAGTAGCATCCACAAGTGTATCTTTAGAATTAGGAACTCCTAAACCATGATTCAACTGAATAGGAGTACCATAAGTCTTGGATTCTAACATTTGAAACCTTTCCAAGATGTCATTGACATACTTAGTCTGGTGAATGAAAAATCCATCTTTTCGTTGATCAACTTGCAGTCCAAGGAAAAATTTTAATTCTCCCATAGCACTCATTTCAAATTCCTTCTTCATACTCATTTCAAATTCCTTCATACTCATTTCAAAATCCTTGCACATCTTAATGTCAGATGAACCAAAAATGATATCATCCACATAAACTTGCACAATTATATAATCTTGCTTCTGCCATTTGATAAACAACGTGCTGTCTATCGATCCTCTTGTAAATCCATTTGTCAACAAATGTGTTGACAACTTCTCATACCACACTCTTGGTGCTTGATGTAATCCATAAAGAGCCTTATCCAGTCGATATGCCCTTCTTGGATAATTTGGATCTTCAAACCCCGGTGGTTGACGAACGTACACTTCTTCCTTAACTTCTCCATACAAGAAGGCACTCTTCACATCCAACTGATACACCTTTATTCCTTTGAAACTAGCATAAGCTAAAAATAGTCTTATAGCTTCAATCCGAGCAACTGGTGCAAAAGTTTCATTGTAGTCATAACCTTCTCGCTGTGCAAAACCCTGAACAACTAGACGTGCCTTATTTCTTGTAACAATCCCTTTGTCATCTCGTTTGCATTTAAATACCCAACGAGTTCCAATTGGTTCGATACCTTTAGGCACATCAACTAATTCCCATACTCCAAGTTTTTCAAATTGAGCCAATTCTTCTTGCATAGCCTCAACCCAAAACGGATCTTGAAGTGCTATCTTAACATTCTTGGGTTCTTCTTGTGAAATAAAACATGAGTATAAACACTCAGTTATTAAACCTGTATCCTTCACTTCACAGAATAAACTAGTCATCTCCTTATTTAACTGATTTCTAGTTCGGACAGATGCTGAAGCTTCACCAAGAATATTTTCAACTGGATGATCTTTAGTTGCTCTATGTTGAGGAGTTTTGTGACTTGGAAAATCATCACCCATATTCGGAACAATTTGGGTGGGAGACTCTCCATCAGGTTCAGAAGATGAAGAAGAAGATGAGTCAAGCGGGTCATCATCTGGTAGTGGAATATTAGTTGGATCTCTTGAACCACTGGATTGACCAACCTCAGTTGTAGAAACAACTCTGGTTGGAGGTACATCAGCAGTAATAGGTGCAACAGGAGCAACCTCAGAATCATAATTCAAGTGATCTCTAATAATAACAACATTTTCATCAATAGGAGTACCAGGAAAAGAAATTGGACCCTTAAGTGAAGTAAACACACTATCATAAGCAAAACTTGACTCAGAACCAGCATGAGTAGCAGGTTTATAACTTACAATCACGACATTAGTACCAAGATCGACTCTACCTGTCTGCGAATTGAAAACCCGACGAATGGGAGTTCCCGGTTTATATCCAAGAAAGAAACCTTCTTCAACTTTAGAATTAAACTTTGGTTGAGGAGAAGTTTTCAGAAAAGTACAAGGAACACCAAACGGTTCCAATCCAGACAAATCAGGTTTTCGTTTGTTGAGAAGTTCATAACAAGTCTTATTAAACCTTTTAACAGTTAGCACCCGATTTAACACATGACAAGCTGTGTTCACAGCTTCCGCCCAAAACATAGTTGGTAGCCCTGAATCAGCAAGCATAGTTCTGGCAGTCTCGATCAAGGTCCTATTCTTTCTCTCAGCAACTCCATTTTGCTGAGGTTCATACGGAGCACTAAATTGATGTTGAATTCCTTTAGACAAACAGAAAACATCCATCACCGAGTTTTTAAACTCCGTGCCATTGTCACTCCTGATTCGTTTGATCTTCGTGTTGTAGAGATTCTCAGCTTCAGTGAAAAAGTTAATTAGAATCTCCGTAGTCTCATCTTTGGTAGCTAAGAAGAAAACCCATGAAAACCTTGAATAATCATCAGTGACAACCAAGCAGTAGTACATTCCCCCTCTACTCCTAACATTTACTGGACCAAAGAGATCCATATGAAGTAACTCAAAAGGAGCGGCAATTGAATTTTGTGTCTTGGGCTTGTGAGGCTTTTTCTGTTGTTTGCCTTTCAAGCATGGAACACATCTATCTTCCAATTCAAACTTCTTTTTAGGAACACCTTGAACCAGATCATTCTTCACAATGTAATTCATCTTTCGGAAATGTAGATGTCCCATTCTTCTATGCCATAAGAGAGAATCACTTTCGCTTGCCTTAGACAACAAACAAACTTCCTTCTGTACATTCTTGGTTCCTAACATTAAACCATAAATATCTCTTTTACGAGGAGCAGTCAACAATATCCAATCATCTGGAATAACAAAACCCGGTTTCAAGACGAATGCTGCTTTGTCGTTGAAGAAAACTGAATTTCCTCGGTCACAAATTTGTGATACACTCATCAGATTATGAGTAAGTTCTTCCACGTAATTGACATTCTTTAAAGTAAGTTTTCCATCGACGACATCACCTTGTCCAGTGATTTGTCCGCCCTTGGAACCAGCAAAATTTACATGTGATCCTTTAATATTTACAAAATCAGACAGAAGTCTTCTGTCCCCTGTCATGTGCCTGGAGCAACCGCTATCAAGATACCAAATACTAATAGGAATTGGTGGTAGCCCCTGCACATGAAACAAAAATGGATCAGTTATCAAGGACAACCCAAGCCTTTATAGACTTGGGTTTACCATTCTCGTCCTTAACAAGCATTTCAGTCCAATATCCATTGCTCCCAATAGGTGCCTTGGATGTTTGCTGAGCATGCTGTAAAGGTATATTCTCAACCCTTGATTGAGACCTTTTAGGGGAAATATATCTTGGTGAATCATTTCTTTTAGCCACAGGTGGAACAAATTTACCATAAGCTTGATTACCCATCCCATTAGAACTACTTGACACATTCTGTTGTTTACCATTCCCTCGCTCAAAAGACACATGAGAATTAGGGGATGATCCTCTACTTTGATTTGATTTAGCAGGAGAAACTGACTGTATAGAGGACTTCCTAACTCGGTTGGGACAACAACTATACACATGTCCCTTTTCAAAACAAGCAAAACAAGATCGTTGTGCTGACTTGCTAGAAGATTGTTGAGCTGATGGTTTAGATGGAGGGGTATTCAAGATATTCTTAATCTCCTGAGTCGCTATCTCTTCCACAGTAGGAGCCTTAGTCTCAGAAGTTGAGAATGATTTGGTAACACAAGGTTCAGGTTCAGTAACATACTTAACCTCAATTGAATTAGTCTGAATTCCTTTCTTGACAAACTTCTTACTTAGCTGTGGTATATCATGGTTTTTGGTCCTCAGTTGTCTAGGAATGAATTTAAGTTGCTTAGGTTCAGTGGAGACGGATGACTTAGGATAGTCAGTAAGCACTGGTTTAGCAGAATCAGACTCAGCCAAATCTGGATAAACAGGGTCTAAGTTGTTGTTAAAAGGAGGTCTTACATCAGCGTAATCAGCTCCTAGTCCTGTTTTATCCT
This sequence comes from Erigeron breviscapus, assembly GCA_034093135.1. Lineage (NCBI taxonomy): Eukaryota > Viridiplantae > Streptophyta > Magnoliopsida > Asterales > Asteraceae > Erigeron > Erigeron breviscapus. The sequence continues at coordinate 61,229,871 of CM067169.1, forward strand.
TAGGATGTCTAGGTTTACCTAAAGAAGCTACCAGATCACTTCCTCTCCATTTAGCTAAAGTAGTCTCATGTTTAGTAATGGTAACCCTAGCATCAGCCAAATCCTTCTCTTTCTTACCGATTTCACTAGAAAGAAAAACTATCTTTTCATTTGCTAGATTTTCTCTAAAAATTGATTCTTTCAGTTTGTCTTTTAAGGCAGCATTATCATTGTCAAGTGACTTAATCCTACTCTTAAATTGACGTTCTTGATCAAGTAAAGCACTATTCTTAGAGAAAAATGAACTACGTTCCTTGCTGATAGTTTCATAGCTAGCGGCTAACTCTAGAGTCTTGGATGAGGCAATACTATGTTGTTGCATCAAATCTTTAACAAACATGCAAATACGATGAACAGTCAAATAAGAAAAAGTTACCTGTTTCTCTCGATCATCGCAGTCAGCCATATATGCAACAAAGTCTGATATTGTCATACCTTCAGGAATATCAAAATCATCAGCTTCTGTAGAAATAGCCTTGTCCAATTTTGCACTTGAGCTCATCGATTGATTATCACTCTGGCTGCTTGTCTTATCAGTAGATTCATCGATCTGCTTATCAGCCTTTTTAAGCTTCACTGCTTCATCTGCATCCTTTTCATCATCAGAAACTTTTAATGCAGCATCAGTAGCAGCAGCCTCTTCACTTGTATAAAGAGCATAATCAAACGCAGCACTTCCGTCATCAATCACATTAGCTACTTCATCATAAATCTCAGCTAGCAAAGCATTTTCAGGTTCATTCTCCTTTGTCCAAAGATAAGTACCATCTTCCTGTCTTGCCACCATGGCATTTTCAGGATTTTGAACTTGATTTTCTGTAGGAAGTTCCTGAATGATCATTCCATCATGCTCTGTAGCTTTGGTTGATTTGATTTGATTTGATTTCCAGCTTGCACACCTCCCTGATTGTAATTCTGACGATTAGCTGTAGAATTATCAAAACGCTTTGGTCTTTGACATTCCTTAGCAAAATGACCAAAACCATCACAATTATAACACTTAACCTTCGACTTGTCAAATCCTCTATTCTTGTCAGATGCAAGATTTCTTCCAGTTCGTTGCATAAAACGACGAGCTTTTATAGTGAGCATAGCCATTTGCCACTTCAAGTCCATTTCCTCTAAATCATCAGGATCAACTTGTTCATAATCTTTATCAATCAAACTTGGATCTGAAATTTTGCCATTGATAAATGCCTCATGAGCAGAACACATTGCAGCAAATACTTGCATACGTCCTTCAGCAGATTGCATACTCATTGGCATCGAGCGAACAGTTGTATTTCCACTGTTTCTTGATCCACTGCTATTCTTAGTTGTAGACGAATTGTCATAAACCATGTATCCTGCAATTCCATCAGGATCCATAACAGGATGAATGGTTTCAGTGGATAAAAGAACAGTAGTTCCACTTCCAGAAGTAGAGGAAGATGAAGACAATAGATTATCAGTATTAGCATGATAAAGACTCGGATTTTGTTGAAAAACAGAAAGCTCATCTTTTGCTTTACGCTTCATTTCCCTGTTCTTTACTTTGAGACAATCTCTGCCAAGGTATAAGATTCATAATTTTTCTCTTCTTGAAGACTATGCACAAAATCATTCCATTTGTTCGGCAGAGAATCCAAAATTTATCTACTAGTTTATTTTGTGTAAATGTAACACCAAAATATCCCAGTTCAGTAATCAGATGATTAAAACGAGTTATTAAATCATCTAAACTTTCAGATTTCAAACCATTAAAGACTTCATATTGTCTGTTCAGCAGTTTAATTCTTCCCTTTTTCATCAACTCATCACCTTCACAGTATGCGTTTAAAGCATCCCACAAACCTTTAGAGGTCTTATGTTCTCCGAGAAGATGAATTGCATCCCGAGGTAAACACATTTCTAAGTTCGACAAGGCCTTTCCTTCAACGGCATATTCTTTCTTCAACACTTCAGTCATATCCCCAAGCTTGTATTGGACCTCATTTCCATTAACATCTTCATGAGTTGGCCACTCATATCCTTCAGTAATCATCACCCATTGGTTGAAACTCGTGATGTACCACGTGTTTAGACAAACTCGTGTTACTGTAGCACGAGTTTAGGCAAACTCGTGTTACTGTAGCACGAGTTTAGGCAAACTCGTGTTACTGTAGCACGAGTTTAGGCAAACTCGTGTTACTGTAGCACGAGTTTAGGCAAACTCGTGTTACTGTAGCACGAGTTTAGGCAAACTCGTGTTACTGTAGCACGAGTTTAGGCAAACTCGTGTTACTGTAGCACGAGTTTAGGCAAACTCGTGTTACTGTACCACGTGTTTAGAAAACTCGTTTTACTGTAGCACGAGTTTAGGCAAACTCGTGTTACTGTAGCACGAGTTTAGGCAAACTCGTGTTACTGTACCACGTGTTTAGAAAACTCGTTTTACTGTAGCACGAGTTTAGGCAAACTCGTGTTACTGTAGCACGAGTTTAGGCAAACTCGTGTTACTGTAGCACGTGTTTAGAAAACTCGTGTTACTGTACCACGTGTTTAGACAAACTCGTGTTACTGTAGCACGAGTTTAGGCAAACTCGTGTTACTGTAGCACGAGTTTAGGCAAACTCGTGTTACTGTAGCACGAGTTTAGGCAAACTCGTGTTACTGTAGCACGAGTTTAGGCAAACTCGTGTTACTGTAGCACGAGTTTAGGCAAACTCGTGTTACTGTAGCACGAGTTTAGGCAAACTCGTGTTACTGTAGCACGAGTTTAGGCAAACTCGTGTTACTGTAGCACGAGTTTAGGCAAACTCGTGTTACTGTAGCACGAGTTTAGGCAAACTCGTGTTACTGTAGCACGAGTTTAGGCAAACTCGTGTTACTGTAGCACGAGTTTAGGCAAACTCGTGTTACTGTAGCACGAGTTTAGGCAAACTCGTGTTACTGTAGCACGAGTTTAGGCAAACTCGTGTTACTGTAGCACGAGTTTAGGCAAACTCGTGTTACTGTAGCACGAGTTTAGGCAAACTCGTGTTACTGTAGCACGAGTTTAGGCAAACTCGTGTTACTGTAGCACGAGTTTAGGCAAACTCGTGTTACTGTAGCACGAGTTTAGGCAAACTCGTGTTACTGTAGCACGAGTTTAGGCAAACTCGTGTTACTGTAGCACGAGTTTAGCAAACTCGTGTTACTGACCACGTGTTTAGAAAACTCGTTTTACTGTACCACGTGTTTAGACAAACTCGTGTTACTGTAGCACGAGTTTAGGCAAACTCGTGTTACTGTAGCACGAGTTTAGGCAAACTCGTGTTACTGTAGCACGAGTTTAGGCAAACTCGTGTTACTGTAGCACGAGTTTAGAAACACGTGATACTGACCACGTGTTTAGACAAACTCGTGTTACTGTAGCACGAGTTTAGGCAAACTCGTGTTACTGTAGCACGAGTTTAGGCAAACTCGTGTTACTGTAGCACGAGTTTAGGCAAACTCGTGTTACTGTAGCACGAGTTTAGGCAAACTCGTGTTACTGTAGCACGAGTTTAGGCAAACTCGTGTTACTGTAGCACGAGTTTAGGCAAACTCGTGTTACTGTAGCACGAGTTTAGGCAAACTCGTGTTACTGTAGCACGAGTTTAGGCAAACTCGTGTTACTGTAGCACGAGTTTAGGCAAACTCGTGTTACTGTAGCACGAGTTTAGGCAAACTCGTGTTACTGTAGCACGAGTTTAGCAAACTCGTGTTACTGTAGCACGTGTTTAGATAAACTCGTGTTACTGTAGCACGAGTTTAGGCAAACTCGTGTTACTGTAGCACGAGTTTAGGCAAACTCGTGTTACTGTAGCACGAGTTTGTACACACTTCCTTTTGTCATCTTTTAAGTATACTTTAATTACTTAAAACGTGACTAGTTTATCACTTGTATCTGTATGTTATTTATAATCACATTCATACAAGTCGTAAACATTAAATCATACCAAAACTCTGATCAATATGTAATCATTCACATTACTTAAGTCCAAATAACAAGTTTAAACATAACATAAGTCTATGATTACATATTACAAAAACATAAACATATACTGATCAAATCGCTGTTGCTGTTGTCAACAGAATCATGCACTTACACAGGTACTTCAATTCGTCGGGTTTATAATAAACAGACAGGCAAAGTTGACTTGGGAACTAATGTCAAAATTGTCAGTCATAAGCACGCTATACATTCTGGAACCGGCAAGAATTTCAATTATGATAGTGTATTTCGTTCTTTACACGGTCCTTCTTTATATTCAGGTCCTGACACAGTTGATGATGTGATCATATTAAGAGATCATATGGATTATACTCTTATTCCTACATCTCCTCCTGCTCTAACTGTTGATACTACACCAACCAAACTTCAGTCTTCTAATGTTATTGGTGAAAGTAGTAAGAACAATGATAAGACTTTAGATTCAGATGTTACTGAACCCGAGAACACTACTCCAACTACTCCTTCAAGGGTTCCGTTGCTAGATGATGATCCTATTTCTGATGAGTCGGAAGATGATTTCAGTTCTCCCGAATTGCAGATTCAATCAAATTTAGGAGAAAACTTGAATGTTGATTCGGCTCCTCAATATAGAATAAATAAGGCTCATCTAGTTGAGAATATTCTTGGTGATGCTTCAGAGCCTGTTCGAACTAGAAATCAATTAAATCGAGATATGACTAGTTTATTTTGTGAAGTGAAGGATTCCGGACTTATTACTGAATGTCTGTATTCATGTTTCATTTCGCAAGAAGAACCTAAGAATGTTCAGATCGTGCTTAAGAATCCTTTTTGGGTTGCAGCTATGCAAGAAGAATTAGCTTAATTCGAGAAACTTGGAGTATGGGAGTTGGTAGATGTGCCTAGAGGTAAACAGCCGATTGGAACTCGTTGGGTATTCAAATACAAACGAGATGACAAAGGGATTGTTACAAGGAATAAGGTATGTTTGGTTGTTCAGGGGTTTGCACAACGAGAAGGATATGACTATAACGAAACTTTTGCGCCAGTTGCCCGGATTGAAGCTATAATGTTATTTTTAGCCTATGCAAGTTTCAAAGGTATAAAGGTGTATCAGTTAGACGTTCAGAGCGCCTTCTTGTATGGTGAAGTTAAAGAGGAAGTTTATGTGTTTCAACCACCTGGGTTTGAAGATCCTAATTATCCAAGACGAGCATATCGACTTGATAAGGCTCTTTATGGATTACATCAGGCACCCAGAGTGTGGTATGAGAAGTTGTCAACACATTTGTTGACAAACGGTTTTACAAGAGGATCGATAGACAGCACATTGTTTATCAAATGGCGGAAGCGAGATTATTTAATTGTACAAGTTTATGTAGATGATATCATTTTTTGGATCATCTAATAATAAAATGTGCAAAGATTTTGAAATGAGCATGAAAAAGCAGTTTGAAATGAGTGTTATGGGAGAACTTCAATTCTTCTTAGGCTTGCAGGTTGATCAAAGGAAAGATGGATTTTTCATTCACCAGTCTAAGTATGTCGATGATATCTTAGAGAGGTTTCAAATGTTAGATTCCAAGACATATGGTACTCCTATTCAGCAAAATCATGGGTTAGGAGTTCTTGATCCTAAGGATCTACATGTCGATGCTACTTATTATCATGCTATCATTGGCTCATTGATGTATCTGACTGCTTCTCGGTCGGATACTATGTTTGTTGTTTGTCTTTGTGCTAGATTTCAAGCTAGTCCGAAAGAGTCGCATTTAGTTGCAGCAAAGCGTATCCTACGATATTTACGAGGAAACCAAGGGCTTGGTCTATGGTATCCTTTGGGTGGTACGTTTGATTTTGTTGCCTATACTGATTCGGACTTTGGCGGTTGTAACAATGACAGGAAGTCTGCTACTGGAGGATGTCAGTTCTTAGGGGGGATATTAGTATCGTGGCAGTGTAAGAAGCAGACATCAGTTGCTCAGTCTTCGTGTGAGGCAGAGTACATGGCTGCAGGTAGCTGTTGCTCTCAGGTATTGTGGATTCAGCAGCAACTGCGCGACTACGGTATGGATTTTCTTGATACTCCTGTTAGAATAGACAATAAGTCAGCTATAGACATTACAAATAACCCTGTCATGCATAAAGTCACCATGCATATTGATATTAGACATCATTTCTTACGTGACTGTGCCCAAAAGAAATTAATTCATTTGGAAAAGGTTATAACTGATGATAATCTAGCTGATCTATATACTAAAGCATTTGATAAGACTCGCTTTGATAAGCTGATTCTTCTTAATGGTATGAAGAATGCTGATTCATATTAGATCTCTCAAAGAACTATTTTTGTATATTTATTTGTGTCTTAGTTTAAGTCTGTAAATAGTTAGAGTCATAAAAATACAAAAAGAGTGTCTAGTTTAAGTTTGTATATAGTTAGTGTCATAAAAATTAAAAAAATATAGAAAAATGAGAAAATAAAATAAACAGATGATAGAGATTTAAGTTGATGCATTCAGACGAATAGAAGTGAGGATACTTTAGCTTTTAAGCCTGCTTAATCGTAATATAACTGCTTAGTTCAGTGATTACAATTTAGGATGTATCGGTAGGCACAAAGTACCAAGGTTTCCCTGAATTAATAATCTTTCAACGGAAATGTTCTTGTGGGAAACATATTCAGATATATGGCTGAGAATGCCTGCTCTTCATATACGAATTGAGACTGGTCCTTAAATTCTGTGAAAGATCTAGCATTATTATAGGATTTATTCAATATGTATGCAAAAACCTCTACAAATCATGAGCATGAAAGTTAAATTTAGCTATAATGTGATATTGTTATTCTGTTTATGCAAATGAAATGAAAGTTATTAAGGGGCTAATGTGTTCTTTGAGATTCGGAAAAGTATGTCCTTGGGGTGTCTTTGTATACCTAGCCTACCTAAAGCTTCCAACTTGGGATAGGTTGTCAGAAAGTTCGCTACACGGGTCTCATCAAAAATCATGGGTTCCCAATATAAAGAAATGCAAAAGCAAATAAAAGATTAAATCGCAAGATACTAAATTCACATAATTGTATAAATCTTAAAAAGTGTCTCATGGTTTGTTCAAGGAAGTTTTTGAATATATATTAATATTTGTTATCTTAGTGCTTGTGTCGATTACGGGAGTATATCTAGGTTTGGGTCAACATAGGTTCGCAAATAATAATGTGGCATGAGTAACTTACTAGGTTACATGGTGACTGTCCTTGGCTCAAGTAATACGAAAGTGTCACACCTAAAGGAAGCTGGAAGTACCGAGTGTTTAAGAGGACAAACATACCGGTAATCGTTGTTTGATCACTGTTCATAACTAATAATAAGGGGATCAATGCCTCAACCGCGGGCTTATGTAATTGCTAATCTGATCTAATCAGCAGAAACTTAGAATTTCTTGTATATAAATAATGTAATTTAGAATTAAAGTTTTACTTTTATTTTTATTTTTGTACTAACATTTTAGTTTTTGTGTCAGTTTATAGTTCTTATTGCACGAGAGATTTGATAAGCATCTGATGATTCCATTGGAAGTTATATGGTCCTTTATTGTTGCTTATGGTATATGTGTTTAAAAGATGGATTTTCTAATATGGACATTAATTTGTTTAAGTTTAGAAAATGATTTTATTTGGTTATTGACAAGTCAAGATATATTTTTGAATAAGTTTCAATATATTTTGGAGATTTCAATTGATTTTTGGTTGATAAGTATGCTTGACAAAGATGTGACTTGACTTAGATTTTATTTTAATTGCTAGGTTAAGATTTTGATTGTTTTTGCATGCTTATTGAAATTGATGAATGCATTATACATTGAATTTGTTTCTTTGTAAGTTTGCATATTTTTAGGTTAAGCATCAATGGAGAAATGATCGATTTTATGTCAAGATTGTATTTCTACATTATTTTGGTGACATGTCTGTACGGATGATTTTTGGTAAGATTACATTTACAAGCAGATACAAGTTTCAGGTAACGAGTATCTACAGGTTTATGTTTTCTGGAAATTTTGTAATTTTTCTTTGTTGAATTTTCTGGAATAATTGACAAAATTTGAAGTGTGCAGACCGTGTGTGTTAAAATTCAAAGTTGTCCGTGCTGACGTCAGCAAGCACGTGCTGACTTCAGCGAGAAGCCCACGAACTTCGTCTTTGGCCCGACCCACGACTACTTGAATATATATGGGTTTTACCATTTTATTTTTACTTTTATTCGAAACTAACCCTAAAAATTCACCACGTGAACTCACCCACTTCGTGCGTACTATTCATCCAACTCTAAATCGATTAATTCATCCTCTTTTCGAGTTAATCATCCAGATTTGTTGGTATATACTTGATCTAGGATAGATTATTGATGTTTTAACTTCGAAAATCATTGATTTTAAGTCGTTATTATGCCCAATTTTTAAATTGTTCTTCGCGTGAATAGTAACTTGGACGATTTGACTTTAAGATCTTCAATTTTTGATGATTTGGACTAAAATTGGACTTAAAATTGGATTAAGATATGAACTTTCAACTTAAATCTAACTAAAGTTTGAATTAACACGTACTTAATCAAGATTAATTGAAGAATTTGGTCCGCGTACACTGTTCACACGAAGCACTTCGTGCTTACGTCAACACGAAGTCTTCTTCAAAATTGCATTCTGGGCACGATTAAAATCAAAACAAGTTCAAGATTGATGTTAAAATGGCTTTTTAATCCATTTTAATAATTGATATGAAGATTTTTTTGAGTTTTTCTGGGTTTTTGTGCGTCAGCTCGTGCTGACGTCATCACGAAGAGGTTTTACCCTCGTGCTGACGTCACCACGAAGCAGATCGTGAAAACTTGTATTTTTTAATTTTTCTTTTCGTTTTCTGTTTATTTTTGTGCAGGTATGGCAGGACAAGGTGCAGGTGCTCGTGTCTTTGTTAAGGAGCATAATGCTGCTATTGACATCAGCATTGCTCAGCAGGGATGCACGGAAGAGTTTCACGGTGTCCTACACTATCTTGCGCGCTCGCGTATTCGATTTTCTCTTACCGAGAACCCTCATTTGATAAAAACTATATTACTCAGTTCTGGAACTCCGCTAGATTAGTGCCAGTGGGTGATCATACTATCATTCGCACTACTGTTCAGGGACGTAATATCGAGTTTTCTGCAGGAGAGTTGAGGACGATTTTGGACTTAGGGAGTGTCGAGATTGAGCAAGGTCAGACAGAGTTTGAAGAAAGCTTTGTGGATGGTGCTCTTAGACGTATGGGGTACGTCAATGCTATTAAGCATCCTTATCCCAAGGCGAGTATTAGAGGCAAATGGAGATTGCTTGCCTACTATTTGCTAAGGTCCATTAGTCATCGTAGTGCCGGTTATGATCAAATGAATATGCAGACGGCTTCTCAGTTAGTTGCTCTTGTATTGAACAAGCCTTACAGCTTTTCTCAGTACATTTTTGATAATTTTGTTAAGCAGTTGAGAGGTTATGGAAACGAGAAGAAGTTCTTTCTGTTTCCGAGATTTGTCATGATAATCATCAGACATAAGGCAGCTGATTTACCTTTTGATGGAGAGACTTTTAATTTGGGTCGTCTTACTTATCGCGTGTTCAATGATATGATGAAACATGCTAATGGTGATGGCATTCATGCTCATGTCAATAAACCACCATTGTTTGGACACTTGATTAATCCAGATTATGTTGCCCCAAGACAAGGTTGGGAAGATGAAGAACCTGTTGCTGATGCTGCTGATGATGCTCAGGGTCAAGCTGATATTCAGGAAGAGCAAGCTGATCAGTTTGAGGGACTTAATGATGTTCCTTTATTTACTGATGTTCCGAAGCATGATCTGGAGATGGATGCTCTTGTGGAGGATATTGATGATCCGGCAAATCTTGGGCCACCCACTACTGGAGTTTCTACTTCTACTACTGCTCCAGTAGATGTTGCTGGTCCTTCTGAACCGACTGTTGATGATGATGATTCGGGTTCAGATGATGATGCAGACAGACAACCAAAGAGAAGAAGAAGACAAGGAAAAGGTATTGATGCTGTGGAGAAGTTACAAGCTCGTCAGCGACCTCAGTCAGAAATTGATAGGGAGTTTGCTGAGTATCATGCTTCTATGGAGATGTCTAATACACCCATTCCAGTTGATACACCATCAGTTGCTGCCTTGAGAGCTTCTGTTACTGATGTTCCGAAGCATGATCTGGAGATGGATGCTCTTGTGGAGGATATTGATGATCCGGCAAATCTTGGGCCACCCACTACTGGAGTTTCTACTTCTACTACTGCTCCAGTAGATGTTGCTGGTCCTTCTGAACCGACTGTTGATGATGATGATTCGGGTTCAGATGATGATGCAGACAGACAACCAAAGAGAAGAAGAAGACAAGGAAAAGGTATTGATGCTGTGGAGAAGTTACAAGCTCGTCAGCGACCTCAGTCAGAAATTGATAGGGAGTTTGCTGAGTATCATGCTTCTATGGAGATGTCTAATACACCCATTCCAGTTGATACACCATCAGTTGCTGCCTTGAGAGCTTCTGTTACTGATGTTCCGAAGCATGATCTGGAGATGGATGCTCTTGTGGAGGATATTGATGATCCGGCAAATCTTGGGCCACCCACTACTGGAGTTTCTACTTCTACTACTGCTCCAGTAGATGTTGCTGGTCCTTCTGAACCGACTGTTGATGATGATGATTCGGGTTCAGATGATGATGCAGACAGACAACCAAAGAGAAGAAGAAGACAAGGAAAAGGTATTGATGCTGTGGAGAAGTTACAAGCTCGTCAGCGACCTCAGTCAGAAATTGATAGGGAGTTTGCTGAGTATCATGCTTCTATGGAGATGTCTAATACACCCATTCCAGTTGATACACCATCAGTTGCTGCCTTGAGAGCTTCTGTTACTGATGTTCCGAAGCATGATCTGGAGATGGATGCTCTTGTGGAGGATATTGATGATCCGGCAAATCTTGGGCCACCCACTACTGGAGTTTCTACTTCTACTACTGCTCCAGTAGATGTTGCTGGTCCTTCTGAACCGACTGTTGATGATGATGATTCGGGTTCAGATGATGATGCAGACAGACAACCAAAGAGAAGAAGAAGACAAGGAAAAGGTATTGATGCTGTGGAGAAGTTACAAGCTCGTCAGCGACCTCAGTCAGAAATTGATAGGGAGTTTGCTGAGTATCATGCTTCTATGGAGATGTCTAATACACCCATTCCAGTTGATACACCATCAGTTGCTGCCTTGAGAGCTTCTGTTACTGATGTTCCGAAGCATGATCTGGAGATGGATGCTCTTGTGGAGGATATTGATGATCCGGCAAATCTTGGGCCACCCACTACTGGAGTTTCTACTTCTACTACTGCTCCAGTAGATGTTGCTGGTCCTTCTGAACCGACTGTTGATGATGATGATTCGGGTTCAGATGATGATGCAGACAGACAACCAAAGAGAAGAAGAAGACAAGGAAAAGGTATTGATGCTGTGGAGAAGTTACAAGCTCGTCAGCGACCTCAGTCAGAAATTGATAGGGAGTTTGCTGAGTATCATGCTTCTATGGAGATGTCTAATACACCCATTCCAGTTGATACACCATCAGTTGCTGCCTTGAGAGCTTCTGTTACTGATGTTCCGGTTTTGGTGTCTACTACTTCTGTTGGAGAGAAATGGCATAGAACCAAGTTTGTGATTAAGGGAAGTGGTTCTCAAGCTAGAGTTGTCACTGAGGCTACGACTGTTACGAATACTAGAGCTACAGAGTCTACAGTTCATCCTGAGCCAGAGCCGACAGTTCCTGATCCTAGGCCTTGTTCTACTCCGGTTCAGGCGTTAGTTCCAGTTGCTACTGTAATGGATCGTCTGCTGTTACCATTACAAAGACCGCAGATGCCTCCATTAGGAACTTTTAATGCTTGTATGCCTTCTTTTGAGACTACGATGCCACCGCCTGCTGCTACTTCTAACATTACTTCTACTTCTGATTCAGCTCTACATGTTCAAGTTCAGCTGAGTCGTATTGTTTCTGAGAAGAAGATGTTAGAGATGCGTGTCTCAGCCTTAGAACGACAGTTGAAGATTCAGGCTGAAGAACATCAGAGGGAGATGGACAAAATGACTGCACTTGTTCAATTCTTAGTGCTGATTATCATAATCCGCAAAGTGTAAGAAATGAACAGGAAAAAATGGAAAGGGAATTAGAAGAGAAATTCGAAAATGATCCTCATCATAGGTCGGATGCAGCACATCATATATGGGGAAATCTTAACACAGAGGTTGATCGTGCTAATATTGACCTTGATAGTGATCAATGGTCAGATTCAGATCGTCAGAAGAAAGAAAGGAGACGACAAAGGATTTTGAGTCGATTGCCGTCTGACTTAGATTCTAGTTCTGATGAATCTGATGATTCTGATTATCAACCTGGATGTTAATGATTTGTGTACTTAAAAAATGAATAATAATAATTATAAGATAAATATTAATGTTATTAAGTAGTTACATTATATTTATGATATAATATTAATTTGTGTATTTATACTTGCTTTTATTTGTGTTTGACTTATATGTTTTATGTTCTTTATCTTTGTATGTTTGAAATATAAATTGCAGATAAGCTTCAAATAGGTGCTTTGGACGATATTGATGATACTGATGATGATCTAGATAGTATCATTGATGAAGATTTGGAAGAAGGTGAACTCGTTCCTAATCCAGCATGGACAGAGTTGTTGGAGAAGCCTTATGGTTTTGATGAAGTTTTTAATGCAATTCCAACAGAACCAAGAGGTGAAGAGGAACATTTCAGACTTAATCCAAGAGTCAGAGACAGTCCAGATGAACCTGTAAACGCTGCAAAGTTAAATTTTCACAGTGTTTGCAAAGATAGTTGATGGTGAACATGAAAGTATAGTTGATTTTGGCTGGATAATTGATGCTACGCGAGAGTTTGATATAAGAGAATATAATCTACCTCCGGCGGAGCAAGATCCTAACTTTTGTATTGATCGTTAGGTTCCAGCATATACAAGTCGTACTGGCTTACCGATGGGTAACTGTTTCAAGCCATCAGTGTTTTGGGAGTTTATCTCAGACATAGATGCACCTACTTATTTCTCAGTGATACAAAGTTGGTTCTATGATCAAAGAATTAGCTTATTTGTTATCAAGAGAAAAGAGGGTTGTCAGTACATGTCAGTAAGTTTAAGACATTTCCAAAGCTTGAATGAATCAGATTTGATGGATTTGGGAAAGAGATGGTTTGTTAATCTTCAGAATGATGGAAATGCTAATTATTTATGGGAAAGATTTTAGAGAGAAAGAATTTGGCATTTCAGTGAAAGAGGGTTAAAGCCTGAGGATAGGTTGATTAAACCCAGACCAAAGAAGAAGATTAAAAAGCTAGATGGCACTATTGATCTTGTTCAGAGACCGATCAAATGTGTTAAAAAGGTTCCTGCTATCAAATGGGATCAAGATATGCCGACTACAATGACATATTGGCAGATAGATATCAAGTCAGGTGAAGCACAAATGTTTGTTGATAATTTAAAGAACAAGATGCTGCTTCGCATGTATGATCCTACGCAAGTTGTCAATTTGTCAAGAGGTGATCAAAGAAGATTGATTGAGACACCTTGTACAACTCCAAGGTTTTGTAAGACTGAAGTTGAACGCTATCGTAAGATTCTAGGAGTTTGTTTAGCTCAGAGAATTCATGCGAATAGTACAAGACTTCTTTTTAATGATCAAGTTTGAAGTTCGATGTTAAAGAAATCTAGTCGCTAATGTCAAGGGTGAGTCTGTAGATGCAGATTTGTGTGACAGTAGCAACGTAGATTTGGTTAACTGTTTTGTTCTTAGGAATTTATATGTAATCGTTGAATAATAAGTCATTAGGACATATGTTTGTGTTTAATGATTACGTTTGAACTTCAATGTGAGATGTGTTTATGTTAATTCTTATGTTTGTGTGTTATATTTATTGTTTTGCAGGTACAAGGATGTAGAGCCAAGGTTATAAGTGTCATAGAACACTTAAACGGTGGCTGGATGTCATGTACAATGCAAAATATAGGATTCAAGATACGCACCTCGTGCTGACGTCAGCAGTACGTTGTGTTGTCTTCGTTGTGACGTCAGCACGCAAACCTAGTGGTTTTGGTGGATCCGACTAATGGACTTCGTGTATGGTCCAAGCCCACACGAACTAAACAAGTACAAGCATAAATACAAACCTAATTCACGAATTAAGTAACGAATTGGTGAAATTACGTCGAATTGTTGCTCGTGAATACTCCTACACGAATTAACACTTCGTGCATAACCTTAGGTCGATTAATTGCTCATTAATTGATAAAAGGCAATAGCAATCTAGTTATCTCAAGAGGTTTCCGCACTCTTGACATAACGAATCACGTCTTATTACGATCTATACGACAATAGGGACTTACAAAAACCTCACTGGGTGTACAGACTGAACAAAGCTTTATATGGTCTGAGATAAGCACCTAGAGCCTGGTATGATACTCTTACTAAACATCTTCTGAAAAATGGTTTTAAAAGGGGTGCAATAGATAACACTTTATTCATTTTACATGATAAAAGTGATATTTACTTGTAAGGGGGAAGTTTCTTAAAATATTTTTGTACTTAAAAGAATTTTTCTCTAAGGGGGAACTTTACTTTCAGAAATATTTTTGACTTAAAAGAATTTTTCTCTAAGGGGGAACTTTACTTTCTGAGAAATATTTTTGACTTAAAAGAATTTTTCTCTAAGGGGGAACTTTACTTTCAGAAATATTTTTGTAACTTAAAAGAATTTTTCTCTAAGGGGGAACTTTACTTTCAGAAATATTTTGAACTTAAAAGAATTTTTCTCTAAGGGGGAACTTTACTTTCAGAAATATTTTTGACTTAAAAGAATTTTTCTCTAAGGGGGAACTTTACTTTCTGAGAAATATTTTTGACTTAAAAGAATTTTTCTCTAAGGGGGAACTTTACTTTCAGAAATATTTTTGTAACTTAAAAGAATTTTTCTCTAAGGGGGAACTTTACTTTCAGAAATATTTTGAACTTAAAAGAATTTTTCTCTAAGGGGGAACTTTACTTTCAGAAATATTTTTGACTTAAAAGAATTTTTCTCTAAGGGGGAACTTTACTTTCTGAGAAATATTTTTGACTTAAAAGAATTTTTCTCTAAGGGGGAACTTTACTTTCAGAAATATTTTTGTAACTTAAAAGAATTTTTCTCTAAGGGGGAACTTTACTTTCAGAAATATTTTGAACTTAAAAGAATTTTTCTCTAAGGGGGAACTTTACTTTCAGAAATATTTTTGACTTAAAAGAATTTTTCTCTAAGGGGGAACTTTACTTTCTGAGAAATATTTTTGACTTAAAAGAATTTTTCTCTAAGGGGGAACTTTACTTTCAGAAATATTTTTGTAACTTAAAAGAATTTTTCTCTAAGGGGGAACTTTACTTTCAGAAATATTTTGAACTTAAAAGAATTTTTCTCTAAGGGGGAACTTTACTTTCAGAAATATTTTTGACTTAAAAGAATTTTTCTCTAAGGGGGAACTTTACTTTCTGAGAAATATTTTTGACTTAAAAGAATTTTTCTCTAAGGGGGAACTTTACTTTCAGAAATATTTTTGTAACTTAAAAGAATTTTTCTCTAAGGGGGAACTTTACTTTCAGAAATATTTTGAACTTAAAAGAATTTTTCTCTAAGGGGGAACTTTACTTTCAGAAATATTTTTGTACTTAAAAGAATTTTTCTCTAAGGGGGAACTTTACTTTCTGAGAAATATTTTGATTGAAATGCTTCAGTCCACTGAATGATTTCAGAATAAGTTTTTAAATGAGATGGTTCAAATTCCTTAAACTGATCATGCTCAGATTTTGTGGATGAAGAACCAACTAACTGATTATGGTGTTACTTATACAAAAACTCCAATCTTTTGTGATAACACCAGTGCAATTGCCATCTCTCACAATCCTGTCATGCACTCCAAAACCAAGCATATCGACCTCAAGTATCATTTCATTCGAGACCACATTATAAAAGGTGATATTGAACTTCATTTCATTCCCACTGATAAACAACTCGCTGATATTTTTACAAAACCCTTGGATGTCAAAACGTTTAAACATCTCATCAGTGAGTTAGGTATGCTAAATCCTGTGTAGCATCACCTCAGGGGGAAGTGTCAAATATTTTTGTACTTAAAAGAATTTTTCTCTAAGGGGGAACTTTACTTTCTGAGAAATATTTTGATTGAAATGCTTCAGTCCACTGAATGATTTCAGAATAAGTTTTTAAATGAGATGGTTCAAATTCCTTAAACTGATCATGCTCAGATTTTGTTGAGTCATTTCTGAAATAAATCAGTCCTTTGTAATGTCTTTTGGATACTTGGTTATTTATGTGGACACGTGATATTTACTATGTAACGTTTGAATAAAGATGCTTTTTGCTGACGTGTCACACAAGTTGCGCCGTAAAAGAAAAGTAATGATCACTTTTTCTTTAAGAGTGTTGAAAAGTTTTTGGAAAAGTGGGGTCATAACCGTCGTTGCATTAAATGCGGACGTATACCCAAAATTATTTTCGGATTTCAAAACCGATCAAAATTGTTTTCAAATAAAATATCATTTATTTTGGTTTTGAAATTCAAAATTATTTTCGATATATTTATTTTGGAAAAACTCTTTGCATTACATCATAAATATAAATACTTTTTCCCAAAATCATTCATTCATTTACTTCATTTCTCATTTACTCCCAATCATCATTCTCTCTCATTCTTTCCTTCTTCCAAATTCCAAAACCCTAAAATCATCTTTCAATTTCAGTTTTCACTAGTAGAAATGGCTAAATCAACATCTCAAGCCAAATCACTTATAACTTTCGAATACAATCCACCTAAAGCAGTCAAACCCAGTCCGGCATGGCCAAAGGGTTTCGATCCATCGACCATTAGGTTCAACATGAACAATTTTGTTGCCGCTCTGAATATTCATACAGCAACTTTAATGGGGAGGATCAATAAATTTTGGGAAGAGTCTCCTCTCCATTACGCTTTGACTGCTAATCCTCAAGTTTTGTATCATAGATACTTACTTGAACTCTGGTACACTGCTATTATAAGCAAGGATGAAAAATCCATTGCTTTTACATTAAAAGAGGGCACAAAGCAGTGTGTCATTTCACTTGATGGGTTCAGGGAGGCCCTTCAATTGAACTATGTTAAACCTCCTTCAGTCTATGCCAGAAGACTGAAAGGAATTAATTTCAGGGAGGTTTTGCAGGCCATGGGTCATGATGACATGGTCGATGCAAACGGCGATCTGAAGACCTCCGGGCATATTTTCTTGTCTGGCTTTGGTAATTGTTGGAGGTTCTTCTGGACTCAGATTGTCGAGTGCCTGGGGGGAAATCATGGTGGTTTAGACCAAATTTCCATGCCCCAAGTTGAGATAGGCTACTATTTGTGGCATAGGATTGAGGCAGACTTCGCTGAGATACTCTTCTCTCAGTTGATTGCAAAGTTAAAAGGAAAGAGAAGTCTGCATATCTCATTTCCCAGATTTTTGAGCATCTGTTTTACGAACATTCTTGGAGATGCGTACAATGATGGAGGGCCTGAGTTTTCTGCAACAGAGTTCTGCAGAGATTTTGTCAATGCATCTACTTCAGAACAAGAACCACAGCTCTCTGCTGCAATGACTCAGGTAATTTCTAAAACTGTCTCAGCACGACCGGCTGGTTCAGAAAGATCACTGAGCGGGCCACAAAAGAATATGGGACCCATCGGTGCATCTGGTGGTAAAATGTTGAAGTTGTTCAAAACCCCAACAACTTCATCTACCCAACCACCACCCTCCTCTTCCACTGACCAACCTGAGGACCTCCCAAAAGGTCCCTCAGGATCTCCAAAGGGCGTTTTAAAACATCGTAAATATAAGAAATCGTCCTCACTGCCCAAGGACATTAGTACCGAAGCTAACCCTTCTGGTTCTTCCCAACAAGAACCAGAAGAATCGAGTCAAAAGGAAAACCCACAAGCAGCCATCCCCAAAACTTCTTTAGGAGGGGATGGTGAAGAAAATATAAGTGTGTCCGCCCAACACACAATAGAGTCTGAGTCTGCACGTGCACCCCCTGAAACTTCACATATCTTACACACTTCTGATGCACGAGCTGATGACGTTTCTGAGGTGACACCATTAGAAACTAAAGCTCCAAACTCTACGGCCGATGAAATGATTCTTGACGATGGTACGAGAGTCACTAAGGCAACCCCTGTGTCTACTGTCACTGGCGATGAAGCTTTGGCTGAGCCATCCCATAATGAATCTGGTGACGATGCATCTGCAGCAGCAGTTGTTGAACCAGAAGTTGGTTCAGGTTCCAAGGATCTGAACCAGGGCATATCTGATCAGACTACAGTCTTGACTGCTTTCTGGGATGACGATGAGCCACCTCAGGGGAATCTTGATTCCCTTGCTGACTTTGAGTTTGACGAGGGTTTATTGGAGGAGAATCAGTCGTCTGATTCGGAGCCAACCTTCAACCTCGCAAACGCCCCTCCTCCCCCAGAAATCCAAAATATTGAACAACCATATCAACCACCACCAATAAGTCATAAACATCCTTACTTTCCACCAGGCTCAACTCCTGCCTATATCACTTCACCACGTTTTCAACCACAACTCCAACACATTCACCCACAACTTCAAACCGTTCCAAGGCCCATCAATTATAATGATCTAGTTGAAAAGGAGTTGGACTCTGAAACAGAATCTGAGAGTCCAACTGACATGCAAATTGAAAAGGCACTGGATGGGCTTGGAAACATTCCCTTTGTTGCTTCTGCTTCTGCACAACCACCTCCTCCTTTGAGTGTGGGAGCACGGTTAGAGAAATCAACTGCCGAAGTCCAAAGCCTACTTCTCAAAGTGGGGGACTTAACAAAAACTCTAACTGCCAACACTAGTTCCTTGGCTGATCTGAAAGTTGCTTAGGTGTATCTTGGCACTGAGTTGACCAAAGTTGCTGTAAATGAAGGACTAGTGGCTGGGAAGCTTAATGAGCTGGTTCATGCATGTAATAAGATCAATTCAGCCATCAAGGAATCCTTCAAACTGACAAAGAGAGAGGTTCAAGCTTCAGTTGTTGCGAACTTGACCTCCTCAGTTGAATTAATAAAACAAGATGTAATGTCAGTTGGGAAGGAGGTAAATGAGTTGGTGAAGAAACCCAGTGTTGATGAGAAGGAACTTGGGTCTTCTATTAGTGTTGGTGTGATTGAGAAACTGAAGGCTGAGCTGTCTCAGGAACTTGCTGCTCAGATTTCTGCTTCAGTTGCTGAGAAAGTTGAACAACGAGTCAGATTAATGGTTTCTAAATTGACTCGTGACACTACAAAGAGAGTTGATAAAGCAGTGGAAGATGTGCAGAAATCGATTGGTACTCTTGATGTAGTTGTCAAATCTCAGTCAAAGCAACTTGAAGAAATTTTGGCTTTGTTGAAGAAAGAACCAGTTGTTGCTCCTCCTCCTTCATTCATTGAAGAAGATCGCAAGCAGTTAGCTGAAATTGTTAACAAGGAGGCAATGAACCTGAACTCTAATTTGATATTAAGGTCTCAGATTGCCTCTCTATCTAAAGGCATTTCTGACTGCTTGCAACAACATAATTGGGAACCTCTGAAGAACATGCAGATGGCAATCAATGAATATGCTAAATTGCCATCAGAGGTCCCCAAAGGGGGAAAAGATGTGCCTATTGGTTTGCTGACAAGTACTCAAGAATTAATTGAAGCAACCAAGAAGCAAACTGAGGCTCAATCTGGTAGTGCCTCAGTTCAGGGGGAACAACACAAATCTGCAGTGCAAGTTTCTGAGCCTGCACGAAAAGATAAGGGCAAGGCTCTAGTTGAAGATGAACCCAAGTCTAAGAAAGTTAAGGGTTCGAGCCTGGTTGTTTGGGAAGAAGGATCATTCTCCACTGAAGAGGAAAGCTTCTGAAAGCCCTTCTGGCTCAAGGCCTTCAAAGAAGTAGCTTCCTCATTCAGAATATCAGTTACTTGTATTTTAATTTTACAATTGTAACAAACATTTCAGTTTTGTATATATGTTACAAGTTGTAGCCAATAAGTAGATGATAAGTTTAAGTTAGAAAAACAACAAGAAAACATGCTCGTGATGCTGATCTTTCTACCTTCAAACCAATTTCAGATGATGCTGAAGAATTACAAAGAAAACATGAAAAAGCTCAGTATGAGCATTATCTGAAGCATCGATCTCATCCTGCCAAGATTCTTGATGTTGAAATAACAAAGGCAGATGGATTGAAGTTATTTGATCTGGTGGTTACCAGAGAAGGAAGGGCAGCAGCTGAGTACAATCAGGTCTCAGTTCATAAATTTGGCTTGTCTGAACATAGAGAGATGATCCCCATTCTGAAGGCGAAGCCAAAATCTCATCTCATTGGTGCATGGATGTCAAGAATACAACAAAAGATGTAAGCCAAGGTGGAGATGGAAAACAGGTTGTTTGGGAAGAAGGATCATTCTCCACTGAAGAGGAAAGCTTCTGAAAGCCCTTCTGGCTCAAGGCCTTCAAAGAAGTAGCTTCCTCATTCAGAATATCAGTTACTTGTATTTTAATTTTACAATTGTAACAAACATTTCAGTTTTGTATATATGTTACAAGTTGTA
Organism: Erigeron breviscapus; assembly: GCA_034093135.1. Taxonomy (NCBI): domain Eukaryota; kingdom Viridiplantae; phylum Streptophyta; class Magnoliopsida; order Asterales; family Asteraceae; genus Erigeron; species Erigeron breviscapus. The sequence continues at coordinate 61,250,645 of CM067169.1, forward strand.
GCCAATAAGTAGATGATAAGCTTAAGTTAGAAAAACAACAAGAAAACATGCTCGTGATGCTGATCTTTCTACCTTCAAACCAATTTCAGATGATGCTGAAGAATTACAAAGAAAACATGAAAAAGCTCAGTATGAGCATTATCTGAAGCATCGATCTCATCCTGCCAAGATTCTTGATGTTGAAATAACAAAGGCAGATGGATTGAAGTTATTTGATCTGGTGGTTACCAGAGAAGGAAGGGCAGCAGCTGAGTACAATCAGGTCTCAGTTCATGAATTTGGCTTGTCTGAACATAGAGAGATGATCCCCATTCTGAAGGCGAAGCCAAAATCTCATCTCATTGGTGCATGGATGTCAAGAATACAACAAAAGATGTAAGCCAAGGTGGAGATGGAAAACAGGTTGTTTGGGAAGAAGGATCATTCTCCACTGAAGAGGAAAGCTTCTGAAAGCCCTTCTGGCTCAAGGCCTTCAAAGAAGTAGCTTCCTCATTCAGAATATCAGTTACTTGTATTTTAATTTTACAATTGTAACAAACATTTCAGTTTTGTATATATGTTACAAGTTGTAGCCAATAAGTAGATGATAAGCTTAAGTTAGAAAAACAACAAGAAAAATTCTGAGACATCAATGATCTATAAGATGTCTTAGAAAATTTTACAACTTAAACAAAACTTGCATTTCAGACTTACAAACATGTATAGATAGAAGTCTGAGATGCATGCACTATTTCAGGACAAATAGGGGGAATTTGTTGGGTCGAAATGACCAAGTATAATTTGTCCAGGAAATAGTTGAAGTTCGGTGAAAATTACTTGTACAGGATTTTGAACCATTTCAGAATACTTCACTGAAGCTTCACTTCAGTTCAGATCAATACACTGAAGCTTCACTTCAGTTCAGATCAATACAAACTGAAAGCATTCATTCTGAAGTCAAAGACTGAAGACTCAGGAAAGAGAATCATCTCAGAAGCAGAGCCCAGAGAAGATTCTACCTGATCGAAGACTGAAGCATCTCAGTGTAAAAGTACTTACAACACTTTTACACTGATTACGAGGAATCCTTTTTGACTTTACCAACCTTTACCCGGATAAAAGCTTTAACTCTGGAAAAGTACAAGGTTGAGTAAAAGGTTGGGAATAAAGTGTGAAATGTCACATCAAATGACTTTCACACTTAACCTTAAAATACGCATGTTAAGGAATTGATTTCAATTCCTTAAATGCTCCCAACCGTATTTGTACGGCCTGTCCACGTCATCATGGACTTTGCCTATAAATACAAGGCTTCTCACACTTTGCAAAATGCTCGAAACTTTGACATTGCTAATTGTGAGATATACTCTAGGTAATTCTTAGAGTATGCCCTATTTGTCGGAAAGCTTGTTTGGATTCCTTTGGGGAGCATGCGCTTCACTGTAAAGAGCTCTCGGGGTTCAAATACAGACACGATTTAGTTAGGGATGTTCTCTTTGACATTTTTAGGCGGGCTGGGATTTCTGCTAAGAAGGAAGCGCCAGTGAATTTCTTGACTGACCCGTTGGAAGGGAGATCTACTCTCAGACCTGGCTGACATTTTGGTCTTTGGTTGGACTGGGGGAAAACATGCATGTGTGGATTTAACAGGAGTCTCTCCTCTTGTGGGCTTAGGGTGCAGCTTCACAGACGGTCTTGCTGCTTTAAAAGCAGCCTCATGCAAAGTGGCCAAACATGAGAAGACGTGTCTTGACAACCAACACGTATTTATACCATTTGCATTTGATACCTTTGGATTTCTTGCACCTGAGGCCGTCGAGCTACTTGGAAGGGTCCAACGGGTCATGCATAGTAATGTCATGACGCCACGATCGATGAATGTAGTTTTTAAACGTCTTAGTTTTGCTATACAAAAAGGAGTGGCGACGCAGCTTGTTGCCCGTTTGCCTTTTATTTCTATGTAAATTACTATATCTACTTGAATTAAAATTTAACTGAAAAAAATAAATAAAAAAAAGTTAAGTATTCTTAAGAGTATTTCCAAGTTATTTAGATCACTTGTATTTCAAGGTTGTTTAGATATTTCACTAGGGTGATTATCTTTGTTCCGCAACAACCTTTGTATTTTGTTTATATCAATGAATAAAATACATTGAAAAGTACATCGTGTCTCAATGTCTCATACTTGATTATATATATTATTTATATAGTTTCAGCACTTTAGTTCTTGCAATTTACTTTCAGTTATTTATCCTTATTGTTTAAATCCATATCTGGATCGTCATTCTGAACTGGTCTTATTCCAGCTCAGAATTGCTTGCCAGTCGGGTATTCCATTACATTTGGGACTTACAAAGTCCTTTCCTGCATGATCAACATTTCAAGTTAACAATTAATTTGACTAATTAACAGTTTACCGTTCAATTCAAAGGTTATTTATAAAAAGGTTTCGTTGTATATGTGTGTGATGATAGTTTTGTGGGTTGAAATTTTTTAGGTTATTTTAGTCTAATTGTGTATGTGATATATCTAAGATGTAAAAGAAGAAAGGGTAATATAGTATTTTTAAGTTCTTAATTACTTAAAGATGAGGTCTAGTTTGTTTTATAAAGGATTATAGATTTAAGGTTATTAACAACTCAGTTGAAAAAAATAAAGGGAATTAAATATAATATGGATATATAATTAAAATAATATTCTATTATATTAATCATTATCTTTGTAGATAAGTAAAATTAACATTTTAATTAAAATTAATTATCACCTATTTAAAATAAATTCGCGTGAACAGTACTTTTTTGTCATTATCTGCAGTTTTAAGTTAAATACAATGTTTATCAAATAAAAAACAAAAGTCAGCCTTGGTGGAGTGGTTTGTGTCTTGGCATGTGGGGTGAAACGTCGCGGGTTCAAAGCCCCCTCCCCTATTTTTTTTTTTTTTTTTTGCTGCCCCCTTTTTTTTCCTTTTTCTTTTTTGCTCCCCCTTTTTTTTTCCTTTTCCTTTTCTGCCCCTCCTATCTCCTTTTTATTATTTTTACCTCCTAACCTTATATAACTTGTGTTTTTTTTAATCTTTTTTAACATTTGTTTTTTTATACCTTTTTCTACACTTTACATTTTGTTCTTTTATAACTTTTAAAATGCTATATATTTTATTCAAATGTTATATATTTTGTTTTTTATCCTATTTCTTTTTTTTTCTTCTTTTTTTGTTGCATTATATATTCGTTTTTTATAACCTTATATAATTTGTGTGTTTTTTTAATCTTTGTTAACATTTGTTTTTTTATACCTTTTTCTACACTTTACATTTTGTTCTTTTATAAAATTTTAGAATGCTATATAAGTATATAATTTATTCAAATGCTATATATTTGCTTTTTATTCTATTTCTTTTTTTTTTGTTGCATTATATATTCGTTTTTATTTTTTAAACATTTGGTTTTATACCTTTTTCACATGTAATATTTGTTTTTTTATAACTTTTTCATTTAGTTTTCGTAATCCCTTTTGTTTTTTGTTCTCTTTTTTGTTTTTTTTATCCTTTTAACATTTGGTTATCCCCGGCCAACGGCCGGGTATAACACTAGTTACATAATAAATAAAAATAATAATAATAATAAAGAAAAAAAATTACCTGTTAAAAAGTTAAGCCTCTTATCCATTCTCATTCAATCACGGCGGGGTAGCAAATCAAAATGAAAAACTCAATAACACATAAAAAATCTTATCCAACTATAAATGAATCTTCGACCAATATACGGTCTCAAATACTTATGTGTTTGACCACTCTCATGAATTCTATATTAATTCACTCATCCCCTTTTCTATTTTATTCATGCAATATTTTCCTTTTAAATATAATATATACACATACACAAGTACATATAAAAAGGGGTACATCATCATTGTTGTAATCACAAATTTTACTTATTAGTATTTCGATTTCGATCTATGATCACCAACTGTTTAACATTTTATTTCCATTAAAAATGTGATTTTCTTGGAATCAATTTATTATATTAAAAAAAGGTATAATTGTATTGTTTGGTTGGTGGGTTTATTTATTACTTGGAATTGGATCCACTGGATTTCTTACACTTTTTTCAATCTTTGATCTTTCAATTCATTTAAGAATAATTATAGCTTTTTGCAACTTGGATCTCCTGCTTCCACTTTCAGCTACCTTTTATCAGGTACACACATTTTTTTTATATTTATTATCGGTATATATATATATATATATACACATATATGTATAATTGTTGTTTTGATTGTATTTCTTGCTTGATACTAATTGGGTATGTTTAAAATTGAATAAATTTTCTTGCTTTAGTTCATAAGAATCATGTTTGTTGTATATATATTCATATAGATATATATTTGTTTATATATATGTGTGTGTAATTGTAGTTTGATTGCAGTTCTTGTATATTATCAATTGGGCATGTTCAAAATTGAATAAAGTTTCTTGCTTTATATATAAGAATCATGTGTAACAACCACCAAGCTGGCCTAGTGGTTAGGCTGTCCTCTTTGTGAGGTCTAAGGTTCTGATCTTTCTAGGTGAACATCTTACGGGTAGCCAGGGTAAGGGTTCAGAGACAGTCACGGTCACGTGGATGCGCTGGTTAGGCCACTTTAAGATTTGTCCTCCCCGAGTAACTTAAATAGGGAAAAACTCATCCGTTTATTTCATGGGATTTGTTATATTGGTTTTTTCAAGAAACTATTGATCGTAGCTAGTGTTTTCAAGTGTTGAGTGAGGCATAAAAGGTTAGCAAAACTTGTAGTATTATGAAAGCCATAATTGTAGAATTTTATATCAGGCCAAAAATAGAAATTAGTGCAATCTATATAAAACTTTGGATTTCTAGATGTTTTTGTGTGGATCTTTTGACTTTTGACTCTTGAGTTGTTGATTTGAAGGGGAGACAAACAGAGCTAAAAGCTGGTGTTTTCAAAGGGATCTACAACGGGTTCGTCAGTCGAAAATCGGGTGATTGTGTCATCTGCTGGTCTGGAGTGCATATTAAGCATTATCAGGGCCCTGAGGATGGGGTCCTGCTTCTCTGCAGAAAGCAGGAGCCCTCTTCCAAGTTCTCCTACGCCGAGTCTCGGGGTTAAGAAAAGAAAGAACTCCAAAAAAAGGCCACCCGGATTGCGCAGCTCTTCATTTGATTACCGAAAGGAAGAACAACTTCACAGAATTGCAGGTCGACTGTTCTTGAATGGGTCTAGTAGAGTTGCTTCACTTTACACTCAGCAAGGCAAGAAAGGAACCAATCAAGATGCCATGATTGTTTGGGAGGTTTGTCTCTTTTGAATTACTTTTAACAAACTTTTTTTATTTAATCTAAGCCATATGATTATATTGATAGATTACTTGTACCTTTTGTCTTGATTATGCTTTTTGAAATGATGTCTGCATTCTGAAAATGAAACTTCAATAATAAAATATTTTTACGGTGGGACGAAGTGCAGGCCAGGTGGTTTTGGTAACTAGTCGAAATAGGTTCGGGTTGAAATGGAATTTTTTTAAATCATGTAAAAACTGGTCTGGTCGGGTTGGGGCCTTGGGGGTTGACCATCAAAACATTTTCATGTCCCTGTTATATAGTTCTTTGGTTACTTTATTAACAAATGATTTTGAAAACTATGTATATAATCTTTTTTCGATAACCATTTCAAGAGCCTGTTAGCAATTAAGTACATTTCTCGTCATTTTCTACCAGTTTTACCCATTATTAAAACCAAGTATATAGATTACTTATTTGATTTGTTACAAGTAGAGTATAACCCGAATCAACTCATTTCTAGGTAAATGTGATGATATTGGTACCTCTAAACAATCCAATTCTCTGTTTCTTAAAGTTATGGATGCTTGGGTAATGTTATATACTCGTATATCTTAGAAACCAACTTTTATATACAACTCCTCCTTCACATTCAAAACGGATAGTCTTTACAATCAAAACGAACTCATTCTAACAGTGTAACTTTTCAGAATTTCGGCTCAAGGACAGACACAGTGTTTTGCGGTGTTTTTGATGGTCATGGCCCATTAGGTCACATGGTTGCTAAGCGGGTGAGAGATTCACTTCCATTGAAGCTAAGTGCACACTGGGAAGTTAACTTAAAAGGTAGCAGTGATGTCCTTCGCGAGATCGTGGGTGGTATGAATTCTGAAGGAACATCCATCAATGTAGCCAATGAGGATTCCCGGGTGTCTGCTAATTTTGCAGAAACTGATAAGAACCCTGAAATCTTTCAAACCTTGAAGGAATCATTTTTGAAGGCTTTTAAAGTCATGGATAGGGAGTTGAGCATGTATTCAAGTGCTGATTGCTTTTGCAGCGGGACGACTGCAGTAACTTTGATCAAGCAGGTCAGTTGTTGAACAATAGACGTGGCAATCTTGGCTGCTTGCATAATGGGTCAACTAACTGACTTCTTTTACAGCTGAGTTGATCCAAACAGTTTTTGTCAAAAGACTTAATTTCATTTTGTGACGGGCTCGAGTGGTGACCTGAAAATATATTTTTAATTTATATTTGTAGTAAATTTTTATTAATAAATGGTGTGTCAAGTATGGTTACATGGAAAAATTGCTTACGAAGTTTTATGCATATAAACACACTTTGAGGTTTTATGCATATAAATACACTTTGGGGGCCATTTTTATTTTACAGCTTATCTTATATTCAGGGAAAGTGATGCTTGATTTTTTATTTTTTGTTTCTATTTAAAGAACATTTTTTGCTTGGTTTTAGGGTCAGCATCTTATAATCGGAAATATTGGGGACTCAAGAGCTGTATTGTGTACAAGGGATAATGATAACTCTCTTGTTCCCGTTCAATTGACAGTGGACCTAAAACCAAACCTTCCAGGTTCATTTTTAAATTTGTTAAATTGTTTGTGTTATCATCGTTGTAATTATATCATTTTTTCGCCCAATGAACATTTTGTTTTTTTAAGCAAAAGAATGAGGGTGCTTTCTTTAAATTTGTAAACTTGTGTAGTGTAAAAGAAATGAACTTGTAAATACTGTTATTGGCTAGATAGCCTAGATTCTTTATAGAAAAATAGTTATGATATTGCATATGCCGTTAGTAAACCCTAAATTACTGCTGATGTATTGGACGACCCCCTTACATATCAAGTCTGAAGTCTAATGTTACAGTAGATTGTTGAAAACATTTCTGGGATAGGTTGCTGCCAAAATGAATTGACTGCCACTACAATGTGAGTTTGAGTGCCCCAAGTCCCTTGGTTGTGTTACATTGCCATGAGCAGTGGGGTAGGAAGGGGAAAGGGGGAGAGAAGAGAGAGAGAGAGAGAGAGAGAAGGGGGGGGGGGGGGGGGGGGGCGCCATGTTATTCCTGGTGCAATTGTAAACCCAAAACCTAATTTTAGAAATGAAGCTGTCTCGTTAGTGCTTTCTTGGATGTACGCCGATCCCTTGACCATGTAAATCCTGTTTTCCTATTTTCATTTTCCTAGAGTCATTGAGTTTGGTGTTGTTAGTGTGCTAATTACTCGACACATATCGGCCCACTCTGCATATCAGACCACACCTGCCTTTTTCTACTCTGTGTATGCCTTGCCCTTACTCTTCACCTCATATCCAACCTTATCATGGTCTGTTTTAAGTTTCCTGAATCCTAGGTTAGATGAATCGTGTGTAGCTTCTAAAATAACAAGAATTTGTAGGTTTAAAAGTTTTAAGATCTGCTATTGTATTGTATCCTCTGGAAAAAATGTATATATAATAAATATACTGGTTGATATTTCTGGATCTGTCATTCATGATATCCAGAAACTAAAGGTGATTATCTCTTCAGTATAAGCTGGTATGGTACTATGGTGATACATAAAATTTCCGTTTGGTGATTTTTTGTTTTGTTTTACATCTTAATGCAGCGGAAGCTGCACGGATCCGTAAATGTAAAGGGCGTGTGTTTGCCTTACGCGATGAACCAGACGTTGCTAGAGTCTGGCTACCAAACAATGACGCTCCTGGGTTAGCCATGGCTCGTGCTTTTGGTGATTTTTGTCTCAAGGATTTTGGTCTCATTTCAGTCCCTGAAGTTACATATAGGTGCCTAACAGAAAAGGATGACTTTGTTGTCCTGGCAACTGATGGGGTACGGACTCCCTTTGTTATTCTAAACTAATGATTAGAAGTTAAAATTCTGAATTTGTGGATTTATACTGCTTTTAGAAAATTCTAATTAGAAGATTGGACATAAAAGTTTTCAACATCTACCACTCGACCCGATGCATTTGAACCATTACACAAATCATACGTACTTGTTTTAAATTGGTGTCCGATGTTTCTACATATATATATATATATATATATATATATATATATATATATGTGTGTGTGTGTGTGTGTGTGTGTGTGTGTGTGTTATATATATATATTATGTTTACAATTGTACAATGTACATTATGCTCTAAAAATTTGTATTTTGGATATATACATATGTAATTTTGCCTTATTATTTTAACACATTTACAGATCTGGGACGTGCTTTCAAACGAAGAAGTGATTGAAATTGTAGCTTCTGCCGAATCACATTCTCTTGCTGCTCGAGCTGTGGTGGAGTCAGCAGTGAACGCTTGGAAGCACAAATACCCGACTTCTAAAGTAGATGACTGTGCAGTTGTGTGCTTGTTTCTTGGCTTGGATGAGTCTATGACTTCCGCCGCCAAATTGAATCAAGGAAAGAATGTGGAGGATGATGAGTCATCATCCAACATGAATATAGAAGCAGGAAAAGACTGGTCTGCCCTTGAAGGGGTTTCTCGACTGAACACATTATTGACGCTCCCAAGGTTTGCCACTAGTGAGGATGACGAAAATTGTAAACCTGGAGGGAAAGAAGTTTAGTGATGGTTGAAAAGTTCGGTTATAATATCGTTCTGTTTTTGGGTTTATTTGAGCATGAGAACCTTAAGTATCAAGATTGTAAAGAAGGTTTCAAGCACTTAAAAAGCCAAACAGCTCATAGCATATCGTGAAGAATCCGGCTGTTTTAGAGCGTCGGGTATATTGTTACCTTTTTTTTTCCGTTTTAGGAGGGTGGAAAGGGAATTTTGTGAAACCAAATCGTCTTTTTGTTTTGTTCGGGATTGTGTGAATGTCAATTAAATGGTATGTTGATCATAGTTCTATAGTGATAGTTATGTTTGAGTAGATTATGTGATTTGATTGATTTTATCAAACTCTTATCGTTCGTTTTAGAATTACATTGGCGCTCTTTTTACGGCATAGAGTTCTGTTAAGCGTTAAAATGAAGTTGCTTGATTTTGTAATTTGGCTTCATTGATCTTTTTGTGCCTAATTCTGCTGGTGTATGAACAGAGTATTTATGTATTATTCTTATGACACGCCGTAAGGTTTTAAAAAACACGAATGGTTCAGAGTCAGACAAAGCCTTGTGACAAATGCAAAGCTTAAGGACTGTCGATATGTGGTTGATGAAATTTCATATTTGCATCGACTACATACATTCAATAACACATAAGAATCCCCATAGAGTGTTCCATATTGGGAAAGAAAGGCTGCTGATATCTCCCACATAGATTTGGTTATAATCTGATATTGGGTCATTGCATCGGGCCAGTTAATTAACTCTACAACATCTCAAGTACAACTGTACAAGTCAGGTAAGGTGACCCACACACAAATCTTAATTGATTTTTACAACTAAATAACTAATAATGTTCCTTTATGGCTTTATGAATACTTGGTATGTTAAATAACATTTGAAGTTCCACACGAGACAAAATAAAAAAAATTGATTTTATGTTAGGTTTCTTTCCGTGTGTGGTCTTTGGGTCTTGTACTCAGGGAAGAGAGATGATCAGAATGACTAGTGGCCCGTCAGTTATCTATTTTATCGTTAAAAAAAACCTTCTATATTAGCCAAGTTATGTGAATTCATGCAAGGAAACTATAATCCACGTCACATTAACTCTACCAAACAAGTTGAATTGTTGAAACAACCACCTTCCACAAACACTTTGAATATGGAAGTAAATGGGACTATATTTGACATTCTAACTAACGATTCCAAATGACATGTAAATGCAACATAAATACACAAACTACCATCACCAAGGCGAGTTTTTTACCATGTTTTCGTATAACATCAACTCGGCTAAACAATGTGGAACCAACCCCAATAAACAACCGCGATAAATTTTCTTTTTATACTATTTCTAGCATCTAACAATCTGAAAACTACATAAGCAACTGCTTTCCAGCACGAGTGTGACGTATTTTCCACCGAATTGTGACGATGCCTATTTTGATACACCGAGTGCAATGTAGTACACAAGTGTGATGGGTAATGCTATTAGCATCCCAAATATAACCCTACAACATTGACATAACAAAAAAATAAAGTTAAGTACTCGTATCATATAAAAAAGTGTGAAAATCAGGTGGTAAAAAAACATAATAGTTACAAAATGGAGAGGAATCTATTTTGGGGCAAAAAAGAGAAGAATAAAAAGTAAAGTGAAAGTAAAAGAAAAGCCGAAGAAGGAAGCATACCCAGTACTTAGAATATCAGGGTGGACATTGTACTCTTTTGCAAACACAAAGGGGACAATTCCCTGTGGTAAAGCTGCCTGTTTGTTTTTATATTTCACAAATTCATCATACGAAAAGAAATAAAGTTAGATGGCTATATTTGTACAAGAATCAAACTTATTTTATTCATACATGTCATAACAATCTAATGTAATGTCATTTCAAAAAAATTTTTTTTTTTTTTTTGTTTTTAAAAGTATTTCAAAAAATATAGACGGAGTATTATGCGATTTATCATTTTCATTTATTCAGTAAATTTGATTAGTGATAGACTAATAATAATACAGTTACTATAAAGTTATTCAGGCTGATTTGGATTCTATTTATAAACTTTTATATATGGATTTGGATTGGATTATTAGAAAGGATAATAAAAAGACAAACCTTAAAGTTAATGAAATAGAATAATTAATTAATTTCTAATGAATATTTATCCTTTTAAGGTTATATATTTAATTAAAAATAAATCAAAAGAGAAAGAGTGGCAGACAAAATGGGAGTGTCGGATTTAGTGTGTAATTAAATAGACTGAATGCACGCTTTACTTTGCTTTGATCAAGGCATGGACATGCTCCACGTGACTCTCACATGACCCTCATTATCAATTTTTTTACATAAAAAATTGCCATTGTATACACACCTAGCAACTTAACTTTGTTAATACACTTTTTATCTTTGTATATGGCTCACTAACATATAATTAATCACATATAGGCGCATAAGTTTGTCAAAAGTACCATTTACACTATGATTGTTTAGAGCGTATCGTTATTTTATATAACTAAAAAGCAATGTTCCAAAAAAACAAAAAAAATATTTTGAACATAGTAACAAGTCAAACTACTTATAAGCTACTCATATTTGACTTGATATTTTATCAATTCAAATATAAATAAACTCGGACCTAAAAACATCATCTAACACCTAAATATTTATAACATAAGTTCTATACTAATTATTGTAGTTACATATCACTTTATAAACCAGTTCAATTTTATCAAATCTTTGAACTATTAACGAATTAGGGTCAAACTTACCCAAAAGTTTAAACGGATTGAACTCGAGCTCGTTTGAGTTCGAGTCTGGTCAGGCTTTTTAAAGCTATAGATAGCTAAATACATATATCATCAATCTTTTTCATTGAATAAAGTTGGTTAGTTTGTAGCAAGCAAGAAGCAAAAAGGTAAAGGGTTTAAAAGAGGAGCATATATATATGGAGAGGTGTGGTACGTACCTGGACAATGGCGATACGAAGGAGAACGCCGCGAAGGCCAACAATGAGGGAAACGGCAGCCATGACAGCTGGACCCGTAAGGAATCTCACCCCCATTGAAAAAGCTGCCACCGAATTCCCACATGCTATTATCCTTGGTTGCAATGCCATAAACAATCCTACATCCATTTTACAACCATTCAAACTTTCAATCATCAAACTCTTTCATTCCATCAATTATTATTATTTTACATCATCAATATCGGGAGTCATATGCTTACAACAATCTTTTAAAGGTGTATGAGATTGCGTTTTGAGTTGATTACTCGATTATTGCGTTTGCATAACGTAAAAATGTGTTTGGCAAAATAAGTGATTATATGCGTTTTAATATAAAGAAAACTCAGTTTTAAAAAAGCATGTAAAGACATACTTTTTCAAAATGCAGATTTTAAACATATATTTTATTTTATAAACGCAAACACAAACACCCCTAAACATACACAACAATACATAATTATAAACTGTATAATAAAATATATATTTGTTATGCATATATGCATAAATATTTGCTATTATATATCAATGCCATAAACAATCCTACAACCACTTTTCAATTATCAAACTCATTCATTCGACTTTATTATCATTTTACTTCATCATCGGGGAGTCATATCGTCAGAACATCTTTTAAGCATACGTAATAATACATCACTATGTAATAAAAATATATGTCATACCCGTTTACGTAGAAATTGAGTACTATTGTTGTTTTAATAAATATATATATTAGTTATGTATGGTTAAAATTTGTTAGTAAAAAAATCACTCCCCAATATCATCATCATCACCGTAATCATTATCATTTTTATTTTATCCATCATATGTCTTGTCAATACTACTTACTACTATTTACAATCATTTTACTTGCTTATTTGCAAGAAAATGACCACGATTACTTTATTTCACTTTTTTACTTTGATGATAAAATTTAGAAAGCTTATGCATGCGTAGCATGTATGTATCATAATAATTACTACAATTTATAGTGCATAAAATCATAGCAAAATCTTTAATTTAAACTTGCTATTTTTATGAAAAATCGTTAGTATATTGTAGTATCTTTCTTCTCATCAAAATAAATATCTAGTGCAAAGTCTAATAGATCTTCAATAATCGAATTGTGTACTGACAGGATAATTATTCTGAAACCAAAAAAAAAAACATTGACACATTATATCACGGAATGTAATGTAGATGTCAAATAGATGGATTCACGTAAGATATACTATCCATTACTTATATTTGGGTTGAGCATATTTGAATCAAGTTAATTTACAATTGTAATACTCAATCAATAATAAGAAAAAGTAATTGAAATCAACACAAAAAAAGAGGCACATTTTTGGAAGAAAGTTTATTATCTACTTTCATGGTTCTAACTTTTTATGTAGGTATCGTTCAAAAAAAAAACTTTTTATGTAGGTGTGTATGTGTATTCAATGTTGTTGTGACAAAGTTCAAATACATAAAAAGGTGAAATAAATAATGATCGTTGATTGTATACTAAAAATACATGAAGTGATATACGAAAGGAAAATAAGCTTATGGGGTCAAAGAAAGTGAAGTTGTTTATATATATGTATATGTATTTGTTATATATAAATATATATAAGTTGATTCCCATTCACACCCAAAAATGAAAATCAATTGAGAGTGAGAGTACTTGCTTTTACTTTATCATTATGCATTTGCACCCGACAATCTAAAACACCTTTCCATCATCATCCCCACCACTTACTACTTGTAAGTAATCATCACCATCATCACACTGCCTAACTAATTCCAATATCTTTCTTTTTCTCACTTTTCTTTTTCAGTTATTTACGTAACATAACAACATTAAAAAAAAAAAGCAACGAAATTTGCCTGAATTCTCACATCTTAATATTAAGCATAAAAATTATCAAACAAAAAAAACACTTTCAATTTTTATCGATTGACAAAAATCAACTTTCGTTTTTTACGAATCTAGAATTCAAGTATAAAAACTACCCAAAATATAAAGCGACTCAGATATTGTCACGTATAAAAGGTATCTACGATTGATAAAAATAAAAAGTTGTTTTGTGTTTCGGATAATATATAATATATATTCCTTAAAAAACTTTAGACATTTTAATCAAAGCTTACGAATTTTAAAATGTAATTAGTAAATACAAAAATATTACATAGTTATGATTAAGTGTAAATTTTTATTAGAATCTTATCAAGTAAATGTAATAATCTAGAGTAGAATACTAGAAGCTAAAAAGTGTTTGAATTGTATGTGTTCTAGATGAAAGGAGTATCAAGATACTATAAAAAGAGGCAGACAACATAGACTTATTGCCTAATCGCATTCCTTTTCTAAATAGTGACACATTACAAAACGAATAACACTTGATTTGATATGAATTCATACCATAAAACTAAAGTTTTCTCAAATACACAATGAGTGACTTCCAAGAACAAGATATATTTTTTAGTTTTTTAAATGATTATGTTTCAATCTTAATTCAATTCCATTATTCTTTCTCATTTTCTGAAATTTTTTAAAAAAGCATTCTAGATATTCATTTCAATTTTAACTTTTATAATACTCCATCTATCCAAAAAATATACAAATTACTTTTTTTAAAATTTTATATATATGGTCCCAAAATACAAAAGCTTCTTCTTTTGTAGGAAAGATTCCTTTCCAAATTTACCTTTTTTAATCTATTGTTATTATACAAGTATGAAGAAATAATAATCTTACTATAAAGATTACATAGAATAAACTAGTATTAAATATCAAATCAAAAAAAGTATAATAATATGTTTCATGTTAGTATGGCAAGACATGAAATATGGATAGAGAGAATGTTTAATTAGTACTAACCAAGACTGAACATAGCCATGCCAAGTCCTGCATCAGACAGTATCGATATGGACTTTGCTATGATGGCTGGCATTTCAACATTCCATCTGTAATGTAACATATAACAAAATTAATATTTTATATAAGTATAGATATAGTTATATATAAATCCTTTTATTCGAATATGTACAAGCTAAAAATAGATATAGTTATATATGTTTTTTGAACTGGCCTGAAAGATACTAGAGACCAAGTGAGACCAATCAAGCTCGAATATGTGTTTGGGTTTCTGATCAATTTCCTCCACACCATTATCAGTATAAGTCGTGTCATAACGCTCGTTGGTGGCATTGCCTTGCCACCAACGACGCCTTTTCCTGTTCTCTCGATGCTTATGTTGTTATTTCCGTAACTCTCCACATACTCTTCTCCATTACCTAAATATAATAATTAAATGTAACGTATAACCGGATTAGGATTTTGTTAAACAAAGCTCGTATTAAATATATAATAATTGTAATATTATGATAAAATGTAAAATTGGGGAGCGCAACAAAAGAATAAAAATATTAACCTTTTACGGGCGATATTGGCACTTTTAATTCTTTCGTGGTTGGTGGGTCGACTGCACCATATTCACGAGCCGCAAATACATCGGAAACCGGGGAAGCACTAGAGCTCCAAACAAACATATGTAGATCATTTGAACCCTCGTCGGCTTTTTGCCCGTTGGCCTTTTTGGTCAACGGTACACTTGGTTTCCCCGTTGACGGGGAAAACATTCCTGGATTAGGTGCCGGGTAGTTTCCACCTGGCATCCCGTGATGAAAACGTGACTTATTATTGGCAGCACTTGCTCCACCTTCCTCTTCATAGTTGGAAGGTCGAGGTGTGGGTCCTCTTGATACAGGAGGACCATACACATCTGAAGCCCCAAAATTTGAATTCCTCCCACCACCACCCGCCATTGAATAAAAATCAGTATGATTAAAACTCGACCCTCTTGGGGTCGGGTTTCTAGACGACTGCAGAGAATAAATCTCTGCATTCGTCAGATTAGATGGACGGGGCGTCGTAGCCCCAAACCCTTGTGAACGCCTCGAGAAAACATCTGATCTCGACGCATTTGACTTCCTAACTGTAACATGAAGCTTTCCATCCTCTTTAATCTCGGCTTCTGTCTCCAACACATGTCGTCCATCCAACGACATAATATCCGAATCAACATGGATTGAAGCAATGGACCCAGCTTGACCCGGAAACTGTTCATTAATTAACAACCTAGCCCCACGAAACTCAAATAAAAACAACATTAAGGTATACCAAATAATACATTGTAACACAACTACTTGAACCATTAAGCTTCCAGATTCACCACCATACATTCCTTTAAGTAAAGGAATGCCCATAACAAGGGTATTAGGCAAGGTCGATAACGAAAACAACGTTATCGACCATTCTAAACTACCTGTCTTGCTGAAGTTGCTCCAGAGTGTGAGCAACCCCAGCACGACTAGTTTTTGAAGGGTATCGGCTAAAATGAACCGTAAGTTCATTTTGTAAGGATTGTTGGACGAAATGAAGTGAAATGAGAGTAAAGGAACCGCGAAAAGCGCGACGAAACGGTTGATGCCTGAGCATTGATCAGGGGTGAAAATTTTCCACCATTTGACAGAGCCATAAGCTAAGAACATGGCAACATAGAGAGGTACCACGGCTGTCATGACATGGTAGAAATCTGAGAGACTGATCATGATGGATGAAGTGTGTGAAGATGGTGGGAGTATATGAATATATATATATATCTGGAACAGTGACAACATAAAGCCTGAACCCGGTTTTGGGAGTACCGGGTTCGGCCCTAAACCTAACACGTGTCGCGACCCAGTGAAACCCTAATTCAACTTGTAAACCTAATATTTATATATAGTACATGTGATGTATCTTGAAGCATTATCAGTATTTCAACAAATATTTTCAGATAACATTTCAAACACTTTCATAAACTATATTTCCAAAAAAAAAATGGCATCTTCATCATTCAACCCAATTATGGTTCAGTTAATATGGGATGATTGTGTATCATTCGTAAATGGGATCCTTCAAACTGCAGATCCATCAAAAAGAAGAAGTTTTCCTCTTTTTAACGTAATGAGTTATTCAGAAATTTGTGATGTCACATACAGTTGTTTTGGTGTTTCAAAACAAGACTTCAAACTGCAATTATATTTATGGTATGAATTTAAGGGTGTTCCTTTTAGAAATTTAATTACGGATGATAATACTTTGGCAATGATTTATCATCTGGGTGATGCGCAATTTGAAGTGAAGTTCGAGCCTACTTTTACAAACCAGTTGTTAAGCTTGACTCAAAGTCAATGTTTTTTTCAAGCGGGTAACCAATCACAAGATAACGAAGATGATGAAGACAATGACGATGATGAAGACAATGACGATGATGAAGACAATGAAGACGATGAACATGTTGAAGATGATGAAACTGCACCAATGGTTAATGGATCTAGTGATGAGGCACCTTATACAAGCGATGATACCATCGACGGATATAGCGTTGATGGGGATGTATCTGGAGATGAAGATGATGAAGGGGCACATGTACAAGGTCCTTTGGAGCAGCAACAACATCTTAATCTTGACGATGATGATGAAGATCGTATAATGCCATTCAATGAAGTTGGATAAGTGGACTCTAAAGCACGACTCGGGACTTCGTCGTTGGGGTAACTTAACGACAAACATTGCCGAATGCCAAAACAATATCCTTGGAAAGGCTCGTATGCTACCTATTAGAGCTTTAATTGAGGCGACTTTTACTTGGACAAGAGACCATTTTGTCAAGCAATACCGGAAGGCCACCAATTGGAACCCACCACTAGCTCGCAAAATGTGGGAGGTTTATCAGATGCGTGAAAGAGCCTCAACAAGCCATAGGGTGGAAGTGTATGATGAACGAACAGGAAATTACACAGTCAGAACAAACCAAAGAAATGCACAAGGCGAGTACACATACAATGTTGTCATGGCGGAGAATAGGAAAAATGCTCTTGTGGAGCTTGGCAGCATCAAAGGTTTCCATGTTCTCATGCCATTGCTATTTGCGGATATAGACAGGAGAGAGCTGCTAATCTTCCTAGTAAGAGGTACACAACTAGGACGTGGATAAATCAGTATAATGCTGCACTTGCCCCCTCCGAGACGTGCATTACTGGGCGGAGGTAGATTGGAAGATCCAAGGAGACCCGGCAAAACTGGTCACGCATAGGGGTAGGAGACGCACCAGACGGTACCGAACGAGATGGATGAGAGTTCTACCAGCAGATCTTCAACCTCAAGACAACAAGCTAGATGTGGCATTTGCAACGGATTGGGTCATAATAGGAAGACATGCACTCAACTTTGAATATGGAAATAATCTTGTTGCCTATCTGTTTCCGTTTTTGTGTGTTGTTTTTATCCGTTTTTTTCTGAATTCTTAGGTGTTTTCATGTAACATGGCCACTTTCAATATGAAATTTATGTTTGTTTTTTCTTATTAGGTATCCTTGTCACTTTATAATAAAAAACATTAAAAACTAATTAAACAACTTATTTTATTTAAAACAAAAACGATTACATAAATCCTAACAATTAAAGGTTGCAATCGTTACGGTGAACCGAATAATATGGCGAACCAAATCGGGAATCTGAAGAGGACACGTCACTGTCACCATCATTACGGTGAATGTATTCACCGTACTCATAGCCAACCTCTGCAGTTTCGGGGTCTTGTGTTGCGTATTCCTCTCCCGGATCAGTCACGTAACCTTCAGGCCGCCTACCCACCGGGCGAAATTCGGGTTCAAAGCGATGCGCTTCCTCCAGTTGATTCGTTATTGAGATATCGGCATGAGTAAGATTGTTAATGGTTAATTCCATCCATTGGACCTTCGACTGCAGATACATCAAGTACTTCCGATCTATTTGAGTAGGGCAGACGACTGTGTTACGTTCTGCAATTTCGGCCTCATAGGCCGACTTTCTCGCACTTAAAGCACCAATTATAGCTGCCACATCCGATTTATCCTTGTTATCATCAACCATGTGAGACACAATGGAGTTGCTAGCTCCAGCCCTAGTGATATTTGGGTATGCCATTTCTTTAGATATGTTTTTGTAAAATTTACTTGGCTTTTTTTTTTAATGTTTTGAATGCTCAACTGAGCTATGTTCGTATATATATCAAAGTTTGTGTAAATAATAGATGATGAAGTTGCTTTGTCGTTTACCTCGAACCCGGTTTTCCCAATACCGGGTTCGCAGGCTTTAGTCACATCACCCATTAAATGCTCTCAATGTTACTGTGCTCGTTACTGTGCTCTGAAAAGGTGTCGTACTATGTCTGAAACCGGCAATGCTAATACCGGTTTCAAACCTCGAATATTGAACCCGGTTTTTCAAATACCGGCTTCGGGCCAAAAAATCGAAACCGGTACTGGGAGTACCGGTTTACCTTGTTCCATAAATTTTTTTTTTCGAAAACTTGTTTGACAAAACACCCTTAAAAAACGACCTTAATACAATGAATGAATGTAAAAGCGTTTCTTGAGTAGATGGGGCGGAACTCAAGGATTTCCATCTTATGGAAATAAATAAAGGTAAAGACGTTTGCAGCAAATGATAGTGGACGAAAGTAAAGGCGTCTCCGTATTAGTTGGGGGTAGAACTTAGTTAGTTTCGAGCTAAAACGATGGAGGCGAATTCGAACCGAACGCTAGTGGTAAAGTTATAAGCATATGTATTCATGTAAAAAAAATCTCAAACCGAAAAAAAAAAAAACAGAAAACCGTAACTGGTCCAAACCAGTTTTGACCAAAACCGGTTCACTTATTCAGCACCGGTTTGTGATTTTGAACGTTTGCAACCGCTTACAACCCGGTTATTCTGAAACCGGTTTGGAAAACTAGTTTAGAGGGCCGTTTGTATATATACAAGCCATTAATATCCATTTTTTTAAATATTTTAATTACTATGTTTGCATAGGAAAAAATTGTATGTTGAGTTTGTTTTGGACATAACACTTAAACACTCTCAAAGCTAATTAAAAAAAATCAAAAATTGGTTATAATAGGGTTTTGAATCCAAACTGGTTTTAATCGATCAAAACTGATTAAGATACGTTGGGTTCTCCATCCCATGAACCGGAATGAACCTGAACCGATTTTGACCCAAACCGGTTTTGACCGTGTTGGACAAAAAACTGGTTTGGTTTCAGTTTGGGCCAAAAACGGCTTTTGTACACCTTCGAGTATATGGTGTTAAATACATATATATGAAGGGGTGGTACCAAAGGGGGGCAAGTAGGGCCAATGTCTTTTTTAAAATTTATAAATTTTATAATTTTCTATTTTTTTTTTTTTGTTTTTTTTTTTATGTATTTTTAAATTTTACTCTATTTTTAAAAAATTTGTATAGATATTTTAAATTTGCCCATTATTGAAATGTTTTCTGGTGTCCCTATGTATGTGTGTATGCGTGTGTTTGTTGTATGGAATGTGTATAGTATGGTACATGTCAGTATTATGTAACTGTAAGGCTCATATACTTAGTATTCATATACTTACGGTAATTGATATAGTTGCGGCTTAAAGTTGTTTTATTATAACATACGAGCTCACTGTTTGAGTATCTTTTTAGACAACGATATTCAAAGGTTGAAAACTAGAGTGCTAAGGCATTTGAGGTGTCAATGGATGGATATAGATTATATCATGATCCGATTCATTAATGATCCAACTTAAATGAATTATGATTTAATCCATGATCCAACATAATAGATCGTGATCCGATCCATAAAATAATTTTAAATGGATAGATCATCATCCGGAGCGATCAATTAAATTTTTCTAATGATTTTATTTTTTAGGTGAATGAAATTTTTTTATGGTGCCCCCGGTTAGTGTCCCCGGTAATCGGTGCCCAGTGCCCTCGGTGACCTCGTGCGCCGATGACCCCTCGCCCTGTCACACGTGTCCCTTGTCACCCGTGCCTAGGGATAAGCAAGAATACCGAAATACCGAAACCGAACCGATACTGTACCGGTACCGGTACCGAAAATCGGTACCGATAGGGATTCGGTATCGGTATCGGTTTTAGGGATTTGATGAAATCGGTTTCGGTACGGGGAAACCGATTATTGGTACCGAAAATGTAGTTTGTTCAAAACATGTTATAACCTTACTAGTTATATGTAGGCTAATGTACTTTACTACCTATGAAGCTTCTCCGTAATGTTAAACAGGTAACTAGTTGGGTTTCATTGTTAAGGATATATACAAACTACACATTTATATTCCATCCAGATATATGAGCATTCAAATTTGTGCATTTAAGCTCTTTCTTCAACAGCAGAATTTCTCAATAATCACAAACAAATTGTTAAATGAATTTACACTTTCTGAAAAGTGTGTGCTTGGAATGCCTTGTGCCATTCATCTGAACAATGGAGTTACTTTAAGTGGCAAATTGATCATTGTTCATTTTGTTTTAAATTGGTAATTTATTTTTAGTAAAAACAAATGTATGTTATGAGGTTACAAATACCATTATCTTTTCGTTTTAGCAAACTCAACGTAACCCACCTTTATTTGTTGTTTCTCCTATATTTCTACCATCAACAAGATTGTTTGAAAACACACACTCACACAAGTTGTGCATGGTGTTACAACATCAGGATTTAACTATATTTATAAATCTGAGTCGGTTGGGGATAATGGGATTGTCGAAGAAAAATAAAGATATCTACATCATTTTTGCTAGTTATTGTATGTATTTTCGGTACCATTCGGTTTTGATACCGAAAAACCGGTACCGGTACCGGTACCGAATCGGTACCGTACCTATGTAATCGGTACAGTATTCGGTTCTCACTTTGGGCTATTTTCAGTTTCGGTACTAATCGGTTTCGGTACGGTTCGGTACGGTTTCGTACCGAAAACCATCCCTACCCGTGACCCCAGTCACCCTTGGCCGTGCCCTACCTTTGCCCTACGTGGATTAAACAGTTTTGGTGATATATTGATCCAGATCGATCCAAATAATTAAATGGATAAATGGAACAATCCATTGGATTGTTAAATGAATTAATGGATATTATTTTTAATCCAATAAGTGGTATAAATGGATTGGATCGGATCGAATATGGATCAATTCAATCCATTGCTAGGCTAGCAAGAAATAGGGAAGTATTTATGCTAGCTTGTAATGATTTGTATGTTTATTGATTGGAATGCATCTCGGATATGTTGCCTCGACTTCTCCCATCTACGGGAAGATAATGATCTTAATGTGGTTAATTGTATATATTGAAGATATCATTATCTTTAATGAATATATTGGAGTTAACCAATAAGGAGTTAGCCTAGTGGTAAGGAAAACACTTGATGACCTTAAGGTCTCAGGTTCGATCCCCGCTTGGCACAAAAAATAATTCATTTAAGGTACCCATTACCAATGAAGCCTAGACCCACATGTGAAGTTTAAATACGCGGGTTCGATCCTTCGGGGTGCCCAGATCATGTGGGGACTAGGATGGAGGTATTGTACCGGCATCATATGGCTCATACGGGGTGAGTCGATGGGTATCCAATTGTGGTACCGGGGCTAGGGTTCCCTCCATTACCCTTTTTTTTGAATATATTGGAGTTATTCTATGTGCTATCTATTGAAATGTTCTTACAGTGTGACACTATGTTTTTGTTAGAAGTGGGTGTGACAAATGTAAAAAAGACAATCCATTGGATTGTTAAATGAATTAATGGATATTATTTTTAATCCAATAAGTGGTATAAATGGATTGGATCGGATCGAATATGGATCAATTCAATCCATTGCTAGGCTAGCAAGAAATAGGGAAGTATTTATGCTAGCTTGTAATGATTTGTATGTTTATTGATTGGAATGCATCTCGGATATGTTGCCTCGACTTCTCCCATCTACGGGAAGATAATGATCTTAATGTGGTTAATTGTATATATTGAAGATATCATTATCTTTAATGAATATATTGGAGTTAACCAATAAGGAGTTAGCCTAGTGGTAAGGAAAACACTTGATGACCTTAAGGTCTCAGGTTCGATCCCCGCTTGGCACAAAAAATAATTCATTTAAGGAGTATCTTCAATATACAATTAACCACATTAAGATCATTATCTTCCCGTAGATGGGAGAAGTCGAGGCAACATATCCGAGATGCATTCCAATCAATAAACATACAAATCATTACAAGCTAGCATAAATACTTCCCTATTTCTTGCTAGCCTAGCAATGGATTGAATTGATCCATATTCGATCCGATCCAATCCATTTATAAATGGATTGGATCGGATCGAATATGGATCAATTCAATCCATTGCTAGGCTAGCAAGAAATAGGGAAGTATTTATGCTAGCTTGTAATGATTTGTATGTTTATTGATTGGAATGCATCTCGGATATGTTGCCTCGACTTCTCCCATCTACGGGAAGATAATGATCTTAATGTGGTTAATTGTATATATTGAAGATATCATTATCTTTAATGAATATATTGGAGTTAACCAATAAGGAGTTAGCCTAGTGGTAAGGAAAACACTTGATGACCTTAAGGTCTCAGGTTCGATCCCCGCTTGGCACAAAAAATAATTCATTTAAGGTACCCATTACTAATGAAGCCTAGACCCACATGAGAAGTTTAAATAAAGGTGATTTGTTTTATTAGATAGTATAGATAATAAAACAATTTTAAGATTTTTCAGTTAGTTGATATTCTGGATTAATCTATATCTATATATATATTCTAAAGTTGGATCAAAGAAGCTTCAATGACACTTAATTTATGATGTTAATGAATGCTACTAAGCACTGAATGTTTATATATATGATTTAGTGAATTAGCAATTTATAATATATTATTGTTATTATTATATATCGTATAAATGTAGATAGATAGACAATGAAACCTTCTTTAGCTTCATAAGTTCATATATTAATATAATGAAAAGAGGTACACATTGTATCAACTTTGATCCCATCAATATTTGATAAATAATTAAATATCTTATTTAATAGAAGGTTGTAAATATATGCTTACATAAAAGTAACATCCTAGCTTATTTCACTTTGTTACCATCTACCACTCCCCCCCCCCCCCCCCCCCCCCCCCCCAAACCCAAAAAAAAAAATCCTTATCTATAGCCTCGTATGGTACATATTTCAACGCTTAACTCATTACCTATTGAGTCGTGCATGATGATGAAGCTACACTCATTCTCTGATTTATTTGACAGTTGTTTACTTTGCAAGGTATTATTTATTGAACTTTTATATAATCAATATTACTCGAAGGATTCCTATTTAGTATTACATGTTTTCTTATCAGATTTTCTTGTCATGATTCTTTTATTTATTTACGGCTGTAGTCATAGATGTGTTATATATACACATTTAAGATATATATGTTGGAACCACATTAGTGTGACCGTCACTGATCATCTATCATTCCTGATATGATAATTGACGATAACTGAAATTCATATGTCTAGTAAATATATAATGGGCGTATTTACTCTTAAAGACATACTACATGGTTTCCCATTAGATGATTGGAACTATGAGGACTAATGTAACACACATTAAACACCAGAGGAGTTAAATGTGTAAATACTCTCATTATAAATAGAGAGCCATTAACCCTAATTTAAGGTTAATGAAGAATCACTAATCAGACCTAATATCCTCACTAATTTCGTGTGTCTTCCTCATCTAATTCGTGCATAACTCCAGCCGAATTCATCCCATTATTACTCAATCATCTTGTTATGGGAACCCGAAATCAATAGCAATCATGCTTAATGCTCTTACAGGTTCCACATGACGATCTGGGATGTTTTATCACTTGAATCGAATCATGTTTATTCCAACAATATATGTATGTCTATTTGTATACATACTATACTATTACGTGTATGTATAAATTTTGTGCATGTATTTTATAGTTTTTGATTAATAATTTATAATTGTATCGTCACAATATGCCTATATATATATATTTATGAGACGCCTTATACAATGTGTATGGATATATGTGAATGTGTATAAATACATGTGTTTGATGAGGGAATTACAGGGGTTTATATACAAAACATTAATTTCCCAATAATGATCATAATATTTTGATCAAAGGAGTAACACGATGTATACATCTAGAAGACTATAAATTTCAACATATCCCTTTTTAAGCTAAACTCTTTGATTTGATGTATTCAAACATAACCCACAATCTATCTTCGTAAAATACCAAACCTTGAGACGGACTATGTTTTAGAAAGACATGATCTATGTTTCACCATAGATGGAGCATTTACGTTTTTTTATAAATAATACCAACCAAGCTTTCATCATTTACCAATTTTTCAAGAATCAAAAGTGATCCTGAATAACTTGCTTATCCGTTCAATAATGGCAATGTGATCCTTATATTTTTACTTAAGTCCAAATAGTGCATTGAACAAAAGATTATGGTGAGTAGCATAATTGGCTATCGACGAGCAAAAACCAAATTATTATGACTCGCACACTTTATGACTATCCACTCTACTTTCATTACACAATTAACAGATAAACTACTTCAAAAACATCAACTAATGATCTAACAACATTATCGAAAACGTGAATCACATCCACTTACTTTGTCGTGCATCGGATGGCAATATAATCAAATGAAAAATTAAAGGTTATTTTTTAATTATCTATAAATGTAAAAGGTGTATACGATGTATCTTATGTATGTTATAATACATAAGATATTTTCTTTAGGGTTTATTGCATAAAAATGTTATGAACTTTATTCAAATTAGATTGTAATGAACTTTATGAGTTACAATTTATTACGCCTAACGACAAGTCGACAAAGAATTATGATGATTATAACAATACACGAAGATATAATTCCCGTGTAGCTTTTAATGTGCTTCCTTTGTGGTTATTCCACACATTACGAAGACAATTTACGAGTCTTTTGTTGCTTTTGGTAGGGGCTAACAAACACGGATCATATCGTCGATTGTCAACTTTTCCTTGATCATCACATTGGAAAGAAATGAAAGATGGCATACATGATACACCTTCAGAGTTCTGGTAGCTGAGTGAATCATCTTAAAGTACGTATTCTACTTGGGGTTCATTTGTACAGCAAGGATGAGAGTGACTTTCTCCTAGCCAAGAAAGGCAGTTTAGGATGGATATGTTCAATGAAAGGGATGAATATAGTGAGGCGACCAAAACACATTATAGTTTGTTGTTACAAAAAGTCGTTTCAATTCTCTGCTCACTCCAGCAACTCCACATAATGGCTCGGATTTTTTTTTAGAACGGCATAAGAATATATATTAGAAATAAAATTCTAGCAAGGAGCTATGAAAAATACAGAGTACAACATACAAAAAGAAGTATTCTAAAAAATCAACAAGAACATAATCTAGAATCTACTCGGATCTTTAGCTGCAAAGATAACAAAAAAGATGAAAAAACTCATGTCACTTACGAAATGGGACAGGAGAAAAATCCCCACCAACAGAGGCTGCGCCACCGGTTTTCACTCTGTGATGTTTTTGATGTAATCCCATACAAGACCCAAGGCTCCCGAAAAACCAAAGCTTAGATACGAATGGCTCGGATTTGGACGACATCAATGTGATTAGATATACGATGGAAATGCTCCGTCATAGAGCTTTGCAAGAAAAAAGAAATCCTGAAGATGTGCAATCTGCCCAAATCTTATACGAGTGCAAATTAATTGGCTGGACTAACACCACATGCAATTGGTGATTGGCTGATTGCATATACACTTGCATAACCTGGTATACATTGCCATTTACATGCATTGCCGAAATTCGAGGGCAGTTCAGGACATCTGGACACTGCCATTGGAGTATTGGACCTTACATTACATATAGTTAATGAGATTCAGGGAACAAAAGAAAGAAAAAAAAAACAGGGAAGCAAACGACACAAAAAAATAATCACTCAATGCTTCGCATTTCTAACTCTCGCTGATGTGCTTTCTTTACAAAATAAAAAAGAATAAATACAACTATGAGACCATTTCAACCACTACACACTGTACATTTATTCTGTACAAAACACCATCCTCTACCAACAATACAAAGACTATAATCAAAAACACCAAAAAGGAACAAATGAATAAAATGAATGCTAAAAAACCCCAAAACCTTACTCTACAAATAAATACAAAAGTAACAGATTTATGGTACGTATCTTATGTTCAAAGGAGATGTAGGTCCAGCTCCCGCATGGAGTGCCTTCACAAGCGCAACAAACTTGGATAAACCGTCTTCACTAAACCACCTCAACTTCCAAGTCATGGGAGCTGTAGCCCGGGTGTTGACTGATTCATTTTCTGATTTTCTAACTGTGTCCCAAGGGGAGAACTCTGATGCAACATAGTTGAGAGCTAATGTCACACAATAGCTCTCTTTGGTGTCTATGACCTACAAACAGATGGAGAATAATGTGGTTCACTTGTTAGCAGATGACAGGTAGCAGTTTTAACTCATTTACTAGTAAATGGGTTCATTTCGTTTATGTATCTCTAAAGGGTCAAATGGGCCAAACCAAATAATTAGTATAACGCAAATGTATAAAATCCGTTAACTGTTTCGAAGGTCAACCAATGTGCATTTAATAGACACTCATTCCAAGTTTTAACTATTAACCATGGTAGACCAGCCCATAGTTGATCAGCTAAAGTAGTTCACAGTTAGCCCAAAGATGAAAGACAGGAAAAACCAAAGCATGTTGGATGGTTGGCTACCCATCACTCGGCCAGCCAGTTTGTGAAATTTGTGAACTTTAGTATGCAGGGTCAAACCAGCAGAGTAGGGCTGACACAAATATGTTTTCTTAGCCGTATCATAATATTTGGATAGTCACGCGTACTCCAATCGGATAAAAGGTGTACAACTTGCTAAGCAAATAGGGGTTCAAACCTTTCCGGTTTTTTTTTTGCCCTTTTTGTTCTCTCAAGTTTAAGAACTTCTCATAAGCCCATTTGAAGATAATAGCATGTTGCCATACACATGCTTCTTTTCTTTTTTGAAAATATTCGAACCTTCATTGGCCCTTTGTGGTATGCGACGATTGACAAACCATATTTTCCAAGACCTATTTTTTCCTTGTTGACATGATATTATGATATTAGTTTGAAATAGAAGTTATATAATGTTAAAGAAATTTGGTATGCAATTTCATTTTCTAAAGAACTAATTTGATAAATTTGTACATGGTTCCTAATGTTCTTGACCAGGTAAGATGACCATATATATATAATATATATATATACACACATATATTCTAAAGGTTTAACATTATTAAAAACGTAACTTTTAATGTGAAATGTGAAAATAAAATTGGGCCCGAACAGGTTCTAGATATTGCAGTCGACTCACGAACAGGTTCTACATATTTGCAGTCGACTCAACGTATTTGGCTAGTCAGTTTTGTGGGGAAGAGAGAGGGGAGGGGAGGGGGGGGTTGGGTTCAGATTGGAATTCTGGTATGCCTAAAACTTTGACTGACTTGGACCGTCCCTAATTGCGGTGACTGACTTGGACCGTCCCTAATTGCTCATGAATGTACAATGCATGAATAAACCAAAACAGAACATTAAGGATGATATACCATTTCTAATGCATTGACAACTAAACAGCACGTATCAAGTGAGAAATATGGAGTAAACGTGTCCTGCGAATCGAAACCAAACTGGGAGATATCCTCAATGCACACAAGCATATGCCCTCCAAGAACAAACAATGATCTCGAAAACCATTGATCATCTGCTAAACAAAAATGTGTTTGAACTGCCCATATTAGCAATATGAGGTAAAAAAAACTTCAACTAACCCATTTCTTTATAAATTGGTCAACATGGATTATGTTTTATCCCAAATAGATCGCATGAATCAAATCGAAAGAATTGGTTACCCATTAAGATAGATCAAAAGTCAGGCTAAACAAACCAATGATTACCCGTTTTGACTGCTTAATCAACCCACCCGACCTGCCCATTACTAAATGAGCATAAAAGCCCTATTACACTATTTAGTAAAATAATGTTGACATGCAAATTCAAAAATTCTTGCAAAAGATAATAGCGCAATATCCTCATGATGAGGTAGTACACAAAGATACTAACATTTTCTATATCTATGAATCAAAAATAAATACCTTCAAAATTGTTGTTCCAAAATAGTACCATCGAGTACTGAAGGATGTTTGTTTTTGATCCTCCACAGACGTCTCTCTCAAACAAAGCAACTTGTATCTTATCCAAACTGACATACATATACATAGCCAGGTCATCAGAAAGCATAAAATAGAATGAAAACACAGACATGCTTTTCCATCCAACCAGGCAACTATATCATAATTCTATGGGTGTCCGGATTTACTAATCAAAACAAAATATTTAGAAATTAATTTTCAGAATTTGGGTGTGAGATTCTACTTTAATTATCTGATTATTGAGAGGCCAAAAGAGCAGTTTCGGATAATCACATTGAATAACTGCAACAAAATCGATTATTAAAGGGTAAACTAATTACCAACTAAACCTTCTATGAACTTAATTTAGGGGACCTCTATTGCATCTTCATAAAACATATCTCCTGTATAACACGAATGTTTGTTTTAATAACTTTATCTATTCATTCCTTAAATATTAAAATATCCCATTCTTTTAACTAAATACAAGTGAAGCATGACCAAATGCTTCTTTGTAGAGCCCCTTTAATTACAGCCAATTATTTGTGACTAACTCATCACTATCACATAATCACTTACGATATGCACACCCAAACACCTCAAAGGAAAACAAAAGTCAACTTCATTGATGTTATTAATCACCTTATCAGAGGAAACCCTTTCTTCTTAGCATTTGAATGAAAGCATTCCAGCATAGATATAAGCAGCCGTGATTTCTCTACGCTCCTTGTTATGAGCGTATACCTTGCCCCTCGCTTAGCATATACCCTGTGACATCAAGACTTTTACAACTGAATTTTCTCAAGGGGCAAGATAAGAAAAAGATGCAACATTGCAAGATATATCAATTATTCATTCACAGTACTGAGATAGTAGATATTCCGTTTTCTTATAATATTTAATTTGCCACATTAGCACATATCCTTTTGAGTACATTGTTAACAAATACAGAGTTCTTTGTTCAAAAGTATTTTCATAAATATTTCACTTGGATCTACTTTTACACCATTAAAATGTAAGTTATTGCTGAAAAAACATTTGTCAAAACACACAAAAGCGGTTGGCTAAAACGACTTATCACGGAGAGAGATTATCATAGCATTAATTAACTAAAATAACTGAAGAGAACAATTCTATACAAATTCCATTGAGCTTGTAAGGAAAAAAAGGAACCTACAAGGCTACAATGATAGGATGTCATGTTGCATAAAAAGGGAAAAACCACAAGGTGACAAATCTTGGGGAAAAAAACAAATGGCAAAAGACTCGAATGGTGAAGCCCAGTTACTTGTGAATGGCTGATTCAAGTTGTGTCCTATCTCCAACGAGTCACAGTAAAATACAAAACTAGCTTAAAAGGAAATTAGTCAAAAGTCACCCAAACTGTACTTATGCATAACCTCCTAAATCATCGTATTATAAAAACCATAATCTTATAAATAACTTAACTTTTGTAATCAGACACATAACGAATATTTAAAAACGAAATAAAATTAATTTAACATATTGGACAAATGCAGGGTCACCCACCCATTTAGACCCGTTACCAAGACCACCCATTTTGCAACTTCTAGTTAGAGCAATTATTAAAGTGCTGAATCACTGACCTCACTGCCTGAAGTCCTAAACCTACTAGAACCTCTTTGACATCATCAGTCCCGAGGCAACCTACTAGACTGAGACTCTGGCTAGATCCTGCACATGGTAATGAACAGAGCTGAATAGAAAGAAGATATTTGTATACACAATATAGAAGGAATATAACGATTCCAATTTGCATGATTTTCATACCGCAACGAACCTAACCTGACCCATCATGTCGACCATTGAGGAGCACAAGATACAACTTTTGTTCACAGCTCAGCAATAACATTGTTCCACTGTCCATCAACAAAACAACAAAAAAAAAGATAGTGAGGATACATTGTAGCTCTTTTAAGAAATGATTCATGCAAGACGTTGACATACTTTCACCCACCATATAACAATATAAACATAAAAATGGTAAGAAAAATCATAAGAGTTAGGATTTGCATTCGTCTTCAGAGTGATCATCAAGAATTACCAAGATAATCCAGAATTGTACTTATATTATTGTTTTCCAGGTGTCCTTGATCGGTCGATTTCTATCAATGTATAACAATGACATCGCTGTTTATTCAAGACAAGATGCAAAGATTATAGATAGTCGCAATATAGGAATGCTGACGAGAACATCACCTGTTATTGCACCCAGATCGATCCTCATGCAAACAATTGCAGCACACAAATTGCCTACATGTTTCTTGAACCCCAAAATCTGCAAGATCTACTTTGAATTTCTTTAAGATGAATTCTTCTATTCCAGCGCCTGGAACACTTGTTTCAGGAAGAATCTCTCCTCCTGCATTGATACAGTGTACGCCGTCAACTAGTGGTGGCAAAATGGAAGGGTTGGGCAGTTCAGGTAACAGATATAAAAACAGGTTCAGGTCAAAACATGAAACTATCACTTTTGTCCAAAAAAATTATTTTGTTGTAAAGAAATTATATTATTTCTATAGTAATATGATTTCAAATAGAGGGGTTCTTATGCATTCAACTTGAGTTTTAAAACCATTCGGGTAGTTTCTGTTCTGCTGCTTTTACTGGTTTGACCAACTAACAAAACTCAAATCAACCAATTCATAAAAAATGGGCGATCATAGCTACCTCTACCGTCAACCATCATCTGGTAATCATAAATTTCCGACTCTCGTCTATAGGCCTCTTGTACATCATAAGCACTGTACTTCAAATCATATGAATCAATTGCATCATCTGTTTGTGTCTTCTCTGTTAATGATATAACTCTTGGCTTTGGTTTTCTTTTGCATTTCTTCTCCAACCAATTTGCTTCTTGCCTCACAAGACCAACAATTTCACCATTCCCTTCGTAATGGTTGCCCAACTGTTCAGTGTCCCTGCGATCTGTATTGAAGGTGTTCACAGAACATGTGCCATTTTCTATCATTTTATGTACATCATCATAAGGGGAGAATGATAAGCTATCCATACTTCTTGAAAGATCATCGGTGGTAGATTCATTATGTATATTGGATCCAATTTCAGCATAATCATCTCCACTATCACTTGAATAGCTATCCGAAGATACTACTGAAAATGACTCGGCGGATAACTGCAGAAATTCTTCTTCCAGGTTGAGGCGACGATGCAGAATGTCATCTTGATAATGAGGAGGTGATCCTGCATAAACTGAACAAGCATCGGTAACATCATTGACAGTTTCTAAAAATTTCATTTCGGCTTCTTCAACTTCGATGCCAGTGACAGAATATGCCCCCTCATCTGCTGGTGGTTGAATACTTATAGTGGGATTAACCATTTTATCGTCATAGGACTTCAGTTTGATATGATTTGAAACAGACCCTTCTTCAGTTTCATGTGACACGGTATTGATAGACATATCATCATATGGGTAATAAGATTCTTGAAGTTCCAAACGGTGATCATGTTCAAAAACTTCAGCAGAGCCTGATATATATCTTGTTTTTTTACCAAAATGTTTCAACCTTCTTTTCTTTCTAGAATCAGATACCTTGTTAGGAATCAAGGCAATTTCACTTTGCATATCAACTTTTACATGATCATCAGAAACATGAGTCATCCAGCGTTGAACCTCCTCCTGCCATAAAGGAGAACGCTCTCTTTTCATGAACTCAATTCTTTTCATAAAATCATCAATTTCAGCTCCTTTATTTACATCACCATTCTCCTGTTTGCCATGTTCCTCATCATCACAAGTGATTGAGTCGTTATCAGAATACACAACTGTGCTGGCGGTTTCACTTTCAATACTGGCAACACGAGACAGCTTCTTCTGAAAATAGGTCAAAAAGTAATCAGGGTGAAGGTAATAATAAAAGGCATGTATGTTTGTTCTTTGCATGTTAAGTGAACTTGTAAAACGTACGCAAATTCCAAAAAAAAAAAAAAAGGTTAAAAGAAAAAAAAGAAAAAAACTTTCAACAATGTTCAGACTAGTTTTTAGAGCTCATTATTCTGATTACTGCAACTTGAAGTTACAATATCAGTTTAATATTTGGATAAGGGTCAAATAGTCAATTGTTGATAATCAGTATCACACAGGCTGCAACATAACTACTTACAGATGGGTAAAATAAACTTACCTATTTATCTCTTCTTTCGATCCAATTAACTTGATATATTTTTACTCTCATCTCACAAGATACCTCTTAATCTTTCAAAAGTATGTCCTTTCTGATTATCCATTAATTACTTAAAAACTTTTCAACCACAACCAATCAAACTATTATAACTACTTCAAACAGCATAATGTAATCCAAAGACTATCTTACAGCCTGTTTAATAACAGCTGATAATCTTATCATGTTCATATAATCACTTTCAATATGAATATCCAAACAATCCCTACGTACCTAACTATACCCATCCAATGAAGTTTACAAAAAAAATTCCCGAAAACCAAGTAGCTAATAACCAACCATTTTTGTGTTAACGCTCCCCTCCGTTTCAGCCTCATCTTTGGCTGGGGAATAGAATCCAAAGCTAGCTGGCTGTTTATGCCTACTGGCAATAATAATCTGTCGCTTCCAGCCTTCTCTAGTGGAAATCTTTTTGTCATCCAATATCAGCTGCAATGCAATACAAAATAGAATATGGTTATCC
Organism: Erigeron breviscapus; assembly: GCA_034093135.1. Lineage (NCBI taxonomy): Eukaryota > Viridiplantae > Streptophyta > Magnoliopsida > Asterales > Asteraceae > Erigeron > Erigeron breviscapus. The sequence continues at coordinate 61,284,353 of CM067169.1, forward strand.
ATTTAGTGAAATGTTCATTTGAAAACTAAATTTTTGTGAAAAGTAGAAAACTGGCCAAAACACACTATGATCTGAATTTAACACAATGTGTTTTAATTGTGTTTTTTAAAAAACACAATGTGTTTTTATTGTGTAATCTAAAAACACATTGTGTTGAGTTTTAAATCACAGTGTGTTTTTGATAGTGTGTGAAAATCAGAAAATTATTCAAACACACTGTGATATGAACTTAACACAATGTGTTTCTAAAAAAAAATTAAAAACACATTGTGTTAAATTCAGATCACAGTGTGTTTTGACCAGTTTTCTAGTTTTCACGAAAATTTTAGTTTTCAAATGATCACAACCCTTTTAATTAGTTATAGAAAACAAAGATTAGATAGATTGTTTGATAGCCAAGTATCTATACTCATTGCTTCAACGGCTACATGGAGCTTCATTTATATTGTATCTACACTAGTAAAAGATACTTATAGAGTTATAGATACTCCAATTCTAACCTTCTCTGGATCAGCGAAGAAGCTATACACTTGTGCTCTGTACCAATTTGCAGAACAGACAGGATTTCCTTCTAACCACAAAGTTTTGAGTGATGGAAGACCAGCTAGGAGTTCGATCTCAGAGAAATTAGAAATAATATTGTAAGAAAGATCAAGCCCCTCAAGTGATTTTAGATTCTCCACACCACGCATGGTACTAAGAGCATTGTTCCTCAGCACTAGTTTCACAAGTTGACATGAGACCTACATGCACAAACAATTTTATGCAATATGGTTATACATTTGATTAATCAAAGAAAACAAAGATTAGATAGATTGTTTTAGCCAATTATCTCAACTCTTGATTCAATGGGTACATGGACATTCATTCATATTGTATCTACAAATGTTAGTGCATAATCATTAGACTTCCACCAAATTCAAGATAAAGTTACCTTACTAAAGGATGCAATGGTTCTCAAATGATTAAAACCGAGATCCAGGTGCTTCAGCTTGCTACATCTCCAAAGATTATCCACTTTCGCGAACTTGTTCCTACTTAAGTCAAGGGTTTCAACGACAGGCAATAGCCTCAAAGAATCATCCATTAGAACCAAGCCATTATAAGCACAAGATACAATTGACAATCGCTTCCACTGAGGAGAGTGCTCTATCTCTGCAATTCTACTAGCGAAAACATGTCGAAGCGCATCCTATATCACCTCAACAAGTATCAATACCAGCAATTGTCAACTAGAAGCATGGCTTATCTTATTTTTATAGCTATGATCTATCCATACCATACTGTAAAACACGATCAATAAAGTCCTTTAAAACCAACAATTTTCACCTACAACAAGATATCTAAAACTAAACCCATTACTAGAAGAATCTTATACACCTCATACTGCAAGTCCATAAGAACCAATAATTCGTCAACTAGAGGTGGATTTTTAGTTATAAATCTCATATTTAAAATTTAAACAATGCAGTTTATTAAATATGGAATTGAAAGGTTTAGTATACAAAACTAATCATCTCATGCCGCAATATAACTTGAACAACTGAGTTCATGCAAACCAACAATTGTCAAATAATGTAAAATTAATCCTGATCATTATTATTAAAGTCCATCCATCTCATTCTGTGAAAATGTAGCAAAATTCATGGAAACCTAGAAGCTTGACAGCTAGAACTAGAATTGAATCTAATATTATTAGAATCCATCATCTCATACTCTCAAAACCAAATCATTAACTTCACTTAGAAATGAAAACCATCAATTTGTCAACTAGAAAAAAAAATCAAATCTATAATTGTGCAGAATATATCCATCTCTATATGCTGTAATACTAAATAAGTTTAAGTCCATGAAAACCAACAATTTGCCAGCAAGAAGTAAAACTGAAATGTATTATCACTAGAGTCTATCCATCTCATACTATGGATATAGCACAATAAGGTACATGAAAAGAGCCAGTTAACAACAGGAAATAATTAATCTATAAGTATTACAAGCTATGTCATCCCATGCAGTAAAAACCTGGGCAGTAAAATTCATGAAACTAACAATTTGTCAGCTAAAAGTAGAACTAATCCTATGACCATTAAAATCTATATATCAATGCTGTAAAATCTACTTTTAACTTTATGCAGAATGCGGAAAAAATCTTAAAGTTGGATTATAACAATCAATTCCAAGATACATCGGCCAAGTATGGGATTGGTTGGTGGTTTATAAGCCTGATTTGATCCCACATCGGCCAAGTATGGGATTGGTTGGTGGTTTATAAGCCTGATATGATCCCACATCGGCCAAGTATGGGATTGGTTGGTGGTTTATAAGCCTAGGTGTCCCCTCCTCCTTTGAGCTAGCTTTTGGCAGTGAATTCTACACCTAGCTTATGGCATGATACGAGCCTATTATGGGATGGGTTTGTATCATAAAATTCATGAAACTAACAATTTGTCAGCTAAAAGTAGAACTAATCCTATGACCATTAAAATCTATATATCAATGCTGTAAAATCTACTTTTAACTTTATGCAGAATGCGGAAAAAATCTTAAAGTTGGATTATAACAATCAATTCCAAGATACATCGGCCAAGTATGGGATTGGTTGGTGGTTTATAAGCCTGATTTGATCCCACATCGGCCAAGTATGGGATTGGTTGGTGGTTTATAAGCCTGATATGATCCCACATCGGCCAAGTATGGGATTGGTTGGTGGTTTATAAGCCTAGGTGTCCCCTCCTCCTTTGAGCTAGCTTTTGGCAGTGAATTCTACACCTAGCTTATGGCATGATACGAGCCTATTATGGGATGGGTTTGTATCATAAAATTCATGAAACTAACAATTTGTCAGCTAAAAGTAGAACTAATCCTATGACCATTAAAATCTATATATCTATGCTGTAAAATCTACTTCTAACTTTATGCAGAATGCGGAAAAAATCTTAAAGTTGGATTATAACAATCAATTCCAAGATACATCGGCCAAGTATGGGATTGGTTGGTGGTTTATAAGCCTGATTTGATCCCACATCGGCCAAGTATGGGATTGGTTGGTGGTTTATAAGCCTGATATGATCCCACATCGGCCAAGTATGGGATTGGTTGGTGGTTTATAAGCCTAGGTGTCCCCTCCTCCTTTGAGCTAGCTTTTGGCAGTGAATTCTACACCTAGCTTATGGCATGATACGAGCCTATTATGGGATGGGTTTGTATCATAAAATTCATGAAACTAACAATTTGTCAGCTAAAAGTAGAACTAATCCTATGACCATTAAAATCTATATATCTATGCTGTAAAATCTACTTCTAACTTTATGCAGAATGCGGAAAAAATCTTAAAGTTGGATTATAACAATCAATTCCAAGATACATTACCTTTCACACTTTCACCTAAACAAGGACAGAGAAGAAACAATTATCAACTAGAACTTATACCATTATCCTACTATCATTAATATCCATCCATCCATAAAAATAGGAACCTAGCTTCACGCAAAAGCCTAGAAGACAAAAGATGAATTATGACTAATCCTATAATCTATCCATCCCATATGGATGTAATATCCAACCAATTAGAAGTTCATAAAAAACCAACAAGTATCACCTACGAGTAAAACTAAGCATCTTATCGACTTATCGTTCAAATCTATGCATCTCAAACTGCAAATTCACAAATAATCAAGTCAACGAAATCCAACAGTTTGCCAATGCAGAAACAAAATAAATCCTATTACCATTATAAATCTATCAACGTCAAACTGCATACATACCTAATAAATATCTACATGAAGAACCCGAAAAGCAATCTAACAATCAAACTATAAAAAAGATTATCAACCTGATCAAGATAAAATTACCTATCGTCAATTCGTCATTACCAGTATAGAGAAATCACAAACTATAGAACAAATATCAAATAATCAACTCCATGCAGTAACTTAAAAGCAAACAGTATATACACAGATATATACAACTTCATGTATATAATAAAATCTAATAATCAAGTTCATGCAGTAATTCAAAATAAAAATAATATATACATATAGATATAGATACAGATATAGATATACAACTTCATAGATATATAAAATCAACTAATCAGCTTTTGCAGTAATTGAAATAAAAAATATATATCTATAGATACAGATACAGATATAGATATACACTTCATAATTATAATAGAATCAACTAATCAGCTCCATGCAGTAATTGAAATTAAAAATATATATACCTATAGATACAGATACAGATATAGATATACAACTTCATAATTGTAATAAAATAAACTAATCAGCTTCATGCAGTAATTGAAATTAAAAATATATATACATATAGATATAGATACAGTTACAGATACTATAGATACAGATACAGATACACAACTTCATAGGTATAATAAAATCAACTAATCAGCTTCATGCAGTGATTGAAATTAAGAATATACATACATATAGATATAGATACACAACTTCATAGATATAATAAAATAAACTAATCAGCAAAATTAAAAAAAATATATACATATAGATACAGATATATAATACTTACAGTAGAATTATGACAAATAATCTTCTCAAGAGTATGTCTAAGTTCAAGTAAACCTCTAGCAGCAGAGCTAGACAAATCACATCCTCTCAATTCCAGAACCTTCAATCTTCCAAACGGCAACAAACACAACGGCGTCGGATCTCTTCTTCTACACAATCCTTCTTCATGTCCAATAATCACTGATGATGATGACGATATGACTTTAATCGACGTAAGTATCCGTAAAATCCTCCGTAATTGTTCGAGAGCACGGTGATCGCCTAAATCAGATACATATGCTCGGAGATAGTCTACCGGAGCTCCGGAGAGTAACCGTTCAAGTTCCGATAACGATTCGAGACGTGATTGGACGTAGTGAAGACCTACTGGATTTAGTTTTAGAATTAGGGTTCCTTCAATTAATGGACCGGCTTGTTTCTCTACGAATTTTACTAGTGATTCGAGATACCGATCGCCGGTGATTAGTGCTGTTGTCGTCGTCATTTTGTTGACTTTTTCATCGAATTAAATCATCAATTAATCAATTGGAAAGAGTGTGTGTGAGTGTGTGTTTGGGTGTGTATGTGTGATTTTTACATTTTTGATGATGATGATGATGATTTTGATGCTTGGAATTTACTATTTACAAACCGTGTGAGAAATTGTTTCCGATTGGTTTATGTCATTTTTGTACTCTACTCTATTTTGTCAGATTATATATGACATGTCCAGGTAAATAAAAAAAATTAAAATGAACTAAATAAAGTCGAGGATTTATAAAATTTTCATAAAAAGGTAAAGTAAAATAAAATATAAAAATAAAGATAATATCTTACTCTTATTAATCTTAATCTTAATCTTATCTTAATCTTAATCTTAATCTTATCTTAATCTTAATCTTAATATATACTAAAAGGCAAAAGATCCAACCTCAATTGATCAATCACAGCTCAAAATTAATTATATCAACACATGTCTAAATTAAAATTATACTCATAATGTCTAAATTTCCCGTTTATTTAACCCATTTTAAAAGTAATTAAAATTTTATTACATAATATCTATCTAATAACAAAATATAGCTAAAAGTTTGGAAGGTTACGTATTTATATCAATATTTTATTTTATATTATAAACTGTAATCAAATTAATTGTAATATTATTGTTATTAGTAATTGTAATCAGACTATAATTAGAATAATCATTGTTGTTATTAGTAATTAAAATCAAATTATATTTAGGATACATCTTCTTATATAAACTGAAACCTACAAAAAAACACAACAGACAAAATTATTGAAATATCGACGAACTAGTTGCTACTTTTATTGTTCTTAACAATCATGTCTAGCGAAAATAAGATTACTTTTTTGCAAGACATCAATGAAAACTCGGTCAATTGTAATCAAAGTTAAGATATTGCTTATCTGGAAGAGTATTGTATAAGAAACCCTGTTACACCATCCAACCTTGATATGATTTATCATTCGGTATTTACACATTTAAATATCTCAATTCCTTTTTAAGTATATTTTTACATTTAACGTATAAGTATTTTTTGTTTCATATACTAATTCTTATATTAATAATGTTGTAAAACTCGTGTATATGACACGGGTCTAAAATCTAGTATATACTAAACTAACCTTAATTGACCAATCACAACGTTCAATTTATCAAAATTAATTAAATCAACACATGTCTAAATTAATTTACACTTTTTGGTTTTCCATCACAAATTTACATTTTTATACAATTTAATAAATAATTAATACTATAGCATAATGTCTATCTAATAACAAAATATAGCTAAAAGTTAGAGAGGTTACAACATTTGGATTAAAATAAATATTTATATCAATATTTTTATTTTATATTGTTATTATAATCAAACTAATTGTAATATTGTTGTTATTAGTAATTGTAATCAGACTATAATTAGAATAATCATTGTTGTTATTTGTAATTAAAATCAAATTATATTTAGGATACATCTTCTTATATAAACTGAAACCTACAAAAAAACACAACAGACAAAATTATTGAAATATCGACGAACCAGCTGCTGCTTTTATTGTTCTTAACAACTATGGCTAACAAAAATAAATATTACTTTTTTGCAAGACATCAATGAGAACTTGGTCAATTGTGTAATCAAAGTTAAATATTGCTTCTCTGGAAGAGTTTGTATATAATAAACTCTACTACATCATCCAGCCTTGATATGATTTAGCATTCAGTATTTACATTTGAATATCTTAATTTTTTTAAGTATATTTTTACATTTAACGTATAAGTATCTTTTTTGGTTTTCCATCACAAATTTACATTTTTATACAATTTAATAAATAATTAATACTATAGCATAATGTCTATCTAATAACAAAATATAGCTAAAAGTTAGAGAGGTTACAACATTTGGATTAAAATAAATATTACTTTTTTGCAAGACATCAATGAGAACTTGGTCAATTGTGTAATCAAAGTTAAATATTGCTTCTCTGGAAGAGTTTGTATATAATAAACTCTACTACATCATCCAGCCTTGATATGATTTAGCATTCAGTATTTACATTTGAATATCTTAATTTTTTTAAGTATATTTTTACATTTAACGTATAAGTATTTTTTTGTTTCATATATTAATTCTTATATTAATAATGTTATAAAATCCGTGTATATGACACGGGTCTAAAATCTAGTATATACTAAACTAACCTAATTGACCAATCACAACGTTCAATTTATCAAAATTAATTAAATCAACACATGTCTAAATTAATTTACACTTTTTGGTTTTCCATCACAAATTTACATTTTTATACAATTTAATAAATAATTAATACTATAGCATAATGTCTATCTAATAACAAAATATAGCTAAAAGTTAGAGAGGTTACAACATTTGGATTAAAATAAATATTTATATCAATATTTTTATTTTATATTGTTGATTATAATCAAACTAATTGTAAGATTGTTGTTATTAGTAATTGTAATCAGACTATATTTAGGATACAAATTCTTCTTATATAAACTGAAACCTACAAAAAAACACAACAGACAAAATTATTGAAATATCGACGAACTAGTTGCTACTTTTATTGTTCTTAACAACCATGGCTAACAAAAATAAATATTACTTTTTTGCAAGACATCAATGAGAACTTGGTCAATTGTGTAATCAAAGTTAAATATTGCTTCTCTGGAAGAGTTTGTATATAATAAACTCTACTACATCATCCAGCCTTGATATGATTTAGCATTCAGTATTTACATTTGAATATCTTAATTTTTTTAAGTATATTTTTACATTTAACGTATAAGTATCTTTTTTGTTTCATATATTAATTCTTATATTGGTAATGTTGTAAAATCCGTGTATGACACGGGTCTAAAACAAACTTTTTACTAACAAATATTTTACAGACGTACATGGCCTATGATGTGGCTCATCCACATCATTAATTCCATATTACCTAAACAAAGTTAATTAACCTAGGTTAAACAAATTGTAATTATTTTTCCTCTCTCATTCCATATCACCTAATAATATGTTTTTTTCTTCCGATTCAAAGATACAGACGCAAAAATTTACAGGTCTTTATATGCCATTTGGAGGCTCATAACTTCATAAGTAATTACAGTATAATGTATATGGTTACGCTAATAGTAGTCGGCACTGAAGAAATTAATACGAAGAATTAATACGTTTAAAGAAATTAAAAAGAACAGACTGCAATTATGTTTATCGGCCATCCATAAAACACTGGAAAACATGTGACATTCAAAAGAATATACTTGACTCATGAATCATGATCATACACTAGGCCAGGTGTATCAATATTATGCTTGACATAAACGGTACATCTACATGAACTAAAAGTGGAGTAATCATCTGGAACATGCTTGTCAATTAACACTATACAAATCATAATCAATCAAATGAATAAATCATGAAGTTTTCTCATCTATAACTTATATAAATTTCTTTACTCCATTAATAACCTCAATGGAAAAAAGGTCAATGAAAACATTAAGAAAACCTAAAAAATAAATATACTTTTTTGCAAGACATCAATGAGAACTTGGTCAATTGTGTAATCAAAGTTAAATATTGCTTCTCTGGAAGAGTTTGTATATAAAAAAATATGACAAACAATTCATTGAAAATCTCACGAACCAGCTGCTGCTTTTATTGTTCTTAACAACTATGGCTAACAAAAATAAATATTACTTTTTTGCAAGACATCAATGAGAACTTGGTCAATTGTGTAATCAAAGTTAAATATTGCTTCTCTGGAAGAGTTTGTATATAATAAACTCTACTACATCATCCAGCCTTGATATGATTTAGCATTCAGTATTTACATTTGAATATCTTAATTTTTTTAAGTATATTTTTACATTTAACGTATAAGTATCTTTTTTGTTTCATATATTAATTCTTATATTGGTAATGTTGTAAAATCCGTGTATGACACGGGTCTAAAACAAACTTTTTACTAACAAATATTTTACAGACGTACATGGCCTATGATGTGGCTCATCCACATCATTAATTCCATATTACCTAAACAAAGTTAATTAACCTAGGTTAAACAAATTGTAATTATTTTTCCTCTCTCTCATTCCATATCACCTAATAACATGTTTTTTTCTTCGATTCAGAACACGAAACCGGTACGAAAAAGGTTAGAATATAAGTCCGAACAAACCCTAACCAACAGATTTCTGATTTAACGGTCGCCGAAAAATTTAAAAACTCGACGGAAAACTAAAGATGTCCCTCACTTAACGGACCTAATAGACGGCTGTTAGTCACGGAGTGAAAAATGAAAAATATGACCAACTTCAGGGTTTTTTCTGTAATTAATTCACTTAAGGGCAATAACTGAAAATCTTGCCAACTTGAGGGACCAAAAATGTAATTTTCTCTTAAAACAAATAAAATTCCATCAAAAAGATGACTATTGTAAAACTTATTAATGAATCTAATTACCAAGAGAAAACTGAACCTTAAATACATAATGACGATCTTCTAAAATATGAGAACCTAACCCGGAATTATATAAAACTAAGTTTTTGGCCCGTGCGTTGCATGAGCTAACACAAACTTCTAACAAATAATTCAATAAAAATTCAATATGAAAAAGCAACTTTCATTGAAAACCGAACATAACTTTTTGTGAAATTCAAGTAAAATGTCAACAAAGCACAAAGTAATAAAAATTATTACAATGAAAAAAATTAGAAATATCAGAGTGGCCGGAATGTTTCCCCACTCCTCCCTACTTTTTTCATCTCTCCTTATCACCTCCCCATAAGCAAAGGATGTTTCACTATTCTCTCTCATCTCTCCCCACTTAAAAGAAGATAAAAAAAACCAAGAAAGCAATAAAACAAATAAGGTGAGAGGGTGGCGAAGAAATCTGACACCACCATCACCGCAATCAATTGGAAAGTGTGTGTGTGTGTTTGATTTTTACATTTTTGATGATGATGATGATGATTTTGATGCTTGGAATTTACTATTTACAAACCGTGTGAGAAATTGTTTCCGATTGGTTTATGTCATTTTTGTACTCTACTCTATTTTGTTAACTTATATTATGTGTCACGTATAGATAAAGAAAATAAAAACGAACTAAAATCGAATTATCGTTTTCTCTTAAGAGAACTAGCACTTTACCGCGCAATACGGCGGTGGTGGTGGCGACGATGGTTTGTTGTAACACCCCAAGCCGAGGCTCGGAATATCACGGAAATCACATAGCACCAGGTGGAATTACAATAGAACAAACTAAATGCAATTAGAGGATTCAGTGAATCCATGCAATAAGGAGAAACAAGTCTCAAAATACAACAGGAGCGAGTAAACATCAAGATTACAAATGACAACAAAAGAAGGCTATCAATCCTAAATACAATGCAACATAAGGCAAATGGATCCTTGATCCATATCAGTCCAGTCCGGGTTCAACAGTAAGCAAACAATCAACTCCACGTCCTGAATAACCTGGTTACCTGAAAAGTGTACTAAGCATAGTCAACACAAGGTTGGTGAGTTCGTAGTAATGGTTCGTAATGAACCAGCATCAATAATCACAATATAAGAATAGAGGCTAGACATGACTTACAGTGAGCCTCTACATAACACAACATCGTCCAACAACAAGATTACACAAGATAAGTAAATGTGTAATGAGAATGCACAAATGCTATGCGAATCAATGTAAGTGCAAATGCATGAATAAGCCAACATGCCTATCCTATGCGTGAACGCCGGTCACCAATGCAACGATACCCTTCTGCCATTCGCAATGGACAAGGCTGTATCTCAAAAACATCGAGATATATATGTCTATATACTCGGGGTCAGGAACTACATCCCTAACGGGTGCATACATCTATGCACCAGGATGTCGGCAATCCCCTGCCGAGGGCTCATCAACAATGTATGCAATGCTTACAATCAAATGTAAATGCATGCTCATGAACCAACAATCAATGTACAATGAACCTGTGCCACCAAACCAATATTCCTCAAACATAACCCAACAATCAAAATACGACAACCATAAGCAACCGATCAATATACGGTGAATATGAATCCATAATCAATATTCGCCAAATCTGAGCCATCAATCGATAATCGTCAATCATAAACCAAAAATCACCATTCCTCAACATCAGCCATTAATACTTAACCAAAATATTAACCAAGTCAATCGACATATGCTGAACCATAAACTAATAATCAGTAATCGTCAATCTTAACCCACTAATCATCATTCGACAACCATAAGCCATCAACCACAACTTAAACCAACTATACGTACATATACTTCAGAGGATTCTACTTCCTTCGAGTTTCAGATGCTTATATATAGGGTCACCCGCAGCCTTCCCACCACATCTAAAACCCGACGAAGGCATAACCGACTTTCATGTATGTACATCTATCCTATTATTACCAGATACTTAACAAATATAAACTAAGTCATCCAAACATGATAATCGTCTCAACAATTCAATACTCGAACTAATTTAACCAATCAAACGAAAGGAAACATCACACCAATCCAACAACTAAAACAATCAACCAATCAATCAATCAATAAATACAAGTAGACACACCAGGTTTACACTTTTCAGCCCGGATCTCAAGTGAGTAGGGAGATACGAAACTCACCTTGATCGGCAAAGAAGCTTAAGTCGAGTTAATAAGAGATTAATAGCGAGTATTAGGATCCACACGGCCACAACCTATACATATACATCATAATACCATAATGTCAACTATATAATCTTAAACAAGTAGGTTTAACACAGTTAGGTCAAATCGCAAACCCTAGACGCCTTTACAACTTTACCGTATATGAAACAAGACGCTTTGACTTGACATTTTTAGAAATGGATTAAGAATCATACAAGATGAGTGTTACTACAAGAAACTAGACTCTCTTACGATTCCAATGATAGGTCATATGACTCGATTGGACTTACGGATCAAAAGTTATTAACGTTTCAAAATGTTCGACAAAACTAGTCCCTAACGGGCGTCATAAAAGTGACGGCCGTTAACTCCATCACCACCCAAGCTACTGTAACGGCCATGTAACGGCCGTTACACTATGTAACGGGCGTTACAAGGTGTAACGGCCGTTACATGAAGAAGGACAGCAGCAGCAGCAGATTCTCAAAGCAGAAAACAAGAACTTAACCCTAAATTCAAGAACCAAAAACCCTAATCCGATATTTAAGACTTATGGACTCGTTTTGAATATACATATGACATTTTAGTACCTAAATACACTTGCCCAAACCCTCGTTTCCATCCATAACATCGCCAAACGATCCAAACGATTCAAAACCCTATATAAACCCTATTTGACCCAAATTCCATTACAAGCCGATTTAGGACATGTCAATACTCAAAATGACCAGAAATGCATTACTAAACATAAATAGAAGTAAATGGGTTAAATTAGACTTACCAAAACTCCTTTCACGAGCTAGAACCCGAATTTAGGTCAAAAAGGACAATGCTTGAACTTCCACCTTTGATTCTTCGATATGACGATAATGCGGTATAGAGGGCGATGAATCTAGTGTTATAATCTTTCTAAACACTAAGTAGATGGTAGATAGAAGAGGAGGAGATGGTCTTGCTATGTTCTTGAGAGGAAGAGAGAAAGAGAGAAAAAGATAGATAGAAAATGAGAGGGGGAGAAAGGAAGATAAGGGGGGAGGTTGGGTCTTGGGTGGCTGGTGGGTTGTGGACTACCCACGGGCCGACCCGCTTCTCATCCCAAGCCAAATTACCAACGTTAGGCATTTAAACACCGATTAAAACGTATAATTGACCCGGCGAATATACCACGTTGTCAGTTAATCACAAAACGACCCAACTATTTCATTAACTTAAGTTGTTAGTCAAATTGCACGTAAAGTCAAACGGTCAAATTTCACGGATGTTACATTATTCCCCCGTTGAAAGAATTTCGTCCCGAAATTCAACAAAACCCTAATTAGCCAATAAATGCGGATACTTAGACTTCATGTAATCCTTTCGCTCCCAACTGAACTCGGCTCCGCGCCTAGCGTTTCCACCTAACCCTATCGATCGTGTAGAGGTTACTCTTGAGTTTCTTGACTCGGCGGTCCAAGATCTCTACCGGTTCTTCAATAAAATTCGAATTCGACTCAACCCTAATCTCGTCCCTAGGCACATGATATGTAGGGTCCGCCAAACACTCGCGTAGGTTGCAAATATGAAACACATCATGTACGCCGCTAAGCTCTTGTGGAAATTCTATTCAATAAGCAACTTTTCCAACCCTCTTCGAGGATCTTGAAAGAACAGTTATACCTCGGCCCGAGTTTGCAATCGGATGACGCCTTTCCACGGTGATACTTTCAAACGTACCAAGTCACCCACTTTCAACTCTAACGGTCTCAGCCTCACATTGGCATACTCCTTACTTAGCATGTGAGCTAGCTGGGCTATCCTCTTAACTTGAGAAGTTGTTCTTGTCGTTCCTATTAGAAATCCTAACTCGTTACTTTGGCTTTCTTTGATTCTTGGTTCGTCCCAGTGGAGAGTAGCATCTCTTCTACTTAGCTCCTCGGCCCGTGACATTCGAATACTCGCGTAACAACCGTCACTGCACAGGATTGTCGTCATAGTTATAAGTACATTATCTTTGATCAAGTCCCAAGTCGGTTTGAGTGCCCGTTGTTCATTGGATGGCTCCCTGAATTGGAGTTAAGCGACTCCCTTTATCGGGAAAGGCAGAAATCGAATCTTCGTGTACCTAACCCATTTCTTCTAAACACCAATGCGCCAAGTTATCCAATTTCACCGGTTTCGTCGTATCATGACCACTTCTTGTCGTCGGCGACTTCACGGCGAAGTCCATTCCAATTCGTTTTCTTCCAAACTCTCTCCCGTCTTTCACTACACGCTTATTCTCTTCTCAGAAGTCTATAAGGGCTTGACTACGCGCGCGATGTTAGGGAGTTAAGCATATACGAAAGTTAAATTATCGAGATGGGACAAGCCCGGTAAGTCACCCGGAAAGGCCTCGGGAGACTCAAGATTAACAAGGATGACGTTAGCTTTCAGATTCTTGAGACGGTAGCTCTAAGGACGCCTAAGTTGGAAGACTTACACGGAACCCTAAGAATCCTACCGTTAGATATTTTACACTAGTAACCCTACCACGCAACTTTAGAACTGTCTCACCCGGTGGCATCCAGATTACACTCACTTTTTCACCAAGAATCTTTAGATCATCGGCACCAAGTAAATGAGGAGTTTTGTCGCCCTTTTAGAGTCGAGATAGATACACGGGGTATTTGAATAAATTTAGTTAGTGAGTCGCTAAACAGTCAAAATTGCAAACATATAATTCCAAAACACACGAACGAATGTAACTCAAAGGAGTAACGTTAGAATAAACGAGTTTCATAGTCGGTTTCGATATCGAATAGTGTAGTAACATAACAACCATTAGGAGAAATGTACCTTAACCAACGTTAGGATCACTTTGGTCTCCTCTGCCATTCTCTGCAAAAGCTCGGCTACGAGGTTGAACTTGATGGTCTTGCTGGTCACGGCTTGGGTTATAAATGACTATTTGTAGTTGATTACGAGGAATCGCCACTTCAACTTGTTGTCCGATCCATTGCGGACAATTATTTCGGTAGTGATCAGGGCTTCCACATTTAAAGCACGTACTCCATGGAAAGTTGCCTTGGGGATGAATGGTTTGAAGGGGTACTACATTCAATGGTGCCACTATCGGTGCTCTACAATTCCCAGCTAAGTGCCCGCGCCGATTACAATTAAAGCAAGTCCCACATTGGATAGTGGGAGAGTGATGGCGATTACACCTTCCACACAAGGGGTGAGATCCTAAGTAAGTTTTCCTTACCGGCTCTGCTACTTCAGTTTGTTGTCCAATCCATTTTGGACAATCTTTCACGTAGTGTGCACGACTACCACATCCGAAGCACTCGCCTTTCTGTTGATTACCTTGGGGAGGGACGACATGAATAGGAGCCACGTTCGTTGGGCCCGTTCTCGGGGCTCTACAATTATTGGACATGTGGCCAACTTGGTTGCAATTAAAACACGCCCGACATTGAAAGTTGATGGGGTGGTGATTGTCACATCCTTTACATGACGGATGAGGTCCTACATAAGCTTTCTTCACCGATCCCCTCGCCGCCCTGGATCTACCCTTATTATGACCATAGGGGTCAAACCTGCCCGCTTTCCTTGCCTCACTAGGTTCTCCGATTTCTTTCCTTTTTGATGAGGCTCTACCCGACACCTTCTCATCGCCCATATTTACTCTAGTTTCACGCGTCTCGTTGTTTCCTTGGAGGCTTGCCGTGACTTGGGCTACGATAGTAGGTATGGCGTTTACCACTGCTTGGGCAATCACGGTTGCTAAATCCGGCTCATCGCTATGGCTAGTCGTATTCCTTCTTGATCTCACCATTTTCTACAAGGTAAGTAACGCGTTGACCCGAAAGTTAGCCTCACAATACTCACATATTAGTCACACAAGTAATTAACGCTCTCATACCATATTGCATACTCATTTCATCTCATTAAACTAAGGTAAGAGTGTTAGAATCCTATGAAATTGTTATTCATTATTTTATCATGTTAAGTTCATTACCATTGGTTACCTTTAATTCATGTGATCATGTCAATACATCATACAATAAAACTAACTTGTTAACTTCATTTATACCATCGTCCATTTACTAATACATCTTACACGTGTATTACCAATTATCCCATAACCCGCATGCAATCAAGTTTAACTATGCCTCATACGTTTTTAAGTTTACATACCATTGGGCAACATATCCCTATTGCTCACCGATTACGATTAACATTATTAGTGTTGGAAAATCGTTCGTTTATAATACATATGAGTTAGGATGTTTACAACCTCGATACTCTCTTAGGGCGCATATCACATATTTATCACGTTGTATCCTAACCATTTATCAACACGTTTAAGTCAAATTACAACGAAAGCATTTACGATTTCAACTTGACCACTACGGGCCATACATACATACATACATACATACACATCACACATGCATAACATATATGTTACTAAATCATACTAGTCAACATGTCATTCCACTACTAAATCCAATAATAGTAGTAGTTCTAGAATTTATGATCCGGGGGTTAGCTTCACAGTTTCTCTCATGTTAACCGCCTTATTAGTGAGTGTTTTAACGTCGACACACTACACATGTTCAATGTCTTTTACTAAGGCCAACATATAAATATTCTCAATTAACTGTCATATATCATGTTATCATACCAACATACCCTACGTGTTTCACATTACTACACTAAGGACAGTATATCAAAGTTCTCAAGTAATCGTTATCTATTATTTTCTCGTGCTAAGTTCACAACAATTTACCATCGTCAAAACCAATTACTCGAATTAAACACATCTCATTACAAGCAACTAAAACAAGTCACTAACACGAGTGATTTAAAGTATAATCCGAATTCGATATGCTCTCTAGTTATTGACCAGGTATGTATACAGGGTGTACCAACGGCTAACCCTCCACCTAATCAACTCCCATTAAGCATATCGGTTCCTTATTATACTCTAAGCCAAGCATGCGCAATCCATGATGTTATTAACCTGTTATAATATTGGGTGACCATAAAAGAGTTGATCGGGTTCTTTTAGGGTTGCCACAATATTATACTAAGTTAATAACATAACTTCATTTTGCTCTAAATCATCAAACTAGCACCAATCAATAACAACAATCCATATTAATGACAATCAAATTCAATCAAGGCACACATTAACCACATTGTATCCATTCCACATTCATCACATTGAATTCAAGCCATCACATAAGTGGTCTTAACTACGAACTCACAAGGGGATTCACATATTTCACATTGCACACGAATTTCCTAACCATGCATGCTATATGAAGAGTTTTAACTTAAGCCGTAGTCTAGGTCAAACCGCCTAATTCTCTACGACCACGCATGGGCCACCATTCTGTAACACCCCAAGCCGAGGCTCGGAATATCACGGAAATCACATAGCACCAGGTGGAATTACAATAGAACAAACTAAATGCAATTAGAGGATTCAGTGAATCCATGCAATAAGGAGAAACAAGTCTCGAAATACAACAGGAGCGAGTAAACATCAAGATTACAAATGACAACAAAAGAAGGCTATCAATCCTAAATACAATGCAACATAAGGCAAATGGATCCTTGATCCATATCAGTCCAGTCCGGGTTCAACAGTAAGCAAACAATCAACTCCACGTCCTGAATAACCTGGATACCTGAAAAGTGTACTAAGCATAGTCAACACAAGGTTGGTGAGTTCGTAGTAATGGTTCGTAAGGAACCAACATCAATAATCACAATATAAGAATAGAGGCTAGACATGACTTACAGTGAGCCTCTACATAACACAACATCGTCCAACAACAAGATTACACAAGATAAGTAAATGTGTAATGAGAATGCACAAATGCTATGCGAATCAATGTAAGTGCAAATGCATGAATAAGCCAACATGCCTATCCTATGCGTGAACGCCGGTCACCAATGCAACGATACCCTTCTGCCATTCGCAATGGACAAGGCTGTATCTCAAAAACATCGAGATATATATGTCTATATACTCGGGGTCAGGAACTACATCCCTAACGGGTGCATACATCTATGCACCAGGATGTCGGCAATCCCCTGCCGAGGGCTCATCAACAATGTATGCAATGCTTACAATCAAATGTAAATGCATGCTCATGAACCAACAATCAATGTACAATGAACCTGTGCCACCAAACCAATATTCCTCAAACATAACCTAACAATCAAAATACGACAACCATAAGCCAACGATCAATATACGGTGAATATGAATCCATAATCAATATTCGCCAAATCTGAGCCATCAATCGATAATCGTCAATCATAAACCAAAAATCACCATTCCTCAACATCAGCCATTAATACTTAACCAAAATATTAACCAAGTCAATCGACATATGCTGAACCATAAACTAATAATCAGTAATCGTCAATCTTAACCCACTAATCATCATTCGACAACCATAAGCCATCAACCACAACTTAAACCAACTATACGTACATATACTTCAGAGGATTCTACTTCCTTCGAGTTTCAGATGCTTATATATAGGGTCACCCGCAGCCTTCCCACCACATCTAAAACCCGACGAAGGCATAACCGACTTTCATGTATGTACATCTATCCTATTATTACCAGATACTTAACAAATATAAACTAAGTCATCCAAACATGATAATCGTCTCAACAATTCAATACTCGAACTAATTTAACCAATCAAACGAAAGGAAACATCACACCAATCCAACAACTAAAACAATCAACCAATCAATCAATCAATAAATACAAGTAGACACACCAGGTTTACACTTTTCAGCCTGGATCTCAAGTGAGTAGGGAGATACGAAACTCACCTTGATCGGCAAAGAAGCTTAAGTCGAGTTAATAAGAGATTAATAGCGAGTATTAGGATCCACACGGCCACAACCTATACATATACATCATAATACCATAATGTCAACTATATAATCTTAAACAAGTAGGTTTAACACAGTTAGGTCAAATCGCAAACCCCAGACGCCTTTACAACTTTACCGTATATGAAACAAGACGCTTTGACTCGACATTTTTAGAAATGGATTAAGAATCATACAAGATGAGTGTTACTACAAGAAACTAGACTCTCTTACGATTCCAACGATAGGTCATATGACTCGATTGGACTTACGGATCAAAAGTTATTAACGTTTCAAAATGTTCGACAAAACTAGTCCCTAACGGGCGTCATAAAAGTGACGGCCGTTAACTCCATCACCACCCAAGCTACTGTAACGGCCATGTAACGGCCGTTACACTATGTAACGGGCGTTACAAGGTGTAACGGGTTACAGGCCGTTACATGAAGAAGGACAGCAGCAGCAGCAGATTCTCAAAGCAGAAAACAAGAACTTAACCCTAAATTCAAGAACCAAAAACCCTAATCCGATATTTAAGACTTATGGACTCGTTTTGAATATACATATGACATTTTAGTACCTAAATACACTTGCCCAACCCCTCGTTTCCATCCATAACATCGCCAAACGATCCAAACGATTCAAAACCCTATATAAACCCTATTTGACCCAAATTCCATTACAAGCCGATTTAGGACATGTCAATACTCAAAATGACCAGAAATGCATTACTAAACATAAATAGAAGTAAATGGGTTAAATTAGACTTACCAAAACTCCTTTCACGAGCTAGAACCCGAATTTAGGTCAAAAAGGACAATGCTTGAACTTCCACCTTTGATTCTTCGATATGACGATAATGCGGTATAGAGGGCGATGAATCTAGTGTTATAATCTTTCTAAACACTAAGTAGATGGTAGATAGAAGAGGAGGAGATGGTCTTGCTATGTTCTTGAGAGGAAGAGAGAAAGAGAGAAAAAGATAGATAGAAAATGAGAGGGGGAGAAAGGAAGATAAGGGGGGGAGGTTGGGTCTTGGGTGGCTGGTGGGTTGTGGACTACCCACGGGCCGACCCGCTTCTCATCCCAAGCCAAATTACCAACGTTAGGCATTTAAACACCGATTAAAACGTATAATTGACCCGGCGAATATACCACGTTGTCAGTTAATCACAAAACGACCCAACTATTTCATTAACTTAAGTTGTTAGTCAAATTGCACGTAAAGTCAAACGGTCAAATTTCACGGATGTTACATTTGTAGCGGTGGTGGCGTGACCGCCGTGATGGGTGATGCTGGTGTGGTTATTATTGTAAAAGTAATTGATGTAAATGGGGTAATGTAGTTATTTTAGGAGTTGAGAGATCTATGTTGTAAATTATTTAATTAAGGAAATTATATGTATTTTAAGTGGAGATGTTTAAACTAGTGAATAAAAGAGATAAAATTAATTAATTCAAAAGGTTATAATAGTCATTTCGCATGAGAACATTTTTAACATTTTGTTTTGTAGTGGGGTGGATAGTTTTATATAGTACTCGTAGTATAAATAAAGTAAATTATCAAAAATGGATTACTAACAATTAACCTTACCCGTACAATTTGAATTGAGAAGATTTCCACATTTCCCACGATATTAAATTACACTAGGACCTGCGTTTTACTCATAGGGAACAAAGCGACTTAATTTCCTCAAGGATGTTGATACCGTTCTCCCAACCTACATATCTCGTTTTGTTTAATCTAGAGGTCTCATTGATTGTGAAGAAATTATTTTTTATTTTTATTTTTATTTTTATTTTTTTGAACATTCAAAGATTTTATTAATAGATAGACTAGCGAGATGCTAGGAAAACACGGGGTACAAGCAATGTGTGCAGTACATCAGTACATCATAATACAGAAGACAGAAGAGAAAAGAAAGGAACACAGAGAAAGAGGAAAGCTAGACATTTAAGGTGCTCCAACGGTTCCATTCAAGGTGTAGTTTTTCTGATCTATTTGATAGCCATGCAAAGCTTGTAGACTTGAGATCTCTAACTGCAAAATGGATTGAGGGCAGCTTGTTTGAGAAGATGGATTCATTTCGGCACTTCCAGATTATCCATATATAAGCAAGAACAATGAGGCTGATGAATTTCCTTTTTGCTGGTGCGATCAAGGGGTGGTTATGATATTCGAACAGGTCCTTGGCACATCCTGGTCTGTTATTGGGAAGGTTACACCAACTGGTCATAAAGAACCAAAGTGATCGTGCAAAGGAGCAATGGAGGAAAAGGTGATCAGCGGTTTCATCGACTCGGTTGCACAGTCGGCAGGTAACAGAAGATGTTGTGATGTTTCTTTTGCTCATCTGATCAATTGTGGGGATTTTGCCCATCTCCAATCTCCATCCAAGAATATTAACCTTTAGTGGGGCGAGTTTATTCCAGGGAAAGGGCCACAAGTTCGGTCCATTCATGGTGGACAACATATGGGACTTCATCGATTTGACAAAGAAGTTTCCGGATTTTTCTTCTGCCCATGACCACCTATCTGACATGTTGTTAAGGTTGACGTTTGAGATTTGAGAGATCATATCATGAAACTGCTGGAGTTCTGTCTGATTTGAGGGGGGTCTGCTCCAATTCCATTCCCATTGTGAGAATCGGCCACGTCCGGTGCATCGGTCCTTTACATAGCATCCTTTGTATTTTTCAAGTTTAAAGAGGTCAGGGAAGGCATGTTTTAGGGGTTTAGATCCAGTCCATTTGTCAATCCAAAAACGGATTCGCTCTCCATTACCAATGTGACCTACAAATAGATCATCAAGAGCAGCATTATAACAGCTGAGGTGGGTGTTTAGATTAGAGATTGACTTCCAAACACCCACCAAGTTAGAACTAACAGGCAGCGGTGATACATTACGTGGTGAAGAGTGGATGGATTGAATAACTCGACACCAAAGGGACTGTGGTTCAGTGCGAGTACGCCACCACCATTTTGATAAAAGAGGAAGATTTTTAGACTCAAGACTTCCCAACACAAGCCCTCCCTCAGAGACATGAGCGATAACCCTATCCCACACAACCCATGAAATTTTTTTGTTCCCATTTAAAGTGCCCCCCCAAAAAAACATTCTACGGATTGATTCGAGTTTTGAAAGAACACTTACCGGGGCCTTGAACAACGAGAAGTAATAAGTCGGGAGGCTGTCAAGCACAGAACGAATGAGTGTAATTCTACCACCAATAGAGAGGGTTGAGGCTTTCCATTGCAAAAGACGGGATTCGAAGGTTTGAATGATTGGGAGCCAATTTTTGACATGATTCTTGTTTGCACCAATCGGAATGCTTAGGTACTCCATGGGGAACTTACCAATTTTGCAGTTGAGTGTGGTGGCTGAGATGTTGGTGTTTTTAGGGGATAGATTTATTGCAAAGAAATTGGATTTTTGGAGGTTAATTCTGAGTCCAGAGACCAAGTAAAAAATCCTCATGATACGGTTTATGTTCCGCAGGTAGTTTATGGACCAAGAGCCAAAGACAAGAGCATCATCTGCATATAGTAGATGGGTGAGATTTGGCCCAGAATTCGGTAGGTTAATGCCCATGATTAAGCCCACATCAGAAGCCCTTTGAAGGATGTTGGAGAATGCTTCCATAGCAATTATAAACAAAAAGGGGGAGAGTGGGTCCCCCTGTGGCATACCTCGCTCACAATTGAATTCCTCGGTGGGGCAGCCGTTAATGAGTACCGCAGATCTAGTAGAAACTAACAGCCCCTTGATCCATAATAACCAACGGCTGGGAAAACCCATTTGTTCCATAATCGATATCAAGAAGTTCTAGTTTACAGAATCGAAAGCTTTTTCAAAATCGATTTTGAGACAGAAGGCTTCACGTTTGTTCTTCCGTAGCCATGAGATAATCTCATTCAACATCAATCACATTTGTACAACCAAGAATCTTCGCCATCGCACTTGGGAGCATTCAAGTTTACTTAGCCGATTTTTGCTAACTATGTCTCCTTCACCTCACACCACTAATTATATCTTTCTAGACATTCTCGGCATTCTTGGTGAGCAAATCCATGGCGGGTCTCGTGGAAACTATGGTTTCAATTCGATGAGACGTCTTCTTATGTTGTTGCGTCATCTCCATCTGCATATGCTTCATCCCTCTTGATTAGTGGTGAAGCCACATTGGTAATAGGAAGGGCCAAGGCCCACCCCAACCCACTAAAAAATACTAACATTTTACAAGTATAATTTTATAAAATTCAATTCATGCTTCATTTGGCCCATCCCACAAACTCAAAAATAGTTTATCCTTAACCCACTTATGCCATAACTCTTTCTGAAAAGACTTTCTATTTCCTTTTCTGTATTTATTTTAAGGTATACAAATCATTAATGTTGCTATTTTTATAAATCTTTTTTATTTATTGTATACATAAATGAGTGAACCCTGCATAGTTATATATAGAGATGTAGTTGGGTTAATTTACCAAACCAAATTCGTTTAGTATGTTGATAATATATAGTTAGACGACTTTAGCTTTTATTACTCATTGTTTAGTTTTTGGCCCATCCAAAGTATAAATTTTGGCTTCGCCGCTGCTCTTGATTGCGAGTGGTTCGCATCGATACATAGACTTTAAGACTTGAAATGATTGCCAAAGTTTTGATCGAAATTGTAAGACCACCGGAGATCGTTGCTTCTGATATCGAAATGGTAAAGAGAAAATATATTGAGAGAGAAAAATTTTGTTTATCAAATCAAAAGTTGTGTATTAGCTAACAGAACCGACTTACAAAACATTTTACACTTTACCCCCTTTGACTTTCACAACTTGCTACTAATGGTCCAAACTATATATTTCACCTTAACTATGCATCCTGTTGGAAAGTGACCACAGGGTTGCGGTCATCGGTAAAGTCTCATACGTAGAGTCACAAGGCTCACATTTCTTAGGTAATGACAAAAACCTCATCCATTTATATTTTTATTGAAGAGATAAGGAGAGAAGCAAGTGATACCAAATCTTGTAAAAAAACTTATCTAGGGACTTATGTACAAAATATCAAATAAATGGACCAAACTTACAAATTATTCAGAAGCCAAAGAACTAAACTATCATCTTGTTTTTCTGGTATTTGATTGGGACTTGGACAGTTGGACTTGACAAACTGTGAGAAATGTCTACCTTTATAAGTGATTTTTCACAGGGATCGTGCAATATAATATTATAAATCTAATGAAAGATGCTCTATCTCCTACGAACCAAGCCTCCAAAACAAACTAAGATTGCTGAGTTTTGCTTGCCACATAGTAGTATTTCATTGGCTAACTTTTTATTAGTTTTTTAATATATACTATTATTTATAAACCTTACTAGTTTTTCTTTAATATTTTACATTTTATAAACTTTTATAAAAATATAAAAACATAGTAATTTTTATTTCTCCTTTACGAACATTTTGACATAAGTTTTATTAAAAACGAAGTTATTTCGTAATTTTATTTTTAACATTTTCACTAATTTTGTAATTTCCTTTTGTCATTTTTATATAGTAAATTACTTGTAAAATATTTATTTATTTAAAATAAAAAAATTATTTTAATACTATAAAAATAATTATAAATTATATTAAATATGGTTTAAGTTAGGTTGTGAATGTGAGTGAAAATTTGAGTGAGATTGAGTTGTATAGGTGTAAGAGAGATAAATTAGTATTTAATTAAAAGTTGGGTTGATTTGGTTCACTGATAAGGATAGTTGATTGTAACAAAGGCGTGCGTCTCCCAAAAAGTGCACAAGAACGCCGGAGAACGCCAGAAAAACGCCATGAACACCGCTCCCAGCGGCGATCTCGGAGAAAAAAAAGAGAGAGAGCGGCACGAAAGAGACGGGGTGGAAGCGTGAGTCTCTATGCATTTTCAAACGTTGGCAACGGCTAGTTGACCAATTTTTTGAACCAAAAACATTTTTTTTTTCATTTTAAACCCCTTTCTTTTTCTTTTTATTTCATTCTTTCTTTCCTTCTTTCTCATTTCTCTAAACTTTCTCTCAAAAAAATTATAAAATTATCACAAGTTTTATAAAAAAAAATGTATCCATACAACAACAATCCCAACAATCGTCCACCAAATCCAAATAATACGACACCGCCACCCGACATGAACGACCCGAATCTTCACAATAATCCGAATTTTATCCATTTGGTGTCGAACATGAATGTGGGATCACCTAATGTCGGGAGGATTCGCGCCATGGGTTGGCTCATCGAACCAAAATTTCGGGTGGGCAACCATTCCATCCTCACCGGCACCAATGTTTGCTACATATATACACTTATATACATATATATATATACATATATATTTCGGTTTATATATATATACACATATATATTTCGGTTTACATATATATATATATTTTTTGTAGATTCTCAACCTCTACCGGAAACTCCTCGATCGACCCAAAGTCTACCGGATTTTGAAACGGTTCAAGAAACCCAACCTCAAAACCCGGAACCCGCTCCAACAAGAAAGAAACGATCTCACGCAAAGAAGAATCCCGAAGAGCCACGAGAAAAGCCGAATCAACAAAATTGGTCAAGGGAGGAACAAATGGCGTTGGCGAGAGCGTGGCTAGAGGTGACCGAGGATCCCGCCGTTGGTTAGTAAATTTCGGCCCTTTTTATTTTTATAAAAAAAATTTATGTTTTTTTTTCTTTTCAAAACCTATTGTGCGATTCTGTTTCTTTTTTTTTTAAACTGTTTGTTTTTTTTTATATAAAAAAACTGTTTTCGTTTTTTTTAAATGTATTTATTAAAGTAAAATCGTTTATTTGTTTTGTAGCTAATTACCAACGGGAGAAGAAGTATTGGTCCCGGATTAGAGACACTTTCCATACCCTCATGAAGAAAGGCGAGTACCGTAAACAAGATTCAATCAATTCGAAGTTTAGGAAATTGCGTACCCAAGTAGCCAAGTTTCATGCAATTTACACTCATTGGATTAATCGGCATGTTAGTGGAGTTACCGAAGCCGACATCCGATCGAATGCCTTAGCCGAATACAAAGCGGATATGGGGGCGCCTTTCAATTACTTGGAAGAATGGGTTTACTTAAAGGACACCTCGAAGTTTCATATCATTCGTGATTGGGATCCTCTTAGCACTCAAGGTGCGTCGAGTAAAATGTCCAAGACTTCCGCTTCCGATTCCCCGGGTGCTCATAGTTCGGGATCGGAAGCGAGGATTCATATTGATTTGAATGAGGCCGAGGGGGAGGGTGACACTCGGGAGGTGCGGTACATACGACCTATGGGTCGGGACGCGGCTAAGAAGAAAGGAAAAGCGTCCTCGTCCGGTGGTGGTGGAAGGTATACCACCGATTTTAGTGATTTGACCGATAAGTTGGAGGGTTTGATAGGAGTCGGGAAAGAACGGGCCGAGTTTAACAAAGAACGGCTTGGTATTCAAAAAGAAAAACTTGAAGTGATAAAACGAAGGGCACGTAACGAAGATTTGGCAACTTTGGCGATCGACACTTCCAACCTTCCCGAAGCCGGCCGACTTGCGATTGAGGCTTGGAAAGACGAGATTCGTTCCAACCTTAATAAGTAGCTTTTTTAGTTTATTAAGTAACGTACTTTGTTTAATATTTTTGTTTATTATGTAATGGTTACTAGTATTTTATTTACTTTCTTTAATGTAATTTTACTTTATTTAGTTTATTTAGTTTGTTATAATTTAAAGTTTATTAGTAATTAAGAAACAAGTAAAACTATAAGGGTTTAATGTAAAAATATTACAAAAATGGCAAGTCAAAGATAAAAAAAAATAAAAATTAGAAAGTGGGGCCCCTTACTCCAAGCTTTTGGTGGCTCCATGGTGGCATCCTACGCAAGAAAAGTGCAAGTTTTGGGGTTAACCCTTACTCCTACTAGTCTAACATCAACAACTACCACCACTTTCAATCCTGTCTCCTCCTTCTATACCCTGCAGCATACCCTTTTCCCTATTTCCTCCAATTTCCCAGTAAACTTTCTCTTAATTCTTGATAACATATATGTTATATGTATCTATCATTTCTCTTTTTATCTATAATTTTGATACATAAAATGAAATGAGTGTTATTGTTATTTCAGGTTGTTTTTAATTCTCCATTGAGATATAATGGTGCAAAACTTCTGGGTTTTGTTCCTCGTGCTACTACCTCACAAGACCAAGGTACATTTAAAATTTTGGTATATAATGTTGTTTGATATTAGTAATTCTTTAATTAGGGTTCAAAGTTTATACCTTTAGACAATATATATAATATTTAGTTTATACATGTAACAGTTAGTTCTAGTTAATTCCTAACCCAAGACATCACTCCAACAATAAAAAAGAAAGATGGAATAATATTATTAGGGTAGCCATGAGCCCGTGGATAGTTGAGACTTTCTTGATTTTTTTCGACAGTATGGGTTATTAGGATTAGGAATTGTATAGTATGCCGTTCTAAAAAAGAGTAATAATAAAAATAATATAAAAAATAAGTGCATGTTTCTCCACATGGTATGAGAGATCATAGTTTATGTTCCACAACAAGTATGTGGCCTAATTTCTAGTAATAGCTAATTTATCTTATTTGGGCCTAGCTGTAATTGTGCTCAAAGTATTTTCAAGGTTATGCATTTTGATTACTGTTTTTTAAACTGTTTTTGTCGATAGTTATGTGCAAATCTTCATACTCATGATCACTCTTTTGAAACCTATTCTGGTGATAAACTTAGAAGTAAAGGCTTAAGGAACTTTGGCATTGTGTAGAGGACTGTCCAACTTGTTTCGCAAGAATCCATTCGGTTTCTGATTTTAGAGGTGGCAATTTAACCCAGGTGCTTTTCAATGGGTCAAAATGGATTAGCATATTTACAGTATCGGAAAAAAAGTCAAACCAGTCAAGCTTAAAAAACTTACCAAACGAGGATGGCTCAAGCTGGTTGATAGTCAGCACAAAGTGTTGTTCAAATCGAATGATTCCATGCTCCTATACTGATCTTTATTCAATACGAAACCAGACATTTTAGTAATACATGCTATATTTATGATAATTATTTTTGGAAATTCACAAACATTGGACAAAAGATGGTGGGTCAACCCAACCTGATCCAACCCTTTTCGACCTACACTAAAAAGTTACACATTTTGACCCATATTTGCATGACACTATGTTTTCTGGAATGTGTAGCTTAAGCCAACTGATCGTTGGGAAGATGTGATGGATTATTTCATATCTACATTTGAGGAAAAACGCTGCAGAAAAGTTGCATACACAATCTCCTGATAGAATTGGTGAAGCTAAAAGTAAGTCTCCAACTCCAATAACTATCTAAACCGTTTGTACTTGGGTTTAACGTTTTCTTTATCCGTAAAATACTTAAAATGTAACAACAATGGAGTACAAATAAGTGAAGAATTTAATAAATAACTTAATATTCATAATTTCATACAAGTGAATGAATTGGTGAATTCATTTGTAATCTTCCAGCTCCAATAAGAAGAACAAATTGAGGGTATGGTTTGTTTGATGGACGTGAAATCTTCTTTATAGACAACTTTTGCCCCCTACCTTACAACATTACGTGGAAATGAGCTCGAGGATGATTCAAAGATGAGATTACCTTCCGTCATATAAGAACAGTGTTCAACTTCAAAATCATTACCATCGCCTCCATGGATCTGCTCAAACAATCTAATTATATAACCAGTCCACAGGTATATTAGGGTTGCTCCTTTATTAAAGAGTAGCCTAACCCTTGCGATTCGCCCTAGTCCGTATATATCTTTGTGCTGTCTAAAGTGTCTATCAATTGCAAGGGAGTTGCTAAATGCTAAAAGCCTAGGGTCAAGTATCTGGGAGTTGGGAGTGTATGTAACTGAATTTTTTTTCCTACTTTACGGAAGAAACTTTCGT
This sequence comes from Erigeron breviscapus, assembly GCA_034093135.1. Lineage (NCBI taxonomy): Eukaryota > Viridiplantae > Streptophyta > Magnoliopsida > Asterales > Asteraceae > Erigeron > Erigeron breviscapus. The sequence goes on from CM067169.1 coordinate 61,312,918, forward strand.
CTGGTTCGTATGTAATGTATGTATCCGGGTATATGTGTCAACCATATAAGCGGTCACTTCTAAGTTTTTGATTGGTCGGATACAAACAATTTTGCTGGATTTGAAAGTCTATTACATACAGGATGAAAGTTTCTATCATACAATACAAAAAAACTTAAGTTACATATACACTCCCAGATACTTTTTTTTTGAACATCGAGTTAGTAGTTAGCATTCGAGACACCACAGTGACATCCAATTGGGTAGTATGCGGTGGTAGTATGCGGTGCTCGAACCAGGACTCTCCATCCAGTAGCTACTGTGCTTAGGTCTTAAAAGTTAAAAGATTGCGACAATGGAATACAAAGAAGTGAAATAACTTAATAAAGAGCTTAATATTCATAATTCCATACAAGTGAATGAAGTGGGGAACTCATTTGTAAGGTTCCAGCTCCAAGAAGAAATGGAAGGAATGATTTGTTGATCAATGGATGCCATAGCTTCTTTGTAGATAACTTTTGCCCCACACCTTACAACATCCCCTGAATCACCAGTTGCTATTTCAAAGACAAGATTTCCTTCCGTTATATGAAACCAATCTTCACCTTGAAAATCATTATCATTGCTTCCATGGAACGGGTGAAACATACTGTACTGTATATAACCGGTCCACACGTACCAACCATCAACTTTTTCCATTTGATTTATATTGTTAGCCTCAGACTTTGAAACCAACATTTCATCATTTTTGAATTCCAAATTTATACCAGGAAATAATAAACTTGTTCTCAAGACACAACAGAAGCAAACCCAATGATTTCAGTTTGCCATTTGGGAGGTAACTTCAATGCTATCTTGCATCCATTTTGTTGTTCTTCGAACCAACTTGGAATAAATTGGATATTCAAACAAGCATCAACTGCAGCTCGATCCTGTATCCAACAATCTTAAAAGCTTGGTAAGTATCTAACAGAATTACTATCTCTATTAATAAAAATTGAATTACTATCTTTATTAATAAAAAAACCATTCTATTCACCAAATCACATGTCGTATTTTTTGTTTTTATTGTCCTTAGTGTCCCGCTATGTAATGAACTAGCACTGAATGTTTATGTTATGCAATGATTGCTCGGGTGTTTATGTAATGTAATGAACTCGTTATTTGTTCAATCAATGCAAGAATTAGCCACGTAATATCAGGTGCCAAGTTGGATTTAGATGCCACGTCATATGCCATGTTGGATACACACAATAGACATTATGCCATATTTCATTACATTATATAGACTTCCGGTAGATTCTAATCTCCTGTCATCACCTCCGGTGAAATTCTGACCAACTTCCGGTAGCTTCTTTTTTCCGTTGACAAATGCAAAGTTTTTCATTGTGCTTTATCATTCTTTATACTTTATCAAAACTTTACACTTGAATGTACCACTTAAACATGCCAAATTAACATTTACGTTGATTAGTATAGCTGTAATTACATAAGATTAATTAAAATCCACCATTAGACATTTGCCTTATAAGTTTAATTGATCTTATACCTGTCTCGAAAAATTGCTCCGAGTAACTAGGACGGTTTATAAAGTCAACGGAAAAAATTAAGTTACCGGAAGTTGGTTGGAATATGACCGGAAAAGATGATCGGAGGTTAGAATCTACCGGAAGTCTATAAAAAGTAATAGACTATGGCTTAATGTCTATTGTGTGTATTCACAGTGGCATATAATGTGACATCGGAATCCAACTTGGCACGTGACATGTCATTACGTGGCTAATTCTTGCATTGATTGAACTAAATAACGAGTTCATTACATTACATAAACACCCGAGCAAATCATTGCATAACATATTCAGTCATAGTTCATTCCATTGGGAGACACTAAACCTTTTTTTTACTACATTTTTTTAAGATTGTTTTTTTTTTCACAATTATTTAATTAATTTTGAGTTTCATGCAGCAAAAATTAAGTGTGGTTGTACTTATCCGTAAATAGATATATGATATATTTGATATCACAAACATATCTTAGTACAATGATGATTTGGTGTTATCTTAGAGTGAAGAAGTTGTGAAGATAAAGGGTTACAAATTCTATGTAGGAGCCACAAATTATTTTTATATTATATTAGAAAGAAAGAAAGAAAAATAAAGGGATTAAGACATCGGAGTGTAACCAACTTTGACCAAATAATTATGTTGTGTAGTGACTTTCAAGGTGTAATGATCTCTCTATATTGTTCAATGGATGTAACCGGTGACTGATTGAACACTATTGAAGATAAGTACATAAAATAACCATTTGGTCATAGTTGGTTACACTTCGGTGTCTTAATCCCAAAAATAAATACCCTTACCGTTTTAGTAAAAGTAACACCAGTGTCGGTTTTTACGGTTTTTGAGTTTCAAAATCGTCTACAACTATGTTTGGGAGAGGTTGAGATGAAGACAACCTTATCCTTACATGTGTTAGAGAGACTCTTTTTAGGTTCTATCTTAAATAGAAAAAGACCTAAGGCCTTGTGATGTGTAAAATCGAGTTTAAAAATTAAAATAAGATATACCCTAAAACTGACTACTACACACTCTCGGGCAGTGGACCCGTTCGTATATGGTATAGCTAAAAGGTAAGTCCAGGATCGAACACAGGGACTAAAACTAAGTAATTGTTGACATTAAGTAATTCAAGTAAATAGGGGGGTTGTGACCGAATTGTCACTTTGCAAAAGTTAGTGAATAATTAGTAATCCCAAAGGATTAATCGAAAAGAGAATTTGTTTTAAACAATAATTTAAAAGACATCCATCTTGATTTCGCTCAACAATATGCTCAGATTGCACATAAATGAAGTTCAAACCCAAATCAGTTGATTAAATAACCGAGACTCAAACAAAGCACCAACCCCGTACCCGTCAAGTTAATGACATCATTTGACTCTCTTGCTTAAACTAGTTTCGTTACGAAGACCGGTACCCCAAGACATCTTTTATAACTTCCCTAATCAAACAATTGGTTTGGTTATTGAAATAACAATTATACCTATCGATTGTACCCAACCGTTAACACATTCTCCCTATTATCATGAACGATTATCTACCGTACCCGTCATAGACCCAATCGTTTGTACCCAAACAATCAAAATGAAATATATGTAATCAATAACTACCATTAAAGACACACATAAATCACCAATCAATTCAAGATAAATAATAAAGAAGAAATACGCCAAGATCTCGATATAACGTTAAATGAAATCAACATTGAATTAATAAAATTGTGCAATCTTTACATATCGTCTCACTCCATCAAGATGGATGATAAAGTGATTAGCCACTCATATTAAAAGAAGAATAACAATTAAAATAAGAAGAATTCATTGTTACCTAATGATAATAATCGAAAGCTACGAATGAAAATGATCAAATCGTGTTTGATAACCTAGAAAATGATGAAGATCTGAAAATATCTCCAAATAGGGTTCCCAAAAACGGCTGCTAAAAAAGAAGAGGCGTTTTGGCATATTTTTCAAGCTATTTATATGCCAACAAAATTCTGCCAGAATCGGGCCCAGTTGCGGCGCAACTGGGCATTGCGGCGCAACTCCAGTTGACTTTGGCTTTTGACTTTGACTTTCGTTGACCAAGGCTGGCTTGAACTTGAACCCATTGCGGCGCAACTGAAGGAGTTGCGGCGCAACTTATCCTTCTGCTTTTGGGTTGCGGCGCAACTCAATGTTGCGGCGCAATTCTCCGTTGACTCGCGTTGACTTTTGACTTATGTTGACTCGTGGCTGGCCAGGAAGGAGAGACGTTGCGGCGCAACTAGGGAAGTTGCGGCGCAACTTAACTCACTGTAATTGGGTTGCGGCGCAACTCAATGTTGCGGCGCAATTGACCTTCTTCAGCTTTGACTTTGGTTGACTTTCTGCAATCTTCATCCAAATGCTTCCGAAATCCTCCGTTAGCACTTAATTCACCTCAACAATATCGTTTTCTCCAGATTTGCGCTTAAATACCTGTCAGTACCTGAAACACTAACAGATACCATAAACGCACCAATTGTATACAAAAAACGACTCATAAACCATGCAAAATCAACTAAATACGACTTGGGAAATGGGTATAAAATACGACATATCACCTTGCAAGGAGTGAGGATCAAACTACTCACCCTCTTTTTAGGTAGAGATGTTAACCATTTAATCCAACTTCTAGTTTTTAAAAAGACCTCCTTCCTCATGCTAGACATTTCTAAAAAGTAAATATTTACTATGAGAGTAAATTACTAAAATGGTACCTGTGGTTTGGTCAAATTACTAGTTTCATACCTGTTAGATTTAAATTACGCCCATCATACCCATGGTTTACAATTTCGCACTCGGAACATACCTCGCGCTGACGGTCGTTAGTTGTATCGTTAAATAACCAGCGTGCCTTGCACGTGATACCATCCGTGTAAATTACACTTATTATTTATCAAGAGATTTGTTTTTATAATAAATTTAATGTTATTTTAAATAAAACTATTATCATTCTAAAATTATTTTATTTATTTAAAAACTATTGTTGGTTTACAAATTTTATTATAAATTTATAAAAGAAAATTAATATTATATATAATTTTTTAAAAAAATTTGTATTAAAATTCTAAGATTATTATTTTTAAAAATATTAATTAATTATTATTATCACTAATGGGTTGATAGCTCATTGATAAGGTCTTTGGTCTTGTGTTATTTCACCAAGGTTCGAGTTCCACGTCTTACATTTGATTACTAGCCAAAACATTAATTAATTATTGTTATGCAAAAAAATTTTATAAAAATTGAATTGATTGTTTAATAAAAATCATTTTAAGTTGAGTTACTTTTTTTAGTATTATATTAAAATACTCCTACATGAAATTTTAAGTTGAGTTACTTTTTTAGTATTATATTAAAATACTCCTACATGAAATATTTTTTTTATCTTTCTTAAACATTCAATGCGATTTTAATAAAAATAAAATAAAATAGACTATCAATTGTAGCTAATTATGTAACATATTAATTATGTTTTTATACAATATAAATAATATATATTTTGTAAATTTAAAATACTAATAAATTATTTTAAAATAGTAATAATTTTTATAAAATAATTTTTTTTTGATAAATAATAACTGTAAATTACACAGATGGTACCTATAGTTTGTATAATATTACATGTTTCATACCTCACGTGCAAGGCACGTTGGCTACTTAACGATACAACTAACGACCGTCAGCGTGAGGTATCTTTCGAGTGCGAAATTGTAAACCATGGGTATGATGGGCGTAATTTAAATCTAACAGGTATGAAACTAGTAATTTCGACCAAACCACAGGTACCATTTCAGTAATTTACTCTTACTATAAACTTTTTTTATCTAGTCATCATAAATAATAGAGTAAATTACACGGATGGTACCTAAAGTATAATCTAGATTACCTTTTTGGTATAATCTTTTGAATCTTTACCCAGATCATACATAAAATTTTCAAAATTCTACTCATACGATACCTAAGACTGATGGTCGTCTATTTGATTGTTGAGTCCATCCACTTGAGGACTATTTTTTTTATTTTCTTACCAAAAGGACCAAAAGTGTAATTACTTTTAATAATAATCTTTATTTTTATTAACAACTGTATATATATATAGAGATCAAATGAGATATTGACTTTAGGAAAGAAGGGAAAAGGTAACAGATTCTCACCCTCTCAGGAAAACATCATTTTAGGAAAAGAAGACGACTAGATACAACAAAACTTTGTTCTGGTCGAATTTAGTACACTCATAGTACTTTCCAAAAAGTTAAGATTCAATTGATTTCGACTTAACACGAACGAGATATGACATTTACAATATGACTGAAACAGTATTCATAAAAATCAGTTTTTACCACTTTTCTTAAAAAGTTCACAATTTGAGTTTTACTCAGTGTTTTTACTTGATTCCAGTGGGAGGATAAAATAGACACATAAAGCTAAAGATTTTGTTTAGAACTCAATAACCAGATCATTTTTCATCTATGTGTTTTCTCCCTTCCAAGTCAGATTACAGATTCTGTTCAGAATCAGTTTTTAACAAAACTAGTTCATACGTGATCTTTTGTATTCAATAAATTTAAGAACCATAAAAGAGGCTTACCAAAATGAGATTATAGAGAATAAAAGTTGTTGATATTGGTCTCCTTGAAGCTTTAAAACTCTTTTCCAATTGATTGAAGAACAAGGGATTAAACTTGCTAGTAAAATGACTTGATTTCCTTTCAAAACTTGAAGATTATTATTATGAAACTAGTATTGTTGTTCTTGGAAGTTCAAGTCCGGTTTTGGTGATGAGAAATGAAATGTTTTGCATGCTTTATCCTTTTATTAACACTAATTTAATGGTAGGAAAGTTGGGTGAGAAAATTAGTTGATAAAAAGACAATTTGTGAGTTGTTTAGTTAGGTTAGTGTGTTAGGTACTTGTCTCCCACTAAATTTCGTGGCCTAGCTGATCATTATCAGTAGGATTGATGTTTAACTTTATATTTATAGTTGTAGATATTTCTCTTTTCTTTCCGTAGACAGCTTACTTGTCAAAAACAGATATCGGACGAAGAAGTTATAGTCAAAACATTACAGCAACGTTAATTCATCATTTAGCTAGTTAAATCAAATGTCATTTTGTATCATATGATCTAATAACACAATCAAATGACCTCGACTAACACATAATTCTCAAATTAAACGGTAAATTGATCACATTGCACTTAATTGAACTCCAACTGGCACTTGAAACATATAGGCTAACTTAATAATTAGTTAAATTGTACATATGGTCAAAGAGCCAAGAATCACGATTGTTA
>CM067169.1:61320777-61342437 GCA_034093135.1 Erigeron breviscapus
AAAGCAGAAGAATGACTCGACTAAAAAGGATCAACGAAAGAAAAAGAAGAGAAGAAAGATGGTACAGTGCTATCAAGCCAATAGCAACCGAAGACAACCCTACTATTCAATTAATTCGCTTAGTTCATTGAATAGCATGCGAAGGAAACCAAAAACCCAAATGTACTTGTCTTAGTCAACTAGAGCCCCTTGTCCAGAATCGTCAAGATCATGACCAGGAAATCAACAACCAAAGCCTCTAACAACATAAGCCTCCAAAATATCCTAACACTAATTTTTCTAAGATATTAGGGTTTCTCAAAACCAATCACGAATGAAGAACACAACGATCAAGAGCAGTGATCAATGATCATACGCTGCTCTCAAACCATGATCAAGTTATAACAATCACCATATACAGACAAACTGATTCTCAAATCAATCGTGATCCAATCTTAATTGAATAAATCAAAGACACTATTATTATAAATGCTAGATTCACACAATAAGACAGAGTATGTTCTATTACAAGAATCAAAGAACTATTATTATATATTTCGAATATGAGGGAATATAGAGAGGTTGAAGATGATCGAATATAAAAAGGGGATACTCAGGTTAGCAAGATGCTATGAATTAAAAGAAATATACCATTTGAGTTGTTGTAAATGGGGGAGTCACAAAGATGGTCTTTATAGGAAGAGTAAGCTGATTTCAGAAGCTCTTCCATCCGTTTCTTTCTTTGCATTTTCTGTAATTTTTTTAATTAATATATTAATATTAAATGAAATGAAAGAAATGTGAAAAGGTAGGTTGGTGGTACCTGAGTCCTTGTTTGATGCTTTTTTGATGATCTGCTACTCGCCATTTCCATTTTGCAAGTTTCCAAGGACAAATTGCAGTTGTTTTGCTAGCTCTACATAACCCACTCTTTTTTTTTGTTTGCTTTATTTAAATAAATAAACCTCATTGCAAATATGCGATAGTAAAAGTTTTTTTAAAACGGCTAAAATATTTTATTAATAATGCAACTAATTTGCAATATCAAAAGTAATTAAATAATAATAATGTATCTCTAATTCCCTATCTATATCTATACTATGATATGATTTGTACCTTATAATTTTAAAATTTATTGGTATATATTTATGTTACAAAACATTCTAGATGTGTAATCTATTTTGTTGTCAAGTCTTGTAATTTATATTGAAAACTAGACTTATGCCCGCGCAATGCAGCGGCGGTGAGGGTAGTGATGGCGGAGGTGGTGGTGGTGACAGTGGTGGGGGCGGCAGTGGGGACGGTGATGGGGGCGACGATGGTGTGAATGTAAAAGTAATTGATGTTAAAGGTGATATTATAGTTATTTTAAGTGTTGGGGGATCTATACTGTAAATTATTTCATTATGGGTATTATAGGTATATTAGATGAAGATGTTTAAATTAGTGAATAAAGGAGAAGGGTATTTTTGGTTTTTCAAAGGTAGAAAGTTTAAAGAAAAAAAAAGGGTGGTTTGTTTTATTAGATAGTATAGATTACAGTTTGTTAATAAAATTATTTTTACATATTTGACAATCTAAAGTGATCGCTATATGTTTTATATGTTTGTTATTGCATTCGTTTTGTAGTTACACAATTAAAGATAAACCTTATATATTATGGTAATTAGTTAATATTAGATTTATATTATATAAATTAATTCAACATGAAAATTCCTAAGTGTAGTTTGTGTGTGCTTGAAAACAAGCATGTGTTGCGTGATGTGGGAACACTCAGAAGACCGAAACCCTAAGATATATGACCTTTCTAGGGAACGTTAGCATCATAGACAAATTCCCTCATAGGACCGGTCGTCTTCATGGCCGATATTTTGTAAATATTGATTTTATAACTGAAAACAACGGAGAGTTGTCCGCATGAAAATGGGTGCTGACAACTACTACATGATAGGGTTTGAAAATGACCACGGATTAGATGAAACTATAGATGGTGACCGGGTGCTACCAAACTCTCAATCTTTGGGATTTTCCATCCGTCATTCAGGTTTATACAGGATATGTCGTAGCCATGATAGTTTTAATGACAGAATTATGTCCCTTAGTTCCCCCCCACCCCACACCAAACGACAAGGAAAAAAATACCTGACTATAGTGTTTTTCGTGTCAGAGGCGGTCTGGTTTAGATGGTTGTATCATATGAACCTTTGATTGTTGTAGTTTTTAAAGATTTTGTCTAACATGGTTTGTCTTTAGAATAAATTTAAGTTTTTATTGAAATATCGGGCTAAGACATATTCTGTCCAAATCTGGATAGCAGGCGGAAAATCTTAAAGATTAAGAGTCTAGTAGCACCCGTCACCATCTACACCTTTATATAATCCGTGGTCATTTTGAAAACCAAATATGTAATAGTTGTGTGCACGCATTATCAAACATAAAACTCTTTCATTATGTTTTAGTTAAAATCAATACTTACAATATCTCAACCAGGAAGATGGCGCGTCCTATGAGGGCATTTGTCTATGATTCTAACCAAGGCCATATATCTACGAAGAAAATTATCTTCACACCTAAAGTCTAAAGGCACTCTTTGTTCCACGAGGGTTACATACTAGTAATTCCAGAGTAAAAAAAATTGCATAGAATATAGTAGCAATGCTTGTACGATGACGAAATTATAACAATCACCACAAACACACAGATTGATTGATCCAATCATAACTAAATCAATCAAAGAAACAACTATTAAACAAACAAATCAAGAATCACAAAGTAAGCAAATATCAAGAAGAAAAATATCAGCCAGCCTGAGGATTCTTTGCCATCGAAGTGATAGGTCAAGAGCTGAAGAATGACTCGACTAAAAAGGATCAACAAAATAAATAAATAAAAAAAGAAGAAGAAGGATGTTATAGTGCTCTCAAGCCAATAGCAACTGAAGACAACCCTACTATTCAATTAATTCACTTAGTTCATTGAATAGCATGCTAAGGAAACCAAAAACCCAAAATGTACGCAACTAATTCTCTTAGTCAACTAGGGCCCCTTGTCCAGAATCGTCAAGATCATGACCAGGAAATCAACAACCAAAGCCTCTAACAACAGAAGCCTCCAAAATATCCTAACACTAATTTTTCTAGGATATTAGGGTTTCTCGAAACCAATCACGAATACGATCAAGAGCAGTGATCAATGATCATACGCTGCTCTCAAACCATGATCAAGTTATAACAATCACCATATACAGACAGACTGATTCTCAAATCAATCTTGATCCTATCTTAATTGAATAAATCAAAGACACTATAATTATAAATGCTAGATTCACACAATAAGACAGAGTATGTTCTATTACAAGAATCAAAGAATTATTATTATATATATTTCGAATATAAAGAGGGGATATGAATTAAAAGAGATATACCATTTGAGTTGTTGTAAATGGGGGAATCAGAAAGATGGTCTTTATAGGAAGAGTAAGCTGATTTCAGAAGCTCTTCCATCCGTTTCTTTCTTTGCATTTTCTGTAATTTTTTTAATTAATATATTAATATTAAATGAAATGAAAGAAATGTGAAAAGGTAGGTTGGTGGTACCTGAGTCCTTGTTTGATGCTTTTTTGATGATCTGCTACTCGCCATTTCCATTTTGCAAGTTTCCAAGGACAAATTGCAGCTGTTTTGCTAGCTCTACATAGCCCCGACTCTTTTTTGTTTTATTTAATGAAAAACACTTTCATTACAAATAGTGTTAACAATCGAACATACACTTGAATGTGGATAATTAATACTATTAGAAAAAAAACACATTGTTAAACAATACACCGTAAATCTTGGAACATAAAACTATGATAGCGAAATTAAAACTTTCAATGTTTTTGGAAGATAAAAATAAGAAGCAAAAAACTTTGATGGTGAAAATAAAAAAAGACTAACTTTGTATCATCATGAATCGTCAACCATAAAATTTTAATGGTAAAAATAAAAAGTCTTAAAAAATTTAGTTGTTAAAATGTGAAGGACTAAAATATTACCACCTTAAAGAAAATGAAAAATAGAAAACCCAAAAAAACCAAACTAACATATAGACAACACGTTAACGAAAATAGAAAAACTAAGCAGGCTGGCAAGCAAGCTGCCAACCAGCCTGCTTTACTATTCACGTGAATTTATTTATATAGGATATAATATAATATAATATAATATAATATAATATAATATAATATAATTAATAAAACTTTTGTTAATACGAATAAATATAATATAATATAATATATAATATAAAAATAATACTATGTATAAATATAAATATAATAAATATATTAAATATATAAATTAAACATAAATAATATAATATAATATAATATAATATAATATAATATAATATAATATAATATAATATAATATAATATAATATAATATAATATAATATAATATAATATAATATAATATAATATAATATAATATAATATAATATAATATAATATAATATAATATAATATAATATAATATAATATAATATAATATAATATAATATAATATAATATAATATAATATAATATAATATAATATAATATAATATAATATAATATAATATAATATAATATAATATAATATAATATAATATAATATAATATAATATAATATAATATAATATAATATAATATAATATAATATAATATAATATAATATAATATAATATAATATAATATAATATAATATAATATAATATAATATAATATAATATAATATAATATAATATAATATAATATAATATAATATAATATAATATAATATAATATAATATAATATAATATAATATAATATAATATAATATAATATAATATAATATAATATAATATAATATAATATAATATAATATAATATAATATAATATAATATAATATAATATAATATAATATAATATAATATAATATAATATAATATAATATAATATAATATAATATAATATAATATAATATAATATAATATAATATAATATAATATAATATAATATAATATAATATAATATAATATAATATAATATAATATAATATAATATAATATAATATAATATAATATAATATAATATAATATAATATAATATAATATAATATAATATAATATAATATAATATAATATAATATAATATAATATAATATAATATAATATAATATAATATAATATAATATAATATAATATAATATAATATAATATAATATAATATAATATAATATAATATAATATAATATAATATAATATAATATAATATAATATAATATAATATAATATAATATAATATAATATAATATAATATAATATAATATAATATAATATAATATAATATAATATAATATAATATAATATAATATAATATAATATAATATAATATAATATAATATAATATAATATAATATAATATAATATAATATAATATAATATAATATAATATAATATAATATAATATAATATAATATAATATAATATAATATAATATAATATAATATAATATAATATAATATAATATAATATAATATAATATAATATAATATAATATAATATAATATAATATAATATAATATAATATAATATAATATAATATAATATAATATAATATAATATAATATAATATAATATAATATAATATAATATAATATAATATAATATAATATAATATAATATAATATAATATAATATAATATAATATAATATAATATAATATAATATAATATAATATAATATAATATAATATAATATAATATAATATAATATAATATAATATAATATAATATAATATAATATAATATAATATAATATAATATAATATAATATAATATAATATAATATAATATAATATAATATAATATAATATAATATAATATAATATAATATAATATAATATAATATAATATAATATAATATAATATAATATAATATAATATAATATAATATAATATAATATAATATAATATAATATAATATAATATAATATAATATAATATAATATAATATAATATAATATAATATAATATAATATAATATAATATAATATAATATAATATAATATAATATAATATAATATAATATAATATAATATAATATAATATAATATAATATAATATAATATAATATAATATAATATAATATAATATAATATAATATAATATAATATAATATAATATAATATAATATAATATAATATAATATAATATAATATAATATAATATAATATAATATAATATAATATAATATAATATAATATAATATAATATAATATAATATAATATAATATAATATAATATAATATAATATAATATAATATAATATAATATAATATAATATAATATAATATAATATAATATAATATAATATAATATAATATAATATAATATAATATAATATAATATAATATAATATAATATAATATAATATAATATAATATAATATAATATAATATAATATGACATATCATATAAAAGACTTATACATTATAATATTATATTAATATAATATAAAAAATTGTCAATTTGGAAAAACTTTGAGGTATTAAGTTCAAATCTTAATACGAGTAAAAACACTCGATATAGGTAACCAAATAGTTGTTTGATATCCTGCTACTCGACACTCGTCATTCGTCCCATTTGAAGTAAATAGATTATATGTACCTTTCTTTCATTATATTATTCACCCAATATATATTTTCGGACGACTTTTATTTATGATCGGTGTTAAATTTATATGTTAAAATTGCATGTGATGCTAATTACATGTGATACTGTAATATTACATGTACTTTTGACTCTAAAAATAAAACTCTAAGACACATGTAACTGTGTAAACTCGGTCTTGGGAATTTGCTTCAGATGGTCGTTAACCCGTCTTAAGAGACCTTAAATCGTCCTCACCTAGGGCCTAAGGCATAAGAGCCAATCCAAACTCATCATGATTGTTTCAAAGAACAAAATCGAACCTACTTGATGCGCGTCAGCTATAAAACTTGATACATATCACTGACTTTCCACAACAGAATAACTCAAGACACTATTTTATTGGAAGACACTGATAGCTACAGGCATTTTCATGGACACGTTATTCTAAAGCAAGCACACAAAATTCATCAACTTATTAGAATCTAGTTATATGACATAAATTTGAAACAACACCTTACTCGACAGAGAACTCATAGACCATACTGTGCTGATACTTGTCACCAGGTTGTACTACAATCGATGGAAAATTTGCTTGGTTGATAGCATTTGGAAAGCCCTGTGTCTCCAAACACACTGCTCCGTGCTTTCCATAAACAGACCCTCCTTTGCCAACAATCCCATTCACATAATTAGCTGTGTAAAATTGGATTCCAGGGGCATTGGTCCATAGGTTAAGAACTCTTGAGCTAGACGGGTCTTTAAGCTTCACAGCATGTTTTAAGCCTGATTTTTCTTCACCACAATCAAGCACGAAATTGTGATCATACCCTATACCAACCTCGTGAATTGAGGTACCGATTTTCTTCTCGGAGGTGAAGTCAAATGGAGTTCCTTCTACGGGTTTGATCTCGCCAGTCGGGATTTGGGTTTCATCAACGGGTGTGAAGTGTTTTGCAAATATCTGAGCTGAATGGTCGAGAATGGTACCAGAGTTGTGGCCTGCTAGATTCCAGTAGGTATGCTGAGCTAAACTAACGGGTGTTGGTTTATTCTCGGGAACTGCTTCCATGTCAAGCCTCAATGTGGTTTTCGAAGTAAGTGTGTAGGTTGCAGTAACAGAAAGATCACCAGGGTAACCTGATTACAACAGCACCAGTTAAAATCAGAATATCAGTTGTAAAAACATAGGGTCTAAAGGATTAGTGATTGGACACATTTGTATTTTTAGTTATAATCATACTCAGCCTCTTATATAAGGTCCAAAAAAGGAGTAAATGAGAAATTATATTTTACCCTGTAAAAAAAGTGATCATTTAAAACAGACAATCTGAACTAATTATTCATATGAATATTTTTGTCCCCAGAACGAATTAATTGTTAACAGACAACCTGACCTTATATATTAATCCAAAAAATACTAGCTGAATATAATCAATATATTAGAAATATGAGTTTTAAGAGAGGGGGATACCTTCTTCCCCATCACGAGCACGATATTTGAAGGTTATTGATGGAGTGTCACCCTGTTTATGTTCAACGACTTCCCATACCACCTTGTCGAATCCTTTAAGCCCACCTTCAAAGAACAAAACAAAGAAGAGTACATTAACTAAATACAACTAACAAGGAATTAGTAACTTTATGACCTTGCTCAGCCTCTATTGGCATCATATCATAATCATGTGTCCTAAAAAGAAAAAAAAAAGTATCTCAAATCAAACCCAAACCACCACATGACTACAACCAAAGGTGTACAAGAAAGATCATGAACACACCATACACCAAATCATATGAGATAAATTCTTGTAAATTAAGCAATAATCCCAAAAAAGTTGTGTAGAGACTATGGTTTGAGCCGGAATATTTTGTTCGAACAGAACCTGATTGAACAAAACTAACTATGTTTTGTTTCTAAAAGGTAACAGATGTACACAAACAAGTATTTTTTGTCTTCGAAAATCCAAATAAGGTACAAGTCAAGGGAGGATCATATTAGCTGGTAAAAAAGAAAATGATACTCGGGAGTAATAATTATTACTTCATCATCTTGTCTTTTGACAATTAGACTTTTCTCTACTTGGAAGCTCTTTCTAATATTTCTCAGGACTTGTATCAATTGAACAATAAAATTAGTCATACATCGAACAAATATTATATAGCCTTTCCATCCTTTTATCTATATTGTAAATATATATGACTTTCTCCAAAGATTTCATATTGCCTAGTTACTTTGTTTTTTGTGTGTGTGTTCTTAAACTGCCACAGCTACATTTATGCGCGTTAGATAAATCACAAATGAAGTATTTAGCTTAAAACTTTTTGTACAAGAAAGAACCATATATTTTAACCCTAAATCCCTAATCGTCAATTATATGCACAGATGATTAGATATAAAATTAAGAAAGTTACCCCATACCATGGAGACTATTCGGACCGTTGTTAATTGGCAGAGTATAGTCCGTCCCATTGAGTGTGAACTTCCCTTCTTTAATCCTGTTTGCAACTCTTCCAACAATGCAACCAAAGTAGGGCGCCACACGATTCTGATGAAACAAAAACAAATCAGAATACATAATATGAAGAAATAACAATCTGAGATATACAATTAGGAATGCATATGAAATTGTAGAAGCAAACAGATCATGCATAACTTTCACTTTAAAAGGGTGTTTGGACGTGCATTTTCAAATTGATCATTCCAACTCAATAATAAACCTATAATCGAAGTTTAGCAAAGATAACTTTATAATTATCTTTCAATTATATCACATTTGTATTGTGGGACGATGGTCTTAAAATTACCAAAAATAAACTTCAGCCGTTCGGATCATCTCTTCTCCAAATCCAAAACCTTGTAACACAGAATCGACATAGATCTTGTTACAAGTTACAACTTTTAAGAAAAGTAATATGTTTTTTTTTTTCAATTTGTAACTAATGTAGCAAAAAAAATACAAGTTCGCTAAACCTTAATTCCCCCCTATTTCTTAAAAAAAAACAAAGAAAACTATATATATAAAAAAACCTATATAAAAGTTACAACTTTTAAGAAAAGTAATATGTTTTTTTTTTTCAATTTGTAACTAATGTAGCAAAAAAAATACAAGTTCGCTAAACCTTAATTCCCCCCTATTTCTTAAAAAAAAACAAAGAAAACTATATATATAAAAAAACCTATATGAAATACCATAAAGAGATATTATGAAATACTATATCTCATATACATAAATCAACCCGTACATCATCGTACGGGTATTAATACTAGTATATATAAAAAACCGTAATGCAGGTTAAGTTGTACTGTGACGCACTATAGCCGGGACAATTTCATATTCTTGGCATTATTAAATCATAAAAATAAAAAAGGTGGTTTTTAGCAGTGAATGATGATGAGAATGCTCACCAGATAAGGATCCAGAGTGTCAAATCCAAGAACAACATCACTCAAATTTCCTTCATTACATACAAAAATCCCATCAATAATTATCATATATATATATATAATAATAAAAAAAAGAAAGAAGAAGATAGAAATATAAGTGGTACCATTTTGATCAGGGACAAACAAGGAAGTGATGGTGCAGCCATAATTGGAGACAAGTAGTTTCATGCTACCATTGTTGAGTTCAAATATTTGGGGGTGGTTTTGGTCTTCTGCCATTATTTGATGATTGACTTCAGTAATTAATATTATTTTTTTGTGATAAAAAGTCAGAGTATATATAACAATCGGATCAGATATGGGTTATTGAGATATGATTAGGGGGGTTTTGGATAACGATGGAGGAAGAAGAAGAAAGAGATCGAGTGACACGGATTCACGCAAGTGAATTAGACAGACAGTCTATGTGAGTTATGTGACCCACTTTATGTATACATCTTTCTTTAAATTTATTTTCGTTTATTTAAGTAGGATCTTCACATAAACATATCTATAAACCAAACAAAATAAGATAAGATTTAAGACTTTAAGCACTTTTTATAATATCCTTAAATTAACCCTAACCCTAAAATAAATAACATACGTTCACTTACATCACTTCTTTGTCTCCCTTTCTTTCATACTATCACTCTCCAGTGTGACAATGTCCATCATCACCGACACCCCGACCATCGCCTTTCATATCCATCATCACCACACTTAACTATCGTTTTTTAAATGGTACCGCTGCAACGCGCGGACACCCATCTAGTTACTATAGATTAAACCATTGGACTCCACATAAGCAAAAAAAAATATCTGTCTTATAAGAGTGAATAAGTTCGTTTAATTAATATAAGGAAAATAATAACTCCTTCTAATAAAATAGCCTAATTATTTTTTTAATAATTTGATCATGATATGTGTATAAATTCATGGATAAAATTAAGAAAAAAAATAAGTAGATAACACATGTCATATTTTAAGGTTAATAGAAAGATTATCAGTTATTTTTTTAAGAAAATTTAACATTTTTCTTAATATAATACAGTAGAAAATATATTTTATAAATAGGCTGTGTTTTTTTATTGGTACTTGAGGTTAAAAAAAAAAGAAGTCAATGAGCTAACTAAACTTAAATGGAAAGTCATAACTACCAAACACGTTAAACACTTAATAAACTCTTAAAAATAGTTTAATATGGCGAAAATCGTTGAAAACCAATAAAAATCATATAAGTCTATTAGTTAACGTTATTTTGCAAAGATCTATAGTTAATGTTACAATTTAAAAACTAAAAAGTTTGTGCTGTAAATCGCTTGCAATTCTGGCAACGTGATGTGATAACACATAGTGCCCCAATGTACATATATTACAACCCACAATATAGCTGCATGAGACTCAGGCACGAGTCTTATTTATATTGGGATTGGGTTGTTCAAACTTCAAAACATTAACAAGAAATACAGATACCCATCATGCCATTACTTCTTTTTCGCAATAAACAAGCTCCATCTCTGCTCGCCGGAAAGTTTTGTCTTCAAACACCAACAATATCATGTTCTTGTTCATGTAAAACAATAACACCGATTCACAATCTACTACTGCATGTCTTTTTATGAAAGAAAACCTGCAACAATTTTGCTATAGATGGAGAAAAACACTCGCTTCGGTAAAGTCTTTGATCAATGCTTCCTTTCCTACTCAACTCTTTCTAGTTCCCTCTGAAGGACTTTAACGAGCTGCAGTAAAAAAGTTGCAATTATTACTTATAATTGTTATTGAACCAAGGGTAGAAATGACCTGAATGCATTAAAGCTCGCTAGCTTTGCATCCTTGACTACAAAACATTACAACTCTTTCTAGTTCCCTCTGAAGGACTTTAACGAGCTGCAGTAAAAAAGTTGCAATTATTACTTATAATTGTTATTGAACCAAGGGTAGAAATGACCTGAATGCATTAAAGTTCACTAGCTTTGCATCCTTGACTACAAAACATTACGATTTTGACCACTTACCTGGCCTGCCCATTTTGCCAATCCGTGACTACAAAACACTAAGATTGGTTTATTGTTCTCTATATCTTAATGTATTGATTTACCTGGCCAAAAGTTTTAACATAACGGAGATTATATCCTCTTTGCTTAATGCATTCTGCAAATGTTACAACTTTTGGCAGTTATCACCAATGATTTAGGGAGTGTTTGGAGGTGCTTTTCCAACTTTAGGCTGTGATAATCAAATTACTAGTTGTGTTAAGTGCTTCCTACGAATCTTACTTGAATATGCAGGATGGTGTCACGGCTGTAGATAACATCAAACGAATTGTCAGGAACCAAAGTGATCATTCAATAACAAAAGACATCATATATACAGAAAGATCAATGCCAGCAACATCAACTCCAAAGTTCCTAGCCATATAGAAGCCGCCTCCGCCGATACCACATCCAAAACTTTCTAGCCGGGCTACAAATCCAGCCTTGCAACAAATTCTTTTGTGGTGGCTGATCACAGTAAAAAATTGCAACGACCAATGAAAATGAATGCATTGGGAATGATTAAAAAAAAAAGTCACTATGGTACAGAAACTAACAAAGATGTACATTTCTTGTTCTTGCTCATTCTCTATTGTTACAGGTTGCAAAATGGGTGTAGTGAGAAGATTGGATAAAGGATCAAAAAGGTTCTGTTAACTTGACTTACACTTTTTCTCCTTTCCCGGAATTTGTATTACAAAATTGCTATTATCACGGGAATGCTAATGTTGCTTAAATAAATTAAAAAAAAAGAAGATAATAAGGTTGTAAAAACTTAAGTGTACTTTGAGCAACTTTTGATATTCTACCGATTTGACCCATTTCTGTTTTATCAAGTTTTTTTTATACTCATTTCATCAATTATTTTAGAGTACTCCAAATAGACCAATTTTCACATAAACGGGTTGAATGTACCACTTTTATCTGTGATCAAAAGATAAAAACACAAAAAAACACCCCAAGTAGTTGACTAAGTGGACTTACTGCCTCTCAATGTTGGAACATATAAATCAGGGAGGGATGTGCTTTTGTTACTTTGAAGTTGCAATGATCATATTCACTACATGTTTGAGTGATTATACAAAGAAGCATTAATAAATTTGACCAAAAAGATTTTTGCATACCAATTCAACCTGTGCTCACAAACCCATGTTCGTATATGCGTTATAGTGTAAAATGCCACTGCTGTTGTATTGGACACTATCCAAAAATTGCTGGAA
The DNA here is from genome assembly GCA_034093135.1 of Erigeron breviscapus. Taxonomy (NCBI): domain Eukaryota; kingdom Viridiplantae; phylum Streptophyta; class Magnoliopsida; order Asterales; family Asteraceae; genus Erigeron; species Erigeron breviscapus. The sequence goes on from CM067169.1 coordinate 61,334,083, forward strand.
CCTCCTATCATCCTCTGAATTCACCTTCTGCCATATCTAACAGATCTGCAATGAAGACCAACATGAGTGAATTCACCTTCTGATATTAGTTTGTTAGTTTAGCAGTATGAACATTAAGGAACATTTTGACAACATTAATCCGAGTTCAGAAGATTCCGTAATTATTATACTTTAACAAATAATCAATCAATTTGATTGGCTAATGTGTCAAATCGAAGATTGCAACTTTCTAAAGCAATCTACTTATACCTTAGTGTAAAATCTAGGTTTACGGAAAGGTGCTGTGTTGCTCTCTTGCAGTCTTGTTTACAGTCTTCAGAGTTCAGACTGGCTTGAGTACATCTCTCTAAAGAAAATGCATCTCCCAAGCTTCAGCAAATTTAAAAGTCTTTTAGGAAACAAATATCTCATTTGGCAGTTTGATTGTAACATTGACATGTTTCCAAATTTGTAAGTCTTTGCTTCATGTATCAATTAAGAATTAATATTATTATACTAAATGTGTTTATATTATAAAAGATCATGAAAATAAGATTCACTGTTCACCTCTTTATTGGAGAGATGCATCAAGAACCAATTTAGGTTTGCCAAAGTAACATCACCACACATGAATTCAACATTTTCATGGTGCCCGTTAATGCTCTGGTTCTGCAAGAGTCACTAGTTATAACTGGACACAATAACCTAAGAATAAGTATAACTCCTTTTCCAGTGTGAGGGACGTGTACCCTTTTTTACCACACTCTCAATGGAATCGAGGGCTATGCCACCCCAGCAATTTTGGCTGGTTAAGCCATAAAATGACCAATATCAGCTTTTAGTTCAAGGACTAATTTCCCTCCTAAGGTGGGAGGAACGCTAGTACCTTCATAAAGAGTCGGTGACATGAGAGACACGTATTCGAATTACAATCTGAACATAAGAATGATTTGTATATATAATACACAACTTTTTTAAGTCCCATGGACAAGAAGGTAGAAACCATGCTGAAAAGAAAACCACGCCCAATTATAAATCATACACATGGTTTTTATATGAACAAAGTTCTAGCATATTGATGGTTTTAACATTATATATAGAGCGTAACTTTTATTGATAAAGACTAGTATATGCTTACAGCACGATTCAATGCCGAGATATGAGCAGCGAGAGATTGTGAATTATACGAAATATATAGTCAGTCCGTAAATCGTACCGGTATTAAGACTAGTTATACATAGAAAGTAACTTTTCTTAATAAAGACTAACAGATTGTTACAAAACGATGCAATGCCGAGATAGTAATAGCGAGAATTGTAAACTGAAAGTGTAAAACAATGAGGGGGACAAATAGCCCAGATTCAAACAAATATGTCCATTCAGAAGCAACTATGTTCAGGACAAACAAGACAAAAAGGATCCATTGTTACACTAAACGAAAAGAACAAAACTTATAATACAATTAAACATAATAGTAATTTACATGATGAAGAAGAAAAGTTTGATTTTCGTTTCTAAGATCAGATGCCATAGAATCAATAATCAACACAACACTTCACTCACTTTATTTTCAGAATCTCCTTATCTCACTCTCATGTCATTAATCAATATATCATATTAATTGTTCCTACAAAAGGAAAACACTCAAGCTGTCATTTTGGATGTCACATCAAATTTGAAGCATATGGAATTACTTTGTGTTAATCAATTCAAAACTAGCTAACATATGGAGTATAATAATTCAAGCATTTGCAAAACGAAAACTTTTAAGCAAGTCTCAAATTTGAAGCATATGGAATTACTTTGCACTGTTAATAATTCAAGAACGTAGCATAACATATGGAGTATAAATAATTCAAGCATTTGCAAAACGAAAACTTTTAAGCAAGTCTCAAATTTGAAGTGAATAATGACATCATAATAGAATATGGCCCAAAAAGATTGCTTTCTCATTCTCATTCAAACAATATATAGAATATTGATTTACAGTTAACTACCCTCTATTAATACATAATAACACATTAATATCTATCTATATCTATGTCGGCTGATATACCCCCTCAGGCTAAGGAGAGGTGGGGGGGGGGGTTTTTTTTGGGGGGTTTGGGGGGGTGGGTTTGGTGGGGGGGCTAAGGAGGAGGTAACCGAATACTTAGATTGAAACGAAAATCATGAAAAAGAAATCTTGGTAGCCCTTTGGTGAAGATATCTGCCAACCGAAGGAACATGAAGAACACGAACAAGTCCCTGTTGAACTTTTTCCCGAACAAAATGAATATCGATCTCAATGTGTTTAGTCCGTTGATGTTGGACCGGGTTGCCAGACATGTAGACAGCGCTGACATTATCACAATAAACAATAGATGTCCGCTTAGGAGGATGACCGAGCTCGAGTAGTAAGTTTCGTAACCAACAAATTTCTGCTACAACATTAGCGACACCTCGATACTCGGCCTCGGCACTTGAACGAGAAATAGTGGGCTGCCGTTTAGAGGACCAAGAAAGTAAATTATCACCAAGATATACGCAGTACCCAGACGTGGAGCGTCAGGTATCCGGGCAACCCGCCCAATCGACATCAGTATAAGAAGTGAGGGTAGTAATGGGGCCAGTACGCATAAAAATTCCCATAGAAAGCGTGCCTTTAATGTACCGAAGTATGCGCTTCAAAGCATTAAAATGTTCTGCATGAGGCGCATGCATGTGCATACATACCTGTTGGACAGCATAGGAGATATTGGGACGTGTAAAGGTAAGATATTGCAAGGCGCCAGCAAGACTACGGAACTCGGTAGAATTAGAAATGGGTTCCCCAGCATTGGACCCAAGTTTACGGGACGTGTCAACAGGTCTCTGAACAGGATTACAGTTGGCCATCTTTGCACGAACCAAAATTTAAGCATATTTTTCTTGCGATAAGAACAAGCCATGTGAATTCCTTCTAACTGAGATACCAAGAAAATAATGCAGTGAGCCAAGATCTTTCATGGCAAATTCAGAAGACAGATGAAGAAGAAGTCTGGCCTTTAAGGCTGGTGATGAAGTAGTTAAGACAATATCATCCACATACAACAGTAAGTAAGCAGTGTCGGGTCCATGACGATAAATAAATGAGGAATGATCCGAAGCACTGTGTTTGAAACCCAAAGTGGTGACGTAATCTGCGAAACGTTGATACCATGCCCGGGGGGCTTGCTTAAGCCCATATAAAGAACACTTCAATCGACACACATGATTAGGATACGAAGGGTGTCGAAAACCAAGTGGTTGATGCATAAATACTGTCTCATTAAGATGACCATGTAGGAAAGCATTCTTCACATCTAGGTGAGTAATATCCCAATGTTGAAAAAGGGCAATGCTAAGAAGCGTGCGGACAGTCGCCGGTTTGACCACCGGACTAAATGTCTCATCACAATCAACGCCCACCTGTTGAGACCTGCCATCATGTAACATCCCGAAACTTTTTAACATTGACCGTTAACTTACCGTTAGCGACCGTTAGTTACTATGTGTATTATATGTGCTTACGTGAATTAAATGATTTACGTGAGATATGTGTTAAAGTGATTTAAAGTAATGAAATTAAAGTTGATAATGATTAATAAAGTCAATTAATGTTCCCGATAAGATATAAGAGTTGTTAAGTGTTTCTGAATGTATTAAACAAGTCGTTAAGTGCCGGAACGAGTTATAAGGAAGTGCGAGGGCCTAGATGTAAAGTTTGAAAGTTTCTCCAGTATATAAGGGGCCCTATGCACGACCCTAATGCCCCTTGATCAGATCTAAACCCTAAAATATTCTCACACACAAAACCCTAGGTGATTTTCAAGGATTCGGGTGATTTCGGTGGTGATTTCCATAGGTTTTCGATCCGTTTATCATCCCTACAGGTATAACATCATTCTTTGATTGTTAATTAATTTCTTTGGTAAGATTTTGTCCAATCAATTCAGATCTTAAGGGTTACAGTTGATTTGATTACGTTTCGTCATCGATTACTTGGGTTTTCGGGTAATCTAATGTATTTTTATTGTATCCTCTTGTTCCTGGAACAAATGATCGTGTGAAATCATCATATGAGTCATATTTTGGGTACATATGAGATCCATAGGTCGTGGTGGCTGCTATGGTCTTGTGATGGTCGAAATTGCTTACAAAACTAAGGGTTTACTAGATCTGAAAATTTAGTAATATTGAAAAAATCATATCTCTTTCAATTAAACGATTTTGGAGATGAATCTTATATTTTTTAAAAGGTCTATGTGTCCTCTTGAATCGATATGAATAAAGTTTCTGATGATTTTGCCCATAGATAGCCGTAAAGTGTCGATTTCCAAAAGTGGTTGAATTTCGGACGATTTCTGCAGACCTATCTTGTAAACGTCATAAATCATTCATTATAGAACTTCAAGAGTCAAACTTTATATTTCTGGAAAGGTCTTTGAATTCCCTACATTTCTCGAGAACTAAGTTTTGACTCATTTGGTCGTCTTGAGGTCGAAAAGTCTCCTGCAAGTGAAGGGTATGAGTCTGGAAATTGATATCGACGAGACCACCCATGGGCTCGGCGAGACCAGCCGGCAGAAGGGTTCTAAGCGCGTTTAAGTGTCTAGTTGACTTATATTTCCATCCTTCTTTTATGATAGGTTGTCGGGAACACTTGTGAAGCACGGTAAACACATTTGTGATTGTTGAGTACTCCATTGAGGTAAGATAACATCTTTTATCACATGAGGGACAACAAAACATAGTTTTCATAAGTTAACTTCCCCCAAATGAATCTTTGTATGTTTATATGTATTCGGGAATGATTGGGAGGTTACTATGGGATTGATTATCATTACCATTGATGATTAATGGTAATCTTATGCATGCTATGATGATATGAAATTATGATAATGAAATGATATGACGATATGTTGCTACCATGTCAAGATTAAATGATGCTAATATGACATGATGATATGATGATATAACGATATGATGTCATGATTGATACGTTGATACGGATTTACCATGATATGATGATGTGATGTTAATATGTGATGACGATATGTTGATGTATTTATGTTATATGATTGTTGCATGGCTTGAACACCTAGTCACTAGACTTCTATAGGTTTGTCATGACACGTGCACGATTAAGGGCCCTAAAGTAAAGAAAGATATATGTGATTAGTTTAGGTGAAAGTGTAGCCTAAGCTAATATAAAGTAAAGAAAGATATATGTGATTAGTTTAGGTGAAAGTGTAGCCTAAGCTAATATAATAAAGAAGTCTCGAGCATAAGTAAAGTCGTGTTAAGCTTAATCCATGCTAGTTCTTCGGAGCTAGTGTGTACGTGGTCACGTGGTGAGGGAATCTAGATACCTCCCCGTGGCATAGTTATGTTTGAGTGTATCCGGGTGGAGTAACTAACCACTACACGCGCAAAGGTTAAACGGTATACTCAGTTGGATCGACTTTGTCTTTCCTTAAGGACGACGATGGACCACCGTAAGGTCTACCCATCAAGTCGGGTGTGAGGATCCCATGTAAGGTCTTATGGCCGCCTACACACAACCTCACATCCCTAGTATGTGTGGCATATGTCACATAGCCTACGTCTAGGGAAAAGAAAAGAAAGTAAAAAAAGATAAGAAAAGAAAAGAAAGTAAAGAAATGTAAGAAAAGAAAGATGAAACGTAAAGATCTATGATGTTAGGCACAATTAGGACTACGATGAATTCCTAATGTGTTAACTTATGTATGTTGCTTTAATGTTGATGATATGATCTTGCTAATGTATGATGTGATGGACACCATAGTAATGTGGTGATCTTAACCTGATATGCCTAATATGTGATATTAACGATTATGAAAGGTTTTTGTTAATATATAAAGAATTGGCAACGTTTTCTTAAACTCATGTTATCTTACTTAGCTTTTAAAGCTAACACTTGATCTTTTGAAAAATGTTGTTCCCTCAGGTTAAGCAGGTTTGAGCTAGTGAAACACTTAGCTTGGTGAGGCGGGTAGTTGCTATGAAGATGACATATAGTTCCCCGCTTAGATTTTAATGTTAGCCATCATGATGTTGGCTATCGTTATTAAGACTCGTGTAATATTTATGTTGACATTTATGTTGGTGCCAAATCTGGATTATCTTATACTATTTTAATGATATGTATGTTGTAACACCACTTTTATAAATGAACTATCCATTAAGGGTTAGTTATGTTTTAATGATTCTGTTTTCCGCATTTCTAAACGCCGTTAGGCAAAAGTTTTTGAAAATCCAGATTTTAAAATGACGGGTGTTACAAGTTGGTATCAGAGAAATGGTTTAAGTGAACCAATGACTATTGACCATAGGACTTGGACTTAAACCGTAAGATGAAATATGATAGGTTGTAGTACTTGTACTTCAACCATTAGATAAGACGCTTGTAGTATGGGTTGGGATTGAGTGAGAGAGTAGGATTAAGTCTTATTACGTGCTTCATGTATTATAATGTGATTATTTCCAGTAGCTTTAATTCTTCTAATTCTCGCTTATCTCGTTGTTAAATCTTCCCCTATTAAGATAATCGGTTCTTGGAGGTAAAGTGGCTAATCCCTCCTTACGAAATTTGAAGAATTTGTGTCTGGATATGTGTGAGGAACGGTGAAAAGTTATAGCCGGTTAATTTTATGATGATGGTGTACATAAAGGTAAAAGAAGTTGAAAGAATGTTAGATGAGAAGTTATTGGAGGTCAATGTCGTCGAGCCACTGGTTTAGATGACACTTACCATGAAGTTTGATGATAATGTTGTTATAACACGATTTCTAACAGCGAATTCAAGTCATCAATGGTGGTTTTGGTGAGTGTGTGTTCTTGGTGTTTGTGTGTGTTTTTGAGAGAGAAAATGTGTAAATGTGTGAAAGTTGGTATTTAAAGTTATTCAGGAATTAATCAAAAGTTATCAAGGTTGTTATGATCCCTAAGGTATGAGAGGGGTATTTATAGGCTAACTATACAATTATGCTAATTATCACAATTAGCCCCTCAACCTTAGTGATCATTTTTCTATGACTTAACAACAAGAAAGTCCTCTAATCTAAATTACAATTTATCACTATTTTTGGATTTCTAACATTCTCCCCCTTAGTGATATATTGTAATTAATGAAGTACGTGTTATCTTGTCTTGTAGGAATGAATTTGATGAGCCCGGTGGTGAAGACAATTGGTGTGTTGAAACAAGTCTTCAAAGTTTTCTCTTTTGTCTTTGAAGAACTTGATTCAGTCTTGGTCTTGGACTTCTTGAAATTAAATCATGTGATGATTCTCAATGTTCTTTTTGAACAGAGAATAATGTATGCGTGTGTGTCTTGAAACTTCAAGGATTGTTGAATCATGAATCAGAGTTGTCTTTTGAAATGCGGAAGGTATGAATCTTGGTTTTGATTTTACAATCTTCGATTTGAGTGAAATTCAACTTTTTGGAATAAAGTTTCATGAATATGTACCCCCTGTTAGGTCCAGATTTAGTCCAGACTTACTGGACTGGCTCCAGACTGGACTACTGGAACCTTATTTAGGTTTGTTACGAAACTTGTTTTGCTGGTCTCGCTCCAGACCCGACTACTGGAGCTCACTGAAGATCTGACCAGAAAACATGTTCTACTGGACCTACTCCAGACTTGGAATCTGGAGTTCCTCTGAAGATTTGTCAAGAAATAATTGAAGACTAGTGAGCATTTACTTGTACAGGTAATCTGGAGCATTCTCCAGATTAGCTCACTGAAGACTTCACCCCAGTCCAGATCTATTCTACTGAAGACATTCTGACTGAAGTCAAAGACTGAAGTCTGAAGAAAGAAGACTGACAAATGGCGGAGTCCACTGGAAGTCTTACCAGATCTGCACACTGGAGGATTGTTGGTGTTCTAGATCCTGCAAGTCTGAACACTAATATCGAGGATTGACTTTTGCCTTTAACACACTTACCAAAGAACAATCCACTTGTTCTTTAACAAAAGTATACGTGTGTTAAGGTGGTTGGATAATAGGATACACGTGCACTTGATGTGACTTTATCCTTATTCTTATCTAATACATTTAATGTTCTTGTTGGATCATTAAATGTATCCAACCATATTTGTACGGCACAAATTCACTGGTGAATTTGTTGCCTATAAATACTAAGTCATTCCTTGAACAAAATACTTTTAAGCATTCCTTTTGCATATAAGTGAATTTGTCCAAATACTCTCGATCTTAAACAGGGATACTTCACAACTTTAAGTATCTCGATCCTAAAGAGTTATTTGACAAATATAGATCATATTGTAACTCATAGGTTGTTAGGATACTCACTTAATTGTGTTATCTTGATTCCGCAACAACC
>CM067169.1:61343437-61376164 GCA_034093135.1 Erigeron breviscapus
TGTACGAGTACATTGAATTATGAGCTTCGTTCATAATTAATGTCCGTAAATCACCAGTGAAAGGGACCCATAGTCTATCCACGAAATACAATCCACCATCGTCCCTTTTATCTAAATGTTATTCCATACCTCGCAGATCCTTCTTGAGAAGTTCTTCATCGTCAACAACCACCATCTGTGCTTCTATGATCTGATCTCTAACACTTCTATGCACTGTAATACTCATAACACGTACTCGTCTAGGCTTAACTCTTTCCTTACGGCTTAAAGCATCACCACAACGTTGGCTTTCCCCGGATGATAACGAATGTCACAATCGTAATCACTGAGTAACTCAAGCCATCTACGTTGTCTCATATTCAAATCTTGTTGATTGAAAATATGTTGTAGACTTTTGTGATCAGTGTAGACTACACACTTGGTTCCATACAAATAATGCCTCCAGCACTTTAATGCAAAGACCACTGCTCCTAACTCCAAGTCATGAGTCGTGTAATTCTTCTCATGGACCTTAAGTTGTCGTGAGGCATACGCAATCACCTTGCCTCTTTTCATGAGTACACAACCTAATCCTTGACCCGATGCATCGCAGTATACTACAAAGTCATCAGATCCTTCAGGCAGACTCAAAATCGGCGCATTACATAACCTATCCTTCAAAATCTGGAACGCTTCTTCTTGTTTTTCACCCCAGACATACGGCCTATCCTTCTGTGTTAATTGCGTTAGCGGCAACACAATCTTTGAGAAATTCTCGATGAACCTTCTATAGTAGCCAGCCAGACCAAGGAATTGTCTGACTTCAGTCGGCGTCTCTGGTGTTCTCCAATTCTTGACTGAGTCAATCTTGCTAGGGTCCACGTGAATTGCATCTTTGCTCACAACATGTCCCAAAAGGTGTACTTCATCCAGCCAAAACTCACATTTAGAAAACTTCCCGTACAGTTTTTCCTTCCTCAATAAGTCCAATACCTTTCTCAGGTGTTCGACATGCTCTTCCTTTGTCTTTGAGTAAATCAGAATGTCGTCGATAAACATAATTACAAACTTTTCGAAGTACGGTTGGCACACCCTATGCATCAAGTCCATGAAGACTGCTGGTGCGTTAGTCAATCCAAAGGGCATCACAGTGAATTCATAATGTCTGTATCTCGTTCTAAAAGCTGTCTTCGGTATGTCGTCCTCGTGTACACGCAATTGATGATACCCTGAACGTAAGTCAATTTTTGAGAAACACTTTGCGCCCTGGAGCTGGTCGAACAAATCATCAATCCTAGGAAGAGGATAACGATTCTTCACTGTTAACTTATTCAGCTCACGATAGTCAATACACATGCGAAATGAACCATCCTTCTTTTTGACGAATAAAACAGGTGCTCCCCACGGTGACTGACTAGGTCTAATAAATCCCTTGTTTGGAAGTTCTTTTAATTGCACGGCCAATTCTTGTAATTCAGTTGTTGCTAGCCTATAGGGGGATTTTGCTACGGAAGCTGCGTTAGGAACAAGACTAATGCGAAAATCAAGTTGTCGAGGCGGAGGTAAGCTCGGTAAATCATCAGGGAAAACATCCTGATAGTTGCGAACAACGGGAACGTCAATTATGTTAACCTCCTTAACAGATGCACTCATAGCAAGACCCTCATAAGACTCGGACATCTCGCCCTGGACTTCTATCATTTCACCACTAGGTAAGGGAATTCTAACGATTTTTGTGCTACATAGAATCGACGCGTCGACCAAAGACATCCAGTCCATGCCAACAATAGACATCCAGTCCATGCCAACAATGACGTCAAAACTCCCCATTTCAAAAGGTACCAAGTCAATAAAGAAAGCATGATTATTAAGAACTAATGTGCACGAACGGATGACTTGGTCTAATCTGACTAACCCACCGTTAGCCATTTCTACATTGAAACATATATACATAGGGCTCGGCCTATTACTCAGTAAGGGAACGAAACTATTCGCTACAAAACTATAATCAGCTCCCGAATCAAAGAGAACTATAGCATAATGACCATTTAGAAGAAAAGTACCCGCAACAATGTTCGGGTCATTGCGAGCCTCAACAACATTCAGCACGAAAGCACGATGTAACATCCGTGAATTTTGACTCGTTGACTTTACGTGTAATATGACTAACAATATAGGTTAATGAAGTATTCGGGTCGTTTTGGTGATTAAATGACAATGTGGAAGTTATTTGGGTCGCTTCGTGAATTAAATGACAGTGTGTTGTATTCGGGTCAATAATGTGTTTTGATCGGTGTTTAAATGTCTAACGATTGTAATTTGGCTTGAGAAGAGAAACGGGTCGGCCCGTGGGTCATCCACGACCCATCAGCCCCTTGACCCATTTCCCTTATCTTCTCTTGCACCTCTCATTTCTCTTTTCTATCTTTCTTTCTCACTCTCTCTCAAGTAAAAGAAAAAGCAAGGAAACCATTTCATTTCTTCATCTCATCTACATCGACTTAGTGATTTGGAACTGATATAACATTAGAATCATAGTCATTTGTACCTCGTTATCGTCATATCGAAGAATCAAAGGTTGAAGTTCTAACTATTTTACCCATTTTGCCATAATCGGGTTCTAGCTCGGGAAAGAAGTTTTGGTAAGTCTAATTCATTCCTTTTGCTTCTATTTATGTTAGTTTACTCGTTTTTAGTCATCTCGTACATTTACAAGTTCTAAATCGCCTAAAATGAGTTTTGGGTTAATTAGGGTTTAATTAGAGTTTGATCGATTTGGAGAATTTGATGATGTTATGGATGGAAATATGGGTTTGGGCAAGTGTATTTAGGTGTTTGAAGGTCAAATGTAACATCAAAATGAGTCCTTTAATCTTGCGATGCGATTTAGGGTTTTGGGTCTTGATTTTCTGCATAAAATTCTGCAGGTCGTAGAGCTGCCCAGTAAGGGGCGTAACCTACGCCCCTTAGGGCCGTAGGTTACGCCAGTTGATTTTTCCCTGGGCGTACCTTACGGTGCTCTCCATTTTCATTACGCCAAATTGCTTCTGTTTACGCCCCCTTTTCACTAGACTTTGCAAGGGCGTAACCTACGCCCCTTAGGGCCGTAGGTTACACCAATTGTAATTTTCTGATTTTCTTGTTTGACCTAATTTGACTTCCAGGACCTTTGTAATGCATCGGGCTTCGATCTAATTCACTTCTTAACTTATGTAACATTGAATAAGAGTCTTAGAAGTCATTTAACGTCGAAAAACACTTTGGAAACCTAATTAGGGTTTTGCCGAATACTTGATAACTTCGTATATGTGACTATGCATGTTGATGTGAATGTATATGATCGATATTTAGGTTTGGGGCGCGAAGCGAACATCGAACGACTGTAACTCAACTTTGTATCAAACTTAACTTCTTTGCCGATCAGGTGAGTTTGTAGCTCCCTACTCAATAGAGATTCGGGCTGAAAAGTGTACATATACGTGTTGTTTGTTTGGTTGGTTGACTTAATTGCCTTTCTAGTTAATTTCTGATTGATTGTAGTTTGGTAGACAGTTTTGATTGATCGTGTGATGGTTTACGAAGGTGTTTGTGATATTGTAACTCTTTAGGATAGAAGTACATACATGGAGGTCGGTTTTACTTTCAAAGAGTTTTAGATGTGGTGGGAAGGCTGCGGATGACCCTATACATAAGCATCTAGAACTTAATGAAAGTAAAATCATCCGAAGTGTATATACGCGTTGTTTAGAGTAAATGATGGACTTGGGAATACGTTTGGGATAGACATGAATGCCCTGATATACTTGACTTGCGTGATACGCACTTATTCATACTTTTATCGTTGTATTGATGAATTTATGAATTAATGGTCATCGATTGAATGTTTGACTGAACGATTGAATGATGAGTTGTTGGACACATCTGATTGATTTTCGTAAAGGGTTGCGATAGGTTTATACTACTATTATTATTTTATTATTATTACTGTTAGGATAGACGTGCATACATGGAAGTCGGTTATACCTTCCAAGGGCTTTAGATGTGGTGGGAAGGCTGCGGGTGACCCTATATATAAGCATCTGGGACTCGAAGAAAGTAGAATCCTCCTAAGTGTATGTACGTATAGTTTCATTTAATTTGATGTTTGATGATTGAGGGACTTGTGATGAATGGATGTTGATTGATGCATATGTAGTGTATAAATCCCACTGAAGAGGATATGACGTATATAAATCCCACTGAAGAGGATATGACGTATGTAGTGTGTAAATCCCACTGAAGAGGATACGATATATGACCTGTATAAATCCCACTGAAGAGGATATGATACTTGATTTGAATGGATGTTACGTATATTACTTGAGTGTGTTGTTTATTACACGTCTTACTTGTTTGCGTAATTTTGTTGTGGATGTCGTTGTGTTTTTCGTAGAGGATCACTGTAAGTCATGTTTCGCCTCTACTCGTATATTATGATTATTGACGATGGTTTCAAATGAACCATTACTACGAACTCACCAACCTTGTGTTGACTATGCTTAGTACACTTTTCAGGTAACCAAGTTATTCCAGGGCGTGGAGTTTGATTGTTTGCTTGCTGTTGAACCCGGACTTGGACTTATATGGATCAAGGATCCATTTGCCTTCTTTTGCATTGTACTTAGAACCGTTAGCCATCTTTTGATGTTCTGTAGTAATATTCAATGATGACTTGCTCTTTATGTATTTTGATACTTGTTTATCTTACTGTAAGGATTCACTGAATCCTTTATTTGCATTTAGTTCATGTTCTACATTAATCCCACCTTGTGCTATATTATTTCCGTGATATTCTGAGCCCTGGCTTGGGGTGTTACACACGACCTCTTGCAGCCTGAATTTGATTACCTCTATTCTGATTGGGTCCAGTACTCTGTAGCTGGTTAGGATGAACCGCCACTTGAACCTGTTGCCCAACCCATTGAGGACATGTGTTTCGGTAGGGCTCAGTGGACCCACATTCATAACATGCTCCGCGAATACCTGGTGGCCTCCTCTGATTCAATGGCACAACATTCAACGGTACTCCTTGTGTCCTTGGTTCCCTACAGTAGTTTGCCAAATGTCCAGTCTTATTGCAGTTGTAGCATGTTAAGCAATTCTGATTTACTGCATGATGAAGATTGCATTTGGTACACTTAGGGTGAGGAACCACATATTCCTTTTTGCCAGCATCAGTCACTGCAAATATCTTGCCTTTGTTCTGTCTCTTTCCATCAGATCGCCAAACTTTCTTACTACTACTTGCCCCACTGCTTTCCTTCCTCTTTGTCCCAACAGCAGTAATAGTTCCACACTGAACCAACTCCTCTGTCATAGCCTCAGACCTCAATATAGCCTCCTCCAGGGTAAGTGGGTGAACAGCAGCCATAGTCGACCTAACCTGAGGAATTAACCCACGAAGATACTTTTCTATACCTTTGTTCTCAGGTTCAACCAAATGTGGAACGAGCCTTGACAGTTCATTAAAACGGGTAGTATATCTAGCATGATCATTACCAACCATCTTATGTTCCAAAAACTCTCGTTCTAGCCTCACCAGTTCGGTTTCTTTACAGAACTTTCTCATCATCAACTCTCTGAAGTTGTACCAAGACATTGCCTCTGCCGCTAATCTGCCTCTGACTCGGCACTGAGTGTTCCACCAAGACAAAGCATCTTTAGTGAATGAGCCTGCCACATACTTAACTCTTTGCTCAGGGGTACATTCGCTAATACCAATCACAACTTCCATATTTTCTAACCATTGGATAAACTTGACTGCTCCACCTCTACCATCATACTCTTGCACACCACAGTCTTTGAAGTTCTTGTAAGTACAGGTCCTGACGCCACTTCTAAGTCCTCTTGGTACATTTCCAACACGAATTCCTTGATCAACGTCTTCATAATATTCACCACCCTGAACATCCTCTGCATCCTCATGCTAAGCATCCTCATATTGAGCATCCTCATGCTGAGCATCTTCATTCTCTGCATTTTGTACATTTTGGGCAATTTGTGCAAGTATAGTATTAACCACTTGGGTAATCATGGCAATCATGGTTGGGTCTGGTTGCATTCCAGCTTGCTCATTAGTAGTTTCATTTTCAGCTCCACCACGACCACGTCCACGACCACTATCTCGACCATCACCGCAACCTGCACCACGACCCACACCTTGTCCTACGCCAGGCCCAGTGCCACGACCAGTACTACGACCAGTTCTACGGCCAGCACCTTGACCTCCTGCATGTCCAATACCACGACCAGCACCTTGACCTTCTGCATGACCAATACCACGACCAGTACCTTGACCACTGCATCACCACTACCACGACCAGCACCTTGACCTTCTGCATGACCAATACCACGACCAGCACCTTGACCTCCTGCATGACCAATACCACGACCAGCACCTTGACCTTCTGCATGACCAATACCACGACCAGCACCTTGACCTTCTGCATGACCAATACCACGACCAGCACCTTGACCTTCTGCATGACCAATACCACGACCAGCACCTTGACCTTCTGCATGACCAATACCACGACCAGCACCTTGACCTCCTGCATGACCAATACCACGACCAGCACCTTGACCTTCTGCATGACCAATACCACGACCAGCACCTTGACCTTCTGCATGACCAATACCACGACCAGCACCTTGACCTTCTGCATGACCAATACCACGACCAGCACCTTGACCTTCTGCATGACCAATACCACGACCAGCACCTTGACCTCCTGCATGACCAATACCACGACCAGCACCTTGACCTTCTGCATGACCAATACCACGACCAGCACCTTGACCTTCTGCATGACCAATACCACGACCAGCACCTTGACCTTCTGCATGACCAATACCACGACCAGCACCTTGACCTTCTGCATGACCAATACCACGACCAGCACCTTGACCTCCTGCATGACCAATACCACGACCAGCACCTTGACCTTCTGCATGACCAATACCACGACCAGCACCTTGACCTTCTGCATGACCAATACCACGACCAGCACCTTGACCTTCTGCATGACCAATACCACGACCAGCACCTTGACCTTCTGCATGACCAATACCACGACCAGCACCTTGACCTCCTGCATGACCAATACCACGACCAGCACCTTGACCTTCTGCATGACCAATACCACGACCAGCACCTTGACCTTCTGCATGACCAATACCACGACCAGCACCTTGACCTTCTGCATGACCAATACCACGACCAGCACCTTGACCTTCTGCATGACCAATACCACGACCAGCACCTTGACCTCCTGCATGACCAATACCACGACCAGCACCTTGACCTTCTGCATGACCAATACCACGACCAGCACCTTGACCTTCTGCATGACCAATACCACGACCAGCACCTTGACCTTCTGCATGACCAATACCACGACCAGCACCTTGACCTTCTGCATGACCAATACCACGACCAGCACCTTGACCTCCTGCATGACCAATACCACGACCAGCACCTTGACCTTCTGCATGACCAATACCACGACCAGCACCTTGACCTTCTGCATGACCAATACCACGACCAGCACCTTGACCTTCTGCATGACCAATACCACGACCAGCACCTTGACCTTCTGCATGACCAATACCACGACCAGCACCTTGACCTCCTGCATGACCAATACCACGACCAGCACCTTGACCTTCTGCATGACCAATACCACGACCAGCACCTTGACCTTCTGCATGACCAATACCATGGCCAACACCTTGACCTCCTGCATGTCCAATACCACGACCAGCACCTTGACCTTCTGCATGACCAATACCACGACCAGCACCTTGACCATCACCACTGCCAATACCACGACCAGCACGTTGATCAGGCGTTTCCTTGCTATCGTCCTGTAATACTAGTTAGTGCCATCACTTCCTCTTGCCCTAATACACATAAATAATCACAACAGCACCAAAAGCACACACTCACCAAACGACAGCCATAGTCAGAATAAGCACAGGGATAATAAGTCTCAATAGAACATGAACTCAAAATATAAATGACGTTAGCACGTCTAGAATGCATCTATGCTTCTTATCGTAAATGCTATACGGGGTTCTTATGTTATAGTTTAGGCTTTTTCACCTAATTCTCTACAACCACGGCTCTGATACCATTCTGTAACACCCCACCATTGGCGGAAACATGAGGTGTCATGAAAAGTACAGCACGACATGGAATTACATAGATACTGCTAAATGAAATAGAATATAATACATATATTCTCAAAACGTGAATTCAAAGTCATAACAATGTTAAAATAGCTTATTACAAACAAGTCCATAAAGGAAATGGTCCAAGGCATGTAGCCTTCAAGTCTGACAATAAATAAAGGAGCACTAATCTCCGAAGTCCAAATCTAGTATAGCAGTCTTTATCCCTGATTAACCTGATTACCTGAAAAGTATACTAAAACGTGTCAACACAAAGGTTGGTGAGTTCGTAGGTTTTATATCAAAAGTCTAGTCAAAGTAATAAGTCTTTTTTTTTGTCGATTCTTTTTAACTCTAAACAAGTAATAGTTCAATATATAACGAGCAGAGTTACGCCATAATAAGTCAAAAGTCTCAAGTCTCAAGTCTCAATGTCTCAAAGTCCGGCCTTACGGTACCTGCCTTAGTCCAAAGTCTCAAGGTCTCAAGTCTCCAATACTCACAAAAACACGTCAAATAAGCACGCAATAAAGCACAACGATAAACACATAATCACATACATAAAACAAGACATAAGTATATCATATGGCACAAATTACTCTATACGCATAGGCTCAATATTGAACATAACAGAAATCGACAAAAGTGTTTGAAAAACAAGTATACTTTTCACCCCAAAACTGATTAAAAGAGGGGCTACGAAACTCACCTTAATTGGAGTGAATCGTGGGATGAAGAAAGAAGAGAGTAAGTAGACTATGTTGTGCTTCGTGGAACCTCTTCAAAGAAAATAATACTTGTTTTAGTTAATATGTTCTTGTTAGAATATAGATGAAAGGAAGTTTGTTTTTGTAATCTTCATTACCCAAATTAGATTGTTATCATGACATTTGTTTAATTTACTATATATATAAATAACTTCTACACATGAGATTAGGTATGTACACTGGTTCCTATCAAACAAGGATGTAGTGTTGTAAATCCATACATGTACACCGGTTCCTATCAATCAAGGATGTTGGTGCAACGCAGTAGGTATATGGGATCATGTGTATAAGTAAATATATATATATATGTACATGGTTTTCATTATATATATCATTTATATTGTCATGTAATAAAAGTATTCAAGTTTTATAAAATTTGGTATACATCTTTAAATTTAATAATCCAAACCAAGCCATAATCTACAACTTGACACCATTAAAATACTTATAAATTATGATTAAGAGATCAAGAATTATTACCTTATATGTGCACTTAATCAAAAGGATATTTAAAGGAATGATCAAAGATGACTTAAAGCTAAGAACTACTGAAATTCCAGCCTCTGTTCTAGACTTGTAATTCGACTTCTGGACCTTTTTGGACAAATTCAACGGTTGAAAACGTTGGTCTATAATATACCTCTTAATTTACATACCTATAATGCCTAATTATTTTACTAGTATTTATTATATATATATATATATATATATTTACAATATTTCTAGCTAATTGATTGAGTTCATTATCAATAAACAACCAAAACAAATCACGGGTGTTCACCTTTTCATAAAGGTTGGGTTGGCTTTTGTCCCATTAGTACCATTATTAGCTGGCTGCTGACACTCGGGTATAATATAAATATTTAATATCGTATATTATACTAAGGCATAGAAATACGTTTTCCCAAATAATTTTTTTTTACATTCGTATTTAGTTTATTTAACATATCCTAATAATACAAGTTTCATATCAAATATGGACAACAATAATGGCCTCACAACATGGGCCTAATCACATCGAATCATTTACAATATCTGAATCCATCTAAATATTGTAATTAGCCCAACTCATATAGATATGCACAAAAATACAACTTTTCTCCATATACCAATTTTTATCAATTTCAACCTTTCAAAATACTCTTCAATCTCCTTGTCAGCCTGAGCTCTTTGTCTTTCTAATTCTAGTTCCCTTTCCTGCTCAATTTCAGTAGCACTGTTAGTACTCTTCTTCTTTGTAGTACTCTTCTTCCCCTTTTTGTCATCATCAGCAGGGAAAGAGCTTACAGAAGTAGCAAAGAGGCCTTTGAGATCGTGGCTGATCAAGTCAATCTTTATGTTTGTAAGACAGCAGGTTCTCCTTAACTCAACATAATCCTCATGGAGGAGTCCAATCTTTGCTTTGACACCTTTTGAGGCTTCAATCAGATCATTCTTGAAATCTGCTTGTGACTTATTAGTAGATTGAAGCTCAATGGTGTCATCCTTTTTGAATTTGGTTGCAGCCTTTTCAATCTGACTCAGAGTACCCTTGTTCCTTTCCTTTTCTTCATTTATTGCCTTTGTTAGACCATCAAGGGACTCTGTCAGCTTGCTTTGGTTCTTCTGCATCAAGTTAACTGCTTTTAATACACCTTCTTTTAGAGCAGTCTGTTCTTGACACAGCCTGTCCACCTTCTTATCCGTCAATTCCTGATCCTTTTGGACCTTTTCCAAGTCTTTGATCAGCTTTGAGCTCTCAACCTTATAGGTTGAATTGAACTCAGTATGTTGATCCACCACATCTGAAAATGAGATAGTGACAGCTTGGGAAGAACTTGCAGTTGGCTTAAAAGCCACTGACTCTGGAAAGAGCAGCCTGCAATCCTTAAGATCTGGGTCATTGGGCTCATATAGAAGGGGGTGGAGGCTAAGGGAGTTTTGGTGCATTTGCTCATGAGAGTGAGTCTCATGAGTAGATCTTTTAGAAATGATGATGAGTTGGTCAGCCTGAGAAAGATTGACGTTTAATTCAGGCTGAGGGCCAGTGGGAATGTCTTGATCTTGATTTTGCTCAACTCCTCCACTGGCATCTTCCATCAGAGCATTCCTTGAGGATGGATGGGCAGACTCATCATCGAATGAAGAATCACTTCCGGGGATAGTGATCATATTCTCATTGGCATCGAGAGGACCACCAATGGTTCCCTTTGCTGCACAAGGGGCTGACATAACTGCCTTAAAGACAGCCATGTAACCTACAGGATCCCTCTGTCCAAGGACAGATGTAGACACAGACCCTGCAGGTGTAATGTTTTGTGTATTTGATTGCCCTTCAACAGAGGTGTGTTGTTGCACCAAAGTATCCTTAGGGAGAATTGAGACCTGTACCCCTCCTTGTGATCTAGAAGGGGCATTGGCAGTCTGTACAGACTCAGAGTGTAAGAATGAAGGAGTCTGATCAGCTTGGGGAGGAGAAGCAGTGTCACCAGTGCGTTCGATACTTCTCTCCTTTGGCTGACCATCCTCAGATTGGATGTGCATTGACTCTGACTCATTTTGGATCTGGGCAGGATCCATGATGTTTGAAATCGAGTTTAAAAATTTAAAACAAGAAATACCCTAAAACTGACTACTACACACTTGCGGGCAGTGGACCCGTTCATATATAGTATAGCTAGAAGGTAAGTCCAGGATCGAACACGGGGAATGGTTTTGAAATAGTTGTCAGATAGAGTGATTTTGGGAGAAGGATGGAACCGTAGCCGAATTGCTACCTCAACTTAACAATAATAAATTTAAGAAATTGAAATAACAAGACAATTAAAAGTAAAGAAAGTTCAAACAATATGAATAAAGATCATCCACTTCGAATCCACTTGACTTCAGTTATGATTGCACACGATAAAGTTCAAATTATTCAGAATTGACAAGATAATCGTGAAAGGATAAAATGCTCGCGTGGTACCACCAACCGCTCACAAATATCCCAAACACCTAAGTTGCTAGTTAAATTACCCAAGCCGGTACCACCAAAGCCTAGAAAATCTCCCCAACAATTAGTTTGCTTGATTATCCAATTACCAATTATGCCTATGTGAATGAAAACGTGGTACCACCAACCGTTTCTAAACACGTTTACCAATTAACTCCTATTAAAGATTTGACATTCACCGTCATACCATGAACCGGTGACAAACGATCATAGACAATCGAATTGAAACGATAAACATATTCACCTAGTACCACTAACGATGAACACATAAACCATCAACATCAAAAGAATAAATCGCAAGGAATTAATTGATAAAGATCACGACACAACGATAATTGAATCAACTCATGAATTAAAATATTGCAATCATATCATTCGTCAAGTTTCATCAAAGTGGATGATTGGAAATCTAGCCAATCATACTAAATTTAATTGCAATAAAGAAAGTGAAAGAAAACATATTGTACCAATGATTGTTGAATATAAATTGCAAGACAGAAAATTAGATACGATCTAGATGGATGTTCTTGAATCTTCAATGAATCAAACGATGAAATCTGCGATGATCCGTCAAAGACCCTTGGTGGAACAACTCCTAGAAAGAAAGACTTGATCCAAAAAAATGAAATTAGGTTTCTTTTTCTTTTTATATCCCCCCCAATCTGGTGCAAAAGGGCTGAAGCCCTAGTCTCCCCGTGCACTCACTGCGCCGCAGTGGGCTTGATGCACTCCCACTGCGGCGTAGTGGAAAGCCCCTGGAGTCTTGCACAAGGGTGACTGCGGCGCAGTCGGGAATGAGTCCTCCCACTGCGGCGCAGTGTTAACCCACTGGAAATTATTTGCTTTTGATCGACCAATGACTGCGGCGCAGTGTAAAATCTCTGGACAGCCTTGGCTTTGGCACACCTTTGACTTCGGCGCAGTGGGTGTGAATACTCCCACTGCGGCGCAGCTCAAACTTGCTGGAATCCATGTGTTCTTCACTCCAGCGACTGCGGCGCAGTGGGGCAACATTCCTCCCACTGCGGCGCAGTCGAATCTTGCTGAAATCTTTGATTTTCTTTATCAACATCACTCGAACACTCGGATCAACATCTTGGCCTAAAATCGTCAGAAAATGTACCAAATGGATGCACAACCTGCTAAGAACCTGAAAGCACTAACAAACACCATAAACGCGCCAAATGCATACAATATCGACTCAAAACACATACGAAAAGGCCAATAATGAAGTGGGCGATCTATATAAATTGGTCACATCAAATCCCCCCACACTTGAGCGTTGCTTGCCCTCAAGCAAATCTGGAAATTAAGCAAAAAGCATTCCTTGACACGAAGCTATAGAAACAAATTACGAGTATCAAAAAGGAGCCACACCAAGCACGTCAATGACAAAAGTTGGGTGAAGCAGTTTTAATCTTAAATGAAAACCCGAAATGTTTGACAATATCTGAACAATCCACAAGCCACAATAACACGACTAAGCAAAAGTGAAACAAATGAGCCTATCAAAATCATCCTACACCAACGAACTTACTATTGGGTAGAATATATATGAATAATCACTCATTGCGCGGACGTGATGCATATCTTACCATAGGCTTGAACAAGGATCATAACTCCACCGACGTGGCGTAAGCACCAAGTACATCATCAAAATATGGCATATAGGTCGGTTGTAAAGTTAGGCTAAGGTATATATTATGGAAATTTACAATGGAGTATGGGAAATTTAGGTTAGTGATAGGAAGTAACAAAAGTATAAGGTATGTATGAAATATGTACAAAATAGTCTAATCAAAACCCGTACCATTGATTGCCAACAAACCATAAGATGTTATCCCGCTAAGACACCTCAAAAATACCAAGCGAAACCCGACACCATTGTGGTGTATCAACTTCAAACAACTTAAATTCCACCAAGTCTTCCAATCTTAATGATATAACAAAACTTTAGACAACTAAAAATGAGAAGTACCTACTAGTAGCCCAAGTTCTTTTTTTTTTTTCTTTTTTTCTCTTATTATGAACCATTTTACTCTACTAGTAGGCACCCTCTTACAATGATTAACGATGTCTATAACAATATACTTCCTTTGAACAATTCAAGACATTCCCCAATAACTTGACCAAATGACGTATTCTCATAGACAAGAATATTCCACTAGACAATCCACTGAAGCACTCCCAAACTATCCAAACAAACCAATGACAATCAATGGCCCCCAGATTAGACTATCGGTATAGTAAGGTATAATTAGGTAATGTTTACGTATATAAGTGATATATACAAAAGAAAAGGCTAAGTTAAAAGGGATGTAAAAGTGTACTTTGCACTAAGGATGAGTGCAACAAGGGTTTACAAAGGAAGGAAAGAAAGTGCATGAATAGTAAAGGTAAAAATATACAAAAGCAAAGGTGAAAAGAAAGAAAGAAAATACGGGTCAAACCTAATATGCCAATTCGTCATCCAATGTACTTATATCACAAAAGTGATCTTACTGCGGTCTCGTAACGATCACCAGGCCAAGTTCTAGCTCAACACATCACCGGCACACTCAAATCAAAGAAAGTAACCCGGAAATGGAATAAATTAACCTCAAATTCGCACATCTTAGTTCAGAGTTCGAAATGGAACCCTTACTCCCGAATAAATCCAAGAGCCTAAGAGAGGGACAACTTACAAGGCAATCAAACCAAAACCGTAAACACCTAGCACATCTATAAATGAATGATGAATCTCACAACTTTAGGTGTTTGGGGAAATTTGAGTATGCAAGTAATGTTATCAATCCATAAGGATTAGCCCAATAACCGTTCAGAACACATTTCGCCGATTAAAATTTGTGCCAAGGGAAAATTTTGTAGTGAAAATTGCTCATTAAATTATTATGAATTAAGTGACAAAAGCAATTTACCACAAGGACAAGCTCAACACAAGTTTCAAATCATACCATCTTCCGTCATCTTACCAAATCGAAACAACCACTCTCAAACATGCACATCATAGTTCAGAGTTCAATATAGAACCCTTACTCTTGGATAAATCCAAGAGCCTACGAGAGGGACACATCCACAAGAACGGCTAAATCTCAATGGCAAAACAACAAAAGAGATATATCCATTAGCTTAAACCTATTTGCCACCCCCCACACTTAAGATGGACAATGCCCTCAATGTCCATATTCGGTCAAACAAAGGTAAATAGGGGTAAGCACAATAGACAGAAAGAATGAGAACACATACCGGATCATGGACACATTCCGTTTCAAAACAAGTAAGTCGACCCCGCACCACAAATTGCTCTTCCTAAAGAGGAAGTCCAATTTGCTTAACGGGAGAAACAAATTAGCCCCAAAACGGAAGGTGAGAGAACTGTGTGTGAAACAATGTTAATAAAGATGCCAATCAAAAATGTTGCGCTGAACTTACTGCCAGCATATGCACATGACATCATAGTGAGCTACTAACACGATCACAAAATCAAACAAATCCAACGGGTCCTCCCCCACACTTGGGTGCCACTAGGTATTGCCATCATTCGGATCAAACCTGCTCGATTACAAGAACCTATCCAAAATATCCATACAAAATGCAAACTAAAAAAGTATCATGCAGAAAATAGAAGAAACAAAGCAAATTACAATTGTTTCATCACCCCGTAGGGTGGATACCAGATAATAATAAAATAAAGTAATGTCATGAGAATACCATCATAATCAATAATCATATGATTCCATCCCACGGTACCGGATGGGAATCATCATCGTGTCACTCCTGACGTCCATGGTAGCCATAGGGTAGTCCAGGTTTGCCAAATATACTTGACACCTAATCTTGCTCTTCCTCCTGAGCGGAACCTGAACCACCAGCGCCTCCTCCTGACTGCCCAACATCAAAACCTGAAGTACCTGCATCAAAACCAGGAACAAAAGAAGATGAACCACCGGCATCATGTCCACCCAGAAAAGTACCAAACTGCACTGGCCCACGAGGAGATCCTCCCAAATTATGGGGCCGAGGTGACATGTCCCCCTGGGTTGTCATAGGGAAGAAAGACTGACCACCCAGGCGATAATCGGGGACATGAATACGTGGTGGTCTAAACTCCGGAACTGGATCTGATGGAACAAACTCGTTCCCATGATATTGTGCATTCCACATAGGCTGATAGTAGTCCAATGTATAGTTCGTGTAGGCCTGCTGCGAACCAACCCATGTCATATCCTGGTCCATCCGTCTCTGATAAGCCTCAAATGCCCGGCGGCTCTCCTGTTGATCATCATATATCTTCTGAACCGTGGATCCTAACTCAGTAAAATCAAAACCGCTACTGCCACGCCTCCTCTGTGGCACCTGAGGAGCATCTTCCATATCAACATCATCCTCCTCCACATCCGACGGTGGTGACCCTACAACCCCCTCATCATCCATCAGTCTCTCCGGCACATTCCCCTGCTTCTTCCTTACTATCTTCGCCCTAATCAACTCCTTAGAAGTTAAATCCACTTGATAAACGGCCTGAGAAAGATACGTCTGGCACGCATCCGATTCGAACACTCCCATCCTCTTATAAATCCGGGTGATAAATTGACCCAAAACAAGCTCAGAATCGGAATGGTTGCACATTCGGTCCAAGAGTACCATCGGAGGCAATGCAAACTTTCTAGGCGACCCCTCAGAAAACAGCTTTATTAACCACAAATCTAATTGATAGGCCTTATCCCAATGAGTCGACCTCTGAACAAAAGACGTCACTAATATCCTGTGGAGCAACCGTAACTTAACACTTTTGATTTTAGAAACACTACCATAACCTCCAGTAGGCCAAGCCATTCCCCCAGAAATCCGAGTCCAATACTGAGGAATGGACTCACCATCACCCAAATCTGCCTTAACATAATATCCTTGCCTCAAAAGATTTCTCCAATCCGGGTTATCCAACTCCTGCCTAGAATACATACCTGCGTAATGACCAAACTCTGCTATGGATAACTTCCTCTTCTCTCCCCCACAGTAGAACACAACAATCCTTTCCTCAAAAATGTCTTTGACCTTGTGCAATTCCTTAGTCAATCTCAAGGTCGAATAAAACTCCAAACACAATTCCCGGTAAACTGGTTCCCTGTTTAGAAACACTCTATCCCAAATTTCGCAATTGACCACCCTATTACCAACTCTCATCCCCATAGAAAACCACTTCTTAATATCTGCTTGCACCCCAAAGTATTGAGCCTGAGTATGAGTGAAATACTTAGGTGGGCAAACGGGATGCTTTTGAAGCTTGTACAGTTTGTTCAAGTAGTTGTTCTTGTGAGGTTGCCTAATTTCATCAAATTGCAACCAAGCATGTCTGTCATTCAACTCTCCCACAAAGTGAAGCGGCACTTCCTCTTGTCGCCTAGGTGCTTTATGAGGCACGTTAGCTGCCTCACTAGATTGGCCTTCAACTTGTTTCCTCTTATCAGCAGCGGTCTGCAATCAAAGACATAAAGCAAATAAGACATGAGAACTAAGAATTCAAGACTTAACCCATTACGTAACAACAAACAAAATCACTGGTCAGAAAGTCTGCACTGCGGCGCAGTGGGTCTTGGCAGCCCTCACTGCGGCGCAGTGAGACTGTAATCACGTGCAGGTCAGGTGGTTGCCCCTGCGGCGCAGTGGCAACATGCATACCCACTGCGGCGCAGTGGCAAAGAAAAACTGGGCAAGTTCATCAGTTCATAACGTTGGGTAGCCAAATAGTGGTTAATTAAATACTCAATTTCAGCAAAAATGAAGCAATAGTCACCAACTAATCTAACATTAACCTCCCCCACACTTGTTCATCACAAATCTCTAAATTCACAAAACCCTAATTTCAAAATCAAAATCAAAATCGGATGAACAAGTGTTCTAATTGAAAGATTAACCACCCCATTACCCTCATTAGCCCACAAACAACTAAACCCTAGAATTAATTACGAGATTAAAAGCCCTAAAAATTAAAAATCAAAAATAAAGAAATAAACACAGAAAATAATCAAGAAAACTTACTCCTCTTCCCATGATGATAATGTAGAGATGATAATCTAGGAGAAAGAAAGAAAATATGGAAGAAAAATGAAAGATCTTGATGGGCAACAATGGTGTCTTGTTGTTTTTAGAGAAGAGAAAGAAAGAAGAAAGAGTAAAGTGTAAAAGTAAAAGTAAAATCTACTTGCCAGGCTTCAATTTGACCTACCCGACCCTTCACTGCGGCGCAGTGAAGCATCACACCCTTCCACTGCGGCGCAGTAAGCCTATCCCACTCCCCACTACGACGCAGTGGGAAGTTGCTGGAGAATTTCCTTCAACAAAATTATGACAAAACTCAAATTCAACATACCCGGAACCGCATCAAATCTGAACCACACCTGCACTTACTTAACTAAAACAAGATTAAAACTATCTAATTCGAAGAAAAGTAAAATCCGAAAAAATAAACACGGGTTGCCTCCCGAAAAGCGCTTAAGTTATTAACGAGTCTAAAGCTTGACTCGACCAACCTTCAAGTATCAAATTCAAAAATGGGGAGCTCATCAAATATCCCCTCAACCTGCTCTTCTTCCAAATACAACTTAAGCCTATGACCATTTACAATGAAAGAACCGTCTCCATTTCTCTTAAACAATTCAACATAACCCGACGGATAAACATGCTTGATAACAAAAGGGCCAATCCACCTAGAAGTTAGCTTAGGTTGTTTAATTTTAAACTTAGACAAAAACAACAAAACCTTAGCTCCAACCTTAAATTCCTTTCTACGGATCCTTTTGTCATGCCAAACCTTGGTTCGCTCCTTGTAAAGCCGAGAATTCTCATATGCACCCAACCTAAGCTCATCGAGCTCATGAAGTTGCAACATTCTAAGTTAACTAGCTTCCATCATATCCAAGTTCAAGTTCCTCACTGCCCAATATGCCTTATGCTCTATCTCAATAGGAAGATGGCAAGTCTTACCATAGAGCAACCGGTATGGCGTGGTGCCAATCGGCGTCTTATAAGCCGTCCTAAACGCCCACAAGGCGTCATCCAACTTTTTTGACCAAACCTTGGGATTATCACCAACAGTCTTCTCTAAGATTCTTTTCAGGGCCCTATTGGTATTTTCCACTTGACCACTGGTCTGTGGATGATATGAGGTGGAAAAATGATGAACAACACCATACCTCTTCATGACCTTTGCTAGTTGATGATTTGCAAAATGGGTTCCACGGTCACTAATCAAAGCTCTGGGGCAACCAAATCGACAAAATAACTGTTTAAGGAAATCAATGACTACCCTCGCATCATTCGTGGGCAAAGCCTTGGCTTCGGCCCATTTAGACACGTAGTCAACGGCGACAAGAATATATTGGAACTTATTAGATGGTGGGAATGGTCCCATGAAGTCTATACCCCAAATATCAAATACCTCACATACCTGAATGCTCTGTTGAGGCATCTCATCCCGCTTAGTTATGCTCCCTTGTCTTTGACAAATGTCACAAGTCTCTACCAAGGTCTGAGCCTCCTTGAAAATTGTAGGCCAATAGAAACCTGCATCAAAAACTTTCTTACCCGTAACTGAAGGACCATAATGACCTCCAGTTGGACCATAATGACAAGCATCAAGAATCTCCCTCGTCTCAGCTCCAGCTACACATCTCCTTACCATACCATCTGCACAAACACGAAACAAGTATGGGCTATCCCAAAAATAGTACTTAGCATCCGATATGAGCTTCTTCTTTTGCTGGGACGTGAAATCATTCGGTATCTCACCTGCAACCAAATAATTAGCAATATCTGCAAACCAAGGAGCATCATCAGAATTAGATATAAACATTAAAGATTCATCGGGGAAGTGATCATTAATCTCCCCATCTCGAAGTTCCTCCCGGTGAGGATCTTCCAAACGACTCAAATGGTCGGCAGCCAAATTTTCAGCCCCTTTCTTATCCTTGATTTCTATATCAAATTCTTGCAACAAAAGAATCCAACGGATAAGCCTGGGTTTAGCATCCTGTTTCGAGAACAGGTACTTCAGGGCTGAATGGTCAGTAAAAACTATGGTCTTACTCAAAACTAGATATGATCTAAACTTATCAAATGCAAAGACCACTGCAAGCAACTCCTTCTCTGTAGTTGTATAATTTTGTTGGGCGGGGTTCAAAGTTTTACTAGCAAAGTAAATGGGCTTGAAATGCTTTTCCACCCTTTGCCCAAGCACGGATCCCACAGCATAGTCACTTGCATCGCACATCAACTCGAATGGCAATTCCCAATCCGGACCAACCATGATAGGAGAGTTAGTCAACTTCTCCTTCAAAACCTGAAAAGCACTCAAACAAGCATCATCAAATACAAAAGAGACGTCCTTCTCCAACAGGTGGGTCATAGGACGAGTAATCTTAGAAAAATCTTTAATAAAACGGCGGTAAAAACCGGCATGTCCAAGAAAACTCCTTACCCCTTTCACATTGGAAGGCGGGGGTAATTTGGCTATAACATCTATCTTAGCCCTATCAACTTCAATCCCGGCCTTAGACACTTTATGTCCTAACACAATACCCTCGGTCACCATGAAATGACACTTTTCCCAATTCAAAATAAGGTGTGCCCTCTAACATCCTTTCTAAGTTATGCAAGCAAGTATGGAAAGAGTCCCCAAAAACCGAGAAATCATCCATGAAGACCTCCATGGAGGTTTCAAGCATATCCTGGAAAATAGCTATCATGCACCTTTGAAAGGTGCCTGGGGCATTACACAAACCAAACGGCATTCGTCGGTAAGCAAAAGTACCAAATGGGCATGTGAAGGTGGTCTTTTCTTGGTCCTTGGGATCAATGGGTATTTGGAAGTACCCGGAAAACCCATCTAAGAAACAAAAATACTCATTCCCTGCAAGACGTTCCAACATTTGATCAATAAAAGGAAGGGGAAAGTGATCCTTACGGGTGGCATCATTAAGCTTTCGGTAATCAATACAAACCCGCCAACCCGTGATAGTCCTAGTGGCCAAAAGCTCTTTATTATCATTTTCAATGACTGTCATGCCCCCCTTTTTGGGCACACAGTGGACAGGACTTACCCATGGACTATCAGCAATAGGAAAAATGATTCCTGCATCAAGAAGCTTAATCACCTCTTTCTTAACAACCTCTTTCATATTAGGATTCAGCCGCCTTTGTCTCTGGACAAGGGGCTTAACGTCATCAAAAAAATCAATCTTATGCTGGCAGAAATTAGGACTAATACCTGGAATATCTGTGGTCTTCCAAGCAAAAGCCCGCTTATGGGCACGAAGCACAGACAAAAGACTATCCTTCTCGTCACTCGAGAGTGAGGACGAGATAACAACCGGTAAAGAAGATTCACCTGACAAATAAGCATACTCCAAATGGGAAGGTAATGGCTTAAGCTCCAAATCAGTCGGTGGTACATCAACCGAATTCGGTACCCTCGAACTTCCATCAGCAACAACCTCCTCAAAA
Organism: Erigeron breviscapus; assembly: GCA_034093135.1. Lineage (NCBI taxonomy): Eukaryota > Viridiplantae > Streptophyta > Magnoliopsida > Asterales > Asteraceae > Erigeron > Erigeron breviscapus. The sequence continues at coordinate 61,364,870 of CM067169.1, forward strand.
CTCTCATCCTTGGGAGGTGTCTCATCCAAGCTAAGCGCCATAACCTCTGCAAACAAATCATCATCAGATATATCTCCCGATCCTAAGTCAGCAATCTCCTCATCTCCAATATCGGTCTCCATCAATTCCTGAAACTCTCGGTCTAAAACATCATCAATGACGTCAATCCTGAAACAAGACTCATCATTAGAATATGAATGCTTGATAGACTTTTCAACATTAAACACAATTCTATCTGTACCCACACCCAAAGAAATTTCCTTATCCTTCACACGGATGATAGCATCCGCGGTATTAAGGAATGGTTGTCCAAGAATAAGGGGTACCTTCGTATCTTCCGCCATCTCGAGGATAACGAAGTCAACTAGAAACGCAATATGGCCTACCCGGACAGTCATGTTTTCAGCAATCCCAATGGGATACTGAAAGGAATGGTCAGCTAGTCTAATACTCATGCGTGTAGGTCTAAGGACTCCCAAAGCCAACTTACTCCAAACCGAGTAAGGCATCAAATTAATGCTAGCACCTAAATCAGCAAGTGCCTTACAAGTAAGAGTACGAATAGAACAAGTAATAAGGAAACTCCCTGGATCTTCGAGCTTAGGTGGAATACGGTTCTGCAAGATAGCAGAACACTCAGCATTAAGATAAGTAGCTTTCACCTCATCCATCTTTCCTTTATCAGTCACAAGCTCCTTAATGAACTTGGCATAATTCGGCATCCCCTGAATCAAATCAACTAAAGGAACATTAATGTGAACATTCCTGATCATGTTCACAAACTTGTCATACTGCTCCTTCAACTTTGCTTTCTTGAACCGCTGTGGAAATGGAATCTTTGGCTTGTATGGCTTAACTTCGGGTTCCACAGCCGGTTTTGGAGGTGTAACCGGAGTCTTCGCGGTCGGATTATCCTCCATCTCAATCTCCTCATCAACATCAGCATCATCATTACCTAAATCCTGCACATCTGACTCAACAACATTAGGCATAGGAGGTGGGTCATAAGACTTACCAGTGCGAGTGGTGATGGCTTTGGCTTCCTCGTTACGGGCTGGAGGTGGAGTGTACTTCTGTCCATTATTAGGACCTTGATTCTGCCCCTGACTGAACTGAGGCCTGGGATTCTGCTGAGTATTGCTAGGCAAAGTACCTGAAGGCCTAGAAAGGGCAGCCATCCTACTCTCGAGATCCTTAAATTAACACATTGATTCTTCATGTTGATCTCCACCTTCCCATTTATCTGATCCAACCTCTCGCTCAAAGCCTTAGTATCTTCCTTGATCATTTGAATGCTAGAGTTTGTTTCAGCTTGATTGCTAACCAACTGCTTCATCATCTCTCTCAACTCGGCATTAGGATCGGCATTAGAAGAAGAAGAACCTGATCCTTGTCCTTGCTGAGTCTGCTGTTGTGGCTGATTCTGATAATTATCTCTTTGCCACCTATTTCCTGAAAAACGAGAATTATTAGTAGGAAAAGAAGAGTTGTAAGAAGTGTTACCTGAGGGTCGGTTTTGGAAACCGGTGGTGCGCTGAAAGTTCCCTTGTTGTTGGTTCTGAATATAGTTGACATCCTCGCGCCCCCGATTGGGACAATCCTCAGAATAATGCATGTCACCACAATGGTCACAACCATCCGCTACAACCTTAACATCCTTTTCAAGAGCTCCAAATCTAGCCTCTTGAGAAGCAAAACCTTTTTCCATGCGTGAAGATAGCGCCTGAATCTCTCCAATCACCCCAGCATTATTACTAGTCTCAGCCCTTGCAACTCTACCTTCCTTAGTTCCTCTATTCATCCTCTTCTCATTCTTCAAGAACCTTTCATCATCCATAGTTGCATTATCCTTCACCATTTGTTCCAAAATATCGTATCCTTCATTTGGTGTAATATTGTTGAAACTTCCACCGAAGGCATAACCCAATTCTCTTTTAGATTTCTTATCCAAACCATCAAAGAACAACTCAACATACTTTTCCTTGGTCAAATCATGGCCTGGACAATTCCTCAACATTTCCTTGAAACGGATCCATGCATCTACAACATCCTCATCAACATCTGGCACGAAGGACCTAATCAAATTCTCCAACCTTCTTTGAGTTCTAATTGAGTAAAACTCACCTATGAAAGCTTCCTTTAGTTGGTCCCAAGTAGTGATGGAATTCTCGGGAAGGTCATTGAACCAATCTTCAGCATCTCCGGTGATCGAAATGGGAAATGTCTCAAGCTTCACCGCATTCATTTGGTTTTGACCATATTGGTAAAGCCGAGCTAACTTTTCAAACCTATCCAAGTGTTGTAAGGATCCCATTTTCTTTTTCCATCGAATTTCTGCTCTTCTATGCTCTTTAGATGATTCGCCTTCAAATTGAAAGTATGATCAATACCCGGAGGTCTAATGGCGGAGCCACGGGCGTAGGAATAGTTCGGACCCTATCACCATAGCGAATGTTATTTGGATCTCTTGGTTGTTCATCCCCCATTTCCTCTTGCTTTACTTCTAATTTGAAAAACTCGTCCAAAAAGAACCCTTCCTCATCCGAATCAGGAGTGGGTTTGGCTATAGGTGAAAATGGTGTCGGTATTGGTGTTGTGGGTTCAGCGAAGTTAAACCTACGCCCTCTTGGTCTTCTCAGAGTAGACAAAGGACTATTCAAAGGGAGACCCGAAGAACGCAAGTTCATCAACTAAAACAATACCTGCAACACACAACTAACACAAACACGTCAAATGCACCTGTGATAAGAAAAGAAAACTAAACTAATAAACAAGTAACTTTCTCACGCGTGAGAAAGGATCAAACCACTTATTAACAACTAAATCGGCACATAGTCCCCGGCAGCGGCGCCAAAAACTTGATGTGTGAAATCGAGTTTAAAAATTTAAAACAAGAAATACCCTAAAACTGACTACTACACACTTGCGGGCAGTGGACCCGTTCGTATATAGTATAGCTAGAAGGTAAGTCCAGGATCGAACACGGGGAATGGTTTTGAAATAGTTGTCAGATAGAGTGATTTTGGGAGAAGGATGGAACCGTAGCCGAATTGCTACCTCAACTTAACAATAATAAATTTAAGAAATTGAAATAACAAGACAATTAAAAGTAAAGAAAGTTCAAACAATATGAATAAAGATCATCCACTTCGAATCCACTTGACTTCAGTTATGATTGCACACGATAAAGTTCAAATTATTCAGAATTGACAAGATAATCGTGAAAGGATAAAATGCTCGCGTGGTACCACCAACCGCTCACAAATATCCCAAACACCTAAGTTGCTAGTTAAATTACCCAAGCCGGTACCACCAAAGCCTAGAAAATCTCCCCAACAATTAGTTTGTTTGATTATCCAATTACCAATTATGCCTATGTGAATGAAAACGTGGTACCACCAACCGTTTCTAAACACGTTTACCAATTAACTCCTATTAAAGATTTGACATTCACCGTCATACCATGAACCGGTGACAAACGATCATAGACAATCGAATTGAAACGATAAACATATTCACCTAGTACCACTAACGATGAACACATAAACCATCAACATCAAAAGAATAAATCGCAAGGAATTAATTGATAAAGATCACGACACAACGATAATTGAATCAACTCATGAATTAAAATATTGCAATCATATCATTCGTCAAGTTTCATCAAAGTGGATGATTGGAAATCTAGCCAATCATACTAAATTTAATTGCAATAAAGAAAGTGAAAGAAAACATATTGTACCAATGATTGTTGAATATAAATTGCAAGACAGAAAATTAGATACGATCTAGATGGATGTTCTTGAATCTTCAATGAATCAAACGATGAAATCTGCGATGATCCGTCAAAGACCCTTGGTGGAACAGCTCCTAGAAAGAAAGACTTGATCAAAAAAATGAAATTAGGTTTCTTTTTCTTTTTATATCCCCCCCAATCTGGTGCAAAAGGGTTGAAGCCCTGGTCTCCCCGTGCACTCACTGCGCCGCAGTGGGCTTGATGCACTCCCACTGCGGCGCAGTGGAAAGCCCCTGGAGTCTTGCACAAGGGTGACTGCGGCGCAGTGGGGAATGAGTCCTCCCACTGCGGCGCAGTGTTAACCCACTAGAAATTATTTGCTTTTAATCGACCAAGGACTGCGGCGCAGTGTAAAATCTCTAGACAGCCTTGGCTTTGGCACACCTTTGACTGCGGCGCAGTGGGTGTGAATACTCCCACTGCGGCGCAGCTCAAACTTGCTGGAATCCATGTGTTCTTCACTCCAGCGACTGCGGCGCAGTGGGGCAACATTCCTCCCACTGCGGCGCAGTCGAATCTTGCTGAAATCTTTGATTTTCTTTATCAACATCACTCGAACACTCGGATCAACATCTTGGCCTAAAATCGTCAGAAAATGTACCAAATGGACGCACAACCTGCTAAGAACCTGAAAGCACTAACAAACACCATAAACGCGCCAAATGCATACAATATCGACTCAAAACACATACAAAAAAGGCCAATAATGAAGTGAGCGATCTATATAAATTAGTCACATCAATCCACTGTTGTCCCTTTAATGATATCATCAACCTTTTGGAAGGCTGATGATGGCGATATAGGTGCAGACACAGTATGACCTTGGGAGGAGGTCTTTATTTCAATACCTTCACCCTGTTTGGAGGGTTGGGTAGAAGCAATTGTTCCCTTTATCTCGTCTATACTCTTTTGGGAGAGTGCAGATGGGTGTGGTGTAATCGGCTTATCAGCTTGGGTGGCAGGGACAGCTTTGGAACGTTCCTTAGCTTCCACTGCACCTTGGGTGACTTCTAATGGTTTTGAAGTTGCAATGTCAACCCCAGAAGCTGATACAGATTTCCTTAGCGATCTTTTCTTTTTGGTACTGCGAGGCACTAAGTCCTCAACAATGGGTCTTTTAGAGTCGAATTTTGTAAGTGTGGATGAGGGTGTGGCTAGGGTGGCTGATGTTTTGGCCAACCCTTCACCCTCTTTTGTGGGAGAAGAATGAATAGATTGAGAGGAGTTTGAGGGTTCAGAAGCATGTGTACCTTGGTCCCCCTGATTAGCAGATTGAGTGTCAGACTCAGATCGCGTCGAAGTAGGGACAGCTTCCTCAAGTGCCTCTTGTTCCCTCTCTCTTTGCCTGCAAAAATCAAGGTAAATCTGCATTGCTCGGGTCAGACCCTGCGCAGTTACCTTAGGACTATTGAAAATGTTAGAGTTTATGGACTTGCACTCCACAGTCTGACCAGTTGCCAGACTGTAATCATTGTCAAGTATTGCTTCAATGATAAGAGCAAGAACCCTACCATAAGGTATGGTAAGACTCTTCTTACTAACACGGTCAACCATGTCCTTAAAGATTAAGCCAGCATAATCTACTCGGGTCACAGTAATCATTAGGTTGATCAAAGCTGCCTGCCTTTACTTGTAAGGTTTTTGAAATTGTGCTTAATAAATAATTCCAAATACCAGTTAAGTATTTCATTTTTACTACTGAAGCCAGTGGACCAGTATATTCAACCTGTTGTAAAACATTTTTGGCTTCAGTATGTGTTGCAACAGTTTCATAATCATCATCAGGCATATATGACAGCTCAAATGCAGACCTAATCCTCTCTAAAGAAATATATACCTTTTTCTTACCGTTGAGGATGGTGCCATAGATTGCAGTATGACCTTTCTTGTTCTATCCCACATGACAGCTTACCCAAAATTCACACAAAAGATCTTGAAACACCCAGTCTGGTTTCTCAATCATCACCTTGCCGAAGGGATGGTACCATAAAAATCCCACAATATCATCATAACCTTCTGCCCAAGAAGGAGGATGAATATTGGCGTAAACCAGACTGCCAATCTTGATTTTACCAGTATCAAGATCGGTCGGAACCACTACAACATCACTACCCACCTCATAAGGTGAAAGCTTATTAGCGCTAATCGGAGCTGGGTATGGAACCTCAGATTCAGTAGAAGAATTATTTTGAGAGTTATTAGCAGAATTAGATGAAGAAGCCATTTAAAAAATAATTTAAAGAAGAAATTAAAAACAAATAAAACAGTTTACAGATAGGAGAGAAAAAGAGATTGATTTGATAGAAAAATTTAAGAAGTGATTTGGGATTTTAGGTTAATCTGATAATATATACATTTTCAAATTAACCATTTAGAAAAAATAAGAGAGAGAAAGAATATGATTGGTCGAGGAACAAGTAGTGGAGGTACTTTTTCAGTAACCGTATGTTACCACCACACGTGTCACTCTCCAATAGGATCAATAAATAAACTAAATAAAATAAGATAAGTAATAAAACGCACTGAGATATTTAATAACAAAAATCACCATGAAGCTGGGTCAGACTCAGCTTACCCACTTTTACTTGATAATTCACCAAGTATAAAAGGGTAGTCTGTGTCAGACACAGCTTGCCCTCAAATTTGAGAAAAAATTTAAAGGGGTCAGATTTGTTATTACTTAGCTCACTGCCTTTTACAAATTAAGCATACCTAGCTTACTTATGAGATAGTTGAACCTTGATTCATCCAATGGCTTTGTAAACAAGTCAGCAAGCTGATTATCAGTTGGAATGAAGTGGAGTTCAACATCTTCTTTCATCACATGATCCCTAATGAAATGATATCTTATATCAATGTGCTTTGTCCTTGAATGTAGTACAGGATTGTTTGAGATTGCTATGGCACTGGTACTGTCACAAAAGATTGGAGTTTTTGATGCAGTGACACCATAGTCTTGAAGCTGATATTGCATCCAAAGGATTTGAGAGCAACAACTTCCTGCAGCAACATATTCAGCTTCTGCAGTAAAAATAGAAACTGAATGCTGCTTTTTGCTGGACCAGCTTACAAGTCTATTGCCAAGCAATTGACAAGCTCCTGAAGTACTTTTTCTATCAATCTTACAGTCTGCAAAGTCAGAATCTGAATAGCCAATTAGATCAAATCCTGAGTCTTTGGGATACCAAAGACCCAGATTGGGACTACCTTTAAGGTATCTAAAGATTCTTTTCACAGCCTTAAGATGTGATTCCTTAGGACTAGCTTGATATCTTGCACAAAGACATGTAGCAAACATAATATCTGGTCTACTAGCAGTTAAGTAAAGTAATGATCCTATCATACCCCTATAAGCTGTGATGTCAACAGATTTGCCATTTTTATCTTCACCCAGCTTATCACCAGTTCCCATAGGAGTTTTCATAAGTGAGCAATCACTAAAACCAAATTTGTTTAAGAGATCTTTGACATATTTTCCTTGGTTTATAAAAATTCCATTTTTAGTCTGTTTAACTTGTAAACCCAGAAAATAGTTTAGTTCTCCCATCATGCTCATTTCATACTTTTAGACATTAATTCAGAAAACTTTTTACAAAGTCTTTCACTGCTAGACCCAAATATGATATCATCTACATAAATTTGCACAAGCAGGATATCACCATTATACTTTCTACAAACAAAGTCTTGTCAACATTACCTCTTTTGAAGTTGTTAGCCAAAAGAAATTTAGACAAAGTATCATACCATGCCCTTGGAGCTTGCTTCAACCGATAGAGAGCTTTATCAAGCTTAAACACATGGTCAGGAAACTTTGAATTTTCAAAACCTGGAGGTTGTTCAACATAGACTTCTTCTTCCAATTTCCCATTAAGAAATGCACTCTTCACATCCATTTGATAGACTTTGAAACCTTTGTGTGCAGAAAAGGCCAAGAACATTCTGATTGCCTCTAATCTAGCCACTGGTCCAAAAGTCTCATCATAATCAATTCCATCCTCTTGTCTGTAACCAAGAGCTACCAATCTTGCTTTATTTCTGGTCACAACTCCCCTTTCATCCATTTTATTCCTGTAGACCCACTTGGTTCCAATCACAGTCTTGTGATAAGGTATTGGAACAAGTTCCCAAACCTTGTTTCTTTCAAACTGTGTAAGTTCATCTTGCATAGCATTTACCCAAGATGGATCTGCCAGAGCTTCATTAACCTCAGTTGGTTCAACCTTACTCACAAAATTAACAAACATGCAAAAGTTGCCTGTTGCTTTCCTTCTTGTTTTAACACCAGAGAGAGGATCACCAATGATTTGATTAATTGGATGACTCCTTGTCCATTTGGTCACATGAGCTGGATTATTTGGAACATGGACAATAGGCTGATTCAGATTAGAAGGTCCAGCATGATCTGCTTGTGGAAGAGACTGATCAGCATGGACTGTAGTTGTAGAATCTTAGCCAGCTTGAGCATCATTTGATGGATTAAGATTGGCTTCTTCAGCAGGAGTTGGAACAGCTTGCTCATTTTCAAAGATTGGAACACCTTCTTCTTCTTCAATTAGTTGCTCCCCCTGAGTTTGAGCATTATCAGTTCCAACTGGAGGATTAGTTGGAGGCTCATTCTCAGGTACAGCCAGTTCTTCTAAATTGAAATCTTCTTCTTCAGGAGGAGAGCAATCTGGCTTAGAACAACCTTCTTCTATGCTTACATTTACAGAGTTTTCAATTGTTTTAGTTCTCTTGTTGTAAACTCTGTAGGCCTTCATCATTGTTGCATATCCAAGTAGGATACCTTCATCTGATTTCTCATCAAACTTTCCAAGATGGTCTTTCTGATTCAGAATATAGCAAGGACTTCCAAACATTCTTAGGAAACCAATTTCAGGTTTTCTCCTCCTAAGAAGTTCATATGCAGTCTTCTGGTGTCTTTTCACAATAAGGGATCTGTTCTGGGTAAAGCAAGCTGTGTGTACTGCTTCAGCCCAGAAATGAGAACATTGTTTTGAGCCATCATGGATCTGGCAGCTTCAATAAGAGTTCTGTTTCTTCTTTCTGCAACACTATTTTGTTGAGGAGTTCTAGCAGCTGAGTAGACTTGTGAAATTCCCTTTTCACTGCAGAATGAGTTAAGAGTGATATTCTTGAATTCAGTACCATTATCACTCCTTAACTGCCTAACAGGCCTTTTGTATAGAACTTCAGCTTGCTTGATGAAATGTATTATGCTATCAGCAGCTTCACTCTTGTGTTTGAGAAAGAAAACCCAGGTGTATCTAGAATATTCATCAACAATGACCAAAGAGTATCTCATTCCAGTGAATGAAGGAGTACTAATTGGTCCAAAGAGATCCATATGAAGCAGATCCAAACAATTATCAATGGTTGATCATGTTTTAGACTTAAAAGTAGCTTTGTGCTGTTTGCCTTTCTCACAAGCACCACACAGCTTGTCCTTCTCATAATTTATCACTGGAAGACCAGACACCAACTCTTTCTTACACAGTTTGTTAATGTCCTTAAAATTCATATGAGACAACCTTTTATGCCACAACCAGTTCAACTCATCTTGAGTCTTTGACATGAAACAGACTTCTCTTGTAACAGTTGGTTTTCTCATGTCAAAGGAATACAAAGACTCATCCCTTTTTGCAATAAGAACCACATTGCCTTCCAAATCAAGAACAATACCCTTATCAGACCTGAATCTCACTTCATAACCAGCATCACACAACTGACTCACACTAATCAAGTTGTGCTTCAAACCATTCACATATGAGACCCTTCTGAATGTAAGGGGACCATTTGAGAGTATACCAAATCCTTCAGTCTTTCCTTGAGAGTCATCTCCAAAAGTAACATTAGGACCAGCGCGAATCCTAAAGCTACATAGCAGGGACTTACATCCGGTCATATGCTTGGAACATCCACTGTCCAAGTGCCAGGTATTATCGTCATGACTGCCCTGCAATTATGATAAGAGATTAGTTCTTTTTGGGAACCCATCCAAAGATGGGTTCACCGGAGCTGACCTTCTGGTCTGACTCAGATTGGGTAACAGAACTTAGACTCTTATCACATTTGGACACCCATTGTTGCTTGATCTGTCCTTTACCAGATTTGAAATTCTTTTTGGCAACATTTAGAGTTTCCTTTTTGACAAAACCTTTGCCTATTCCAGATTTTTTACATTCAGCTCTTAACTTTCCTTGATAAAAAACATTTGGATCAGACACATTTTTCAGAAAGTTATTATCAGTTGAAACCTTACCAGTTCTGGACTCAACATATTTTGAAATCATTTTGTCAGAGTCAGATTTGGTGGTTTTTGAAACAGACTCAGATTTTGTTTGTGACTCATTTCCTTGAGAACCAGACTTCTCATTCTTTAAAAGCTTAATTTTCTCTTTAGGAACACTATGATCTCTAACCTTTCTTTTATTTTTCTTTGTAGTACCCTTGTTAGTTTTAGACACTGAATCTGACACAGATTGGGTAATGGTCAGCTTGGATAAGTCAAGAGTTTCTTCAGGTTTTAACTCTACAACCTTATCAGTCTCAGGCACAGCTTCAGCAATGGTTTGGCCAATAGTTTCAGGATCATTAAACCCAATACCAGATTTCTGAACCAACTTAATTGGTTTAGAATTCTATCCTTTTGTTTGGACTTTGGGTGGTGAAGGAGGCTGATAACAAGGCTCCATACACTACACTTCAGCAATGGCTATGGCCCTATCATAATCACCATCAAAAATATCTTGGATCTGATGAGGTATTTGGTCATTTACACACTTAGCAGTTCTTTTGGAACATATACACCATGATTCAGTAATTTGTTTAACTTTCAAAAACTTTTCTTCTGCAGTCTTAGCTTCTTTAACCAAAATTGAGTTTAATTGTTTTTGTGCTTTGACTTCAGATTCAAGTTTTTCAATGGTGTGACTTTTAGAACTGACATCAAGTTTCAAAACATGTATTTCCTTTTTGAGTTCTTGATTAAAGTGTTTTTGTAAAAGAACCTCATCACCAAGTCTATTTAGTCTAGACAGTTTCTCAATATCAGACAAATTGGAAAAGAAATTACCTCAGGTGGAACAGTCTGACTAGTAGATGCCTGGTGAGCTGACTCAGATTGCTGTTGCATTTTCTCCAGATCTTCAGCAGACTTTTGAGTAGCTCCTTTAGCCATGAAATACTTGGCATCTTTGTACAGCTCATCATCAGATGAGGTAGCACTTTCAGCCCAGTCTTTGGCTACCAGACTCTTCTCACTTTTGTTCACCTTCTCAGTTAGCTCAGCTACTTGTGCTTTCAAGGCTTTGTATTTAGTCTTGAGCTTTGAGTATTTATCACTTCTTCCACCTTTGGCTGGCACAGCTTGAGAAGACTCCTTGGATCTACAATCTCCAGCCATGTGTCCAGTCTTGCCACATTTGTAACAAGTGACTTTGGACATGTCAAATGGCTTCTTAGTCTTATCAGCTTGGCCACCTTTTCCTTTTCCTTTA
>CM067169.1:61377164-61397164 GCA_034093135.1 Erigeron breviscapus
TCCTGAAACTATTGGCCAAACCATTGCTGAAGCTGTGCCTGAGACTGATAAGGTTGTAGAGTTAAAACCTGAAGAAACTCTTGACTTATCCAAGCTGACCATTACCCAATCTGTGTCAGATTCAGTGTCTAAAACTAACAAGGGTACTACAAAGAAAAATAAAAGAAAGGTTAGAGATCATAGTGTTCCTAAAGAGAAAATTAAACTTTTAAAGAATGAGAAGTCTGGTTCTCAAGGAAATGAGTCACAAACAAAATCTGAGTCTGTTTCAAAAACCACCAAATCTGACTCTGACAAAATGATTTCAAAATATGTTGAGTCCAAAACTGGTAAGGTTTCTACTGATAATAACTTTCTGAAAAATGTGTCTGATCCAAATGTTTTTTATCAAGGAAAGTTAAGAGCTGAATGTAAAAAATCTGGAATAGGCAAAGGTTTTGTCAAAAAGGAAACTCTAAATGTTGCCAAAAAGAATTTCAAATCTGGTAAAGGACAGATCAAGCAACAATGGGTGTCCAAATGTGATAAGAGTTTAAGTTCTGTCCCAAGTCTGAGTCAGACCAGAAGGTCAGCTCTGGTGAACCCATGTTTGGATGGGTTCCCAAAAAGAACTAATCTCTTATTGAAAATGCAGGGCAGTCATGATGATAATACCTGGCACTTGGACAGTGGGTGTTCCAAGCATATGACTGGATGTAAGTCCCTGCTATGTAGCTTTAGGATTCGCGCTGGTCCTAATGTTACTTTTGGAGATGACTCTCAAGGAAAGACTGAAGGATTTGGTATACTCTCAAATGGTCCCCTTACATTCAGAAGGGTCTCATATGTGAATGGTTTGAAGCACAACTTGATTAGTGTGAGTCAGTTGTGTGATGCTGGTTATGAAGTGAGATTCAGGTCTGATAAGGGTATTGTTCTTGATTTGGAAGGCAATGTGGTTCTTATTGCAAAAAGGGATGAGTCTTTGTATTCCTTTGACATGAGAAATCCAACTGTCACAAGAGAAGTTGTTTCATGTCAAAGACTCAAGATGAGTTGAACTGGTTGTGGCATAAAAGGTTGTCTCATATGAATTTCAAAGACATCAACAAGCTGTGTAAGAAAGAGTTGGTGTCTGGTCTTCCAGTGATAAATTATGAGAAGGACAAGCTGTGTGGTGCTTGTGAGAAAGGCAAACAGCACAAAGCTACTTTTAAGTCTAAAACATGATCAACCATTGATAATTGTTTGGATCTGCTTCATATGGATCTCTTTGGACCAATTAGTACTCCTTCATTCACTGGAATGAGATACTCTTTGGTCATTGTTGATGAATATTCTAGATACACCTGGGTTTTCTTTCTCAAACACAAGAGTGAAGCTGCTGATAGCATAATACATTTCATCAAGCAAGCTGAAGTTCTATACAAAAGGCCTGTTAGGCAGTTAAGGAGTGATAATGGTACTGAATTCAAGAATATCACTCTTAACTCATTCTGCAGTTAAAAGGGAATTTCACAAGTCTACTCAGCTACTAGAACTCCTCAACAAAATAGTGTTGCATAAAGAAGAAACAGAACTCTTATTGAAGCTGCCAGATCCATGATGGCTCAAAACAATGTCAAGTCTCATTTCTGGGCTGAAGCAGTACACACAGCTTGCTTTACCCAGAACAGATCCCTTATTGTGAAAAGACACCAGAAGACTGCATATGAACTTCTTAGGGGAGAAAACCAGAAATTGGTTTCCTAAGAATGTTTGGAAGTCCATGCTACATTCTGAATCAGAAAGACCATCTTGGAAAGTTTGATGAAAAAGCAGATGAAGGTATCCTACTTGGATATGAAACAATGATGAAGGCCTACAGAGTTTACAACAAGAGAACTAAAACAATTGAAAACTCTGTAAATGTAAGCATAGAAGAAGGTTGTTCTAAGCCAGATTGCTCTCCTCCTGAAGAAGAAGATTTCAATTTAGAAGAACTGGCTGTACCTGAGAATGAGCCTCCAACTAATCCTCCAGTTGGAACTGATAATGCTCAAACTCAGGGGGAGCAACTAATTGAAGAAGAAGAAGGTGTTCCAATCTTTGAAAATGAGCAAGCTGTTCCAACTCCTGCTAAAGAAGCCAATCTTAATCCATCAAATGATGCTCAAGCTGGCTAAGATTCTACAACTACAGTTCATGCTGATCAGTCTCTTCCACAAGCAGATCATGCTGGACCTTCTAATCTGAATCAGCCTATTGTCCATGTTCCAAATAATCCAGCTCATGTGACCAAATGGACAAGGAGTCATCCAATTAATCAAATCATTGGTGATCCTCTCTCTGGTGTTAAAACAAGAAGGAAAGCAACAGGCAACTTTTGCATGTTTGTTAATTTTGTGAGTAAGGTTGAACCAACTGAGGTTAATGAAGCTCTGGCAGATCCATCTTGGGTAAATGCTATGCAAGATGAACTTACACAGTTTGAAAGAAACAAGGTTTGGGAACTTGTTCCAATACCTTATCACAAGACTGTGATTGGAACCAAGTGGGTCTACAGGAATAAAATGGATGAAAGGGGAGTTGTGACCAGAAATAAAGCAAGATTGGTAGCTCTTGGTTACAGACAAGAGGATGGAATTGATTATGATGAGACTTTTGGACCAGTGGCTAGATTAGAGGCAATCAGAATGTTCTTGGCCTTTTCTGCACACAAAGGTTTCAAAGTCTATCAAATGGATGTGAAGAGTGCATTTCTTAATGGGAAATTGGAAGAAGAAGTCTATGTTGAACAACCTCTAGGTTTCGAAAATTCAAAGTTTCCAGACCATGTGTTTAAGCTTGATAAAGCTCTCTATCGGTTGAAGCAAGCTCCAAGGGCATGGTATGATACTTTGTCTAAATTTCTTTTGGCTAACAACTTCAAAAGAGGTAATGTTGACAAGACTTTGTTTGTAAGAAAGTATAATGGTGATATCTTGCTTGTGCAAATTTATGTAGATGATATCATATTTGGGTCTAGCAGTGAAAGACTTTGCAAAAAGTTTTCTGAATTAATGTATAAAAAGTATGAAATGAGCATGATGGGAGAACTAAACTATTTTCTGGGTTTACAAGTTAAACAGACTAAAAATGGAATTTTTATAACCAAGGAAAATATGTTAAAGATCTCTTAAACAAATTTGGTTTTAGTGATTGCTCACCTATGAAAACTCCTATGGGAACTGGTGATAAGCTGGGTGAAGATAAAAATGGCAAATCTGTTGACATTACAGCTTATAGGGGTATGATAGGCTCATTACTTTACTTAACTGCTAGTAGACCAGATATTATGTTTGCTACATGTCTTTGTGCAAGATATCAGGCTAGTCTTAAGGAATCACATCTTAAGGCTGTGAAAAGAATCTTTAGATACCTTAAAGGTAGTCCCAATCTGGGTCTTTGGTATCCCAAAGACTCAGGATTTGATCTAATTGGCTATTCAGATTCTGACTTTGCAGACTGTAAGATTGATAGAAAAAGTACTTCAGGAGCTTGTCAATTGCTTGGCAATAGACTTGTAAGCTGGTCCAGCAAAAAGCAGCATTCAATTTCTATTTTTACTGCAGAAGCTGAATATGTTGCTGCAGGAAGTTGTTGCTCTCAAATCCTTTGGATGCAATATCAGCTTCAAGACTATGGTGTCACTGCATCAAAAACTCCAATCTTTTGTGACAATACCAGTGCCATAGCAATCTCAAACAATCCTGTACTACATTCAAGGACAAAGCACATTGATATAAGATATCATTTCATTAGGGATCATGTGATGAAAGAAGATGTTGAACTCCACTTCATTCCAACTGATAATCAGCTTGCTGACTTGTTTACAAAGCCATTGGATGAATCAGGTTCAACTATCTCATAAGTAAGCTAGGTATGCTTAATTTGTAAAAGGCAGTGAGCTAAGTAATAACAAATCTGACCCCTTTAATTTTTTCTCAAATTTGAGGGCAAGCTGTGTCTGACACAGACTACCCTTTTATACTTGGTAAATTATCAAGTAAAAGTGGGTAAGCTGAGTCTGACCCAGCTTCATGGTGATTTTTGTTATTAAATATCTCAGTGCGTTTTATTACTTATCTTATTTTATTTAGTTTATTTATTGATCCTATTGGAGTGTGACACGTGTGGTGGTAACATACGGTTACTGAAAAAGTACCTCCACTACTTGTTCCTCGTCCAATCATATTCTTTCTCTCTCTTACTTTTTCTAAACGGTTAATTTGAAAATGTATATATTATCAGATTAACCTAAAATCCCAAATCACTTCTTAAATTTTTCTCTCAAATCAATTCTTTTTCTCTCCTATCTAAACTGTTTTATTTGTTTTTAATTTCTTCTTTAAATTATTTTTTAAATGGCTTCTTCATCTAATTCTGCTAATAACTCTCAAAATAATTCTTCTACTGAATCTGAGGTTCCATACCCAGCTCCGATTAGCGCTAATAAGCTTTCACCTTATGAGGTGGGTAGTGATGTTGTAGTGGTTCCGACCGATCTTGATACTGGTAAAATCAAGATTGGCAGTCTGGTTTACGCCAATATTCATCCTCCTTCTTGGGCAGAAGGTTATGATGATATTGTGGGATTTTTATGGTACCATCCCTTCGGCAAGGTGATGATTGAGAAACCAGACTGGGTGTTTCAAGATCTTTTGTGTGAATTTTGGGTAAGCTGTCATGTGGGATAGAACAAGAAAGGTCATACTGCAATCTATGGCACCATCCTCAACGGTAAGAAAAAGGTATATATTTCTTTAGAGAGGATTAGGTCTGCATTTGAGCTGTCATATATGCCTGATGATGATTATGAAACTGTTGCAACACATACTGAAGCCAAAAATGTTTTACAACAGGTTGAATATACTGGTCCACTGGCTTCAGTAGTAAAAATGAAATACTGAAATGGTATTTGGAATTATTTATTAAGCACAATTTCAAAAACCTTACAAGTAAAGGCAGGCAGCTTTGATCAACCTAATGATTACTGTGACCCGAGTAGATTATGCTGGCTTAATCTTTAAGGACATGGTTGACCGTGTTAGTAAGAAGAGTCTTACCATACCTTATGGTAGGGTTCTTGCTCTTATCATTGAAGCAATACTTGACAATGATTACAGTCTGGCAACTGGTCAGACTGTGGAGTGCAAGTCCATAAACTCTAACATTTTCAATAGTCCTAAGGTAACTGCGCAGGGTCTGACCCGAGCAATGCAGATTTACCTTGATTTTTGCAGGCAAAAAGAGAGGGAACAAGAGGCACTTGAGGAAGCTGTCCCTACTTCGACGCGATCTGAGTCTGACACTCAATCTGCTAATCAGGGGGACCAAGGTACACATGCTTCTGAATCCTCAAACTCCTCTCAATCTATTCATTCTTCTCCCACAAAAGATCAGCCACCCTAGCCACACCCTCATCCACACTTACAAAATTCGACTCTAAAAGACCCATTGTTGAGGACTTAGTGCCTCGCAGTACCAAAAAGAAAAGATCGCTAAGGAAATCTGTATCAGCTTCTGGGGTTGACATTGCAACTTCAAAACCATTAGAAGTCACCCAAGGTGCAGTGGAAGCTAAGGAACGTTCCAAAGCTGTCCCTGCCACCCAAGTTGATAAGCCGATTACACCACACCCATCTGCACTCTCCCAAAAGAGTATAGACGAGATAAAGGGAACAATTGCTTCTACCCAACCCTCCAAACAGGGTGAAGGTATTGAAATAAAGACCTCCTCCCAAGGTCATACTGTGTCTGCACCTATATCGCCATCATCAGCCTTCCAAAAGGTTGATGATATCATTAAAGGGACAACAGTGGATTGATGTGACTAATTTATATAGATCGCCTACTTCATTATTGGCCTTTTTCGTATGTGTTTTGAGTCGATATTGTATGCATTTGGCGCGTTTATGGTGTTTGTTAGTGCTTTCAGGTTCTTAGCAGGTTGTGCGTCCATTTGGTACATTTTCTGACGATTTTAGGCCAAGATGTTGATCCGAGTGTTCGAGTGATGTTGATAAAGAAAATCAAAGATTTCAGCAAGATTCGACTGCGCCGCAGTGGGAGGAATGTTGCCCCACTGCGCCGCAGTCGCTGGAGTGAAGAAGCCACATGGATTCCAGCAAGTTTGAGCTGCGCCGCAGTGGGAGTATTCACACCCCACTGCGCCGCAGTCAAAGGTGTGCCAAAGCCAAGGCTGTCCAGAGATTTTACACTGCGCCGCAGTCCTTGGTCGATCAAAAGCAAATAATTTCTAGTGGGTTAACACTGCGCCGCAGTGGGAGGACTCATTCCCCACTGCGCCGCAGTCACCCTTGTGCAAGACTCCAGGGGCTTTCCACTGCGCCGCAGTGGGAGTGCATCAAGCCCACTGCGGCGCAGTGAGTGCACGGGGAGACCAGGGCTTCAACCCTTTTGCACCAGATTGGGGGGGATATAAAAAGAAAAAGAAACCTAATTTCATTTTTTTGGATCCAAGTCTTTCTTTCTAGGAGCTGTTCCACCAAGGGTCTTTGACGGATCATCGCAGATTTCATCGTTTGATTCATTGAAGATTCAAGAACATCCATCTAGATCGTATCTAATTTTCTGTCTTGCAATTTATATTCAACAATCATTGGTACAATATGTTTTCTTTCACTTTCTTTATTGCAATTAAATTTAGTATGATTGGCTAGATTTCCAATCATCCACTTTGATGAAACTTGACGAATGATATGATTGCAATATTTTAATTCATGAGTTGATTCAATTATCGTTGTGTCGTGATCTTTATCAATTAATTCCTTGCGATTTATTCTTTTGATGTTGATGGTTTATGTGTTCATCGTTAGTGGTACTAGGTGAATATGTTTATCGTTTCAATTCGATTGTCTATGATCGTTTGTCACCGGTTCATGGTATGACGGTGAATGTCAAATCTTTAATAGGAGTTAATTGGTAAACGTGTTTAGAAACGGTTGGTGGTACCACGTTTTCATTCACATAGGCATAATTGGTAATTGGATAATCAAACAAACTAATTGTTGGGGAGATTTTCTAGGCTTTGGTGGTACCGGCTTGGGTAATTTAACTAGCAACTTAGGTGTTTGGGATATTTGTGAGCGGTTGGTGGTACCACGCGAGCATTTTATCCTTTCACGATTATCTTGTCAATTCTGAATAATTTGAACTTTATCGTGTGCAATCATAACTGAAGTCAAGTGGATTCGAAGTGGATGATCTTTATTCATATTGTTTGAACTTTCTTTACTTTTAATTGTCTTGTTATTTCAATTTCTTAAATTTATTATTGTTAAGTTGAGGTAGCAATTCGGCTACGGTTCCATCCTTCTCCCAAAATCACTCTATCTGACAACTATTTCAAAACCATTCCCCGTGTTCGATCCTGGACTTACCTTCTAGCTATACTATATACGAACGGGTCCACTGCCCGCAAGTGTGTAGTAGTCAGTTTTAGGGTATTTCTTGTTTTAAATTTTTAAACTCGATTTCACACATCAAGTTTTTGGCGCCGCTGCCGGGGAATGTGTGCCGATTTAGTTGTTAATAAGTGGTTTGATCCTTTCTCACGCGTGAGAAAGTTACTTGTTTATTAGTTTAGTTTTCTTTTCTTATCACAGGTGCATTTGACGTGTTTGTGTTAGTTGTGTGTTTGCAGGTATTGTTTTAGTTGATGAACTTGCGTTCTTTGGGTCTCCCTTTGAATAGTCCTTTGTCTACTCTGAGAAGACCAAGAGGGCGTAGGTTTAACTTCGCTGAACCCACAACACCAATACCGATACCATTTTCACCTATAGCCAAACCCACTCCTGATTCGGACGAGGAAGGGTTCTTTTTGGACGAGTTTTTCAAATTAGAAGTAAAGCAAGAGGAAATGGGGGATGACAACCAAGAGATCCAAATAACATTCGCTATGGTGATAGGGTCCGAACTATTCCTACGGCCCGTGGCTCCGCCATTAGACCTCCGGGTATTGATCATACTTTCAATTTGAAGGCGAATCATCTAAAGAGCATAGAAGAGCAGAAATTTGATGGAAAAAGAAAATGGGATCCTTACAACACTTGGATAGGTTTGAAAAGTTAGCTCGGCTTTACCAATATGGTCAAAACCAAATGAATGCGGTGAAGCTTGAGACATTTCCCATTTCGATCACCGGAGATGCTGAAGATTGGTTCAATGACCTTCCCGAGAATTCCATCACTACTTGGGACCAACTAAAGGAAGCTTTCATAGGTGAGTTTTACTCAATTAGAACTCAAAGAAGGTTGGAGAATTTGATTAGGTCCTTCGTGCCAGATGTTGATGAGGATGTTGTAGATGCATGGATCCGTTTCAAGGAAATGTTGAGGAATTGTCCAGGCCATGATTTGACCAAGGAAAAGTATGTTGAGTTGTTCTTTGATGGTTTGGATAAGAAATCTAAAAGAGAATTGGGTTATGCCTTCGGTGGAAGTTTCAACAATATTACACCAAATGAAGGATACGATATTTTGGAACAAATGGTGAAGGATAATGCAACTATGGATGATGAAAGGTTCTTGAAGAATGAGAAGAGGATGAATAGAGGAACTAAGGAAGGTAGAGTTGCAAGGGCTGAGACTAGTAATAATGCTGGGGTGATTGGAGAGATTCAGGCGCTATCTTCACGCATGGAAAAAGGTTTTGCTTCTCAAGAGGCTAGATTTGGAGCTCTTGAAAAGGATGTTAAGGTTGTAGCGGATGGTTGTGACCATTGTGGTGACATGCATTATTCTGAGGATTGTCCCAATCGGGGGCGCGAGGATGTCAACTATATTCAGAACCAACAACAAGGGAACTTTCAGCGCACCACCGGTTTCCAAAACCGACCCTCAGGTAACACTTCTTACAACTCTTCTTTTCCTACTAATAATTCTCGTTTTTCAGGAAATAGGTGGCAAAGAGATAATTATCAGAATCAGCCACAACAGCAGACTCAGCAAGGACAAGGATCAGGTTCTTCTTCTTCTAATGCCGATCCTAATGCCGAGTTGAGAGAGATGATGAAGCAGTTGGTTAGCAATCAAGCTGAAACAAACACTAGCATTCAAATGATCAAGGAAGATACTAAGGCTTTGAGCGAGAGGTTGGATCAGATAAATGGGAAGGTGGAGATCAACATGAAGAATCAATGTGTTAATTTTAAGGATCTCGAGAGTAGGATGGCTGCCCTTTCTAGGCCTTCAGGTACTTTGCCTAGCAATACTCAGCAGAATCCCAGGCCTCAGTTCAGTCAGGGGCAGAATCAAGGTCCTAATAATGGACAGAAGTACACTCCACCTCCAGCCCGTAACGAGGAAGCCAAAGCCATCACCACTCGCACTGGTAAGTCTTATGACCCACCTCCTATGCCTAATGTTGTTGAGTCAGATGTGCAGGATTCAGGTAATGATGATGCTGATGTTGATGAGGAGATTGAGATGGAGGATAATCCGACCGCGAAGACTCCGGTTACACCTCCAAAACCGGCTGTGGAACCCGAAGTTAAGCCATACAAGCCAAAGATTCCATTTCCACAGCGGTTCAAGAAAGCAAAGTTGAAGGAGCAGTATGACAAGTTTGTGTACATGATCAAGAATGTTCACATTAATGTTCCTTTAGTTGATTTGATTCAGGGGATGCCGAATTATGCCAAGTTCATTAAGGAGCTTGTGACTGATAAAGGAAAGATGGATGAGGTGAAAGCTACTTATCTTAATGCTGAGTGTTCTGCTATCTTGCAGAACCGCATTCCACCTAAGCTCGAAGATCCAGGGAGTTTCCTTATTACTTGTTCTATTCGTACTCTTACTTGTAAGGCACTTGCTGATTTAGGTGCTAGCATTAATTTGATGCCTTACTCGGTTTGGAGTAAGTTGGCTTTGGGAGTCCTTAGACCTACACGCATGAGTATTAGACTAGCTGACCATTCCTTTCAGTATCCCATTGGGATTGCTGAAAACATGACTGTCCGGGTAGGCCATATTGCGTTTCTAGTTGACTTCGTTATCCTCGAGATGGCGGAAGATACGAAGGTACCCCTTATTCTTGGACAACCATTCCTTAATACCGCGGATGCTATCATCCGTGTGAAGGATAAGGAAATTTCTTTGGGTGTGGGTACAGATAGAATTGTGTTTAATGTTGAAAAGTCTATCAAGCATTCATATTCTAATGATGAGTCTTGTTTCAGGATTGACGTCATTGATGATGTTTTAGACCGAGAGTTTCAGGAATTGATGGAGACCGATATTGGAGATGAGGAGATTGCTGACTTAGGATCGGGAGATATATCTGATGATGATTTGTTTGCAGAGGTTATGGCGCTTAGCTTGGATGAGACACCTCCCGAGGTGGAGAGTTTTGAGGAGGTTGTTGCTGATGGAAGTTCGAGAGTATCGAATTCGGTTGATGTACCACCGACTGATTTGGAGCTTAAGCCATTACCTTCCCATTTGGATTATGCTTATTTGTCAGGTGAATCTTCTTTACCCGTGGTTATCTCGTCCTCACTCTCGAGTGACGAGAAGGATTGTCTTTTGTCTGTGCTTCGAGCCCATAAGCGGGCTTTTGCTTGGAAGACCACAGATATTCCAGGTATTAGTCCTAATTTCTGCCAGCATAAGATTGATTTTTTTGATGACGTTAAGCCCCTTGTCCAGAGACAAAGGCGGCTGAATCCTAATACGAAAGAGGTTGTTAAGAAAGAGGTGATTAAGCTTCTTGATGCAGGAATCATTTTTCCTATTGCTGATAGTCCATGGGTAAGTCCTGTCCACTGTGTGCCCAAAAAGGGGGGCATGACAGTCATTGAAAATGATAATAAAGAGCTTTTGGCCACTAGGACTATCACGGGTTGGCGGGTTTGTATGATTACCGTAAGCTTAATGATGCCACCCGTAAGGATCACTTTCCCCTTCCTTTTATTGATCAAATGTTGGAACGTCTTGCAGGTAATGAGTATTTTTGTTTCTTAGATGGGTTTTCCGGGTACTTCCAAATACCCATTGATCCCAAGGACCAAGAAAAGACCACCTTCACATGCCCATTTGGTACTTTTGCTTACCGGCGAATGCTGTTTGGTTTGTGTAATGCCCCAGGCACCTTTCAAAGGTGCATGATAGCTATTTTCCAGGACATGCTTGAAACCTCCATGGAGGTCTTCATGGATGATTTCTCGGTTTTTGGGGACTCTTTCCATACTTGCTTGCATAACTTAGAAAGATGTTAGAACGGTGTGAAAGGGCACACCTTGTTTTGAATTGGGAAAAGTGTCATTTCATGGTGACCGAGGGTATTGTGTTAGGGCATAAAGTGTCTAAGGCCGGGATTGAAGTTGATAGGGCTAAGATAGATGTTATAGCCAAATTACCCCCGCCTTCCAATGTGAAAGGGTAAGGAGTTTTCTTGGACATGCCGGTTTTTACCGCCGTTTTATTAAAGATTTTTCTAAGATTACTCGTCCTATGACCCACCTGTTGGAGAAGGACGTCTCTTTTGTATTTGATGATGCTTGTTTGAGTGCTTTTCAGGTTTTGAAGGAGAAGTTGACTAACTCTCCTATCATGGTTGGTCCGGATTGGGAATTGCCATTCGAGTTGATGTGCGATGCAAGTGACTATGCTGTGGGAGCCGTGCTTGGGCAAAGGGTGGAAAAGCATTTCAAGCCCATTTACTTTGCTAGTAAAACTTTGAACCCCGCCCAACAAAATTATACAACTACAGAGAAGGAGTTGCTTCCAGTGGTCTTTGCATTTGATAAGTTTAGATCATATCTAGTTTTGAGTAAGACCATAGTTTTTACTGACCATTCAGCCCTGAAGTACCTGTTCTCGAAACAGGATGCTAAACCCAGGCTTATCCGTTGGATTCTTTTGTTGCAAGAATTTGATATAGAAATCAAGGATAAGAAACGGGCTGAAAATTTGGCTACCGACCATTTGAGTCGTTTGGAAGATCCTCACCGGGAGGAACTTCGAGATGGGGAGATTAATGATCACTTCCCCGATGAATCTTTAATGTTTATATCTAATTCTGATGATGCTCCTTGGTTTGCAGATATTGCTAATTATTTGGTTGCAGGTGAGATACCGAATGATTTCACGTCCCAGCAAAAGAAGAAGCTCATATCGGATGCTAAGCACTATTTTTGGGATAGCCCATACTTGTTTCGTGTTTGTGCAGATGGTATGGTAAGGAGATCTGTAGCTGGAGCTGAGACGAGGGAGATTCTTGATGCTTGTCATTATGGTCCAACTGGAGGTCATTACGGTCCTTCAGTTACAGGTAAGAAAGTTTTTGATGCAGGTTTCTATTGGCCTACAATTTTCAAGGAGGCTCAGACCTTGGTAGAGACTTGTGACATTTGTCAAAGACAAGGGAGCATAACTAAGCGGGATGAGATGCCTCAACAGAGCATTCAGGTATGTGAGGTATTTGATATTTGGGGTATAGACTTCATAGGACCATTCCCACCATCTAATAAGTTCCAATATATTCTTGTCGCCGTTGACTACGTGTCTAAATGGGCCAAAGCCAAGGCTTTGCCCACGAATGATGCGAGGGTAGTCATTGATTTCCTTAAACAGTTATTTTGTCGATTTGGTTGCCCTAGAGCTTTGATTAGTGACCGTGGAACCCATTTTGCAAATCATCAACTAGCAAAGGTCATGAAGAGGTATGGTGTTGTTCATCAATTTTCCACCTCATATCATCCACAGACCAGTGGTCAAGTGAAAATACCAATAGGGCCCTGAAAAGAATCTTAGAGAAGACTGTTGGTGATAATCCCAAGGTTTGGTCAAAGAAGTTAGATGACGCCTTGTGGGCGTTTAGGACGGCTTATAAGACGCCGATTGGCACCACGCCATACCGGTTGCTCTATGGTAAGACTTGCCATCTTCCTATTGAGATAGAGCATAAGGCATATTGGGCAGTGAGGAACTTGAACTTGGATATGATGGAAGCTAGTTAACTTAGAATGTTGCAACTTCATGAGCTCGATGAGCTTAGGTTGGGTGCATATGAGAATTCTAGGCTTTACAAGGAGCGAACCAAGGTTTGGCATGATCAAAAGGATCCGTAGAAAGGAATTTAAGGTTGGAGCTAAGGTTTTGTTGTTTTTGTCTAAGTTTAAAATTAAACAACCTAAGCTAACTTCTAGGTGGATTGGCCCTTTTGTTATCAAGCATGTTTATCCGTCGGGTTATGTTGAATTGTTTAAGAGAAATGGAGACGGTTCTTTCATTGTAAATGGTCATAGGCTTAAGTTGTATTTGGAAGAAGAGCAGGTTGAGGGGATATTTGATGAGCTCCCCATTTTTGAATTTGATACTTGAAGGTTGGTCGAGTCAAGCTTTAGACTCGTTAATAACTTAAGCGCTTTTCGGGAGGCAACCCGTGTTTATTTTTTCGGATTTTACTTTTCTTCGAATTAGATAGTTTTAATCTTGTTTTAGTTAAGTAAGTGCAGGTGTGGTTCAGATTTGATGCGGTTCCGGGTATGTTGAATTTGAGTTTTGTCATAATTTTGTTGAAGGAAATTCTCCAGCAACTTCCCACTGCGTCGTAGTGGGGAGTGGGATAGGCTTACTGCGCCGCAGTGGAAGGGTGTGATGCTTCACTGCGCCGCAGTGAAGGGTCGGGTAGGTCAAATTGAAGCCTGGCAAGTAGATTTTACTTTTACTTTTACACTTTACTCTTTCTTCTTTCTTTCTCTTCTCTAAAAACAACAAGACACCATTGTTGCCCATCAAGATCTTTCATTTTTCTTCCATATTTTTTTTCTTTCTCCTAGATTATCATCTCTACATTATCATCATGGGAAGAGGAGTAAGTTTTCTTGATTATTTTCTGTGTTTATTTCTTTATTTTGATTTTTAATTTTTAGGGTTTTTAATTTCGTAATTAATTCTAGGGTTTAGTTGTTTGTGGGCTAATGAGGGTAATGGGGTGGTTAATCTTTCAATTAGAACACTTGTTCATCCGATTTTGATTTTGATTTTGAAATTAGGGTTTTGTGAATTTAGAGATTTGTGATGAACAAGTGTGGGGGAGGTTAATGTTGGATTAGTTGGTGACTATTGCTTCATTTTTGCTGAAATTGAGTATTTAATTAACCACTATTTGGCTACCCAACGTTATGAACTGATGAACTTGCCCAGTTTTTCTTTGCCACTGCGCCGCAGTGGGTATGCATGTTGCCACTGCGCCGCAGGGGCAACCACCTGACCTGCACGTGATTACAGTCTCACTGCGCCGCAGTGAGGGCTGCCAAGACTCACTGCGCCGCAGTGCAGACTTTCTGACCAGTGATTTTGTTTGTTGTTACGTAATGGGTTAAGTCTTGAATTCTTAGTTCTCATGTCTTATTTGCTTTATGTATTTGATTGCAGACCGCTGCTGACAAGAGGAAACAAGCTGAAGGCCAATCTAGTGAGGCAGCTAACGTGCCTCATAAAGCACCTAGGCGACAAGAGGAAGTGCCGCTTCACTTTGTGGGAGAGTTGAATGAAAGACATGCTTGGTTGCAATTTGATGAAATTAGGCAACCTCACAAGAACAACTACTTGAACAAACTGTACAAGCTTCAAAAGCATCCCGTTTGCCCACCTAAGTATTTCACTCATACTCAGGCTCAATACTTTGGGGTGCAAGCAGATATTAAGCAGTGGTTTTCTATGGGGATGAGAGTTGGTAATAGGGTGGTCAATTGCGAAATTTGGGATAGAGTGTTTCTTAACAGGGAACCAGTTTACCGGGAATTGTGTTTGGAGTTTTATTCGACCTTGAGATTGACTAAGGAATTGCACAAGGTCAAAGACATTTTTGAGGAAAGGATTGTTGTGTTCTACTGTGGGGGAGAGAAGAGGAAGTTATCCATAGCAGAGTTTGGTCATTACAGGTATGTATTCTAGGCAGGAGTTGGATAACCCGGATTGGAGAAATCTTTTGAGGCAAGGATATTATGTTAAGGCAGATTTGGGTGATGGTGATTCCATTCCTCAGTATTGGACTCGGATTTCTGGGGAATGGCTTGGCCTACTGGAGGTTATGGTAGTGTTTCTAAAATCAAAAGTGTTAAGTTACGGTTGCTCCACAGGATATTAGTGACGTCTTTTGTTCAGAGGTCGACTCATTGGGATAAGGCCTATCAATTAGATTTGTGGTTGATGAAGCTTTTTTCTGAGGGGTCGCCTAGAAAGTTTGCATTGCCTCCGATGGTACTCTTGGACCGAATGTGCAACCATTCCAATTCTGAGCTTGTTTTGGGTCATTTTATCACCCGGATTTATAAAAGGATGGGAGTGTTCGAATTGGATGCGTGCCAGACGTATCTTTCTCATGCCGTCTATCAAGTGGATTTAACTTCTAAGGAGTTGATTAGGGCGAAGATAGTAAGGAAGAAGTAGGGGAATGTGCCGGAGAGACTGTTGGATGATGAGGGGGTTGTAGGGTCACCACCGCCGGATGTGGAGGAGGATGATGTTGATATGGAGGATGCTCCTCAGGTGCCACAGAGGAGGCGTGGCAGTAGCGGTTTTGATTTTACTGAGTTAGGATCCACGGTTCAGAAGATATATGATGATCAACAGGAGAGCCGCCGGGCATTTGAGGCTTATCAGAGACGGATGGACCAGGATATGACATGGGTTGGTTCGCAGCAGGCCTACACGAACTATACATTGGACTACTATCAGCCTATGTGGAATGCACAATATCATGGGAACGAGTTTGTTCCATCAGATCCAGTTCCGGAGTTTAGACCACCACGTATTCATGTCCCCGATTATCGCCTGGGTGGTCAGTCTTTCTTCCCTATGACAACCCAGGGGGACATGTCACCTCGGCCCCATAATTTGGGAGGATCTCCTCGTGGGCCAGTGCAGTTTGGTACTTTTCAGGGTGGACATGATGCCGGTGGTTCATCTTCTTTTGTTCCTGGTTTTGATGCAGGTACTTCAGGTTTTGATGTTGGGCAGTCAGGAGGAGGCGCTGGTGGTTCAGGTTCCGCTCAGGAGGAAGAGCAAGATTGGGAGTCAAGTATATTTGGCAAACCTGGACTACCCTATGGCTACCATGGACGTCAGGAGTGACACGATGATGATTCCCATCCGGTACCGTGGGATGGAATCATATGATCATTGATTATGATGGTATTCTCATGACATTACTTTATTTTATCATTTTCTGGTATCCACCCTACGGGGTGATGAAACAATTGTAATTTGCTTTGTTTCTTCTATTTTCTGCATGATACTTTTTTAGTTTGCATTTTGTATAGATATTTTGGATAGGTTCTTGTAATCGAGCAGGTTTGATCCGAATGATGGCAATACCTAGTGGCACCCAAGTGTGGGGGAGGACCCGTTGGATTTGTTTGATTGTGTGATCGTGTTAGTAGCTCACTATGATGTCATGTGCATATGCTGGCAGTAAGTTCAGCGCAATATTTTTGATTGCATCTTTATTAACATTGTTTCACACACAGCTCTCGCACCTTCCGTTTTGGGACTAGTTTGTTTCTCCCGTTAAGCAAATTGGACTTCCTCTTTAGGAAGAGCAATTTGTGGTGCGGGTCGACTTACTTGTTTTGAAACGGAATGTGTCCATGATCCGGTATGTGTTCTCATTCTTTCTGTCTATTGTGCTTACCCCTATTTATCTTTGTTTGACCGAATATGGACATTGAGGGCATTGTCCATCTTAAGTGTGGGGGGGTGGCAAATAGGTTTAAGCAACCGGATATATCTCTTTTGTTGTTTTGCCATTGAGATTTAGCCGTTCTTGTGGATGTGTCCCTCTCGTAGGCTTTTGGGTTTTATCCAAGAGTAAGGGTTCTATCTTGAACTCTGAACTATGATGTGCATGTTTGAGATTGGTTGTTTCGATTTGGTAAGATGACGGAAGATGATATGATTTGAAAACTTGTGTTGAGCTTGTCCTTGTGGTAAATTGCTTTTGTCACTTAATTCATAATAACTTAATGAGCAATTTTACTACAAAATTTTTCCTTGGCAAAATTTTAATCGGCGAAATGTGTTCTGAACGGTTATTGGGCTAATCCTTATGGATTGATAACATTACTTGCATACTCAAATTTCCCAAACACCTAAAGTTGTGAGATTCATCATTCATTTATAGATGTGCTAGGTGTTTACGGTTTTGGTTTGATTGCCTTGTAATTTGTCCCTCTCTTAGGCTCTTGGATTTATTCGGGAGTAAGGGTTCCATTTCGAACTCTGAACTAAGATGTGCGAATTTGAGGTTAATTTAATCCATTTCCGGGTTACTTTCTTTGATTTGAGTGTGCCGGTGATGTGTTGAGCTAGAACTTGGCCTGGTGATCGTTACGAGACCGCAGTGAGATCACTTTTGTGATATAAGTACATTGGATGACGAATTGGCATATTAGGTTTGACCCGTATTTTCTTTCTTTCTTTTCACCTTTGCTTTTGTATATTTTTACCTTACTATTCATGCACTTTCTTTCCTTCCTTTGTAAACCCTTGTTGCACTCATCCTTAGTGCAAAGTACACTTTTACATCCCTTTTAACTTAGCCTTTTCTTTTGTATATATCACTTATATACGTAAACGTTACCTAATTATACCTTACTATACCGATAGTCTAATCTGGGGGGCCATTGATTGTCATTGGTTTGTTTGGATAGTTTGGGAGTGCTTCAGTGGATTGTCTAGTGGAATATTCTTGTCTATGAGAATACGTCATTTGGTCAAGTTATTGGGGAATGTCTTGAATTGTTCAAAGGAAGTATATTGTTATAGACATTGTTCATCATTGTAAGAGGGTGCCTACTAGTAGAGTAAAAATGGTTCATAATAAAAAAAAAAAAAAAAAAGAACTTGGGCTACTAGTAGGTACTTTTCATTTTTAGATGTCTAAAGTTTTGTTGTATCATTAAGAATGGAAGACTTGGTGGAATTTAAGTTGTTTGAAGTTGATACACCACAATGGTGTCGGGTTTCGCTTGGTATTTTTGAGGTGTCTTAGCGGGATAACATCTTATGGTTTGTTGGCAATCAATGGTACGGGTTTTGATTAGACTATTTTGTACATATTTCATACATACCTTATACTTTTGTTACTTCCTATCACTAACCTAAATTTCCCATACTCCATTGTAAATTTCCATAATATATACCTTAGCCTAACTTTACAACCGACCTATATGCCATATTTTGATGATGTACTTGGTGCTTACGCCACGTCGGTGAGTTATGATCCTTGTTCAAGCCTATGGTAAGATATGCATCACGACCGCAATGAGTGATTATTCATATATATTCAACCCCAATAGTAAGTTCGTTGGAGTAGGATGATTTTGATAGGCTCATTTGTTCACTTTTGCTTAGTCGTGTTATTGTGGCTTGTGGATTGTTCAGATATTGTCAAACATTTCGGGTTTTCATTTAAGATTAAAACTGCTTCACCCAACTTTTGTCATTGACGTGCTTGGTGTGGCTCCTTTTTGATACTCGTAATTTGTTTCTATAGCTTCGTGTCAAGGAATGCTTTTTGCTTAATTTCCAGATTTGCTTGAGGGCAAGCAACGCTCAAGTGTGGGGGGATTTGATGTGACCAATTTATATAGATCGCCCACTTCATTATTGGCCTTTTTCGTATGTGTTTTGAGTCGATTTGTATGCATTTGGCGCGTTTATGGTGTTTGTTAGTGCTTTCAGGTTCTTAGCAGGTTGTGCATCCATTTGGTACATTTTCTGACGATTTTAGGCCAAGATGTTGATCCGAGTGTTCGAGTGATGTTGATAAAGAAAATCAAAGATTTCAGCAAGATTCGACTGCGCCGCAGTGGGAGGAATGTTGCCCCACTGCGCCGCAGTCGCTGGAGTGAAGAACACATGGATTCCAGCAAGTTTGAGCTGCGCCGCAGTGGGAGTATTCACACCCACTGCGCCGAAGTCAAAGGTGTGCCAAAGCCAAGGCTGTCCAGAGATTTTACACTGCGCCGCAGTCATTGGTCGATCAAAAGCAAATAATTTCCAGTGGGTTAACACTGCGCCGCAGTGGGAGGACTCATTCCCGACTGCGCCGCAGTCACCCTTGTGCAAGACTCCAGGGGCTTTCCACTACGCCGCAGTGGGAGTGCATCAAGCCCACTGCGGCGCAGTGAGTGCACGGGGAGACAGGGCTTCACCTTTTGCACCAGATTGGGGGGGATATAAAAAGAAAAAGAAACCTAATTTCATTTTTTTTTTTGATCAAGTCTTTCTTTCTAGGAGTTGTTCCACCAAGGGTCTTTGACGGATCATCGCAGATTTCATCGTTTGATTCATTGAAGATTCAAGAACATCCATCTAGATCGTATCTAATTTCTGTCTTGCAATTTATATTCAACAATCATTGGTACAATATGTTTTCTTTCAATTTCTTTATTGCAATTTAATTTAGTATGATTGGCTAGATTTCTAATCATCCACTTTGATGAAACTTGACGAATGATATGATTGCAATATTTTAATTCATGAGTTGATTCAATTATCGTTGTGTCGTGATCTTTATCAATTAATTCCTTGCGATTTATTCTTTTGATGTTGATGGTTTATGTGTTCATCGTTAATGGTACTAGGTGAATATGTTTATCGTTTCAATTCGATTGTCTATGATCGTTTGTCACCGGTTCATGGTATGACGGTGAATGTCAAATCTTTAATAGGAGTTAATTGGTAAACGTGTTTAGAAACGGTTGGTGGTACCACGTTTTCATTCACATAAGCATAATTGGTAATTGGATAATCAAGCAAACTAATTGTTGGGGAGATTTTCTAGGCATTGGTGGTACCGGCTTGGGTAATTTAACTAGCAACTTAGGTGTTTGGGATATTTGTGAGCGGTTGGTGGTACCACGCGAGCATTTTATCCTTTCACGATTATCTTGTCAACTCTAAATAATTTGAACTTTATCGTGTGCAATCATAACTGAAGTCAAGTGGATTCGAAGTGGATGATCT